>NC_069438.1:7626453-7720662 GCF_026875155.1 Cherax quadricarinatus
TTTCAAAACCCTTTGTCGAGGACCATTGTGGCCACAATTTTTCCCCAAGAAGATTTTAAAAAGCCCTAAAAAGTCATCCCTGCCAAGGTTTTCTATAAATCTTATGCAATGAAGGATCTGAAGTAATTCCTCCAGAACTCTCTTGGGGTTAAATTTCATGTCGGGTCCCTTCAAAGCCCCTTTGAAACATGTTTTGATAAAGCTTTTTGAAGTTTAAAATGACCTCGGGTCCAGGGACGGGATGAGGGATGGTATTGGGGGCAAGATTTCATGTGATAAACTTACCTCCAAGTCTGGAGGATGAGCAGGAGCACTGCCAGCCCCCAGGGGGTCTTCCCCCCTTTCGGGGTCGAAGGCCCTCTCAATATTTGTTCTCAGGGCGCCCAAAATTTTAAAAAAAAAAATTTTTTTTTCTTATAAAAAGTAGAGAATTTTTCCCGATAAAGACCCCAAAAAGTATGAAATTTGATGAAAACTTACGGAATTATGCCTGCAAAGTTAGCGGTTCAACGATGTTTCACATCAGCGATTTTGCCCACTTTGACCCTATTTTCACCCAATTCCAGTGTACTAGTCGACAAAAATAAAACTTTTTCGCTAAACCCCCTTTTTTTTTTCTATCGAATGAGTACAAGAAACCCCCTATATCCCGATTTCAATATCCAATACAGGGGTCAAATTTAGCTTTTTGCCAATTTCCACAAATTTAAAAAGATCCCAATTTCCAATAAGTTCAGAATAAACAAGAAAGACATTCCTGGACTAAAATTTAACATTTCCTCTGTTCATTGGTCCGTCCCCATGCCCCTTTACTTTCTTTTGTTTTCCACTTTGAATTTTTATTCTCACAAAAAAAATAGAAGATTTACGTTTGCAGACTACTGCATTAGTGTAGAAATGGTTAAAAAATATCAGCGCATTGCGAAAGAATATTAGATCCCCTTTGGTGTATTGGACCTTAGCATGATTTGTTTTTTTTTAAATTTTGGGTAAAAATAGAACATTTCTGCTACTTTGATCTAAATTTCTGGGGGTATTTTTCTTATAAAACCAGTAAAAAATCATCTAAAATTTCGTAATATGTCTTCCATTCTATAAAATGAGCCCGGGGGAAACTAGAAAACAACAAAAAAATCCCATACGAAAATACAGTGCAAAGTGGGTTTTTTAACCCAAAAAAACACGGTAAAAGTTTTTTTTTTTTTTCTTTTACGCACTGTGTGCTGCAGGATTCTTTTTATACCAGCCAGACCACATAGACCCATTCTTTATAGTGGCCACCGTTTCTCTCTTAGTTTTGAGGGCACTAGAATTTGGCGAACTATTTTTTTATTTTTTATTTCACACCGGGCCCGATTCCCCCCAAAGGGCAGGGTGGCCCGAAAAAAAAAAAACTTTCACCACATTCACTCCATCACGTTTGCCAGAAGGGTCTTACACTACTTTTTTTAAACGAAACATTAACCCCCCTCCTTCAAGTCAGCACGTACTTCCCATTCCAGGATCAAGCCCGGGCCTGCCGGTTTCCCAAACCCCTTTCATAAATTTTACTTTGCTCCACTCCAACAGACGTCAAGTATTAAAAAACCTTTGTTATTAAATCCTATCAAACACGCCACGCTCCCTGTGGAAGTCCAAGCCCCTCGCAAAAAAACCCTCCTTTACCCCCCCTCCAACCCTTCCTAGCCGACCCCTACCCCCCCTTTCCCTTCACTCCCGACGATACACTCTTAAGTCTTTCGTTTCGCTCTTTCTCTACATGTCCAAACCCCCTCAAAAAACCCTTCCTCACCCCTCTGGACAACATTTTTTGGAAATCCCACCTCCTCCTAACTTCCAAACGAATTTTGCATTTTATTCCACCACACATTGCCCTCAGACAGACACCCCACTGCCCCCACCTTCTCCTCCTGCAACATTCATCACCCACGCTTCACACCCATAAAGAGGGGGGAAAACTTACTCTCTTTACTTCCCCTCTTTCCCTCCGGGGAAAAAGTTCTTTTTTTACAGACCTAAGTGACCACTCATTTTTTTCCCCTATCAATTCTATGATTACCCATTTTTCATAGCCCCATCCGTACACGTCCACCCCCAAATATCGAATACTTCACCTCCCCATATTTCCCCTCCAATCTGATATTCAATTTTTCATCACCTAATCTTTTTTTACCCTACAACCTTATTTTTCCCTGTTTCCCCTTTAATTTTTCCCTTTTTGGGGCACCCCCTACAAATTAACCCACCAATCTCTCAACTTCTCTTCAAAATTCCCAAGAGCACAGTGTCATCAGAAAGAGCACTGTGACAACCCCCTTTGGTGTGTTCTTTATTTTTTAACTCACCCCTTTGCCAAAACCCTCGCATTTACTTTCTTACAACCCCATCAAAAAATATATTAAACACCACGGGTGACACCCAACATCCTTGTCTAAGGCCTATTTTTACGGGGAAAAAAAAATTTCCCTTTTTCCCTACATCCTAATTGGGCTCATATCCTGTAAAACCTTCACTGCTTTCAGTAACCTACCCCAACACCATCACTTCAAAATCTGCCACTTTGCCCCCCTTCCACCCTGTATACCCCTTTTCCCAAACCCATAAATGCCAAAAGACCTCTTTCCTTATTAAAACTGTTCACTTATATGTTTCACTGTAAACCCCGGGCCCACACACCCCCTCCTTTCCTAAACCCTCCTTGTTCATCTGCTATCCATTCTCCGTTTCCCTTTTTAAATTTTTTCAATTATAACTCTACCATACACTTTACCGGTACACTCAACAGACTTATCCCCTAATTTTTGCACTCTCTTTTATCCCCTTTGCCTTTTATACAAAGGAACTATGCATCTCTTGCAATCCCTAGGGACCTTACCCTCTTCCATACATTTTTAAATAATTGCACCAACCCCCTCCAAAAATAATCCCCACCCCTTTTAACATTTTTCTTTATCCCATCAATCCCGGGTGCCTTTTCCCCCTTTTATTTTACCTCTGCCTCACGAACTTTTCCCCCCACTCACAAAACTGGGGGTTTCCTCACTCCTACAAGGTTATTCCTCCTTGCCCTATAAGTACGTCAAAAACCCTGGTGCGTAAGCCTATGTACGGGCCGAACCCCGAAAGGGTTTTTAAATGGCAATTTTTTTTTCCAGGAGGTATTCCCTTTACAGGGCCAAAACTTCATTGACTCATCAATGAAAAAATTTGCCTTGTGCCCCGTCATACACAATTTTCTTTCTGACTTTGTTTTCTTGAACACTTTTGGGGTTTTCAGAGTGTACACGAATAAAAGCTTTATTTAAATCCCCACTAGCGTTACCACGAACAAGAGTTGCCCATCCTTCAAAGGCTTTGTCCCGCAGTACCTTTTTCCCCTTTGTGACATATGCCTCTTTTGGGATTTTTCAAAAAAGGCCTTTTTATCACAAATTTAAAAATTGTTGGGGAGGAATCCTTACCTCATACCCCCGAATTTATCAACAAATGCTTCAGCTGCCATTTGTCTAACTGCACCTCCCATGCCCTTCAACACTGTGTATGCCACTTCACTTCTTGAACTGTTTAAACCCGCCTTTCTGGCCTTAACCCCTTTAAAAGGTCCAAACGTATAATACGTTTTTCCAAAACTGAAAGATGTAAAAAAAATTTGATCTTCTTTTTTGTTTTACATTTGAAAACGTGTAAAAAAAAAATTTTTCTACATTTTTTTTTTTTTATATTTGAAAATATGAAAAAAAAAAATAATCTACTTTTGTAGCATCGAATTTGAACGTCAATCTCTTGGCCCCCTTTTTAAAGGGGTTAAAATTTCCCAACACAGCACTCATTCCGGGCATTTTTTTTTAAGAACACGCATAAGCCTTGCCTTTTGTAATTATCCCCCCAAACACTATCTCCCGTAATTGTTTTTGGGGTTGATCCACACCAAAAACAATTCTCACTCTCAAATTTTTTGAGACCTTGTTTTTTTAGCATTTTACACCTTTCGCAACATCAGCTTCCTTCATTTTGCTTTTTTCAACGGATGGAAATGATTGTTGATGTAGATTTTCCCCTACATCCTTGCCACTCCGCCACACGTACACCACTTCATATTTTGCGAAACTTCTTTTTTGAAACTATAGTGTTTTCACCTTTTCACAAAGGGGTGGCACTTGAATTTTTTTGGCCCCCCTGGTGGCTTATTTATAGTTGCAAACAAAAAACAAGCCCAAAACAATGGATGAAGCTGGGGTATTTTTAACCCAAAAAGAGACGCGCAGACTGAGTGTGATACGTGTGAGGGTTCGTCTCATACCACGATTTTTCCAACGGGGGGGTTTATTTCACAGGCAAACAAAAACAAGCACAAAAACAAGGATGAATGCATGGGGTTTCCTAACCCCAATGAGAGAGACGCACAGATTGATGTGAAGTGTGAGGATCGTCCACACCAACAATTTTCCGAGTGGATAGCCAATTCCGGGGGAGAATTTCGTGAAAAAAAGTGCTTGATTTTCCCATTTGCCGATTTCCGCACCTCAAATCCCAAAAGGTCCACTGTCTAATGGTCCCGATATTTTTTAAAAATGCACACGCTGATGTTAAGACCCCCTTCTGTGCTGACCAGGCATCTCAGGCCAAACGTCCAAAAATTGGAGGCAGGAAAAAAAAAATGTTTTCTAGTTTGGGGCATTAAACAGTAAAATGATGTAGATTTTGTTTAACAGTAAGGGGGTTTAAAAAAAAAAGTTTTTTTTTTTTTTTTTCAAAAAATTCGGAGGTGGCAGTAGAACATGGATCTATGTTTGGACAGTTAAAAAGTTAATATACCAAAAAAATTTCACATTTATTTTTTTTGCCACTAAGTATATGTATACAGAACATTAAACTCAATATCAACCCTCCACTCAAAAACTTTCCCTAGACAGCTAAACGGAGCACCCAGGCATAACTAGAGGCACAAAACACTTTTTCATCCCTCGCGTCCATCTCACACTAGGTAAAAATGCATTGCACCATAAAGGGCCCTGAAGGATCTGGAACTCTTTGTTCAAAAACAGCTCTCAAAACTTGACCCAAATTAAAGCAACTCTCCCAAATATTTTATTATCCCCTTAACTATTGAGCCATTATTACAAACTTAAAAATTGTTTGTTTCTATCCATTATTAATTGTACTGCTCATATTAACCCTTAAACTGTCCAACGTATGCTGTTATACGTCACCTGCGCAGCACCCCAAAATTTTGAGAGAATTATTTTTTTATAGAAAAAAAGAGCATGTGGTACCGGCCCGTCCCCAATTTTTTTCATCGGTGCACACTGAGTGCGCACACCCATTCTCTATGTCCATGTGACTAGGCCTATCGTGCCAATGTTGATGAATGTAAAATTATACGTATATATTAGTTTGGGGCGCTACTCGAGAAACGTATTATATACATTTTGGGACCATTTGAGCGTTTAATAATAGAGTAAACAAACTTTAAAACGTTATGTTTGTAATCATAAATTGACTACCTCATATTATTAATAGAGTAAAATATTGAATATTTGCAATCTACCACTCTTCACCTATCTAGACTTAGTAGTCTTTAAGTATTAGGTTAAAAAGTCTGCCAAAATGCCGGCATTGATAGGTGATTTTCTTTGTTACCAATCAAATCAGGAAATATAAAACACACATGGTCACCCTTAGCAAAGAAATAAAGTCTGCGATTCTGACGTTTTAATTTTAATAATGATTCATATGACAGGGCTATTTTCATAATGATAAGTCTTAATTCATATTCAAAGAGGTGGAAGTATGAGGGAAATAATTTATGCAATTGTGCTTCTAGAAGAAGGCCACATAACTCTTCATTTAACACTGTCATTGATCAAACGTTGATCTACATTTTCACTTCTAGCACTCCAAAATATTTATATATTTTTTAATACAGTGGGCCCGGTATTGATATGTAACCGTTCTGGAGCTCATCGAATACCGAAAATATCGAAAACGAATCAATTTCCTCATAAGGAAAATATTGGAAATTCAAAGTAATCCGTGCAAGACACCAATAAGTATGAAAAAAAACAAATTTACTACATGAAATATTTAAGTTTAATGCAATAGATATAATTACATAATAAAAATAATTGACACTACCTTAATGAGAATCTGGTGATGATTGATGGGATGGAAGGAGGGAGAGGTGTTAGTGTTTAGAAGGGGAATCCCCTTCCATTGGACTTGAGGTATCAAAGTTCCTTTTCCGGGGTTACTTCCTTCTTCTTTTAATGCACTAGGACTTGCTTGAGAGTCACTGGATTTCTGTCGCCACAACATACCTGGTCCTTAGTGGCCGGTCTTTCCCGTTCCTTATGACATTCTAAAAAGTGTTTCACAACAATGTCAGTGTAAATAGTCACCAGCATGGCTTGCAATAGCTGTGTTAGGGTGATTGTCATCAAAAAAAGGTTTGCGATCTTTAAGCCACATAGCACACATTTCTTAATCTTGAAGACGAGGCACCTTCTTCATTTCTCTTCCCTACTCCAATAGGCAGTTTCCTCAAGTGTGGCCTTTTGCTGTTGAAGTGATCTATCAGCTCATCAGTAGTTAGTCTTCATTGTCCTCCTCCACCAACTTTCCAATCCTCCCACTAACTCCAACCCAGGACTTCCCCAATGCCACAATGGATTCCTCAACTGGCATAGGATTCTCAGGGTTAGCCTCAAATCCTTCAAAAGCCTTTTTGTCTACACATTCTGGCCCAGTTTTTCAAGGCAGAGTTCAGTCCTCTTAGCACTCCCTACCAAGCCGTACCTATAAGGTTTATACAATTGGGGATATTAAAGTGATCCTTCCAGAACTCTTTTAGAGTCAGTGAGTTTCTGTGGTCACTTAAAGGCACTTTTGAAACATAGCTTTTGTGTCAGTTTCTTGAGTTGGGAAAGACCTGCTGGTCCATGGGCTGCAGGAGGGAGTAGTGGTTTTAGGAAGGCAAAAGCTTTGACCTTAATGAAGCTCATGTCCCCAGGATAGTCGCTTGCCAAGTCTGTAGGTTGGACAGTGGCACTGTCTAATACCAGGAGGCACGTAAGTTTTATTTCTTTTCAATTAGGTAATTTTTCAAAGTTGGGCAATACTTGGTGTAAACAGTCATAGAAAACCGTCCCTAGTGACCCATTGTCTTACTTTTGTTTGGCCGCCCTCCACAGCACACACAAATTAGCCTTGAGGACATTGTTTTCCTGAACACTCTGAGGAGTTTCAGAGTGATTACACTAATAAAGGCTTCACTTTGCAATCTCCACTAGGCATTGGCACACATTCACAGAGTTAAGCCTGTTTTTCATAGTGTTTATGTCCTGGGATAGTGCCTGAGTATTGTAGGTCCTGTTGGCATGTTTTCCAAAAACAGGCCTGTTTTCGTCGCAATTATACACTTGTCAGGTTTCAAGTCTTCACTGTCTACGTAATCTTGAATTCCTTCAATATTTTTCAGTGCTTTTTGTTGAACCGGCAGCCTCACCATGCCTTACCACGCTGTGTATGCCACTATGATTCTTAAATCTTTCAACAACCTTTGTGGCCGTAAATTCACTCACAATCGCACTAGTTGCAGGCATGTTTTTATGCCAAATTTCTGGGAAATAAACAACTATTTGTATTGTAGCACAGTGTTTATCCTTAAGCCTTACAGTATACCAATACAGTACTAACACATAAAAAGTAAAGTTAAAACATGAAAAATACAAAATAAAAATAAAATAAAGTCTTACAAATGTTTTGTTGATTTTCATAGTAAGTTCGACTTACACCATTTCGACTTACCCCCGGGTTTCTGGGAAAACCAAAACTGGGTCGTAGTCGGATGGAGGGTATATAAAAAACCCCCCTCGGGGTTTTCTTTATTTCTTTCTGTTCTTTTTTCTTGTTTATTTCCTTTTTATCTCCAGGGGGAAGGGGAACAGAATTCTTCCTGGGTAACCATGCGTGTTGTAAGGGGCAACAAAATGCTGGGAGCAAGGGCTGAAACCCCTTCCCTGAAATATTACAAATGTAAAAGGGAGAAATTTTCGTTTTTCCTTTTGGGCCCCCCGCCTCGGGGGTACGGCCGGGTTTTTGAAAGAAAGAAAGAAATGTCCCAGCAATTTTTTTAGAAGTAGTATATGAAACTCCTTGATTACATGTGAGACAAGGTCACTCTACACTACTGACAGTGCATCACTCATCGTCATTTTGCTGTTCATGCATTTTCCCCAAAACCTTAGCTATTTTTTTTTTTTGTCCACACTTTACATCTATCTGTCTATGTCTTTATCTGAAAAACTGTTGTCTATTGCTGTCTGTTAGCTGTTAACTCTGTCCTGTTTATTTTCCCTTTTTATTGCGCTTTCCTGCCTTCCTCTCTGAATGTGTATCTCTCTCTTCTCATCTCCCTGTGTACTCGCCTGTCTTCTCCCCGCTCAGGAGATGCTCAGAACCAACAGGTTTTACAAACACTGAAAATCATCATGTCTGAATCCTGAACAAGTTGAAATGCGTATTACTTAGAGTCATGCTCATGCCCCTCATATCTATAAGCACAGTATCCACTTTCCCTGTCTTTTTTTGGGTTATTTAGGTAATTTACACTATTAGACAATTTAAAATTTGTTTATGTGAATAAGAGACAGGAAGAACAAGATAGAGACCCAAAGTCAATCAGACACCCCCCCACCCAGCTATAAAGTCAGTCACCCCCCCACCTCACCCACCCACCCAGTCACCCAACCAGCCAACCAAACCTGTGAACACATATTAAAAAAAAAAAAAAAGTTCATTTTGAATCCCCCATGGTTACCACAAACAAAAGAGTTAGCCTACCCTTAAAAGGTTTGTGCCGGCAGTCCCTTTCCTCCTGCGACGTAGTCCCTTTTTGGCATTTTTTTCCCAAAACAGGCCTTTTTTCGTAAAATTTGAACACTTTTTGGGGGAGGAACCCTTCACCTCACTACCCCTTAAATTTTCATCAACAAATGCTTGGGCTCACTTTTTGTCAAAACTTGCAGTTCCCCAGCCTTACATTTTTATTTTTATATCAAGGGGGAAGCGCTAAACCCGTAGGATTAACGGGCCCCAGGGGAGGGGGGATTGGAAGGCATTCAGGCAAATTGGGGGAAAGGGAGCACAGACCCAATTCTTAAAATAAGAGCCCCTCACCAACAAAAGGGAAACCCTTCCATGGGGGGCCCATCCCCTTAAACACTGTGTATGCCACTTGCTTCTTTGAATCGTTGAACCAGCCTTTTGCTGGCCTAAATTCATTAGCAGCAGCACTTTTCCCCCCGAATTTCTTTAAAGAATTCAAATGCAACACCTTGCCTTCACTTCCCAGGTCTTTTCTTTTTCCTAAGGGATAGTTTATAATGGGACATTTGGAGGATGACCTACCCTGGTATCAAAATTGAAAGGATGTGGTTTTTTTTATATTTCCTCGTCATTTGACCACATCCACTCAAAGTCATAAACTCTGGGTCAACACACTTTCCTCTTAAAAGGAGAGTTTTAAATACAATGTGGCATCATGAACCCCCCTGGTTTTTGTGCGCGTTTTTTAGCGGGCACTCAATTGAACTGTGCTCCCACAAAAAAAATGGGTTTCCCGATTTTTTAATACTGTGACATTTATTTAAGACCCCAATTATTTCTGACATGTATTTTAGGCCAATCATCCAAATTTGGGACAGGAAAAATAAAACACAAACTATGTTTGAAATAAGAAAGAAGGGAACACTGCAGCAGCCACTGGCCCCTGCAAGGGGGTCCCAAATCTCTCCCGGGTTAAAACCCCCTTTAGGGGGTTTTTGTCGACTAGTACTCTTTTCGCGTAGGGGTTTTTTGACGACTAGTATCTAAATTCTAGCGGCCTCAAGTCTAGTGGGAGAAAGCGGTAGGCCCCTTTATATAAAGAATGGGCTATGTGGTCAGTGGCCGTCTAAAAAAATCCTGAGCACACAGTGCTAATGAGAAAAAAAAAAAAATTTTTACCATTTTTTTTTTAAAAATAGCCTTTTCAGTGTATTTTCGATGGTATTTATTTTTGTATTCTAGTTTTCTTGGTCTCATTTTATAAAAAGGAAAACATATTACAGAAATTGAGATATTTTTACTGGTTTTACAAAAAAAAGTGCCCAAATTGGCCAAAGTAGCAGAAATTTTTGATTTTTACCAAACTTCAAAAATAAAAAATCGTCCAAGGGCAATACAGTCAACTGGTGAGCTAATATTCTTCACAAGTGCACCAAAAAATTTTACCTTTCTTCACTAATCGAGTCTGCATAACAGTAAATCTTCTATTTTTGTGAGAATAAAAATTCAATGGAAAGCAAAAGAAAAAAGAGGGGCCTTTGGACGTGACTAATGACCAGAAAATGTCATTTTAGTTCCCCGGAAAGTCTTTTTTGTTTATTCTGGACCCTATTCCCAAATTTGGCTCTTTTTAAATTTGTGTGAAATTGGCAAAATTGCTAATTCTGACCACTGTACTGGATAGTTGAAATTTTTATAAAAAGTGGTTTTTTGCACCCTTCGATAGAAAAAATGGATTTTTTACGAAAAAATTTATGTTTTTTGTGCTAGTACAGTGAAATTGGCCGAAAAAGGGGCTCAAATGGGGGAAAAACGCCGATCGTAAACATCGCCGGACCGCTAACTTTGCGAAGATAATTCCATAAGTTTTTTACAAATTTTAAATTTGGGTCTTTTTTGATCGGGAAAAGATTCTCTATCTTTTTTTAAAAGAAAATAATTTTTTTTTTTTTTTTTAAAATTTTGGGCCGGGGCCCCGAGAAAGGGGTTTTGGAGAGGGCCGTGACCCCCCAAAGGGTTAAAACCCAAAGCCCACCATCAGGTCAGGTCAGGGCCCATCCCCTTAAAATCAGGGGCACAGCAGTAAGAACGTAGATCAACATTTGGGCGTTAAGGGGTTAGTTCTTTATTTCTCACAGGGTATGAAAAAAAACATGTGCTAACGCTGATTTAGAAAAAACAAATTTACCACACCCATGAACCTGAAAATTATCCTACAGTTTACACCTGGGGGTTTTGAAAAAAATGGAGAAAGTATAGTTTCCCCCCCCTCCCAACATAATATGGCCAATAAAGGGAAAAAAAAGCCACAGAATGGGGGTTTTGAAACCCCTGGTAGTGAGTTGTAAGCTCAAGGGATGTGTAGTCACTGTACCAGCGGCTACAAAAATTCAGCCCAACTAGGTGTATTTATCACTAGTTTGGACAAGTTATATTGTAGCCACTGGGACAGTGGCTTACACTGGCCTGGAGTTTTACGCCACTTGCCCGATCCCCCCCCCCCCCGTATAGGGTTTTTTTGCAATCGTGTTAGATTCGTGAGTATTAATTTAACAAGATTGTTGTTATATTGTGTAGAAACACATAAATTACCATAATTTAAACCAAAATTATTTTCAAAGCTTTTCTGTATGAATCAAATTTTACTTATTTTCGAATGGGGGGGGAAACAAACTTGAAATTTCTTTCCCGGGCAGAATCCAAGTAAAAATGTCCCTGGGCTTATTCATATCACTGCAATCTTTGCCCGCCAGTAATGGGAGCAATCCTCAACAAAACATTTTTTTTAAAAAAATTTTCAAATTCAAAAACCCTTTTTTTGCTTTGCCCTTTTTTTTTTCTTTATTTTCTTTTTCACACGATTACTTTCACCCGGGGAAATGATCAGAAAGACAAAAATTCACCATCATACTTTCCAAAATATGGGCTACCATAAATTTAAAGACTCTTTGAACCATTTTTGAAATTTATATGTACATGACCATTATATTACACGGTAGTTACGTTCCTGAAAACGCTGTGTTAGGTAAATGTGTGTTAGATAAAATGAAGAACTTAGGGCAAAAATGAGGTTACATTCCAGGGAGCCTTCAAAAAATCCAAACAATTTTTTTTTAAACCTCCAGATCTTACAAAAATAAAAGTGAATATGTAATTGTTGTTCACTGTGATGTATTATGTTGTTTTACTGCTTAAGATTACAAACAAGAGAAATAACAGTATTTCTTACCTTAAATTCTGGGTGCTGGTGTGTGTTGATGATTGTGAAAAGAGTGGAGAGTTATGCTGTTGCACTACTGGGCTGAGGTGGATGATAGAGGTTCTGGTACTGAAGTCAATAGTTCAACTGGAGTGTGCATAAATTCTGTAATGGATTTCTGTGCTATTTTATCCTGCAGTACATTATACAGCTAACAGTAAGGTATCAGCTGCTCTAGAAACTGTTTCAGAGCACTGCTGCTAGATTTGTCAGAGTCCTCTTCAGTAAAAAAGTCTAACTTTAAGTCAGTAAGTTGGTAAAGTCAACTCAGTAAGTCAGTCAATAAGTCAGTCAGTAAGCCAGTACAACAGTAAGTCAGTCAGTAAATCAGTAAGTCAGTCAGTGAGATGATATCCTGGGTTATTCATTACACAAACTCGTATATTTA
The DNA here is from genome assembly GCF_026875155.1 of Cherax quadricarinatus. Classification (NCBI taxonomy): domain Eukaryota; kingdom Metazoa; phylum Arthropoda; class Malacostraca; order Decapoda; family Parastacidae; genus Cherax; species Cherax quadricarinatus. Next base: position 7,638,927 of record NC_069438.1, read on the forward strand.
CCTCATTCTTTTTAACTGTACAAACTGATGCTTCATTACAGCCAAAGGCTCTCTCTTGTCTAATATCTCTACCTCACTGGCAACTACCCTAATACTCTATTTTTAGCCCCAACAAACTCTACTGAAATCTCGCTTATCATCAAAACACTAAAGAACAAGACAGAAGACCTAAATAACTTACCACCACTCATGCATAAAAAAGCTTCTCATGTGTTGTCACCAATTATTGCAACTCTTTTTAACAAATCCATTGAATCTTACACCTTCCCATCCATACTCAAGGCAGCAAGAGTCACCCCAATCCTCAAAGGAAGTGATCCAACTGAATTGAACAATTATAGGCCTATATCAAACCTGCCCCTGCTATCTAAAATCTTTGATAAATTAATACACAAACAAGTCTACTTTTACTTCATATCCCACAACATACCTAACCCTTGTCAGTTTGGGTTCAGACCAAAAAAAAGTACTAATATTTTTATTTATTTTTATTATCACACCGGCCGATTCCCACCAAGGCAGGGTGGCCCGAAAAAGAAAAACTTTCACCATCATTCACTCCATCACTGTCTTGCCAGAAGGGTGCTTTACACTACAGTTTTTAAACTGCAACATTAACACCCCTCCTTCAGAGTGCAGGCACTGTACTTCCCATCTCCAGGACTCAAGTCCGGCCTGCCGGTTTCCCTGAATCCCTTCATAAATGTTACTTTGCTCACACTCCAACAGCACGTCAAGTATTAAAAACCATTTGTCTCCATTCACTCCTATCAAACACGCTCACGCATGCCTGCTGGAAGTCCAAGCCCCTCGCACACAAAACCTCCTTTACCCCCTCCCTCCAACCCTTCCTAGGCCGACCCCTACCCCGCCTTCCTAATGATGCTATTATACATATGCTTGAACTAATATACTCTGCACTCGAGAAAAATGAATTTCCCCTGGGACTGTTCATAGACTTACGAAAAGCTTTCGACACAGGTGACCATGACCTTTTGCACCAAAAACTCGAACATTACGGGGTCAGAGGACACTCTCTCGATTACCTAAAATCTTATCTCCACAACAGAACCCAGTAGTATACACAAATGGAGCCTGTTCCACTACACAACCTGTTCTTGTTGAGTCCCACAGGGGAGCATTCTTGGCTCACTTCTCTTTCTCATTTACATCAATGATCTACCAAACGAATCTAATCTCCTTAAACCCATTTTATTTGCAGATGACACAGCTTATGTCTTTTCTCACCCAAACCCAACCATACTAATAGACACAGTAAATGCTGAACTGCTAAAAAATATCAACTTGGATGATTACCAACAAACTTACTCTCAACATAGACAAAACCTACTTCATGCTTTTCGGAAACAGAGCATCAAATGTACAGCTAAACACACTGATAAATGGTTCACCTATCTCGAGACAGGCAGAGGGCAAATTTCTAGGTCTCCACCTTGACTGCAGTCTCAAATTTCAGACACACATACAGCAAATTTCTAAGAAAGTCTCCAAAACAGTAGGCATCCTTTTAAAGATACGGTATTATGTACCCCAAGCGGCTCTTCTTGCTCTTTATCAATCTCTCATTTACCCTTACCTCACCTATGGTATTTGTGCATGGGGCTCAATCACAGCAAATTACCTTAAATCTTTAATAATCCAATAAAAAGCTGCAGTGCGACTGATTACCAACTCCTGCACTAGACAGCACACTCCACCGCTTTTCGAGAGCCTTAACTTGCATAATATACAAAACATCCACACTTATTATTGTGCCTACTATACACACAGAACATTATACTCAAATATTAACCCTCCTCTTAGACTCCTCCTTGATAACTACAACAAAACACACAGGCATAATACAAGGCACAAATTGCTCTTCGATATCTTTTGTGTCCATCTCTCCCTATGCAAAAATGCTATGCACATAAAAGACCTGAAGATCTGTAATTAATTGCCAGAACACACTAAAGAGCCACTGCTTGCAAATCAATTTAATTTTTTTTTTTTTAACAAACCAGTCGTATCCCACCAAGGCGGGGTGGCCCAAAAAGAAAAACCTAAGTTTCTCTTTTTAAATTTAGTAATTTATAAAAGAGAAGGGGTTACTAGCCCCTTGCCCCCGGCATTTTAGTCACCTCTTACAACACACATGGCTTACGGAGGAAGAATTCTGTTCCACTTCCCCTCATCACCCAAAATTAACCAGACAAACACTTTACTTAACCCTTTGAGGGTCGACAGGCCCTCTCCGAAACTCGTTCTCAGGGTCGGCCAAATTTAAAAAAAAAAAAAAAAAAAATTCTCTTATAAAAAGATAGACAATCTTTTCCCGATCATAAGGACACCAAAAGTTTGAAATTTGATGGAAAACTTACGGAATTATGCTCTCGCGAAGTTAGCGGTCTCAGGGATGTTTATGCATCGGCGATTTTGCCCACTTTGAGCCCCATTTTCGGCCAATTCCACTGTACTAGTTGACAAAAAAACATGAATATTTCGCTAGAACTCCAATTTTTCTATCGAATGGGTGCAAGAAACCACCCATTTATGAAATTCAACTATCCAGTACAGTGGTCAGAATTTAGCAATTTTGCCAATTTCATACAAATTTCAAAAGATGCCAATTTCCGAATAGGGTCCAGAATAAACAAGAAAGACATTCCTGGCACTAAAATGACATTTCCTCTGGTCATTAGTCACATCTCAAGGCCCCTCTTATATTCTTTTGCTTTCCACTTTGAATTTTTATTCTCACAAAAAATATAAGATTTACTGTTATGCAGACTACTGCATTAGTGTAAAAAATGGTATAAATATTATTGGCGCACTTGTAAAAGAATATCAGACTCACCAGTTGACGTGTATTGGATCATTGGCACGATTTGTTTACTTTTGAAATTTGGTAAAAATCGAACATTTCTGCTACTTTGAGCTCAATTTCAAGGTATCTTTCATTGTAAAACCAGCCAAAATCATCTCAATTTCTGTAATATGTCTTCCATTCTATAAAATGAGATCAAGAAAACTAAAATACAACAATAAATACCATACGAAAATACAGTGCGAAGTCGCTGTTTTATTCCAAAAAAACGGTCAAAGTTTTTTTTTTCTCATTATGCACTGTGTGCTGCAGGATTTTTTTTAGACTGTGCACACTGACCACATAGCCCCATTCTTTCATATGAAGGCCTACCAGCTTTCTCCCACTAGATTTGAGGGCGCTAGAATTTAGGCATACGTCAAAAACCCTGCGTCGTAAGCCGTAATAGTACTACGTCCGAAACCCTCAAAGGGTTAATACCTACCAGTTACTCAAAAAAAATACTAAATAATTTAACCCGTGAATGGTCCAAGCAGATCTACGTTCACATGTGTAGTACTACAAAAGTAGATCTACGTTTTTTTACATATTTTCAAATATAACAAAAAAAAAAGTAGATCAAAGTTTTTTTACACATTTTCAAATGTAAAAAAACAAAAAGAAGATCTGCTTTTTTTACATACTTTCAAATGTTGAAAAAACGTATATATACGTTTGGACCGTTTACGGGTTAAGACTGCTCAACTTCTTGATCATTTATTTCAAACCTAAAATTTTTTCAATTTCATTATTGTATATTGTGCTTAATGACTGCTCAGCCATTTACTCATTACTTCAAACTTAGCCCCTTCAGGGTCCAAGGCCAAAATCTGAAGTGGTGCCCCAGTGTCCAAGAATTTTCCAAAAAAAAAAATTTTTATTTTTGGTTTTGAAACAATAGAGAATCTTTTTGTGAAAGTAATAAAACAAAAAGTACGAAATTTGATGGAAAATTGACGAAATTAAGCTCTCGCGAATTTTGATGTGTCAGCGATATTTACGAATTGGCGATTTTGCCAACTTTGACTCCCATTTTAGGCCAATTACATCATTCCAGTCGACCAAATTCTTAGCTATTTCACTAGTATTACTTCTATTCTATTGATTGAGCACAAGAAATCGCCAAGTCAACTGTTACAACTACAAAATAAAGTGATCGGAAATTGGTAATTTGGCCAATTTAACACAAAGTTCAAAATATTCAAATTTCAAAATAGCGTCCAGAATAAACAATGTAGGTATTCCTGGAACTAAACTAACATTTCCTCTGTTCATTAGCTACGTTTTGAGTCTTTACAAATAAATCCCATTTTGATTTTTTATTCACATAATGAATTTTTATTCACACCAAAAAATAGAAGATTTATTGTTATGCAATATTGTAATAATTGTATAAATATCATCACCACATTTGTGAATGTATATTAGACCCACCAGCTGGCGTGTATTAGATGTGTGAGGTCGTTTGTTTACTCTTGAACATCGGCAAAAATTTAACATTTCCACTACTTTGAGCTCAGTTTCAAGCCATTTCCAGTGCTAAAACCAATCAAAATCATCTCTATTTCTGTAATATGTCTTCCATTCTATCAAATGAGACCAAGAAATTGCAAATACAACTATAAAAAACATATGAAAAACACTGCAAAGTTGCTGTTTTAATCGAAAATCTTGGTTTCAGTTTTTTTCTCTCATTATACACAGTGTGCTGCAGGATTTGTTTTATGTGGTGCACACATACCACATAGATGTATTCTCTCATATCTAGGCCCAAGTGTACCACTCACAGTTTATCAGAGCGAGCTGAGCTTATGACGTAGATCTACGGTTTGGACCCTGAAAGTAAAGCCGTAGATCTACAGGACGGACCCTGAAAGGGTTAAAATTCTTTCAACTTCATTGTTTGAAATTGTGCTAAATTGTAATACTGTATATTTTTTAAAAACTATATCAAAACTAAGTATTCTCTACTGAACTTACTAAAGCCATATAGCGTGAACTAACAGAATATTCAGTTTTCTTGTATTCACTGTCACTCACCTAATGACCATATGTACAATTACAGCATTGTTATTGCCTTATTAATCTTAAGTTAGTCTTAACTATGTCCAAAATGCTCTGCATATAAAGGGGCTTTGGCATGTACACCCAATTGTTACACTCCTTTGTATAAACATGTTTTTTTTTTTTTTCAACAAACCGGCCGTATCCCACCAAGGCAGGGTGGCCCAAAAAGAAAAACGAAAGTTTCTCTTTTTAAATTTAGTAATTTATACGGGAGAAGGGGTTACTAGCCCCTTGCTCCCGGCATTTTAGTCGCCTCTTACAATACGCATGGCTTACGGAGGAAGAATTCTGTTCCACTTCCCCATGGAGATAAGAGGAAATAAACAACAACAAGAACTAGAAAGAAAATAGAAGAAAACCCAGAGGGATGTGTATATATATGCTTGTACATGTATGTGCAGTGTGACCTAAGTGTAAGTAGAAGTAGCAAGACGTACCTGAAATCTTGCATGTTTATGAGACAGAAAAAAAGGACACCAGCAATCCTACCATCATGTAAAACAATTACAGGCTTTCGTTTTACACTCACTTGGCAGGACGGTAGTACCTCCCTGGACGGTTGCTGTCTACCAACCTACTACCTATAATAAACATGTATCATGCTAAAATAAACTTGTTATTGTCAAATAAAATGAATGGAAATAAGAAAATGAAGATACTCTAGAAAAGACTCATCAGGGTAACTAGGGATCCCAGGGCAGCTAGTTTTCTGTTCCAGCGACTCAGCACTGCTATTCAGAGGGGTAATGCCTGCTGTATTTTGGGCATGCGCCCCAGTTCTGAAGAGCTGGATGAGATTTTCGCATTATAATCAGTGACAAACACGTAACAATAAGTACTAGATATGTATCTCTCACACCTCATGTACTGTATGTGCCATCTTTATATCAACAATGTATCTCTTAAACCTTTTGTACCATATTATGTAATAAAATATACCTATTGGTAAAAATGAATGAAAAGATGGGGTAGTAAGGGAAAGTGGAATATTCAAACAGCTTCAGGAAGAAATCCAAATATTCTTCCTCGAAGCCTTATTATCCACCTCTCCAAGGCTTTGGGTCCCACAATTTACACCAGAGGTGGACCACTCTATAAGTATTTTATATTTTTGAGATACATACTTGCACTGGCAACATGAACAACGTGGGAACACTCACCTGCACTTGCCGTCAGCTGCGTCTTGCTGAAAATTTTCTCTCTTATCTCTTCTACTATAGCCTTCGATAACCTACCATTTTCATTATCTGAAAACCAAGTATTTCAAAGTCTTAATATGTATGTCTATAAATCCAAGGCAGTGATATTTTATATATTAGGGTAAACATGGGGATGTGTCTCACAAAATTTTAATAACACCATTGTAAAGAAAGACGTATATTTAGTTGGATGAATCGTATTAAGAGTCATCTAGCCCAATGGTTAACACACTAACCTGTGAGTTTCAGCACTCACTTGCCATGGGTTTAAACCTCATCCATTCCATAATTTGAAAAGGATGTGAGAAGGAAGGAGAGGAGAAAGGTCTTCAGTATATACTGTACATGTTTTATATATGTTAGGTACAGGTCCTCCATCACAAATCCGGCATCATTGGGACCTGTAGTGTGAAGGATTACTGAGTTTGCCGGATTACAAAGTGATTAGGTTAGAATACACTTGATAAAATTAACCAACTTGACTTACACAAAGTTCATTGAGCATTGGCAAAAATCAAACATTTCCATTACTTTGAGCTCAATTTCAAGGTGCTTTTCGTCATGAAAGCAATCAAAATAATGTCTATTTCTGGAATATATCTTCCATTCTATTAATTGAGACCAAAAAAACGAGAATACAACCATAAAAACCATATGAAAATATACTGCAAAGAAGCGGCTAATGGCTGAAAAGTGAACTCCTTTATTTATTGTCCATCTTTTTTTATTTTTGGTGTATGTTAAGAAGCATCTTTCCATCATACATTGCCCAAGTTTCAATAAGACAGCCCAACAAACAACTGAGAAAAAAAAATATTTACCAAAAATCATATATGGCAAGCCCAAGCCAGGTACTGGAAATAAGTCACTGTCTGACTTTTCTGGGTTATCCTAGGTTCTTTATACATACACTGCTATGTATGATAATCTATGTAACTGTATTTGTGTATACCTGAAAAAAATTACTCATTTCTAGTCTGTCGACTGAGTACAAGAAACCGCCCATTCACCTATTTCAACTACCCAATAAAGTGTTCAGAAATTGGCAATTTGGCCAATTTCACACAAATTTCAAAAGATGCCAATTTCAAAACAGGGTCCAGAATAAACAATGCAGACATTCCTGGAACTAAAATAACATTTTCTCTGCTCATTAGTCACAGCTCCAGGCTCCTCTTATATTACTCTTGCTTACCATTTCGAATTTTTATTCACACAAAAAAATAGAAGATTTACTGTTATGCAGACTGCTGCATTATTACAATAATTGTATAAATAATGTCAACCCATTCTTGACTCCATATTGGAATTTGGACTGGCAGGCGGACAGGTATTGGACGGCGACGTCATATGTTTACTCTTGAGCTTCGCTAAAGAATAGAACATTTCCACTACTGTGAGTGCAATTTCAAGGTACTTTTCATCATGAAGGCAATCAAAATCATATCTATTTCTGTAATATATCTTCCATTCTATCAAATGAGACCAAAAAAACGAGACTATAACCATAAACACCATACAAAAATATACCGCTAAGCGGCCGCTAATGGCTGAGAAGTGAACTTCGCTATTTATGGACTGATTTTTTTCATTTTTGGTGTACGTTAAGAAGTATCTTTCCATCATACATTGCAAATGTTTCAATAAGATAACCCAACAAACAATTGAGAAAATAACAATAATAATAACAATACTACTACTACTACTAATAATAATAATTTTTTTTTTTCTTCAACAAGTCGGCCGTCTCCCACCGAGGCAGGGTGACCCAAAAAAGAAAGAAAATCCCCAAAAAGAAAATGCTTTCATCATCATTCAACACTTTCACCACACTCGCACATTATCACTGTTTTTGCAGAGGTGCTCAGAATACAACAGTTTAGAAGCATACACATATAAAGATACACAACATATCCCTCCAAACTGCCAATATCCCAAACCCCTCCTTTAAAGTGCAGGCATTGTACTTCCCATTTCCAGGACTCAAGTCCGACTATATGAAAATAACAGGTTTCCCTGAATCCCTTCACTAAATATTACCCTGCTCACACTCCAACAGATCGTCAGGTCCCAAGTACCATTCGTCTCCATTCACTCCTATCTACCACGCTCACGCACGCTTGCTGGAAGTCCAAGCCCCTCGCCAACAAAACCTCCTTTACCCCCTCCCTCCAACCCTTTCGAGGACAACCCCTACCTCGCCTTCCTTCCCCTATAGATTTATATGCTTTCCATGTCATTCTACTTTGATTCTTTCTCTCTAAATGACCAAACCACCTCAACCCCTCTTCTGCTCTCTGACTAATACTTTTATTAACTCCACACCTTTTCCTAATTTCCACACTCCGAATTTTCTGCATAATATTTACACCACACATTGCCCTTAGACAGGACATCTCCACTGCCTCCAACCGTCTCCTCGCTGCTGCATTTACCATCCAAGCTTCACACCCATATAAGAGTGTTGGTACTACTATACTTTTATACATTCCCTTCTTTGCCTCCATAGATAACGTTTTTTGACTCCACATATACCTCAATGCACCACTCGCCTTTTTTCCCTCATCAATTCTATGATTAACCTCATCCTTCATAAATCCATCCGCCGACACGTCAACTCCCAAGTATCTGAAAACATTCACTTCTTCCATACTCCTCCTCCCCAATTTGGTATCCAATTTTTCTTTATCTAAATCATTTGATACCCTCATCACCTTACTCTTTTCTATTTTCACTTTCAACTTTCTACCTTTACACACCTTCCCAAACTCATCCACTAACCTTTGCAATTTTTCTTTAGAATCTCCCATAATAATAATAATAATAATATCTTTATTTACTACACGTACATGTACAACGTATACAGGCCTAGCTGACATCAGTGACATACTACTATATAGAAAGCCCCTTGTTATGCAGAGTATTTCAAGCAAATTAGGTCAGTGTCCCATGATAACACCCACACCAGTCGACTAACACCCAGGTACCCATTTACTGATGGGTAAACATAGACAACAGGTGTAAAGAAACACGCCTAATGTTTCTACCCTGGCTGGGAATCAAATATTTACCAAAAATCATATATGGCTAACCCAAGCCAGATACTTGAAATAAGCCATGTTGTCTGACTTTTTTGGGTTATCCTAGGTTCCCTACACATATGCTGCTATGTGTGATAATCTATATAAAGAAAATAGCTTTTTTGTTTCAGGTTTATGGTGCAGTATGAGTGTATATCAAAGTTAGCCCTGTGCTATACTCCGTTTTCTCTAATATAAGCCCCAAGACAGGGATAGGAGAATGGTACTTGTATCTCATTTCCTCTTCATACCTCCATCGAACTGCTCAGTATTATGCCAAATATTATTCATTCTGGAGTATTTAACATGTTTTATGTTATTTATATTGTTTATTATATTAAATCAACTGTGATAGGCAATAAGCTGTAGTGTTGATATTAGCGTAATAATAAAGTATATTCCCCTGCATCACAAGACTGAGCTCACAGCAACCGACAGTGGCTTCAAGGCCACCTTATCTTTAATGGACAATGTACTGTGTATGTGCTTTACACAATGAGAAGCATTTCTTTTATTTGTTGGAACCATGGCTAGGGCTAAAAGTAAACAGGTTATAACAAACGGAGAAAAGAAATTGGAATGACTTATGCAGCAAGTAGAACCACCAAACAGTACCAGCAGGTTGGTGTGGCGACCCTGGAAATTTGAAATTATGCTAGCCGAAATTAGTGCCGAATAACTGAAGGAACCGAATAACTGATTGCCGGATTTGTGATGGCAGACCTGTACAGGATAATCTTATTTAACTGTAAACACAAAGTGCAGGTAAACCCTCAATATAATGGTCCTTGATATAACTGACCTCAATATAGTGTAATGGGCTTCAATATATTAGACCTCAATATGACAGACAAAATCCCCTGCTTAAATTGTACTTTTAGCTCATTTAATTTCAATATTTACTGCAGTACACTCTATCTACAAGCTGTGTGCACTGTACTATATAAAGTACAGTAATACCCCGGTTTTCATCCTTAATCCGTTCCAGAAGGTTGGCTGAAATCCAAAATGGACAAAAAGCCGAAGTAATATTTCCCATAAGAAATAATGTAAATCCAATTACAGTGGACCCTCAGTTAACGCCTGCATCGGATAGCGCCAAAATCGGATAATGCCTCGCTTTGGCATAAAAAATTGACTCGGATAACACCTAAAAACTCGGTTAGGAGCTTTCGTCCTATTATTATGTCATATTAGACATAATAATATTATGTCATATTAGATAAATTGTGATAGATAAATAAGCCGTAGAGATATTAGTATCATATTGAAGCATAATAAACTCGCCTTCCTCTCGCCTCCTACATGCCTGCTACGCTCCCTGTCCGTCTGCTACACTCCCAGCACGCCTGCTACACTCCCTGCATGCCTGCTACACTTCCTGCATGCCTGCTACATTCCCTGCATGTCTGCTACACTCCCAGCATGCCTGCTACACTCTCTGCATATCTGCTATACTCCATCAAACTAACTACGTAATTAAACATCTCCAAGATAAGTGCAAATATTTCTGTTATTAATATTGTAATATTATGTCATATCAGATGAACTGTGATAGATAAATAAGCCACAGAATTGATAAAAGCGTCACATTAAAGTACAGTGGACCCCCGCCTTACGATATTAATCTGTTCCTGAGAGCTCATCATAAGCCGAAATTATTGTTAACCAAATTAATTTTCCCCATAAGAAATAATGGAAATCAAATTAATCCGTTCCTGACACCCCAAAGTATGAAAAAAAAAATTTTACCACATGAAATATTAATTTTAATACACAAAAACTGAAGAAGACGTGCACAATTACTACTCTACTAAGAATAGAATACATGACACTTACCTTTATCGAAGATCTGATGATGACTGATGGGATGGGAGGAGGGGAGTGTGTGGAAGTTATTGTTTAGAAGGGGAATCCCTTTCCATTAGAACTTGAGGTAGCAAGTCCTTTTCCGGAGTTACTTCCCTTCTTCTTTTAGTGCCACTAGAACCAGCTTGAGTCACTGGACCTCTGTCGTACAACAAATCTGTCCATAGAGTTCTGTACCTCCCGTTCCTTTAAGACTTTCCTAAAATGAGCCATAACACTGTCATTGTACAGGCTGCCAACACAGCTTGCAGTAGCTGTGTCAGGGTGATTTTCATCCATAAAGGTTTGCAGTTCAATCCACTTTGCACACATTTCCTTAATCTCTTTTTTCAATTCCATACTAATTCTCGCCCTTTTTACCACAGGGATGGCACTAGAAGCTTTCTTAGGGTCCATGGTGACTTATTTTGCAGTTACAAGCACTAAAAACACTGGGATAATGTGAAATGTACCAAATGTATGCGTAGATGCGACCGTACGGGCGGGCTTGTAAAAACTGGTGCTGGGGCCACACGGGGGACACTCCAGGAATCACGAAGGTGGTTTTTTTATTGTGAGGCGGGCAAAATTTTTGCGTTCAATGCTTCGTAGGAAATTTAAAACATAAGCGATGCTTTCATAAGGCGGGGGCCCACTGTACATTCTGTAAAGCCTCCTACGCAGGAACGATAATTTGGGTTTCCATTATTTCTTAGGGGGAAATGTTTTCATTTAAAGGTTAAATCGGTTAAACCTGCCCCGGGGAAGAAAAAGGGTGTTAACCGAGGCCCCACGTATTTTCCAACCCCAAAAATAAAAAAAAATACATTTTTGGGGGAAAACTCTTTTTTTTACATAGAGAAACAACGAGAAATAAAAAAAAAAGGGACTAATTTTAGTGGTTTAATAAACATTTAAAATGATTTTTAAACCTTTATTGAAGACTCTTGTTGGTGTTTTCTTTTGGACCCACATACAACTGTTTTGCGCCTTTTTCCAAAATTTTATCCCCTCCACAACACTATCCCTGTAACTGTTTTTGTTGATCCACACCAAAAACAACTTCTCAAAAATTTTCAATTGTTTGCTATCAACCCCTCTACCACCATCACACTACCCATAAACCCCCATCACTAACCCACCAATCCCCCCCCCCCTCCTTAATCCCCCACCACCCACACCACCAACCCCCTACCAACACCCTCTATCACCTCAACTACCACCCTCACCACCACAAAATAATTTTCCACCCAAACCACTACCACCCTCTACCACCCTCAACCATCCTCTACCACAATCACTACTACCCTCTGCCTTTGTAAAGGATTTATCTGGAGTATACCTGGAGAGGGTTTCGGGGGTCAATGCCCCCACGGCTTAGTCTGAGATCAGGCCTCGTGGTGGATCAGGGTCTTATCAACCAGGCTGTTACTGCTGGCCGCACACAAACTGACGTACAAACCACAGCCTTCTTGAAGACAGCCAGGGATCTATTGGTAATCCCCCCTTATGTATGCTGGGAGGCAGTTGAACAGTCTTGTGTCCCAGACACTTACTGTGTTGTCTCTCAATGTACTTGTGGCATGGTAGTGATACTTCTCCACAAAACTTTGCAACTCATTCTACGAGTTCTTTCTTGAATTCTATCATGTTTCTCACCTTCTTTACCAAAGGGCTTGGCCCCATTGTGGCTTATTTCACAGTCACAATCAATAAACAAGCACAAACAACAATGGATGAACGTGCGGAGTATTGCTAACTCAACGAGAGACAGAGGCAGGCTGAGTCTATTACATGTAAGAAGTGGCATCCCGGGTAGGTGGACGCATCTGATACGGGCGATTTCCGAGCGGAAGTACAAAACCCGGGGGAAAATTTCGCCGAAAAAAAGAGCTCGAAATCAGAATTGTATGATTTCACACTGGATAAAAACCAGGGGTCCACTGTACAGTAAAATACAGCCTCTCCTCACTTAGCAACATACTCGCTTACTGACGACTCGGACTTATGACGGGCTTTCTGACCAGTATGCATACCTAAATAATGTATGTTAGAGCTGATTTCCTCTATTCTGTTTATTACAGTATACAGTACACTACTGTATAAACATTTAAAAATATACTAAAAATGTTATAAATGGTGCAAAGGTGACATTAAAACAATATCAAAGATGGTTGACACAAACCCACTACCATTATAGTATGCTCCTCACTTAGTGACAAATTCATTTACCGATGTGATATTAGGAACAGAATTCCATCGTTAAGTGAGGAGAGGCTGTACTTCACAACTTTTTCTGCAATTGTTCAACATAATTCTGATTTAACAAAAATTTGGAGAAACCTTCCCATTAGTCCAATATATAGAGAGTTTACCATAGTGATAATCAAAATATAATCACCCTCCAGTTTGTCGACATCATAGTGTGAAGCATTTTTGTTCATATACTCGGTAATGTCCAAGTATGCCTCGTCCAAAGAAGCAGAGCAAAAATTGGCATCGTACTCGGAGAAAACTTCATGAATCTCTTTACTAACTTGCTTGTACTTTGTGAAATTTGGAGGAACAATGACAAGATCAGGACACAGCTTCTTGCCAATGAAACCTGGCATGGCAGCCCGAACACCAAACTTGCGAGCAGCATAGTTGCTCGTACTCAGCATTCCCAGCCCTCCCACTGCCATGGGCTTGTCCCTGTTAGTATTTATTCATAAAATTAAATTCCACTAAAATAGGGCAAAACAGGTGATAGCAATTTTACACATGTTTTCCATCTCTATACTCTACTCTCATTTCCTTACAATGACTCTCCACTTGTCTATAAAGTCTGATATTCTCATAATAAAATAATCTAAACTGAAATTCAATTTTACTTTAATACACTGGCCATCTCCTACTGAGATAGGGCAATTAAAAAAAAAAAAAAGTGGTAGCACATCCACGGTCACTCGTCATATTGCTGTGTTGCATTAGCAAGCATTAGTATCAGTCTGCTCAAAATGCTTATGTATGTTAGTGGCTTTCTTTGTGCTTAACTATATTTTACTACATGTAAACTACACATTGTATGCTACACAAAGAAATAAAGTTTTGAATTTTGAATTTGACATGCTGACATCACGGTTCAGATGACACACCAAACTACAACACTGCCACCTGTCTTTCAAAGTACCAGCACTGTACCTCTCAATTTCAGGACTTAAGTCTGTCTAACCAGCTTTCCTGAATCTTTCACATATAGATCACATCACATTACACTTCAACATACACTCTCATATAAAAACTCACACAATTTAACTATTAATAGTATTAGTCTAGCAGTCACCATCAGTGGTGGATGTAAGTGTGGGCAGAGTGGGCATCTGACCAAAGGCATCCACCAAATAGAGGCCTCCACCATTAAATTTAACAATAATGTTATAAAATAAGAGTCTGCAGTTACAAAAAATTTAAAGTTTGAAGTAACATTAACAAAATGAGAACAGTTTGTTACCAAAGTAGCCTGGCATGGCAGTATAAACATCAAATTTGTAAGGGGCTTCCACCACTAAACTTAAAAAAACTATTAACATTATAAAATAAGAGAGTCCAAATTGTGCAGAATTTATGTAGATTTTGTACAGTTAAAAAAATATCAATAATAATATTAGACCTTTTAACAAGTGAGCCACAGTTTGCAACTCTTCCAGAAACATAAGTCACTTTTCAAGGTTTTCACCTGAGAAAACATACTGATAATGATAATTATATGAAAAAATTGATTGCAAATCACTATGCAAAAACATACAATAATTTGAAAGGTCATAGTATAAGCTTTCAAATTATTGAATTGATAGTAAGTTAAAAATTGAATTGATAGTAAGTTAAAAATAATAGTTAAAATATAGGCTACAAGATTAATCATTAACATCTGAAAATGTTAACAATATACCAGCACCCAGGGGACCAAACTGTGGATGATGTACAGTAAAACACCTCATTTAATGAATTTTGGAAATTATGGACAAAAAATTTGTTGAACAAATGCTGGAATCACTGATGGATAACAAGGTAGTTAAGTTTTTGAAAAAGGTAAAAGTGTGTGTAAACTGAACTGAAAAATAGGGGAGAAGAACAGGGTTATGTTCACTACACCTCCCCCTCAAAAAAAAAAAAAAAAAAAAATATAGGTCTCAGAATTATACAAAGCAATGATGATGATAATGTAATTATAAGTTGATGAAGTGATGCATCAGTTGAAGATCCTGCAACCACAGATGGAGATGCCTTATTGTTTGGTAGTCCCATTCATTACAACTGTATGGGGATTATAAAGTGGGGTTAGAGTGGTTGGGGTGTACACGGGAGGGGTTAGGCAGGAGAGATCAGAGCAGCTAGAGTGACAGAGAGTTCAATGTGGGGCTGGGGAAACTGGGGTGGGGATTAGACGACTGCTGTTATAGGAAGTGGAGACTGGTGAAGGGGTGGGGACAGGAGATGAAGGCTGGTGTTGGGAGGTGGAGGATGCTGGGCAGTTGAGGGGTGTAGGGGGGGGAGAGGCTGAGGTTGGTGTGATGCTTACTGTTTGGGTGGCAGTGTCTGTGGCTCTGTGTGGGTGGTGGTGTGGATGATGGTGGATGAATGTGTAGTTGGTGGTGTAGGCTGTAATGAGGGTGGTGGGTGTTAAGTGATTAGGTGTGTAGATGGCATATTAGGGTGTGTGGGCCTTGAAAGCATGGGTAAAGGTGTGGGTGAAAGCTGTGTGAACTGAAAGCCGTGGGTGAGTGGTGTGAGTGAAGTGTGGTTGACAGTTGCCTGGTGTGCATGGTGATGTGGCTGATGGGTGACTGGGTGAGTACATGGTTGGTGTAGACAGTAATCAGAGCAGTGGGTGCATAAGTGATTAGGGATGAAAAGTCGAGTAAGGTGTGGCCATCAGGTCACTGGGAAATGGTGTAGGTGTAGGAATATGGGTGCGGGAGACAAGTGTGGGTGAAGGCATGTGGCCATGGGGGAATTACAGAAGTGGGTGGTATATGTGGGGCTTGTGGGTGGTATGAGCGAGGTTGCTGGGTGTGTGGCGAGGGCAGGTGACCCCAGGAGCAGGTGGAGTATACCTGGAGGGTGTCCCGGGCACCAACACTTCCGTCCATGGCCAGGCCTTGCTGTAAATCAGGGCCTGATCAACCAGGCTGTTACTGCCGGTCAAACATAATCCAATGTACGAACCACAGCCAGGCTGGTCATGTACTGATTTTAAGTATCTGTCCAGTTCCCTCTTGAAGCCAGCCAGGGGTCTATTGGTAATCCCCCTTATGTATGGTTTGGGTGGAAGCAAGTGGTATGGTGGAAGCTTGTGGGTGAGGTATGGCACTGGATGTGTACAAAGTGCATGAAATATGGTAGTGGATGCGTATGAACAGAGCACTGAGCCTCGGTGCATACACTTATATAAGTCACACTGTTTGACTATATTGGGTGATCCTAAACTGCATTTACTCACTGTGTTGTTTTGGGGAGACTGAATTCCACTGACAGTACAGTATTTTTTTTTTTTTTTTTATTATCACACCGGCCGATTCCCACCAAGGCAGGGTGGCCCGAAAAAGAAAAACTTTCACCATCATTCACTCCATCACTGTCTTGCCAGAAGGGTGCTTTACACTACAGTTTTTAAACTGCAACATTAACACCCCTCCTTCAGAGTGCAGGCACTGTACAGTACAGTATTATGAAACTGTAATAAATTCACAATGAACAAGGCATCTGTCTGGCAGTGGCACACCCTGTTTGATGTTAGGGAAGCTGGTGCTGGAAAAACAGGTCCTGGTTTCATTATTTACTTAGGTTAGTAAGGCAGTGTTACCCCATGAAGCACTGCAAGGACCTGGCTGGTCTTAGATATTTTGAAATGCATGAAGAGGCTGTAAGAGACCCAAAGAGTTGAACTGTGGTCAAAAATAATGACAGGTGGCATATTTGAAGACATGCAAAATTGTGCGTACTAGTTTGCCGGATACACAGTAATCACCTCCACACTGGTAAGTGAAATACACAGTCGGCACTTGCGTACTTGTATATCAGACACACAGTCATCACCATCATACTGGTATATCAGACACACAGTCATCACCATCATACTGGTATATCAGACACACAGTCATCAACTACGTATTTGTACATCACACACACAGTCATCACCCTCATACTGGTACATCAGACACACAGTCATCACCTGTGTACCAGTACATCAAACACACAATTATCACCTGTGTACTGGTACATCAGAGACAGTTCAAAGGTTAAGTTACAACTCAAGTGTTTGAGTCACCAACTCCTTATGCAAAAGGGGATAAATCTAGACCAGGCTGGTCCATGCACTATATCATGGTTAACACTGCCTCAGTAACATGTTAACAACAAAAACCACCATTATCACTATCTACAACCACCATCTTCAATGCCAACAACCACCATCTTCACTACCAACAACCACCATCTTCACTACCAACAACCACCATCTTCACTACTAACAACCACCATATTTTGTATATTAAGTTCAAGCTTCCGAAGAGTGGTGGAGTGTGTCTGACACTGGAATGAAGAGTGATGGAGTGTGTTTAACACTGGAATGAAGAGTGATGGAGTGTGTTTGACACTAGAATGAAGAGTGATGGAATGTGTTGTCTGACACAGGAATGAAGAGTGATGGAGTGTGTTGCCTGATACAGGAATGAAGAGTGATGGAGTGTGCTGTCTGACACAGGAATGAAGAGTGGTGGAGTGTGTTGTCTGACACAGGAATGAAGAGTGGTGGAGTGTGTTGTCTGACACAGGAATGAAGAGTGGTGGAGTGTGTTGTCTGACACTGGAATGGGTGATAATCAGCACAGCAGTTTTTTGAGGGTTATTATTGGTTCTAGGTGATTAGTTGTCATTAGATCCCCAGGGATAAAAACCATAGGTGAGATAAAGATAAATTAGAGATGGTACAATGTAAGTAGTGTTGTGTGAGGTACACAGTAATGTATCTTGGAGAGAACACTTACTGTTTTGGAGAGTTTCTTGGCTTCGTTGTCGGAATTAAATTTCATATTGCAATTAAGTTGTAAACCTAAGTGGCAAGACTATGGGCTCCATACACACAGTGGCATGACTATAGGCTCCATACACAGTGGCATGACTGTAGGTTCCATACACACAGTGGCACGACTAAGTTCCACACACACACAGTGGCATAACTATAGCCTCCATACACACAGTGGCATGACTACATGTATAGGCTTCTCACAGTGGCATGACTATAGGTTTCATACACACAGTAGCATGACTATAGGCTCCATACACACAATGGCATGAATATAGGTTCCACCCCCACAGTGGCATGACTATAGGTTCTGCACATACAGTGGTATGGCTATAGGTTCCACAAACACAATGGTATGACTATAGGCTCCACACACACACAGTGGCATGACTATAGGCTCCACACACACAGTGACATGACTATAGGCTCCACACACACAGTGGCATAACTATAGGCTCCACACACAGTATGACTATAGGCTTTACACAGTGGCATGACTATAGGCTCCTCACACAGTGGTATGATTACAGACTACACACACACACACACACAGGGCATAACTATAGAATCCACACACACACACAGTGGCATGACTATATCAATCAATCAAGTTTATTGTCTATAAAGATCACGATGCGGGGTTTACATATTATAGAATATTGGTTACAATGTGTGGTTTACATATTATAAAATACTAATTACAGAGAGGGCCACTATCATGCCTAGCATGACTAGGCATTTCAGGGCAGACTAAGATTAATTCAAACTCTATATTGATACAAGTTATGGAGCACGTTGATATTAAGGCTATGTAACTGCATTACAGTTCGTAAATTTAGCAATGTGAATGGTTTTGTCTTGGTATAATACATAGTTTCTATTAAAGCTCTTATATTGGAGTATCTCAGGCAAACTTATGACTAGTTTAAGATTCATTAGGTAATAGTTTTATTATGTATTTCTATGTTTACAGTCAATTGGGCGAGTGTAAGTGTGAATTGGGGGGATCACAGATGTTGAGAGTAGGTCTAGTTTGTTTTTGTGTATGTATGATACAAGAGAATAGGTGGTTTTCATGTAGTTAGCTGATGTAAAGTAAAAGGACACAAGTGCAACTAATGTGACATTTATTGTGGCAACGTTTCGCTCTCCAGGAGTTTTATCAAGCCATTACAAACAATACATGGACACAGAGGGTATATAAAGGCTCAGAGTGAGGTGTAATACTAGTGAGGTACCATTTCGATGTTCACTAGTGGTAGTAGTAGTAGTAGTAGTAGTGGTAGTGACAAAAGTAATACAATATGGTAAAGCAATTAATTCGTACATGAGTAAAAGGATATAAAAGCCATTACTTGGGTAACATAAAAATAGGTTGGACAAATATAGACTGGAATGAGGCAGCTTGTTCCAGTGTTCACTCTCTGTGCTTTGTGTAGTATAACAGGAGAGACTATGTGATGGCAGGGTTTACTGTTTTCAGGAGGATTCTTGCTAAGACTTCGGAGATGGTGAAGCTGCCGTTGTTTTGTTTAATTGTATTCGAAACAGCGAATCAGCCTCGAATCAGCACTGATCGCTGTTTCGAATACAATTAAACAAAACAACGGCAGCTTCACCATCTCCGAAGTCTTAGCAAGAATCCTCCTGAAAACAGTAAACCCTGCCATCACATAGTCTCTCCTGTTATACTACACAAAGCACAGAGAGTGAACACTGGAACAAGCTGCCTCATTCCAGTCTATATTTGTCCAACCTATTTTTATGTTACCCAAGTAATAGCTTTTATATCCTTTTACTCATGTACGAATTAATTGCTCTACCATATTGTATTACTTTTGTCACTACCACTACTACTACTACTACTACTACTACCACTAGTGAACATCGAAATGGTACCTCACTAGTATTACACCTCACTCTGAGCCTTTATATACCCTCTGTGTCCATGTATTGTTTGTAATGGCTCGATAAAGCTCCTGGAGAGCGAAACGTTGCCACAATAAATGTCACATTAGTTGCACTTGTGTCCTTTTACTTTACATATTGTCGGTAATTCTACCAACTTTATTAGTTAGCTGATGGTGGGGTGTGTCAGGGAGATAAGATGTTTTCTATTGGTAGTTTTGAAAGTGAGGGTTGTGTCTGCAGTTCTAAAGTTTTCAGGTAGGGTGTTCCAGATTTTAGGTCCTTTTATATACTTTGAATTTTTGTATAGGTTTAGCTGGACACGGGGAATGTCATAGAGATTTTTGTGGCTGGTGTTATGCCTGTGGGTCCTGTCACAACAATCAAGAAAGTGTTTTAGGTCAGGGTTAATATTGGAGCTTATGGTTCTGTAAATGTAGACTCCACAGTAGTAAGTGTTGATGTTCTGTACAGTGAGTAAGTTTAGATCTTTGAAGAGTGTGGGGGGGGGGGTGTTGCCTATGATTCGATTGCGTGATTATTCTTACTGCAGCTTTTTTTGGGTTATTGGCTTTATGTGTGTTGCTGCTGTCAGGGATAGATGAGTGAATAGTATAGTGTGAGCAGGGCAGATTGTGGCACACAGTAATATATCTTGGAGAGAATCCCAACCATTTTGGATACTTTTATTTTGCTATGTGTTAGATATGGGTGCTGAATTTCAGGTTGCTGTCGAGGTGCAGGCCTAGGAATTTGCCCTCATTATGTCTGGCAATAAGAGTGTTGTCGATCTTAATGTTCAGTTGTGCAACACCTGCACTGTTACCAAACATAATATAGAAGGTTTTGTCAGTGTTAAGTGTAAGTTTATTGGCTGTCATCCAAGTAGATATTTTTAGTAGCTCCTCGTTAACAGTGGTGTTGAGGGTGGCAAGATTTGGGTGGGAGATGACATAAGTCGTGTCGTCAGCAAAGAGAATGGGTTTCAGGTGTTGTGATATATTGGGAAGATCACTGATGTATAAGAGGAAGAGCAGGGGACCAAGGACACTTCCCTGTGGCACTCCAGTATCAAGTGGTCATGTTGATGAGGTTGTGTCTTTAATGGTGATGTACTGATACCTATTAGTAAAATAGGATTTGATATATGCAAGTGCATGGCCTCTTATACCATAATGGTCAAGTTTGTGGAGTAGGATGCCGTGGTCTACTGTGTCAAAAGCTTTTGTTAGGTCAATAAAAAGTCCTAATGGATATTCCTTATTTTCCAATGCTGTGTAAAGCAGATCTAGCATTTTTACAATTGCATAGTTTGTGCTTTCATTTTTTCTGAAGCCAAATTGGCAGGGGTTGAGTATGCTTTGTGGCGTTATAAAGGAATATAATTTCTTGTGCAAGAGTTTTTCGAAGATTTGGAATAGCAATGATAAGTTTGATATTGGCTTATAGTTGTTTACACCTGTGGGGTCACCACCTTTGTGTATCGGTGTAACCCTTGCTGTCTTGAGTAGTGTTGGGAACATGCTAGTTTCTAGTGACTTGTTAAAAAGTAATGAAATAGCATGCGAAAGGACATGGGCCACTCGCTTGTACAATAATGGTGGGACGTGAGACAGATTCCCTGAATTATTTTTAAGTGACTTAATAATCGTGGTGACTTCATTGGGCTCCGTAGGTTCAAGATAGGAGTTTGGAAAATTCCCATCTCAGTGTAATCACTTGCTCGGGCATTGGTACCTGGGATTTTACTGACATGAGTAGATCCTATAGTTGAGAAAAATCATTTATCTTGTTAACTGTATCAATGGGATGCAGTGGTGTTTCGTTCAGTTTAGGACAATATTCCTAGTTTTTTCAGTTTGTGGGTTCCCAGAGTCTGAGAGAGTGTTTTCCAGGTCTTTCTTATATCTCCTCATTTCAGTGAATCTGCCATAGTAGTACAATTGTTTGGTGTTTTTTTATTAGTTTGGTTACAACTGATGAATAGTGTTTAAGAATATCTTTTGTGTATTAAGCCCTGTCTATATTGCTTTTCATATTGGTGTTTCTTATCAATGGATCTTAGTATGCTACTAGTAAGACATGGGCAACCAAGCCGTTTATTCGTGATCTGTTTTGTTTTTATAGGACAATATTTGTTGTATAGTCTAAGCAATTTATTCAGAAATATGTCTGTCCAATCATCGATACCATTGGCCTTGAAGAATTCTGTAGTTCAATCAACTGTCTCTAGCTCTGCTGTGAAATTACTTACTGAGGCCTCGTTGTGGAGTCTAAATGAAACTTTGTTGTATTCCAGTGGTGGTTTACTAATGTTTGTTAAGAGGAAGGTAGGGTAGTGGTCTGTAGTGTTGTCTGTGATTATCCCTGATTTAAGGGGGGCTGTATATTGGTCCATATGTGGTCAATTATGGTTGCACTTGTCTCAGTCAGCCTGGTTGGTTTAGTTATTGTAGCATGACTATAGGCACCACACACAGCGGCATGACTATAGGATCCATACACACAGTGGCATGACTATAGGATCCATACACACAGCAGCATGACTATAGGCGCCACACACAGCGGCATGACTATAGGATCCACACACAGTGGCATGACTATAGGATCCACACACACAGTGGCATGACTATAGGCTCCACACACAGTGGCATGACTATAGGATCCACACACACAGTGGCATGACTATAGGATCCACACACACAGTGGCATGACTATAGGCTCCACACACAGTGGCATGACTATAGGATCCACACACACAGTGGCATGACTATAGGCTCCACACACAAACAGTGGCATGACTATAGGATCCATACACACAGCAGCATGACTATAGAATCCACACACACAGTGGTATGACTGTAGGCTCCACACACACAGTGGTATGACTATAGCTCCATACACACAGTGGTATGATTATAGGCTCCACACACACAGTGGAATGACTATAGCTCCACACACACAGTGGTATGACTATAGGCTCCACATACACAGTGGCATGACTATAGGCTCCACACACACAGTGGAATGACTACAAGCTCCACACACACACACAGTGGCATATCTATAGGCTCCACACACACAGTGGCATGACTATAGATCCACACATAGAGTGGTATGACTATAGGCTCCACATACACAGTAGCATGACTATAGGCTCCACACACAGTGGTATGACTACAGGCTCCACACACAGTAGCACGACTATAGGCTCCACACACAGTGGTATGACTATGGGCTCCACACACAGTGGTTGACTATGGGTCCACATACACAGTAGCGACTATAGGCCCCAACACAGTGGTATGAGTTAGGCTCCACACCAGTAAATGATATAGGCTCCACAACATGGTAGACTACGGCTCCACACATGGTATGACTACGGGCTCCACACACAGTAGCCGATATGGCTCCACACCAGGGGTATGCAAAGGGCTCAAACAGACCCGGGCTATAGGCCCCAAAAACCCGGGGTTTGGGAGTATAGGCCCCACACCAGAAATGATAAGGCTCCCCACAGTGGTAGGTACAGGCTCCAAAAACAGTGGTACTGACTAACCTGGGTAGAAAATAAAACCACTAGCTTATCTTTCAACACTCATCACACAACACCTGCAAACTTCCCCAAAATTTTTAAAGGGGTTGACTCAACTTGAGGTGACCCACCATCTGCCACACATCAAAAGAGCACATGAATGAATGATGGTGAAGTATTTTTTTATTTTTTGTGGGGGAGGGGGGGGGGGCCCCTATATATAAAACAATTAAACTGTTATTTTCCTTGCTGTCTTAAGTTACATTTAAATATGACTATTATTTTTTTTTTTTATATTTTTTTATTATTATTTTTATTTTATTATTATTATTATTTTTTTTTTTTTACTATTCTTTCTTTCTTTCAAACACCAGCCTATCCCCCAAAGGCGGGGTGGGGCCCAAAAAGAAAAACAAAATTTCTCTTTTAAATTGTAAATTTATAAACGGAGAGGGGGTTACTGCCCTTTCTCCCGGCATTTACGGCCCCCTTACAACACGCATGGGTTCGGAGGAAAAAATTTTGTTCCCCTTTCCCTGGAGTAAGAGGAAATGAAGAAGAACAAGAACTAGAAAGAAATAGAAGAAAAACCCCGAGGGGTGTGTATTATTTGTTTGTTCATGTATGTGTAGTGTGACCTAAGGTAAGTAGAAGCAGCAAGTGTACCTGAAATCTTGCATGTCTTGGACAGAAAAAAGGGCACCAACAAATACCATCACATAAAACAAAATTTGGCTTTCGTTTTAACTCACTTGGGGGGGTAGTACTTCCCGGGGCGGTTGCTGTTTTTCCAAAACCCCTACCTAAGTATTATTACTATTATTTTATTGTAGTAGTAGTAGTACATTATCATTATTATTATTATTCTTGGATGGGAGATGGCCCGGTCAAAAAAAAATTGAGTAAGAAAATGGGTTGATACCTTAATGATGGATATTCTCATCTCGACAGCGCAAAACATGTCCCTGTCATGGTACGTAGTGCGATCAGGGCACGCTTTTATCTAAGTTCCTTCATTAATTGATCCATCTGCAACAAGTAAATGTAACACTTCCCAAATTATGTTTACACAATATGGTTGTACAGTAGTACTGTATACAGTTGTACAGTAGAACCTCTACTTGCGAGTTTAATCCATTCCATGACCTTGCTCGCAACTGGATTTGCTCATTTGCAGAGTCAATTTTCCTCATTTAAATTAATTGAAATGCAATTAATCCGTTCCGGTGGAATTCTCTACTTCAATAATTTCGCTAATACATGTATCAACTCTACGGCTTATTTATCTATCTCACTTCATCTAATATGACAAAATAAACAATGTAAATAACATAGAAACCTAAGATACACTCTAAAATGAATAAAATAGTATGTCATTCATGTAGTGGTATGGGCAGTGTTGGCGGTGGACGAGAGTTTGTCTGGAGACCGGGGAAAATACTTCATGAATAATTTCGCTAATATCATCTATACGGCTTATTTGTCTATCACAGTTCATCTAATATGACATAACAAACAATATAAATAACATAGAAACATGATATATACTCTAGAATGAATAAAATACATGTATGTCATTATGTAACAGGTGGAGGCGGCCACAACCGCTCCCTCTCTGTTGTCGTAAATACTGCCATCTAGTGACGGCCTTTTGAAGCTGTCTATTATTACATTATATGTAGTACATTATTATTATATATGTACAGTGGACCCCCGCTTAACGATCACCTCCAAATGCGACCAATTATGTAAGTGTATTTATGTAAGTGCGTTTGTACGTGTATGTTTGGGGGTCTGAAATGGACTAATCTACTTCACAATATTCCTTATGGGAAAAAATTCGGTCAGTACTGGCACCTGAACATACTACTGGAATGAAAAAAGTTCGTTAACCGGGGGTTCACTGTATTATTATTATACATATTATATTATTATTAATATTGTATTATATTATTATACATATTATTATACCGTACATATTATTATTATACATATTATTATTATTATTATTATTATTATTATTATTATTATTATTATTATTATATAAATTGTAATTTTTATTCACACAAAAAATATAAGATTTACTGTTATTTCTTATTGCAATAATTGTATAAATAATGTCAACCCATTTACGACTGCATACTGGAATGGACAGTGACGTCATTTGTTTACTCTGAAACAGCCAAGCAATGGATCATTTCTCCTACGTTACGCTCAATTTCAAAGCACTTTTTGCCGTGAAAGCAATCAAAATCATACCTATTTCTGTAATATATCTTCCATTCTATCAAATGAGACAAAAAAAAACAAGAATACAACCATAAAAACCATTCGAAATTACCGCTAAGGGGTGGCTAAGTGCTGAGAAGTGAACTCCAGTATTTATTCTTAGATTTCTTTCATTTTAGGTGTATGTTAAGAAGCATCTTTCCATCATACATTGCCCAAGTTTCAATAAGACAGTCCAAAAAACAAAAGAGATACAATTCCCGAGATCAAAAGCAAGAGCCCCTCATCAGTGTCAAGGAACCTGCCTTGAGGTCTGCTCGCTTATGGAAATTTTGCTCACGTATGGAAGCAAAAAATCGACCCATCGACTGCTCGTATTTGGAAAAACTCGCATGTGGACATGCTCGCAAGTAAAGGTTCCACTGTATTATATTACTTTATATGGTTGTATTGTATTACTGTATAAAGCTGTATTATATTACTGTATATGGTTGTACGTATTATACAGCCTCTCCTCATTTAGCGATGTACTCGTTTACTGATGCCTCGAACTTACGATGGGCCCTCCGACTAGTATTTATACCTAAATAATGTATATTAGACTGATTACCTCTATTCCGTTTATCTCAGTATACAGTGGACCCCCGCCTTACGAACGCATCGCGTTACATTAACCCTTTCAGGGTCCATCCCGTAGATCTACAGCTTCACGTTGAGTGTCCAAACCGTAGATCTATGCCAAAATTCTAACGGCGTCAAATTTAGAGCAAAAGCGCTCATAGGCCTACATGTGAGAGAACGGGTCTGCATGGTGGGTGTGCGCCATAAACAAAAAATCTAGGCGCCCGCATAGCATTGTGGGAACGCCGGCTCAGTTACCCTTGTTCACCATGCCTCGTCGCAAGTCAGCTCTCACTCCCCGGAAAATTGGGACTCTCCTCTTCCTATCTGATAGTTCTGACACTGATGGAAGTGGAAATGAAGACGAATTCTATGGCTTTGATCAGTTATTGACCGAAAGGAATGACCAGGATACGATAATATGCAGAAAACCCTGACGATCCTCAACCTTCTACCTCGGGTGTGGGCACTCGTGACTCACGGTCGGTTGTGCCTCAAGCAAGAGAAAACTAATTTTTTTCACGTGGCCAGGCCTCGACTTCAGAAAATGATGATGATAGTGACGTGGATTGTGATTTTTGCGTTTGACGATCTATTCGAGTAGGGGTAGTGAGGAATCATATTCACCAGTGAAGTGTTGGTATTTTTGCTGCCGCATGTGCTGGGGTAGTGTACCCTATGCTGTGCCCAGGGGACAGAGTACACCCCGGAGTACATCCCGCGCCCTACACCAGGTTTAGATAGTGATAGTAAGGATGATGTGGCTACACTTGGCATGGATAGACCACAGGCATCAGTAAAATGGTGGTAGTGGTGATGTAGTGGCACCGCCATGCGTGACTCACCAGCCCAGGCTGGGACCCACGCTGCCCGACTTGTCAGTTCAAGGACAAAGCAGAGCGTCAGCCACCAGCCCCCAAAACCACAACCACCCGAACAACCACCTATGATGTCCAGTATCCACCAGCAAACCGTATCTGGGATTGGCAGCAAAAAACCCAATTTTGTTCACAAGCCCCACCACTTTGATGACTCTCAAAGTGGAATTCTACTACTTGTCCCCTTGGAACCACGGCCAATGAACTGGAATTCTTTGAATTATTCTTTGACCAGCCATTGATGGAAACTATTGTCAGGGAAAAATAATAAGTATTTGAGTACACCATGGCAAATACGATCTTATCACCACAGTCAAGACTACACTGGTGGAAAGAGACGACTGTTGCAGAAATGTATTGCTTTTTGCAACAATAATACTTTTGCCTCATGTCTATAAGCATAATATAAAGCATACTGGTCCACAGATCGGCTAATTTCTACCCCGGTCTTCAGTGAAATATAATACCAGTGAACAGGGTTTTTCTTACTGTTACGTATGTTGCACTTCTCTGACAAAACCAGGCCTGACAGAAGTGCAGGTTATACAAGATTAGAAATGTTTTCATGTATCTCAAACAAAAGTTCAGCATATACTTTATCCATTCAAGAATCTTGTAATTGACGAGTCTTTGATTTTGTTCAAAGGTAGACTGTCATTCAAGCAGTATATACCAAGCAAGAGGAAACGCTTTGGTATAAAACGTTTTTACTCTGTGACTGTGACAGTGGCCTGGTGTTGGATTTTTGTTGGTACACGGGTAGTAAAACATTGAAAGATACCCAAGATTTTTTGGGTATCTCAGGTGACGTAGTGAGAAACATGATGGCAAACCCTTTTTCTTGGGTAAGGGGCATACATTATATACCGATAACTGGTACACAAGCCCATTACTCAGTGATTTCATGCGAGAGTGAACAAGACAGATGTGTGTGGCACAGTGCGTTCTAATCGTAAACATATGCCCAGGCTCAAAGCAAGTGCCGTGGATGACGTGCAGGTGTTTACTGCAATGACATCATGGCATTACGGTGGCATGGGCAAACGAGATGTCACACTGTTGACAACCATTCACCGTAATGAAATTGCAAGACAGTGGGAAAGTAAACGAGTGACTAATGAACTATTCGAAAACCAGTGACAGTGATTTATTATACACAAAACATGCGCTTGGTTGACAAATGTGACATGCAGATTGGTTTTGTTGATTGTGTTCGTAAGAGTTACAAGTGGTTTCATGAAAATTTTCTTCCCCTCTCATGGACATTTCAATGCTCAATGCATATAATTATGTACCAAAAAAGACTGCAACAGACCACAGTATGGTAAATTTGGGTTTGTCTGTTGGGCCAGACAACTCATAATGAAGTACCAGGGAAGAACACCTGCTATACAACAAGGTCCCCAATTCCTCAGGGTATTTCCCAAGCGTTTTGAGGGAAAGGAAGGTGATCATTTCATAATATACCTTCCTTCAATTCAGAAGAAATTTGCTCGAAGAGATGTATCTTTTGTGCACAAACAAAACGACGGAACAAAGACGCAAAGACAACTCGGTTTTATGTGTGAGGGAATGTAAGGTGCCTCTGTGCTGGGGCCCTTTTTTCAAGGAGTTCCAAAAAGCTCAGCAGTTCTAAAACCATGTCCAGTGATTGCAAATATGTAAATATATGATAGAACATTAGTATTATACAAGATTTGTGCATGTTTATTGTAATAAACAACAGTGGTTAACAATAATATGATAATAACATTAGTGCGGTTATTGTGTTCAATACAGTGAGTTTATATATATACATTATATACAGTATTGGTCTCTCAGGCCCCAAATGTTAGTAGGAAAAGAAAAAAATTGGAAAAGAAAAGAAAAAACTATAAAAACCGCTAAATAAAGTAATGCGCGTATGTGGAATTCGTCGATGTTGCCGCCACCACATCATTTTGGACAAACTTCTTGGCACTGTATCTCGGTAAGTACTGATCAGAACATTTTTTTTTTGTCTTATTACTTTCACAAAAATATGCTCTTTAATTCTGTAGGACAAAATAATTTTTTTTTTTTTTCAAAATTTCTTGGACACTGGAGCACCACTTCAGATTTTGGCCTTGGACCCTGAAGGGGTTAAATCTGCCATACAAAGCATTTGAACGCAAAAATTTTGCCTCGCCTCACGATAAACTCACCTTACGTGATTCGTCTGGGACACGTCCCAAATGTGGCCTCAGCGCCAGTGTTTACAAGTCAGCCAGTGCGTTTGCATCTACACATACATTCAGTACATTTCACATTATCCCAGTGTTTTTAGTGCTTGTAACTGCAAAATAAGTCACCATGGACCCCAAGAAAGCTTCTAGTGCCATCCCTGTGGTAAAAATGGCGAGAATTAGTATGGAATTGAAAAAAGAGATTAAGGAAATGTGTGTAAAGTGGATTGAACTGCAAACCTTTACGGATGAAAATCACCCTGACACAGCTACTGCAAGCCGTGCTGGCAACCTGTACAATTACAATGTTATGGCCCATTTTAGGAAAGTCTTAAAGGAAAGGGAGGTACAGAGCTCTATGGACAGATTTGCTGTGCGACAGAGGTCAAGTGACTCTCAAGCTGGTCCTAGTGGCATTAAAAGAAGAAGAGAAGTAACCCCGGAAAAGGACTTGCTACCTCAAGTCCTAATGGAAGGGGATTCCCCTTCTAAACAATAACTTCCACACTCTCCCCTCCCATCCCATCAATCACCACCAGATCTTCAATAAAGGTAAGTGTCATGTATTCTATTCTTAGTAGAGTAGTAATTGTGCATGTCTTCTTCAGTTTGTGTGTATTAAAATTAATATTTCATGTGGTAAAAATTTTTTTTTTTCATACTTTGGGGTGTCAGGAACGGATTAATTTGATTTCCATTATTTCTTATGGGGAAAATTAATTCGGCTAACGATAATTTCAGCTTACGATGAGCTCTCAGGAACGGATTAATATCATAAGGTAGGGGTCCACTGTACAGTACATTACTGTATACACATTTAAAAATACAGTGGAACCTCTACTTGCGAGCATGTCAACGTGCGAGTTTTTCCAAATACGAGCAGTCGATGGGTCAATTTTTTGCTTCCATACGCGAGCAAAATTTCCACAAGCGAGCAGACCTCAAGGCAGGTTCCTTGACACTGGTGAGGGGCTCTTGCTCTTGATCTTGGGAATTGTATCTCATTTGTTTGTTGGACTATCTTATTGAAACTTGGGCAATGTATGATGGAGAGATGCTTCTTAATGTACACCAAAAATGAAAGAAATCTAAGCATAAATAATGGAGTTCACTTCTCAGCAATTAGCCACCCCTTTGTGGTAATTTCGAATGGTTTTCATGGTTGTATTCTCGTTTTTTTGGTCTCATTTGATAGAATGGAAGATAAATTACAGAAATAGATATGATTTTGATTGCTTTCACGATGAAAAGTACCTTGAAATAGAGCTCAACCTAGGAGAAATGGTCCATTGCTTGGTTGTTTCAGTGTAAACAAATGACGTCACAGTAAATCTTATATTTTTTGTGTGAATAAAAATTACAAATAATTTATATAATAATAATAATAATAATAATAATAATAATAATAATAATAATAATAATAATAATACCTAGGTAGTAGGTTGGGAGACAGCAACCGCCCAGGGAGGTACTACCGTCCTGCCAAGTGAGTGTAAAGCAAAAGCCTGTAATTGTTTTACATGATGGTAGGATTGCTGGTGTCCCTTTTTCTGTCTCATAAACATGCAAGATTTCAGGTACATCTTGCTACTTCTACTTACACTTAGGTCACACTACACATACTTGTACAAGCATATATATACACACACCCCTCTGGGTTTTCTGCTATTTTCTTTCCAGTTCTTGTTCTTGTTTATTTCCTCTTATCTCCATGGGGAAGTGGAACAGAATTCTTCCTCCGTAAGCCATGCATGTTGTAAGAGGCGACTAAAATGCCGGGAGCAAGGGGCTAGTAACCCCTTCTCCCGTATAAATTACTAAATTTGAAAAGAGAAACTTTCGTTTTTCTTTTTGGGCCACCCTGCCTCGGTGGGATACGGCCAGTTTGTTAAAAAAAAATAATAATAATAACGATAATAATAATAATACAGTGGACCCCCGCATAGCGACTTTAATCCGTGCAAGAGGGCTCTTTGTTATGCGAAATGGTCGGTATGCGAATGAATTTTCCCCATAAGAAATAATGGAAATCAAATTAATCCGTGCAAGACACCCAAAAGTATGAAAAAAAAAAATTTTACCACATGAAATGTTAATTTTAATACACACAAACTGAAAAAGGCATGCACAATTACATGACACTTACTTTTATTGAAGATCTGGTGATGATTGATGGGATGGGAGGAGGGGAGAGAGAGTGTTAATGTTTAGAAGGGGAATCCCCTTCCATTAAAACTTGAGGTGTCAAGTCCTTTTCTGGGGTTACTTCCCTCTTCTTTTTAATGCCACTAGGACCAGTTTCAGAGTCACTGGACTTCTTTCGCACAACATATCTGTCCATAGTGGCCTGTACCTCTCGTTCCTTTATGACTTCCCTAAAGTGTTTCACAACATTGTCAGTGTACAGGTTGCCAACACGGCTTGCAATAGCTGTGTGAGGGTGATTTTCATCCATGAAGGTTTGCACTTCAAGCCACTTTGCACAGATTTCCTTAATCTTTGTAGTAGGCAACTTCTTCAATTTCTCTCTCCCCCCCCTCTTGAACCAGTTTCCTCAGGTCTGGCCTCTTGCTGTTGAAGTTGATCTATCAGCTCATCAGTGGTTAGTTCTTCATTGTCCTCCTCCACCAACTCTTCCACATCCTCCCCACTAACCTCCAACCCCAAGGACTTTCCCAATGCCACAATGGATTCCTCAACTGGCATAAATCCTCTCAGGGTTAGCCTCAAACCCTTCAAAATCCCTTTTGTCTACACATTCTGGCCACAGTTTCTTCCAAGCAGAGTTCAAGGTCTTCTTAGTCACTCCCTCCCAAGCCTTACCTATAAGGTTTACACAATTGAGGATATTAAAGTGCTCTCTCCAAAACTCTCTTAGAGTCAGTTGAGTTTCTGAGGTCACTACAAAGCATCTTTCAAACAGAGCTTTTGGTACAGTTTTTTGAAGTTTGCAATAACCTGCTGGTCCATGGGCTGCAGGAGAGGAGTGGTATTGGGAGGCAAAAACTTCACCTTAATGAATTTCATGTCCCCATAAAGTCGCTCTGCCATGTCTGTAGGATGACCAGGGCATTGTCTAACACCAGGGGGCACTTAAGTTCTAATTTCTTTTCAGTTAGGTAATCTTTCACATTGGGGGCAAATGCAGGTGTAACCAGTCATAGAAAAAGCCCCTAGTGACCCATGCCTTACTGTTTGCCCTCCACAGCACACACAAATTCTCCTTGAGGACATTCTTTTGCCTGAACGGTCTGGGAGTTTCAGAGTGATACACTAATAAAGGCTTCACTTTGCAATCACCAGTAAACATTGGAACACATCAACAAAGTAAGCCTGTCTTTCATAGGCTTATGTCCTGGGAGTGACTTTTCCTCCTGATATGTAGGTCCTGCTTGGCATTTTCTTCCAAAACAGGCCTGTTTCATCACAATTAACACTTGTTCAGGTTTCAGTCCTTCAGCCTCTATTACTCCTTGAATTCATGCACATATTTTTCAGCTGCTTTGTGGTCCGAACTGGCAGCCTCACCATGCCTTATCACACTATGTATGCCACTACGCTTCTTAAATCTCTCAAACCAACCTTTGCTGGCCTTAAATTCACTCACATCATCACTAGTTGCAGGCATTTTTTTGATTAAATCCTCATGCAACTTCCTAGCCTTTTCGCTTATGATCGCTTGAGAAACGCTATCTCCTGCTAGCTGTTTTTCATTTATCCACACCAATAAGAGTCTCTCAACATCTTCCATCACTTGCAATCTCTGTTTCGAAAACACAGTTAAACCTTTGGCAAGAACAGCTTCCTTGATTGCCTTTCTGTTGCCCACAATAGTAGCGATGGTTGATTTGGGTTTCTTGTACAACCTGGCCAGGTCGGCGACACGCACTCCACTTTCATACTTATCAATGATCTCTTTCTTCATCTCTATTGTAATTCTCACCTTATTGCTGTAGGGTTGGCACTAGAAGCTTTCTTGGGGCCCATGGTCACTTATTTGGCTGATAAAATCACCAAAAACACTGTAATAATACGAAATGTTACGATTGTATGCTTGGATGTTACCGCGGAGGCATGCTGGTAAACAATGCCACCAGCGGCACATGTGAGGCTGGCTAAGGGCGCACATTGGACGCATCTCAGACGAAGAGCGGTGATCGGGTTTTTCAGCGGTATGCGAGGCAAAATTTTTGCGATAAAAGCGAGCGGTATGCGGATTGTACGTTATGTGATGGCGACGGTATGCGGGGGTCCACTGTAATATGTATAATAATAATATGAATAATAGCAATACGTATAATAATAATAATAATAATAATAGTATAATACAATAATAATAATAATAATACAGTGGACCCCCGCATACCGATGGCATCACATAACGATTAATCCGCATACCGCTTGCTTTAATCGCAAAAATTTTGCCTCGCATACCGCTTAAAAACCCGCTCACCGATTTTCGTCCGAGACGCGTCCAATGTGCGCCCTCAGCCAGCCTCACATGTGCCGCCGGTGGCATTGTTTACCAGCCAGCCTGCGCGGTAACATCCAAGCATACAATCGGAATATTTCGTATTATTACAGTGTTTTCGGTGCTTTTTCTGGAAAATAAGTGACCATGGGCCCCAAGAAAGCTTCTAGTGCCAACCCTACAGCAATAAGGGTGAGAATTACAATAAGAGATGAAGAAAAAGATCATTGATAAGTATGAAAGTGGAGTGCGTGTCTCCGAGCTGGCCAAGTTGTATAATAAACCCCAATCAATCATCGCTACTATTGGTGGTACAGCTGCTGCTGCTGCTGCTGCACTGTCAGCTGCTGCTGCTGCTGTAGCATCGTCTGCTGCTGCTGTAACATCGTCTGTTGCTGCTGTAGCATCGTCTGCTGCTGCTGTAGCATCGTCTGTTGCTGCTGTACCACCGTCAGCTGCTGCTGCTGCTGTAGCATCGTCTGCTGCTGCTGTAGCATCGTCTGCTGCTGCTGCTGTAGCATCGTCTGCTGCTGCTGCTGCTGTAGCATCGTCTGCTGCTGCTGTAACATCGTCTGTTGCTGCTGTAGCATCGTCTGCTGCTGCTGTAGCATCGTCTGTTGCTGCTGTACCACCGTCAGCTGCTGCTGCTGCTGTAGCCACCGTTGTTGGTGTGGCTTATTGAGAATACCAAGAAACAATTAACCCCAGAGGATTTGCCACCCAGGATAACCCAAAAAAGTCAGTGTCATCGAAGACTGTCTAACTTATTTCCATTGGGGTCCTTAATCTTGTCTCCCAGGATGCAACCCACACAAGTCGACTAACACCCAGGTGAACAGGGAAAAATGCCTGGAACTAGTGCTCATATTGGTGAATTTAAAGCCAGCAAAGGTTGGTTTGAGAGATTTAAGAATCGTAGTGACATACACAGTGTGATAAGGCCTGTTCTGGAAGAAAATGCCAAACAGGACCTACAGTACTCAGGAGGAAAAGGCACTCCCAGGACACAGTGTCTCATCAGTCATTGCTGCATCTTCAATAAAGGTAAGTGTCATTTATTCTTCATTTAGTAGAGTAGTACATGCACAATATATATTGTGCATGTACTACTCTACTATTGTGCATGTATCCTTCTCTTTGTGTGTAGGAAAATGTATATTTCATGTGGTAAAATTTTTTTTTTTCATACTTTTGGGTGTCTTGCACGGATTAATTTGATTTCCATTATTTCTTGTGGGGAAAATTCATTCGCATACCGATTATTTCGCATAACAATGACCCCTCTTGCACGGATTAAAATCGGTATGCGGGGGTCCACTGTAATAATAATATATGTATAATAATAATACATTATAATAATGTACTAAATATAATAATTATAATAACAGATGGCTTCAAAAGGCCGTCACTAGATGGCAGGGTTTACCACAACAAAGAAGGAGCGGTTGTGGCCGCCTCCACCTGTTACATAAAGACATTTTATTTATTCTAGGGTATATATCGTGTTTCTATGTTATTTATATTGTCTGTTATGTCATATTAGATGAACTGTGATATATAAATAAGCCATACAGATGATATTAGCAAAATTATTCATGAAGAATTTTGCCCGGTCTCCAGACAAACTCTCGTCCACTGCCGACACCGCCCATACCACTACATGAATGACATATTTTATTCATTCTAGAGTATATATCTTGTTTCTATGTTATTCATATTGTTTGTTATGTCATACTAGATGAACTGTGATAGATAAATAAGCTGTATAGATGATATTAGCAAAATTATTCATGAAGTATTTTGCCCGGTCTCCAGACAAACTCTCGTCCACCGCTGACACGGCCCATACCACTACATGAATGACATATTTTATTCATTTTAGAGTATAAATCAGGTTTCTATGTTATTTATATTGTTTATTATATCATATTAGATGAAGTGAGAGAGATAAATAAGCCGTAGAGTTGATATTAGCGAAATTATTGAAGTACAGAATTCCATTGGAATGGATTAATTGCATTTCAATTAATTTAAATGAGGAAAATTTATTCTGCAAACGAGCAAATCCAGTTGCAAGCAAGGTCATGGAACGGATTAAACTTGCAAGTAGAGGTTCCACTGTATACCAGAAATGTTATAAATGGTGCAAAGGTGAAATTAAAACAATATCAAAGATGGCTGACACAAACCCACTACCATTATAGTATGCTCCTCACTTAGCGACAAATTCGTTTACCGACGTGGTCTTAGGAATGGAACCTGTCATTAAGTGAAAAGAGACTGTATTAATATATACATCTTTATATATGATTTATAAAAGTGATAAGTGAAAAAGACCCATGTGCAACATTCGTCATCCAGTGGTTTCTTCAGTATAAAACAAAGAGTAAACAGTGGAAGACATGAAGAGGTAAATTGAGGTGATCAGTCCATGAGTCTTGATAGAAGGTACTCAGTCCTTCAGTCTTGATAGAAGGTACTCAGTCCTTAAGTCTTGATAGAAGGTATTCAGTCCTTCAGTCTTGATAGAAGGTACTCAGTCCTTCAGTCTTGATAGAAGGTATTCAGTCCTTCAGTCTTGATAGAAGGTACTCAGTCCTTCAGTCTTGATAGAAGGTACTCAGTCCTTCAGTCTTGATAGAAGGTACTCAGTCCTTCAGCCTTGATAGAAGGTACTCAGCCCTTCAGTCTTGATAGAAGGTACTCAGCCCTTCAGCCTTGAGAGAAGGTACTCAGCCCTTCAGCCTTGATAGAAGATACTCAGTCCTTCAGTCTTGAGAGAAGGTACTCAGTCTTTCAGTCTTGATACAAGGTACTCAGCCCTTTAGTCTTGAGAGAAGGTACTCAGTCCTTCAGTCTTTACAGAATGTGCTCAATCCTTCAGTCGTGATAACAGAGTTATCAAGACTGAGGGACTGAATGCTTCTCTTCAAGACTGAAGGATGGCTAAACATCTTCGCAATAAAAACACCCAAGTGTTGCAAATACAGTGGACCCTCAGTTATTGGCCGTAATCTGTTCTAGAAGGTCGGCCGAAAACCGAAATGGCCGAAAACCAAAATAATATTTCCCATAAGAATTAATGTAAATACAATTAAACCGTTCCAGAAAAAAATATTCACAAAAAAATAATTTAACAATTACCAAAACTGTTGTCCAGAGAGCTGAGGAAGGGTTGTTGAGGTGGTTCGGACATGTAGAGAGAATGGAGCGAAACAGAATGACTTCAAGAGTGTATCAGTCTGTAGTGGAAGGAAGGCGGGGTAGGGGTCGGCCTAGGAAAGGTTGGAGGGAGGGGGTAAAGGAGGTTTTGTGTGCGAGGGGCTTGGACTTCCAGCGGGCATGCATGAGCGTGTTTGATAGGAGTGAATGGAGACAAATGGTTTTTAATACTTGACGTGTTGTTGGAGTGTGAGCAAAGTAACATTTATGAAGGGATTCAGGGAAACTGGCAGGCCGGACTTGAGTCCTGGAGATGGGAAGTACAGTGCCTGCACTCTGAAAGAGGGGTGTTAATGTTGCAGTTTAAAAACTGTAGTGTAAAGCACCCTTCTGGCAAGACAGTGATGGAGTGAATGATGGTGAAAGTTTTTCTTTTTCGGGCCACCCTGCCTTGGTGGGAATCGGCCAGTGTGTTAATAAAAAAATAAATAAATATAAAATACCTTTATTGAAGGCTAATGCTGGCTTCTGGAAGATAGTGAGGAGGAAAGGGGGAAGGGGTATCCCCGCCACAAAGACTTTAGGTAGCAAAGCCTTCTCTGGGGTTACTTCCCTTCTTTGTCTTTTAACCCTTTCAGGGTCCCCAGGCCCTCTCCGAGACTTGTTCTTAGGGTCGCCCAAATTTAAAAAAAAAAATATTATTTTTTCTTATGAAAAGATAGAGAATCTTTTCCTGATCATAATGACACCAAAAGTAAGAAATTTGATGGAAAACTTACGGAATTATGCTCTCGCGAAGTTAGCGGTCTCGACGATGTTTATGCGTCGCCGATTTTTCCCACTTTGAGCCCTATTTTCGGCCAATTCCAGTGTACTAGTCGACAAAAATCATAATATTTCGCTAGAACTCCATTTTTTCTATCGAATGAGTACAAGAAACCACCCATTTACCGATTTCAATTATCCAATAAAGTGGTCAGAATTTAGCAATTTTGCCAATTTCACACAAATTTCAAAAGATGCCAATTTCCGAATAGGGTCCAGAATAAAGAATAAAGACATTCCTGGCACTAAAATAACAAGTTCTCTGTTCGTTAGTCACATCCCCAGGCCAATCTTATATTTCTTTGACTTTCCACTCTGAATTTTTATTCTTACAAAAAAATAAGATTTACTGTTATGCAGACTACTGCATTAGTGTAGAAATGGTATAAATAATATCAATTCACTTGTGAAAGAATATTAGACTCACCAGTTGACGTGTATTGGACGCCTAGCATGATCTGTTTACTTTTGAGCTTTGGTAAAAATTGAACATTTCTGCTACTTTGAGCTCAATTTCAAGGTATTTTTCATTGTAAAACCAGTCAAAATCATCTCAATTTCTGTAATATGTCTTCCATTCTATAAAATGAGACCAGGAAAACTAGAATACAACAATAAATACCATACGAAAATACAGTGCAAAGTCGCCGTTTTAATCCAAAAACACGGTCAGTTTTTTTTTTCTCACTACGCACTGTGTGCTGCAGGATTTTTTTTTATACTGCGCACACTGACCACATAGACCCATTCTTTCAAATGTAGGCCTACCCGCTTTCTCTCACTAGATTTGAGGGCACTAAAATTTAGGCGTACTAGTATGTCAAAAACCCTGGGGCGTAAGCCGTACTAGTACGGCCGAAACCCTGAAAGGGTTAATGCCACTAGGACCAGCTTGAGTGTCACTGGACCCCTGTCTCACAAAATAACTGTCCAGAGTGCTCTGTTTCTGGCATCTCTTTAAGATTTCCCTGAAGTAAGTCAGGGTTTTGTCACTAAACATGTTGCAGATATGGCTTGTTTCAGCTTTGTCAGGGTGGTACTTCTCGACAAAACTTTGCACATCATTCCACTTTGCGCAAATGTTCTTAATCAATGAAGAAGGCACCTCCTTCACTCCCTCTTCCTCCTCCTCTGAAGCAAGTTCTTCAGCTGCAGTCTGTTGCTGTTCAAGTTGAAGCTCTTGCAGCTCTTCAGTGGTTAGCTCTTCCCTGTGGTCCTCCACCAACTCTTCCACATCCTCGCCACTCACCTCCAACCCCAGGGACTTCCCCAGTGCCACAATAGAGTCCACTGGGTCAGCAGGGTCAGGGTCTGCCTCAAACTCTTCAAAATCCCTCTCTTGGACACAATCTGGCCACACTTTTCTTCAAGCAGAGTTCAAAGTCCTGGAAGTTACTCTCTCCCAAGCCTTACCTATAAGGTTTATGCATTGGAGGATAGTGAAGTGATTCCTCCAGAGCTCTCTTAGGGTCAACTGAGTGTCCGAGGTCCCTTCAAAGCACTTTTGAAACTGCTTTTGTGTAGAGTTTTTTGAAGTTAGAAATGAAGTGCTGGTCCATGGGCTGGAGGAGAGGAGTGGTGTTAGGAGGCAAGAACTTCACTTTTATAAAACTGAAGTCCCTAAACACTTGGTCTTCCAAGTCTGGAGGATGTGCAGAAGCATTGTCCAGTTTTAGAGCAGGTCGCTCCAATCTGTCCCAGCTACTGGATCACTATGACAAGGTCCTGGATGCACTAGAAGACAAAAAGAATGCAGATGTAATATACACAGACTTTGCATAAGCCTTCGACAAGTATGACCATGGTGTAATAGCACACAAAATGCGTGCTAAAGGAATAACAGGAAAAGTTGGTAGATGGATCTATAATTTCCTGACAAATAGAACCCAAAGAGTAGTAGTCAACAGAGTAAAGTCTGAGGCGGCTGCGGTGAAAAGCTCTGTTCCGCAAGGCACGGTACTCGCTCCCATATTGTTCCTCATCCTCATATCAGACATAGACAGGGATATAAGCCACAGTGCTGTGTCTTCCTTTGCAGATGACACCCGAATCTGCCTGACAGTGTCTTCCAATGAAGAGACTGCAAGGCTCCAGGCAGACATCAACCAAATCTTTCAATGGGCTGCAGAAAACAATGTGAAGTTCAACAATAAGAAATTTCAATTACTCTGATATGGTAAATGTGAGGAAATTAAAACTTCATCAGAGTATAAAACAAATTCCAACCACACAATAGAGTGAAAAACTAATGTCAAAGACCTGGGAGTGATCATGTCGGAGGATCTCACCTTCAAGGACCATAACATTTTATCAATCGCATCTGCTAGAAAAATGACAGGATGGATAATGAGAACCTTCAAAACTAGTGATGCCAAGCCCATGATGACACTCTTCAGGTCACTTGTTCTATCTAGGCTGGAATATTGCTGCACACTAACAGCACCTTTCAAGGCAGGTGAAATTGCTGACCTAGAAAATGTACAGAGAACCTTCACGGCACGCATAACTGAGATAAAACACCTCAATTACTAGGAGCAATTGAAGTTCCTGTACTCCCTGGAACACAGGCAGGAGAGATACATGATTATATACACCTGAAAAATCCTAGAGGGATTACTACCAAACTTGCACATGAAAATCACTCCCTACAAAAGCAAATGACTCGGCAGATGATGCAACATCCCCCCAATGAAAAGCGGGCTGTCACTAGCATGTTAAGAGACAACACAATAAGTGTCAGGGGCCCAAGACTGTTCAACTGCCTCCCAGCATACATAAGGGGGATTACCAATAGACCCCTGGCTGTCTTCAAGCAGGCACTGGACAAGCACCTGAAGTCAGTACCTGACCAGCCGAGCTGTGGTTCATACGTTGGATTGCGTGCAGCTAGCAGTAACAGCCTGGTTCATCAGGCCCTGATCCACCATGAGGCCTGGCCACAGACCGAGCCGCAGGGGCACTGACCCCGGAACTCTCTCCAGGTAAACTCCAGGCTGTCCAGTACCAGGAGGCACTCGTGTGGCAATTTCTTTTCCAGGAGGTATTTTTTCACACTTTGGCCAAACACATCATTAACCCACTCTTTGAAAATTTGCCTTGTGACCCCTGCCTTATGATTAGCTTTCCACATCACACATAATCTATTCTTCATGACATTGTTTTTCTTAAACACTCTGGGATTTTCTGAGTGATACACAAGTAAAGTCTTCACTTTGAAATCCCCACTAGCATTACCACACAACAAAAGAGTAAGCCTGTCTTTCATAGGCTTGTGTCCTGGCAGTGCCTTTTCCTCCTGGGTAATGTAAGTCC
Organism: Cherax quadricarinatus; assembly: GCF_026875155.1. Lineage (NCBI taxonomy): Eukaryota > Metazoa > Arthropoda > Malacostraca > Decapoda > Parastacidae > Cherax > Cherax quadricarinatus. The sequence continues at coordinate 7,680,198 of NC_069438.1, forward strand.
TGTTTGGCATTTTCTTCCAAAACAGGCCTGTTTCATCACAATTAAACACTTGTTGAAGTTTGAATCCTTCAGCCTCTATGTACCCCTGGAATTCCTGCACGAATTTTTCAGCCGCACATCTATCAGAACTTGCAGCCTCACCATGCTTTACAACACTGTGTATGCCACTACGCTTCTTAAATCTATCAAACCATTCTTTGCTGACCATAAATTCACAAACTGCAGCACTTGTTCCAGGCATTTTCTTTGCAAGATCCTCATGCAACTGCCTTACCTTCTCACAAATAGTAGACTCCACTACACTGTCTCCCACTAATTCTTTTTCCTTAATCCACAATAATAATAACTTTTCCATCTCTTCCATTATTGGTGGCCTTTGTTTAGTTAGAAAAGTTGTCCCTTTTGCAACATTAGCATCTTTGATTTGTTCTTTCTTTGCCAGGATGGATGTAATTGTTAATTTATTCTTGCTGTACATCCTGGCAAGTTCCACCACCTTCATACCACTCTCAAACTTTTCTATCACTTCACTCTTAAATTCCATGGTGTTTCTCACTTTCTTTACCACAGGAACTTTCTTTGGAGCCATGGTTATTTATTTCACAGTTGCACTGCAAAAATAACACAAACTACAATGGGAAATAAACAAAATGTTTGGAAGTATGAGAAGAAACTTCCTCAGCCATGTGAGACACAGCCAAACTGACGCGCAAGCGGTCTCAGCCAATGGACAGACGCATCCCAAACAGTCGATCGCCGAATTAACGGCTGATAACCGGGCACTGAAAAACCGGCCGATCACCGAGTTGGCCGATAACAGAACCGGCTGATAACTGGGGGTCCACACTATCTTATTCATCTACATATGACCAAACGAACTTCAGTCATCACACTGTCCACTCAGTCTGGTGACAAAAACAGTGACTTAAATGAGCTCAATGTATTTTTTTATCTTAAGACAAGTCTATAACATCTACTTACTATATAAAGACTTTTTATATAAAAATAAAAATAATAATAATAATAATACAGTGGACCCCCGCATAGCGATTTTAATCCATGCAAGAGGGCTCATTGTTATGCGAAATGATCGGTATGCGAATGAATTTTCCCCATAAGAAATAATGGAAATCAAATTAATCCGTGCAAGACACCCAAAAGTATGAAAAAAAAAATTTTTACCACATGAAATGTTAATTTTAATACACACAAACTGAAAAAGGCATGCACAATTACATGACACTTACTTTTATTGAAGATCTGGTGATGATTGATGGGATGGGAGGAGGGGAGAGAGAGTGTTAGTGTTTAGAAGGGAAATCCCCTTCCATTAAGACTTGAGGTGTCGAGTCCTTTTCTGGGGTTACTTCCCTTCTTCTTTTAATGCCACTAGGACCAGCTTCAGAGTCACTGGACTTCTTTCGCACAACATATCTGTCCATAGTGGCCTGTACCTCTCGTTCCTTTATGACTTCCCTAAAGTGTTTCACAACATTGTCAGTATAATAATCACCAGCACGGCTTGCAATAGCTGTGTGAGGGTGATTTTCATCCATGAAGGTTTGCACTTCAAGCCACTTTGCACAGATTTCCTTAATCTTTGTAGTAGGCAACTTCTTCAATTTCTCTCTCCCCTCCTCTGAACCAGTTTCCTCAGGTCTGGCCTCTTGCTGTTGAAGTTGATCTATCAGCTCATCAGTGGTTAGCTCTTCATTGTCCTCCTCCACCAACTCTTCCACATCCTCCCCACTAACCTCCAACCCCAAGGACTTTCCCAATGCCACAATGGATTCCTCAACTGGCATAATCCTCTCAGGGTTAGCCTCAAACCCTTCAAAATCCCTTTTGTCTACACATTCTGGCCACAGTTTCTTCCAAGCAGAGTTCAAGGTCTTCTTAGTCACTCCCTCCCAAGCCTTACCTATAAGGTTTACACAATTGAGGATATTAAAGTGCTCTCTCCAAAACTCTCTTAGAGTCAGTTGAGTTTCTGAGGTCACTACAAAGCACCTTTCAAACAGAGCTTTTGTGTACAGTTTTTTGAAGTTTGCAATAACCTGCTGGTCCATGGGCTGCAGGAGAGGAGTGGTATTAGGAGGCAAAAACTTCACCTTAATGAATTTCATGTCCCCATAAAGTCGCTCTGCAACGTCTGTAGGATGACCAGGGGCATTGTCTAACACCAGGAGGCACTTAAGTTCTAATTTCTTTTCAGTTAGGTAATCTTTCACATTGGGGGCAAATGCATGGTGTAACCAGTCATAGAAAAAGTCCCTAGTGACCCATGCCTTACTGTTTGCCCTCCACAGCACACACAAATTCTCCTTGAGGACATTCTTTTGCCTGAACGGTCTGGGAGTTTCAAAGTGATACACTAATAAAGGCTTAACTTTGCAATCACCAGTAGCATTGGAACACATCAACAAAGTAAGCCTGTCTTTCATACGCTTATGTCCTGGGAGTGCCTTTTCCTCCTGAGTAATGTAGGTCCTGCTTGGCATTTTCTTCCAAAACAGGCCTGTTTCATCACAATTAAACACTTGTTCAGGTTTCAGTCCTTCAGCCTCTATGTACTCCTTGAATTCATGCACATATTTTTCAGCCGCTTTGTGGTCCGAACTGGCAGCCTCACCATGCCTTATCACACTATGTATGCCACTACGCTTCTTAAATCTCTCAAACCAACCTTTGCTGGCGTTAAATTCACTCACATCAGTACTAGTTGCAGGCATTTTTTTAATTAAATCCTAATGCAACTTCCTAGCCTTTTCGCTTATGATCGCTTGAGAGACGCTATCTCCTGCTAGCTGTTTTTCATTTATCCACACCAATAAGAGTCTCTCAACATCTTCCATCACTTGCGATCTTTGTTTCGAAAACACAGGTAAACCTTTGGCAAGAACAGCTTCCTTGATTGCCTTTCTGGTGCCCACAATAGTAGCGATGGTTGATTGGGGTTTCTTGTACAACCTGACCAGGTCGGCGATACGCACTCCACTTTCATACTTATCAATGATCTCTTTCTTCATCTCTATTGGAATTCTCACCCTTATTGCTGTAGGGTTGGCACTAGAAGCTTTCTTGGGGCCCATGGTCACTTATTTTCCAGAGAAAATCACCAAAAACAATGTAATAATACGAAATGTTCTGATTGTATGCTTGGATGTTACCGCAGAGGCTGGCTGGTAAACAATGGCATGGGCGGCACATGTGAGGCTGGCTGAGGGCGCACATTGGACGCGTCTCGGACGAACAGCGGTGAGCGGGTTTTTAAGCGGTATGCGAGGCAAAATTTTAGCGATAAAATGTATCGGTATGCGGATTAAACGTTATGTGATGCCAACGGTATGCGGGGGTCCACTGTAATAATAATTATAATAATAATAGTCTCCATGGGAAAGTGAAAAAGAATTCTACCTCTGTAAGCCATTCATGTCATAAGAGGCGACTAAAATGCCAGGAGCAAGAGGCTAGTAACCCCTTCTGTATAAATTACTACGTACTTGTAAAAAAGAAAAATTTTTGTTTTTCTTTTTAGGTCACCCTTCCTCAGTGGGATATGAACAATACACTGAAAAGAAAAACGAAAATAGAAAAACTTCTTTTTCTCTTTAGGTCACCCTGCCTCAGTGGGAGATGGCCAGTGTGTTAAGAAAAATATAATAAACATAGTGACAGAAAGAAGTGATACTCAAAAGACTTCTACTTAATTTTCAAGCACTTCTTGTACAGTGGACCCCCGGTTAACGATATTTTTTCACTCCATAAGTATGTTCAGGTGCCAGTACTGACCGAATTTATTCCCATAAGGAATATTGTGAAGTAGATTAGTCCATTTCAGACCCCCAAACTTACACGCACAAACGCACTTACATAAATACACTTACATAATTGGTTGCATTCGGAGGTAATCGTTATGCGGGGGTCCACTGTATTTGTTAATGTTTTATTTCCACCAGGCTATGAATTCAATGTTTCTCATGAGTGGTGGATGAAAAAGTGACCTAGTAAGCCCTCGATATAACAAACCTCTATACAGTGGACCAAAGAAATACAAAGCAAAATTCAGTGTAAACACAGACAGAGCCGATAGGTGGGAGACGGCCATTGTGTTAAAAAAAAAAATAGTAAGGTACATTAGAATACAGAGGACCCTCGGCTAATGAACACATCGCATAACATTAAATCTGCCCAACGATGCGATTGAGCGTAAAAATTTTGGCCTGGCTAACGATAAAAACACTCGCCCAATGTGATTTATCCCAAACCTGTCCGTCCAGCCTGAGCGCCTCAGCTGCTCTGCCATCATTGTTTACAAGCCAGGGTGGCTGGTTTAATACATTTTGAATTATTCCATTGTTTATAGTGCTTGTAACTGCTAAATAAGCCACCATGGGCCCAAAGAAAGCTTCTAGTGCCAATCCTGTGGTAAAAAGGGTGAGAAATACCATCGAAATACTATCGTACCATGGTCAGCTGCTGCTGCACCACCGTCAGCTGTTGCTGCACCACAGTCAGCTGTACTACTCGAAGACGTGGAGAGACTGTTGTTGGCGTGGCTTAATGAGAAACAATTACCGAGAAACAATTAACCCCAGAGGGTTAGCCACCCAGGATAACCCAAGAAAGTCAGTGAGTCATCGAGGACTGTCTAACTTATTTCCATTTGGGTCCTTAACCCTTTCAGGGTCGACAGGCCCTCTCAGAGACTTGTTCTCAGGGTCGGCCGAATTTCAAAAAAAAAAAAAAAATTATTTTTTCTTATGAAAAGATAGAGAATCTTTTCCCGATCATAATGACACCAAAAGTATGAAATTTGATGGAAAACTTAAGGAATTATGCTCTTGTGAAGTTAGGGGTCTCGACGATGTTTACGCATCAGCGATTTTGCCCACTTTGAGCCCTATTTTCGGCCAATTCCAATGTACTTGTCAACAAAAATCATAACTATTTCGCTAGAACTGCATTTTTTCTATCGAGAGAGTACAAGAAACTACCCATTTACCAATTTCAACTATCCAATACAGTGGTCAGAATTTAGCAATTTTGCCAATTTCACACAAATTTCAAAAGATGCCAATTTCCGAATAGGGTCCAGAATAAACAACAAAGACATTCCTGGCACTAAAATAACATTTCCTCTGTTCATTAGTCATGTCCCCATGCCCCTCTTACATTCTTTTGCTTTCCACTTTGAATTTTTATTCTCACAAAAAAATAGAAGATTTACTGTTATGCAGACTACTGCATTAGTGTAGAAATGGTATAAATAATATCAGCGAACTTGTGAAAGAATATCAGACTCACTAGTTGATGTGTATTGGATGCATAGCATGATTTGTTTACTTTTGAAATTTGGTAAAAATCGAACATTTCTGCTACTTTGAGCTCAATTTCAAGGTACTTTTCTTTGTAAAACCAGTCAAAATCATCTCAATTTCTGTAATATGTCTTACATTCTATACAATGAGACCAGGAAAATTAGAATACAACAATAAATACCATACGAAAATACAGTGCAAAGTCGCTGTTTTAATCCAAAAACACGGTCAAAGTTTTTTTTTCCTCATTACGCAATGTGTGCAGCAGGATTTTTTTTATACTGCGCACACTGACCACATAGACCCATTCTTTCATATGTAGGCCTACCAGTTTTCTCTCACTAGATTTGAGGGCACTAGAATTTAGGCGTACTAATACATCAAAAACCCTGGTGCGTAAGCCATACTAGTATGGCCGAAACCCTGAAAGGGTTAATCTTGTCCCCCAGGATGCGACCCACAACAGTCGACTAACACCCAGGTGAACAGGAAAAAATGCCTGGAACTAGTGCTCATATTGGTGAATTTAAGGCCAGCAAAGGTTGGTTTGAGAGATTTAAGAATCGTAGTGGCATACACAGTGTGATAAGGCATGGCGAAGCTGAAAAATTCCAAACCCAACAGGTGTTCAACTGTGACGAAACAAGCCTGTTCTGGAAGCAAATGCCAAACAGGACTTACATTACTCAGGAGGAAAAGACACTTCCAGGACACAAACCTATGAAAGACAGGCTAATTTTCTTGTTTTGTTGTAATGCTAGTGGGGATTGCAAAGTGAAGCCTTTACTCATGTATCACTGAAAATCCCAGAGTGTTCAAGAAAAACAAAGTCTCATTACTCATTACTCTTCAATAAAGGTAAGTGTCATTTTAACATTTATTTATATAGTTATTATGCATGACTCATTGTTTTCTTTGTAGGGAAATGTATATTTCATGAAAAAAAAAATAATTTTTTTAATACTTTTGGCTGTCTGGAACGGATTAATTGGATTTCCATTATTTCTTATGGGGAAAATTAATTTGGCTAACGATAATTTCATCTAACGATGAGCTCTCAGGAACGGATTAATATTGTTAGCCAAGGGTCCACTGTATGTAGATTTTACAAAGTGAACATTCAAATGGTATAAAATACCGACAGGTTGTTAGGTAAAACACATACACAACAGTTAGGTATCTTTATTTCGAAATGTTTCGCCTACACAGTAGGCTTCTTCAGTCGAGTACAGAAAAGTTTATAGAAGCAGAAGATACTTGAAGACGATGTAATCAGTCCATCACCCTTGAAGTTTTGAGGTGGTCAGTCCCTCAGTCTGGAGAAGAGTATTGTTCCATAGTCTGAAACAATATGGAGTTGAAGTGACAGAATGGAGCCTTATATAACGCCAGGAGGTGAGATGTAGGCCACTAGTAGAGGTAAGAATGTTGTCGTTGGAAGGTCAGGTCCCTCAAAAAAAAAAAAAAAAAATTATTTTTTCTTATGAAATGATAGAGAATCTTTTCCTGATTGTAATGACACCAAAAAAACGAAATTTGATGGAAAACTGACGGAATTACGCTCTCGCGAAGTTAGCGACCTAGGCGATATTTACAAATCGGCGATTTCGCCCACTCTGAGCCCTATTTTCAGCTAATTCCTTTGTTTCAGTCGACCAAACTCATAGCTATTTCTTTAGAACTCCATTTTTTCTATCGATTGAGTACAAGAAACTGCTCATTTACCAATTTCAACTACCCAATAACATGGTCAGAAATTTGCAATTTGGCCAATTTCACGAAAATTAAAAAATATGACAATTTCAAAATAAGGCCCAGAATGATAGAGAATCTTTTCCTGATTGTAATGACACCAAAAAAACGAAATTTGATGGAAAACTGACGGAATTACACTCTCGCGAAGTTAGCGACCTTGGCAATATTTACAAATCGGCGATTTCGCCCACTCTGAGCCCTATTTTCGGCTAATTCCTTTGTTTCAGTCGACCAAACTCATAGCTATTTCTTTAGAACTCCATTTTTTCTATCGATTGAGTACAAGAAACTGCCCATTTACCAATTTCAACTACCCAATAACGTGGTCAGAAATTTGCAATTTGGCCAATTTCACGAAAATTAAAAAATATGACAATTTCAAAATAAGGCCCAGAATGAACAATGCAGAAATTCCTGGATCTAAAATAACATCTTCTTTGTTCATCAGTCACGTCTCCAGGCCCCTCTGATATTACTCTTGCTTTCTATTTTGAATTTTTATTCAAACAAAAAATAGAAAATTTACTATTATGCAGACTACTCCAATACTATAATAATTGTATAAATAACATCAACCCATTCATGACTGCATATTAGAATGGCTAGTTGGACATTTATTGGACAATGATGTCATTAGTTTACTTTTGAACATCGGCAAAAATCAAACATTTCCCCTACTTTGAGCTCCATTTCCAGGTTTTTTATAGTAAAATCAATCAAAATCATCTCTTTTTCTATAATATATTTTCCATTCTATTAAATGAGACCAAGAAAACGAGAATACAGCCATAAATACTATACGAAAATAGACCACAAAGTCGGCATTTTAATTAAAAAAAACGGTCAGTCTTTTTTTTATTATTATGCACTGTGTGCTCCAGGATTTTTTTTATGTGGTGCACACTGACCACACAGACCCATTCTCTCACATGTGGGCCTACCAGCTTTCTCCTTCTTGATTTGAAGCCGCTAGAATTTATGAGTATATATATGTCAAACACGGTACCTCGTAAGACGTATATATACGGCCGCGACAGTCAAAGGGTTAACATCAGGAAAAAATTCTCTATTTTTCAAAAATTTTGTGACACAGAGAGACAATTTAGGATTTGGGATCGCGGCAGTCAAAGGGTTAAAAAGCACTTCATCTCCAATGTAATTGAGACAGCAATTTACTATGTCAGACAAAGCCAGCTTTCATCCAATTCTGTCCTTGTTCTTCTTCCAACCTTCCTTCAACTCCCATACATAATTGGATTACCAATTATGTATGCCCTATTGAATTTCTACTGTAGCTAAGTAACTTCCTGTATCTTCACCATCTCTGTTCAGTCACTCTTCAAAACTGAAGATCACTGAATCAGTTTGAAATACAGTAGATCATCATTTAACACGGTTTTGTCTGGCACATTTTGGTTATAGCACAGTTGAAGAATTGTGGCATATTTTGTTTAACACATCATAAAATTAATTTAACACGGTTGCGGGAAGGGAAAAATTTTTGAGCAAGCGGTCGGTTACACTACCGAGTCAACAGGGGAGACCTACCGCCATCTCCCGCCACCCTCCAAGCCCGGTTTGTACATGTTTGCTGTTGGATGATTCTGTGCTAGGAGGGAGCACGCTGTGTTTGTTTAGATACATACTATTTTAATTGCCATATCTGAAATCTGCCAAGCAATCATGGCACCCAGTAGGCATATACAAGTGTTGCTGAAAATGGCAAGAAAAGGTTAGTCTTAGAATTAACGAAGAAAACAGAGATATCAGACAAGAGATAACTTGTGGCCATAATGAACACGTCACTCTGTACACAAAAAAATGAGGTAAATATGAGTCTGTGTGATGACTGACTGACTTTCTGACTGAATTATTGACTGACTGACTGTATTACTGACTGCCTTACTGACTTACTGACTGATTTACTGACTGCCTTACTGACTGATTTACTGACTTGACTGACTGACTTATTGACTGATTGTATTACTGACTTGACTGACTGTATGACTGACTTACTGACTTGAGTGACATACTGACTTAAATGACTTACTACTAACTTGACTGGTTAACATACTGACTTGACTGACTGACTTACTGACTTGACTAACTGACTTATTGGATTGACTGACTGACTTGACTGATTTATGCACACTCCAATACAACCATCGATTTCAGTACCAGAACCTCTACCATCCACCTCAGCCCAGTAGGGCCATAGCACAACTCTCCACAAACATCAGCACCCACAATTTAATATAAGAAATACTATTATTTCTGTTGGACTTGTAATTTTAAGCAGTAAAATCAACATAATACATCACGACAATGAACTACAATTACATATTCACTTTTATTTTTGTAAGATCTGTCGATCAAAAAAAAAAGTTGTTTGGCTTTTTGGGGGCTACCAGAAACGTAACCTTATTTTTCCAATAAGTCCTTCAGTTTGTCTAACACAGTTTTGCCTAACACAGCATTTTCAGGAACGTAACTACAGGGTTAAACGAAAGTCTATTGTATGTAATTCTTTTGTAATTGGCCATTTATCATTAGCTACCTTTCTCACGGTACTTAACACACTGGCCTATGAGGTTCAAGACTAACTTGCCATGGGTTCAAGACTTTGTGATGTGTACTTATGATTGTAGTAAACTTCACAAAAAGCCCTACTTAATATTTTATATTTGGTTCCTCAGTAACAATTAAGCATCATGATTAGCTACCCAAAATGCACTGTGTAATTAGTGGGTTTCTTTTGTACCACCTACCAAAGTTTTATTACATTTAAATTACATTATTTGTACCACATAAAGAAGTAAAAATTATACTGTGTTGTATTGAAAAGATATGTAATAAAAGAACATTAGTGAAGACACTTAGGGAGAGAAACATGATAAAGTTACATAATAAAAAAGCTTGCCTGTAAAGTAGCTTTCATAATGTGTTGGTGAGTAAAGGAGGCAGCCGCTTGCTTCAAGCTCAGTATCTTGTTGTCCAACTGTTGTTGACACCTCTGCTTGTGCTGGTAAAAACGTGATCCCTCAGACGCAGTCTTTATGATCTCATTAATTCTTTCAGTATCCAATCCTGAAAGAGACATTTCACAGAGATGTATAGTAGAAAATATTGAAGTTTCCTAATACCAGAGCCTGGCTCAAGGCCAAACTCCACTTCTGATTACCTTGTCAGGCAGGTCACTGATGTTTAAAGGCCTAGCAAAGCAGTCTTATATTAATGGTATACAGTAGTTGCAAGTAAATAAGCAAGACACGTGCAACAGTTGGGAATGTTTTTGCACATAAGTATTGCCTGGTATAAGAACATAAGAAAGAAGGAACACTACAACAGGCCTACTGACCCATGCGGAGCAGGTCCATATCCCCCCCCCGGATTAGCCCAATGACCCCCCCCCCCCCGGATTAGCCCAATGACCCCCCCCCCCCTGGATTAGCCCAATGACCCACCCAGTCTGGTCACCTCCACTCAAGGATGAAGCACTGCACCAGACCCAGCAGCACAAGCTAGTCAGGTCCATCTCACACCCACCCACACCCACTCATGTATTTCTCTAACCTATTTTTAAAACTACACAACGTTTTAGCCTCAATAACTGTACTCAAGAGTTTGTTCCACTCATCCACAACTCTATTACCAAACCAGTGCTTTCCTATATCCTTCCTGAATCTGAATTTTTCGAACTTGAAACCATTGCTGTGAGTCCTGTCTTGGCTGGAAATTTTCAGCACGCCATTTACATCCCCTTTATTTATTCCTGTTTTCCATTTATACACCTCAATCATATCCCCCCCAATTCTACGCCTTTCGAGAGAGTGCAGATTCAGGGCCCTCAGTCTATCCTCATAGGGAAGATTTCTGATACATGGGATCATCTTTGTCATTCTCCTTTGTACGTTTTCCAGAGCATTTATATCCATTCTGTAATACGGTGACCAGAACTGAGCAGCATAGTCTAAATGAGGCCTAACCAAGGATACATAGAGTTGAAGAACAACCTGAGGACTTCTATTATTTATACTTCTAGATATGAAGCCAAGAATTCTACTAGCTTTATTGCGAACACTAATGCACTGTTGTCTTGGTTTTAGATTACTGCTAACCAGAACTCCTAAATCCTTTTCACAATCAGTAGTATTAAGATCTACATTATTTAGTTTATATGTGGCATGGTTATTTAACTGTCCAACATTTAGAACTTTGCATTTGTCAATATTAAACTGCATCTGCCACTTCTCCGACCATTGCATCAGTCTATTCAAATCATCCTGGAGTGCTCTAATGTCCTCATTAGAATGAATTGGACAGCCTATTTTGGTGTCATCAGCAAATTTGCTTATGTCGCTATTTATTCCCTCATCTATGTCGTTTATGTAAATTGTGAACAACAACGGGCCCAACACTGACCCCTGAAGAACACCACTTGTGACGTGCCCCCATTCTGATTTCTCCCCATTTATGCAAACTCTCTGCTGCCTATTTCTCAGCCACGCCTCTACCCAGGAAAAAATTTCTCCTCCTATTCTGTGTGCCTCAAGTTTCCTCAATAGCCTCTGGTGTGGAACTCTATTGAAAGCCTTACTGAAGTCCATATACACAATATCATATTCATTACCATGATCTACCTCCTCAAACACCTTAGTGAAAAAAGTTAGTAAATTTGTAAGACAGGAACACCCCTTTGTAAAACCGTGTTGAGATTCATTAATCAATCTGTGCCTATCAAGATGGCTACGAATTGCTTCGGCAATTATTGATTTCATAAATTTTCCCACTATGGAGGTAAGGCTTATTGGTCTATAGTTCGAAGCCAAGGACCTGTCACCTGCCTTGTAAATAGGTATTACATTTGCCATTTTCCACTTATCAGGCACTATGCCAGTTTGTAGTGATATGTTAAAAAGATTAGCCAAAGGTATGCTAAGTTCCTCTTTACATTCCTTTAACACCCTGGCAAACAGTTCATCAGGGCCTGGGGATTTGTTAGGTTTTAGTTTCTTTATTTGTCTGAGGACCATGTCACTAGTTATCGCAATTGTACATAGTTTATTATCCTGTTCTAGGTAATCTATTATTTCAGGAATATTGCTAGTATTTTCCTGAGTGAAAACTGAGAGGAAGCAGGTATTGAGAATTTCACACATATCCTTATCACTGTCAGAGATCTGACCAGAGTTACTCTTAGGTGGGCCAATCTTGTCCCTAATCTTACTTCTGTATACCTGAAAGAACCCTTTTGGGTTAGTCTTTGAATCCCTTGCGACCTTAGCCTCAAAATCCCTTTTTGCTTTTCTTATTCCTTTTTTTATTTCTCTCTTTAATTGAATATATTGATTTCTTAACTGCCCATCCCCTCTTTTGATATGCCTATATATGCCTCTCTTTTTGACCAATGAGATGTTTTAATCTATTGTTCATCCATCTGGGATCATTTTTGTTAGATCTAATTTCCCTACTCGGAACAAAAGTTGTCTGGGCAGCTAGAACTATGCTCTGAAAAAACGTCATATTGGCAACCAAGATCACCTACCTGACCCATAGTCAGGACATCCCAATTTAACCCACCCAGGCAATTTTTCAGTCCCATGAAGTCGGCCAAGCGAAAATCTGGGACAGAGATTTGATTGCAGTTATCTGGGTAATTCCATGATATATTGAAACTAAGTGATTTGTGATCACTTTCCCCAAGCTCATCATTAACCTCAAGATTATTAATTAGTGAATCTTTGTTGGCAAGAACCAAGTCAAGCAGATTGTTTCCTCTAGTTGGTTCTGTCACAACCTGTTCTAAAAAGCAATCCTGAACTGTATCAAGAAAGTCACTAGACTCAAGATTTCCTGTCATATAGTTCCAATCAATTTGTCTAAAGTTAAAATCTCCCATTATCACAACATTTTCATATCAAGATGCCTTATGAATTTTGTCCCATAACAGCTTACTGCACTCCCTATCAAGGTTTGGGGCCTACAAATCACACCCAAAATGAATTTGTCACATCTCTCGAGAAACTGTAGCCAAACAGATTCTGTGTTCGATGTTTCTAATCTTATATCATGTCTAAGACAACAATTTAAATTTTCTCTGACATACATCACCACTCCACCACCCTTCCTGTTGACCCTATCAGTGTGGAATAGTTTATACCCCTGTATGTTGCATTTAGAAGGCATTTCTCTATCTTCCAGGTTGAACCAGGTCTCTGTTATACCAATAATATCTATATTACCTGCACTTGCAAGTAATCTTAGCTCATCTATCTTATTTCTTAGACTCCTACTATTTGTATAATAAACCTTAAGGGAGCTAGTCACTCATTGCCCTCTACTATCTCTCTTTGTTTGTTGAGTCAATAGACCTGCTGTAGTGTTCCTCCTTTTTTATGTTCTTATGTTTATTGACAAGATATTTTGCCTGCTCAGAACATTTTTCAATTACCTGCAGAGTAGGCAAAACATTGCAATAATAAATACATATACCCAAGTGTTGTCCATGTGTCTTACTCAAAATTGTTAAGATGTAGATAATACAATTCAATACATATTTTATTTCTTGATGAGGCACAAACAAAGTAGTTTACATATAATAAAATATTGGTAGACAGAAACGGAAGCCACTAATCATGCAATGTATTTTGGGAAAACTAATTTTAATTTTTAAATGTTACTTAAGATCTAGACATAGATTATTAACCCCTAAACGGTCCTAATGTATATATACATTCTTACCGCTAGTGCCCCAAATGTATATATACGTTTTATTTTTCCTGCCTCCAAATTTGCCATGATTGGCCTGAGATGCCTGGTCAGCACAGAATGGGTCTTAACACTCGGTGTGCACCATATTAAAAAAATCTTGGAGTGCCAATTAAATTGAGCGCCAGCTAGTGCAAACAGTGCGGCAAACACCAAGGATTCACTGATGTAATGTCATATTAACACTCCCCTTTTAAAAGGAAATTGATGTTAACCCCAAGTTCAGGGTCTGTCTATCTGTCTCTGTCTACCTCTGTTTATCTGTGTCTGTCTATCTCTATCACTGTCTGTCTGTCTCTGTCTATCTGTCCTCTATCTCTTTTTATCTATCTCACAGGTACACACAAATACAATTATACATAGTGTAAATTACCTAGGATAACCTAAAAAATCCAAAGTGCTATACAGTGCTTTTAGATATAATGCATAAGAATGACTTAAGAAATCGTAATGACACGATTGCAAACCATACCCCCGGCCGGGATTGAACCCGCGGTCATAGAGTCTCAAAACTCGACGGGCTGCAGTTTTGAGACTCTATGACCGCGGGTTCAATCCCGGCCGGGGGTATGGAATGCATAAGAATACCTGTTGGTTCACAGTGGCTCTCTCTGAGACAGAGAGAGAGACAAGCAGAGAGATGGAAAGAGACAAGCAGACAGAGACAAGGCAGACAGACAGATAATCAGAGACAGAGATACCAGCTCTTCAAATGTCATCCCTTATCTCTGCACCCTCACTGGCATCCATCAAATGTCATCCCTTATCTCATCTTATCTCTGCACCCTCGCTGGCACCCATCAAATGTCATCACTTATCTCATCTTATCACTGCTTCAGGGAACTTCTTCCTTCTTCCTTCTCCTCCTTCTATACTCCTGTGTATCCAAAATATTGCTGGGACCTATAAATACTTTGCATATATATTCCTAGACAATAGTAAATGACCAAGCCAGGTGTAAATGTCCACCTGTCAATGTGTTTGTGACAATTTGAGTACAATTTCAGTACCTAATATTAGTGTCAGGACAAAGATTGGTTATGAAATGACAAGAACTACAATAAATTGTAATTATCAGAACATAAAAATTATATAAAATATAAAAATGAGAAAAAATGGTATATCGGCAACACTTCTGCTAGCAGCAGGACTTGATGTTGCCGTCAGGTGAGCATTAAGTGCCAACTTTGCAGCCTCATATCTCAGTAAGTACTGAACCTATTTTTTTTATTACTTTAATCCTATAACACTTGGAAAATTTTCTCTTTATTTCAATAAAAAAAAAAAGAATTTTTTATTTTTCAAAATATTCAAAGCACTGGGGGAGAGAACACATATATACGTTTGGACCGTATACGGTTAAGTAGGACTTTTTATGCAGTCAGCTACAATCATAAGTACAATAAGAAAGGCAGCTAATGAACAAATGGTCATTTACAAAAGTTTTTTTTTTCTCATTACGTACTGTGTGCTGCAGGATTTTTTTTATACTGCGCACACTGACCACATAGACCCATCCTTTCATATGTAGGCCTACCAGCTTTCTCTCACTAGATTTGAAGGCGCTAGAATTTATGAGTACTAGTACGTCAAGGACCCTGGTGCGTAAGCCGTACTAGTATGGCCAAAACCCTGAAAGGGTTAATGGCCACCAGCACTCTAAACACTGCCAAATACAAATACAGTGGACCCCCGCATAACGATCACCTCCGAATGCGACCAATTATGTAAGTGTATTTATGTAAGTGCGTTTGTACGTGTATGTTTGGGGGTCTGAAATGGACTAATCTACTTCACAATATTCCTTATGGGAACAAATTCGGTCAGTACTAGCACCTGAACATACTTCTGGATTGAAAAAATATCGTTAACCGGGGGTCCACTGTATTTAAAAACCCAACCTAACAGCTAATGTAAGGCAGATGTAGAGTGTTATACAGTACCTTCCATTCCAGCCTTATTTGTGTTAAGAGTCAGTATCTGTGGAGCAGTTGAGCGACTGCTCTGCACGCTCACTGCTCCAGGCTCGGTAACTCTGTTATCTTCCTTCTCCATGGCGATGCTGGGATTTTTCCAACTCTTCTCTTTTCTTAAAAGATGTAACCGTAGTTTTGAAGTACAGGTACAGTATTGCAAGGTGCCTTCTTGGGTAACTGCAGGAGAAAGTCAAGCAAAAACAGAAATATTTTCAAAATACCATATCGTATTACTTTACAGTACATAGGAAACAAGATTTTATCTGCATTATTAAGATAACTTTATTCCCTGAGAAGATATTAGCATATTTCTTATCCAGTACAAAGAAATTCCCATAGTTATGACACGGCGCATCATGCAGTCTGATGCTAGGTCTCTACAGGAATGACATGAAATAAAAAATTGGCTTATAGTAAGTGGTGAGTAGTATTTATTGAAGGAAGCCAGAAGGAGACGGTACATCTTCAGCCACTTACTCTTCAACGAATTTTATTTTTGAGGAGACTTACATGAAGCTCTTGCAAGAGTGTGTTGTTGTTGACGGTGAAGGATGTTCAAGGCTAACTGTTGCTGTTAAAGGTTGCCAAGAAGGAAGTTTAAATAAGTGAAGAATGGGTAAAATTGAAAAACCACTGCATCAGCGAAATGCTATAAAGCGAAGTGCTGTAATGAACTTTACCTTAAAATTTCTTTAGAGTATGCAACACCACTGAAAGAGTTGCACTCACTTCTACTTTAGAAATTTGGATAAATTTTCTCAAGAACTGCCATTGCCATTTCTACATAGCTGATAGCTTCTTCCAAATCCTTGAATGTCATTTCCGTAATGGCAGTAAAACTATCATCAGGATGGATCTAATCTTCAAGAAACTTCTTTCTTTGCTGTTCATTAGAAAGATCTTGGTCTGTTAGGGTCCCCATCATGAGTGAGAAGCAGTTCTTCCACATCCTCAGGCTCCACATTCAATTCTAATTCCCTTGCTAGGTCCACAGTATTTATAATGACAATCAGCAGCTGCATTAGCCCCTAGCAAGAGTGTTAGCCTATCTTTTGCAGCTTTGAAGCCAGGCTTTGATTTATCTTCTTTAGTAATAAATGCCCTTGATGGCATTTTCCAATTTAATGCAGTTTCATCTACATTAAAACTCTGTTGCTTGGTATATCCACCACCTACAATTATCCCAGCTAGCTCATGCTGATAATTTTCTGCAGTTACAGTGTTTATGGTAGCTGCGTCACCCTGCACTTTGATGTTGTGAAGCTGGCTTCTTTCCTTAAACCTGTGAAACAAGCCTCTACTAGCTTTGAATTTATCTTAAGCAGCTTCCTGGCCTCTTCCAGCCTTCACAGAATTGAAGAGACTTAGGGCCTTGGCGTGGATAATGGCTCAGCTTATAGGCACATTGTGACTGGGTTTAATCTTCAATTAATGCCAGTGAAATAGATGGCGTGTAACATTTGCACCTAAGAAAACACAAATGATGATGATGATAGTCTCTAGGCACCATGATGGTAATGCTGGTGCAGTAGTAAGGATGAATGGGAGGGTGTTGGCACCTGGGAAAGAAGTTGATATCCTTGGGGTGAAATTTGACTCCAGATTGACCATGTAGAACCATGATGTAAATCTTGCAAACAAGGCAGCCAGGAAGCTTACAGCACTTCACGGTATCTCACATCTGCTTGACAGTAAGGGTTGCAAGATTCTGTACGAGGCACAAGAATGCTCACACCTTGAGTATGCTCTACTTCCTTGGTTTGCCTGGCTCCCCTCTCATCTGTGACTGCTTGACAGAGTAGAGAACAGAACAAGACGTCTCATCTCTCACCTGGACCAATCCTGGATAGATCTGTCATTTCAGCAGAGCCTTCAACACAGGAGGGATGTGGGTGGCCTTACTGTTATGTACAAGGCCAATACTGTCAAAGTACCACACTTGGATCCACTTCAAGGACAGCGTGAAGCATGCTTCTATACCACAAGATGGGCAAAAAGCAGCAACTTCACTCTGGCATTCCAGACAGAATCCAGAGAGATGCAGAGCTCACAGAAGATGTAAACAAACCGAGAGAAAGAAAAATGACATGCAGATGCCCAGCTGGGAGGATCATACTGCAATAGCAAATCAGCTGCTCCATAAATATTTCAGAATGCACAATTTGAAACTGCTTTATTAATAAATTGCAGAGAAGCAAAGCACCATAAACCAGGTCCCTCCTGTACATATGTTACATATTCACTAAATCAATTTTATTATGTGTATACCTTTGATGTCCTTATACAGTGGACCCCCGAGTTTCATGATTAATCCGTTCCGAGAGAGCCTGCCGAAAGTCGAAATTCACGAAACTCGAAACCATTTTCCCCATAAGAAATAATGGAAATAAAATTAATCCATTCCAGACACCCAAAAATATTAAAATAATTTTTTTTTTTCAAATTAAATAAAGATTTATATACTGAAATCAATGAGAAATCAAGTACATGCATATAAAAAATAATAATAACATTACACTTACCTTTACTGAAGACTTCTGGGTGGATGGAAGATGGGAGGAGGGGATAGGAGGAAGGTGTACACTATTGTTTGGAAGGAGAATCTCCTTCCATTAGGACTTTAGGTAGCAAGTCCTTATCTGGGGTTACTTCCCTTCTTCTTTTAATGCCACTGGGAACAAAATATCTGTCCAGAGAGGTCTTTTTCTGGCGTTTCTTTAAGATTTCCCTGAAGTGGGACACAACACTGTCATTGTACATGTTGCAGATATGGCTTGTTTCAGCTTGGTCAGGGTGATACTTTTCAACAAAACTTTGCAACTCATTCCACATTCCACACATGTCCTTATCACTGAAGAAGGAACCTCCTTCACTCTCTTTTCCTCCTCCTCTGAAGCAAGTTCCTTGGCTGTGGCCTGATACTGTTCCAGTTGAAGCTCTTGCAGTTCATCAGTGGTTAGCTCTTCCCTGTGGTCCTCCACCAACTCTTCCACATCCCTGTCACTCACCTGCAACCCCATGGACTTGCCCAATGCCACAACACCTTCCACAACAGGCAGAGGGTCGGCTGGGACAGGGTCTGCCTCAAACCCTTCAAAATCCCTCTGGATCGTGTTCCTCACTTTATTTACCAAAGGGCTTGCACTAGCTTTCCTTGGGTCCATGATGACTTATTTAGCAGTTGCAAGCACAAAAAACAATGGATTATTATGAAATATATTGTATGAACCCAAGGGGTGATGGTCACGTGTTGGTAAACAATGGCACACTGAGCGTGAATGGCATGAGAGACTGGCTTGGTGTGCGCGGTGATGGGCGGACGGGTACCGGACGGTCGCCGAAACACGAGTCTAATCACGAAACTCAAGGCCAAATTTTACCAAAAAAACTCGCCGAAGGTCGAATTTCACGAAAGTTGAGGTTGCCAAAACTCGAGGGTCCACTGTATACATATACGTATATATATATATACTAATACGTATAATGTTTATTGCTCTTATAGTCTTAAGTTAGGCTTAAGCTTGCCAGAAATGCTCTGCATAACCATGGACTTCTACATGTATTATCAAGTGTCAATCATTTCTGTACACTGTATTTTATTTAATTTGAATAAGCACAGCTTATACTTTACTGAGCCACAGAAGCCTCCACACTACTGGGAGAAGGGCTAATATGGTTGAAGCCATCATAGATATAAAAAACAGCAAAATCCTCCCACACCATTTTTTGGCATTTATCTTGAGCATGTGTTTCTTTGGTATCAGTGTGATTTGTTTCTATATATTAGGTATAGTTTAGTAAAGACACTTTGCTTATTTTTACTGATGTTGACATGTCGATGGCAGATGGTGGTGGTGGTAGCTGATACTGCCTGCCATTTTAAGATATGTATTGTAGAGAGACAATAATGAATGGTCACACAGTCTACTGTCAGACAACACCCCTTCCCCCACTCTTCAAAGGCCTAACTCTACTTACTATACAAAACATTCACTCTTATTATAGTGCACCCTGCATATACAGAACAATAAATTCTCATATTAATCCTGACCTGAAGAACTTCATTGATAGCTGCAACGGAACCCACAGACATACAGAATACAGTGTTGGAGTGGAAACTGAACCCATACGAAGTCTCCCTTATTATCAATGCACTAAAAAACAAGGCAGGAGATTTAAATACCTTACCACTCTTTATATACAAAAAAGCGTCACAAGTACTATCACCAATCATTGCAACACTCTTTAACCCTTTGAGGGTCGACAGGCCCTCTCCGAAACTCGTTCTCAGGGTCGGCCAAATTTAAAAAAAAAAAAAAATTATTTTTCTTATGAAAAGATAGAGAATCTTTTCCCGATCATAAAGACACCAAAAGTTTGAAATTTGATAGAAAACTTACGGAATTATGCTCTCGCAAAGTTAGCGGTCTCGGCGATGTTTACGCATCGGCGATTTTGCCCACTTTGAGCCCCATTTTCGGCCAATTTCACTGTACTAGTCGACAAAAAACATGAATATTTCGCTAGAACTCCATTTTTTCTATCGAATGGGTGTAAGAAACCACTCATTTATGAAATTCAACTATCCAGTACAGTGGTCAGAATTTAGCAATTTTGCCAATTTCACACAAATTTCAAAAGATGCCAATTTCGGAATAGGGTCCAGAATAAACAAGAAAGACATTCCTGGCACTAAAATGACATTTCCTCTAGTCATTATTCACGTCTCAAGGCCCCTCTTATATTCTTTTGCTTTCCACTTTGAATTTTTATTTTCACAAAAAAATATACGATTTACTGTTATGCAGACTACTGCATTAGTGTAAAAAATGGTATAAAATATTATAGGTGCACTTGTGAAAGAATATTAGACTCACCAGTTGACGTGTATTGCACGCTTGGCACGATTTGTTTACTTTTGAAGTTTGGTAAAAATCGAACATTTCTGCTACTTTGAGCTCAATTTCAAGGCACCTTTCTTTGTAAAACCAGTCAAAATCATCTCTATTTCTGTAATATGTCTTCCATTCTATAAAATGAGACCAAGAAAACTAGAATACAACAATAAATACCATACGAAAATACACTGCAAAGTCGCTGATTTATTCAAAAAAAAATGGTCAAAGTTTTTTTTTTCTCATTATGCACTGTGTGCTGCAGGATTTTTTTTAGACTGTGCACACTGACCACATAGACCCATTCTTTCATATGAAGGCCTACCAGCTTTCTCCCACTAGATTTGAGGCCGCTAGAATTTATGAGTACTAGTACGTCAAAAACCCCTACGCGTAAGACGTACTAGTACGACGAAAACCCTCAAAGGGTTAACAAATCCATTGAATCCTCCACCTTCCCTACAGTTCTCAAAATAGCAAGGGTCACCCCGATCCACAAAGGAGGAGACCAAACAGAGTTGAATAACTATAGGCCAATATCCAACTTACACCCTCTCTCAAAAATCTTCGAAAAATTAATTCATAAACGAATCTACTCCTACCTCATCTCCCATAACATTCTCAACCCCTGCCAATTTGGATTCAGGCCTAATAAAAATACTAATGATGCTATTATACACATGCTAGAACATATATACACTGCAATAGAGAAAAAAGAAGTCCCACTGGGGATCTTCATTGACTTACGTAAAGCTTTTGTTACAGTTGACCATGACTTGCTCCACGTAAAATTGGCACACTATGGTATTAGAGGGCACTCCCTCAACTACCTCAAGTCATACCTCAGCAACAGAAGCCAATATGTGTACGCAAATGGGGCAAACTCTTCTGCGCAACCAATTACAGTTGGTGTCCCACAGGGAAGTGTCCTTGGCCCTCTTCTCTTTCTCCTATACATAAATGACCTACCAAATGCTTCGCAATTACTCAAACCCACACTATTTGCAGATGACACTACATACATCTTCTCTCACCCGAGCCCAGTCACGCTAGCCAATACTGTAAACACCGAATTACAGAAAATATCTACCTGGATGAGGACTAACAAACTTACACTAAACATTGACAAAACCTACTTCATTCAGTTTGGTAACAGAGCTACAGGATGTCCCTCTTAACATAATATAAACAGATCACCTATCACAAAGCTAACAGAGGGAAAATTCTTAGGAATCCACCTTGATAATAGACTCAAATTTCATACACATATACAACAAATTTCTAAGAAAATTTCCAAGACTGTAGGCATACTATCGAAGATGCGGTACTATGTTCCACAGTCAGCCCTCCTGGCCCTTTATCACTCTCTTATTTACCCCTATCTCACCTATGGAATTTGTGCATGGGGCTCAACAACAATTAACCATCTCAGACCACCAATTACCCAACAAAAGGCTGCAGTCAGAATGATAACAAATTCTCACTACAGGCAGCACACTCCACCAATATTCAAAACACTCAACCTACTCACCATACAAAACATCCATACTTATTATTGCACCTATTACATACATAGAACACTTAACTCTGATATTAACCCTCCCCTCAAACATCTCTTTACCACCCTCAACAGAACACATGACCATAACACAAGGCACAGATCACTCTTTGATGTTCCTCGTGTCCATCTCACGCTATGCAAAAACTCAATGCACATAAAAGGCCCTAAAATCTGGAATTCATTACCTGTAAATATAAAAGAAACACTACCTGTTCATAAATTCAAGTCTCTTCTCAAAGATCACTTACTCACCCAAAACCAAATAAATACTGAATAACTGAACCTTATAAATTGTATATCTTAAATGTTTCTCACAATTATATCACATAAATGTTAAACCTAAAACCCAATCTAACTTTATTATTTTTTAAATACACTACCTAACAGAATACTCCATCGACTGAATGTACAACAATGCATGCAACCATATGACCTGTCTTTGTAATACTCACTTGTGCTTTATAGTAATCTGTTTACAGTAATGTTTTATCACTGATTTCATCATTGCTTAGTTAATCTTAAGTTAATTTTAAGCCAGCCCGTAATGCTATGCATAGTATAAGTGGCTTTGGCATGCTGCTCTTATCTGTATTTTTTTGTACCTCTGTATGTGTGCTCAAATTGTAAATAAAAATAAAATAAAAAAATAAAATGGTACATCAACGCAGATGGAATAACGAATAAGTGGAAGAAGTGGCACGAAAAAATCAGAGGCATCACCAGACATCATAACTCTCACAGAAATCAAGAAGCTCACAGGAATGATAACAGACAACATCTTTCCAACTGGACATCAGATCCTGAGGAAAGACAGAGGGAACAGGAAGGGGGGGTGGAGGAGTGGCACTGCTCATCAAAAACCAATGGGATTTTGGGGAGTTGGAGAGAGAAGACAGAGACAGAAGAGAAGCAAGGCACTACATAATAGGAACACTTCAGACAGGAGGTCCCAAGGTGGTGACTGCAGTGGTGTATAACCCACCAAAGAATAGTAGGAGGCTAAGACAAGAATATGATGAGAGTAACAGAGAGATGGTTGACACACTGGCTGAAGTAGCCAGAGGGGCCCACTGGCCCTACTGGAGTTCTATGACAAGGTGACAGCAGTAAAACAGGAGAGAGAGAGGTGGGTAGACTGTGTTTTCTTGGACTGTAAGTAGGCACACAGTTCCACGCAAGAGATTAGTGCAAAAGCTGGAGGACCAGGCAGGTATAACAGGGAAGGCACTGCAATGGATCAGAGAATACCTGACGGCAAGGCATCAGCGAGTCATGATATGTGATGAGGTGTCAGAGTGGACACCTGTGATGAGCGGGGTCCCACAGGGGTGAGACTTGCTCTAAACCCATGTTGCCCTGAGTTGTGTAACTGATGGGTACCTAGATGGGTGGTGATCTTGCTTCTTAGAACCCTTCTAAAGATTTTTATGATATGGGATGTTATTGCTATCGGTCTGAACAGATCTCCCGCAACATTCATGAGGGTTAGGGGATCAAGAACCTTGCAAATGTCGAAAAATCGCAAATGTTTGGTGCCCCAATATATTGTAGGGAAATGTATAATACTACAATACTGGTTCCTTAACCTATTGAACCATGAACAATCAAAAAACACATGAAAACATCGCAAAATATTGTACTATATAGTACTACATACATGTTATAGTTAATAAC
Source organism: Cherax quadricarinatus (assembly GCF_026875155.1). NCBI lineage: Eukaryota > Metazoa > Arthropoda > Malacostraca > Decapoda > Parastacidae > Cherax > Cherax quadricarinatus. The sequence goes on from NC_069438.1 coordinate 7,704,148, forward strand.
AAATAATGAACAAACAAAACACTCACCACTCGTAAGGCCAATGACCTCTGATTTGTGATGATGACAATGACGATGATGATAGTGATGATAGTTAGCCATGCAGTTACTGATGACAGTTGAATGGACGTGATTTTATGGAGTGTAACTGCATGGCATGATGAGTCAAGTGTGTGGATTCTAACTCTTTGCTGCCAGTGTCACTGCCGATGGGTTGAGGCTCAGGTGAGGCAGTAGGGGTAGTGGCAGGCTTCCTTGTGAAGAACATTATGATGGGCAACTGAAACCACTTCCTCTTCATATCTACAGAGTTTTGTAGGGAATTATGCTCTTATCAATGTCGTTCATCACCTTCAAAACCCTCAACATTGGTGGGTCTATGTCGTACATAAATTGTTTGAGCTGTGCTGTCATTCTCATCACTTGTCCTAGTTTTTCAAGGGTGAGGGCTTGAGGTTGATTGGCCTCAGCAACACTCTCCTCTTCTTCACCCTCACTCCCTGCCTGCACAATCTCCAACAACTCTTCATCATTTAGCCCCAGTGCATGTTTTTCAACCAATTCTCTGACCTCACCCTCCTGCATGTCCTCAAACCCTTCACCACCAACTAGCCTTGCTAACTCCACAGTCTTCCTCACGGGTTTGGCAACCTCTTCCTGAGGAGCAAATCCAACAAAATCACACACACACTCTGGCCACAAAACCCTCCAACAACCCAAAACGTGATCTGCCAAACTTGATTCTCATCTTCAGGTTGTGCAGGGAGAACCATCTCTTAAATTTTTCAAACCATCCTTTACTTGCTAGGAAGTCAGGATGGATAGGTTCTGCACTGGTGCTAGCCTTAACACTAGCCAATGTATCATACAAAGTCTTTCCCTTTACATGAATTGCACTGTTGTCTATGGGATTTCCTTTTCTATTTTGGTCTGAAATCCACACAAATAATGCTGATTCCATCTTAGACATCGCACTGTTTCTTACTTGTGACACTTGCTTGGCTGAGGGAGGAGCAGTAGATGCTAGTGCCGCCCTTATCTTAGCCCCATTTTTCTTGATTGAGTTCACTGTGCTTTCATTTACATTAACCCTTAAACTGTCCAAATGTAGATCTACATTTTTTCAACATTTGAAAGTATGTAAAAAAGTATATCTTTTTTTTTTTTCATTTGAAAACGTGTAAAAAACTTTGATCTACTTTTTTTATAGTATTTGAAAATATGTAAAAAAATGTAGATCTACTTTTGGAGCACAACGTATGTGAACATAAATCTGTTTGGACAGTTCAAGGGTTAAATAATTTTCCAATGGCAGAACTGCTCAAATTACCTGCCCTACACTTGTCTAGCAATTTCACTTTCTGCTCCAGATTCTTGACTTTCTCTGAGCGCTTAGGGGTTGGCTCATCAACAGCGGATGCTGCTCACTTGGGGGCCATACTTTCACCACCACACAAACACGATAGGACACACAAACAACACAGAACGACAAGAAGAGTGGCTAGATAATGACTGAGTGAGCGAGTGGCGGGTGGGCTGGCTGCCGGCTGAGGGGGTCGGAGGGAGGGTAGCAGAGACGTGTGGGTGGCACGAAGCATAAATATGATTTGGCAGCTGGGAATTTACAAATGTTTGAAGCCTGCGAAAGTGGAAAACATTAATGTTGAGGGAGACCCGAAGTTTTTTGTTATTGTTTTACTGTACCCTTTGTGGAGTGAGGCTGTCTGTTGTTTTTAGCAGCTGTGGGATGACCTGTGTCCATGCTCCCTCTCCATAGGATGTTAATAGCACATGATAGGGATTCTTGCAGTTCTTGATGAACACAGAGTTCCAGGAGTCTGGGCCTGGGGTAGAGTGCATGGGCAAGTCATTTATTGCCTTTTCAAAGTCATTTGGCATCAGGATGATGTCAGATAGGTTTGAGTCCATCAAATTCTGTGTCTCGCTCATAAAAAATTCATTTAGGTTTTCCACTCTGTCTGGTTAGCGGCTCGCTAAAAACCAAGTCATATTGGGACTTGAGTTGCTCACTCATTTCTTTGCTGTCATCTGTGTAGGATCCATCTTGTTTAAGTAGGGCCCCAATACTGGATGTTGTTCTCGACTTTGATTTGGCATAAGAAAAGAAATATTTTGGGTTTCTTTCAATTTCATTTTTCGCTTTTAGTTCTTTCTGCATTTCTTGACTCCTGTAAGATTCCTTTAGCTTTAGCCAGATGTTTACTATTTCTCTGACCAGTGCCTCCCTTTGTATTACAGATATACGTATTGGCCTCCTTTAACCGCTCTGTTATTCTCTGCCTTTGCCTATACAGGGAGCACCTTTCTCTTTTTAGTTTACATCTTCTCTTCCTTTTCCTAAAGGAATATGCTTTGAGCATACCTCGAGTGCCACAGAGTTAATTTGTTCTAGACATAGGTTTGGATCCGTGTTGCTTAGGCTATTTTCCCAGTTTATATCATTCAGGACCTGGTTGACTTTGTCCCACCTTATGTTTTTGTTACTGAAGTTGAATTTGGCAAAGACTCCCTTGTGACCGATCACATTTTGTTGGTTTGGGGCCCCGCGCATACATGTCTGAACCTCCATTATGTTGTGATCTGAGTATATTGCTTTGATATGGTAATATTTCATGTCAGATCACCATTGTTAGTTAAGATGAGGTCCAGTACATTCTCCAATTTTATTGGCTCTATTGTTTGCTGGTTTAAGGTGAATTTGGTGCAGAGATTTAAAAGCTCATGTGTATGTGAGTTTTCATCTGAGTTGCCTCCTGGGGTTATCTCTGCTACAGCATTATTTGCTACATTCCTCCATTTTAGGTGCCTTAGGTTGAAATCCCCCAGGAGCAAGATGTTTGGGGCAGGAGCTGGAAGATTTTCCAGACAGTGGTCTATTTTCAAGAGCTGTTCCTGGAATTGTTGGGAAGTTGCCTTTAGAGGCTTGTATACAACCACAATGGCCAGGTTTTGATTCAAGATCTTTACTGGAGTTTACCTGGAGTTTACCTGGAGAGAGTTCCGGGGGTCAACGCCCCCGCGGCCCGGTCTGTGACCAGGCCTCCTGGTGGATCAGAGCCTGATCAACCAGGCTGTTGCTGCTGGCTGCATGCAAACCAACGTACGAGCCACAGCCCGGCTGGTCAGGAACCGACTTTAGATGCTTGTCCAGTGCCAGCCTGAAGACTGCCAGGGGTCTGTTGGTAATCCCCCTTATGTATGCTGGGAGGCAGTTGAACAGTCTCAGGCCCCTGACACTTATTGTATGGTCTCTTAACGTGCTAGTGACACCCCTGCTTTTCATTGGGGGGATGTTGCATCGTCTGCCAAGTCTTTTGCTTTCGTAGTGAGTGATTTTCGTGTGCAAGTTCGGTACTAGTCCCCCTAGGATTTTCCAGGTGTATATAATCATGTATCTCTCCCGCCTGCATTCCAGGGAATACAGGTTTAGGAACCTCAAGCGCTCCCAGTAATTGAGGTGTTTTATCTCCGTTATGCACGCCGTGAAGGTTCTCTGTACATTTTCTAGGTCAGCAATTTCACCTGCCTTGAAAGGTGCTGTTAGTGTGCAGCAATATTCCAGCCTAGATAGAACAAGTGACCTGAAGAGTGTCATCATGGGCTTGGCCTCCCTAGTTTTGAAGGTTCTCATTATCCATCCTGTCATTTTTCTAGCAGATGCAATTGATACAATGTTATGGTCCTTGAAGGTGAGATCCTCCGACATGATCACTCCCAGGTCTTTGACGTTGGTGTTTCGCTCTATTTTGGGGCCAGAATTTGTTTTGTACTCTGATGAAGATTTAATTTCCTCGTGTTTACCACATCTGAGTAATTGAAATTTCTCATCGTTGAACTTCATATTGTTGGTTGATGTCCGCCTGGAGCCTTGCAGTGTCTGCAATGGAAGACACTGTCATGCAGATTCGGGTGTCATCTGCAAAGGAAGACACGGTGCTGTGGCTGACATCCTTGTCTATGTCGGATATGAGGATGAGGAACAAGATGGGAGCGAGTACTGTGCCTTGTGGAACAGAGCTTTTCACCGTAGCTGCCTCGGACTTTACTCTGTTGACGACTACTCTCTGTGTTCTGCGTTCTGTGTTACTGCCAAAACTTCAATTATATCTTTAGAGGCATTTAGTAGTTCTGAGCATATCAGCGCCTCTGTGATGTACAGACCAACCCTTTCCTCCCCCCCCCCCCCTTTTGCTTATTCAGTCTGTTGCATCTGTAGAGCTATAACCTGGGATCCGTATTTCATTGTCAAGGTGATCCTTTATGTGGGTCTCTGCGAAAACTGCGAACATTGTGTTTGACTCTGTAAGCAGTCCATGCATGACAGGTAATATTTTGTTGTTCATTGTTGACTTTCGACCCTGTATGTTTGTAAAGATGAATGTTGCCTTACTGATGGTATATGGTGGGGTCTTTTTCTTCATGGCACTAATATCTGTTGTTTTGGGGTGAAGGCCACTGACTGTGATTCCGCTCCAGAAGCGATCTAAGTTTCTGTACAATTTCTGTCATTTCCTGCCAACTTTTTTTCCTTCCTGGCACTAAAAAACCCCTCTCTCTGGAGTGGTTGTGGCTACCCAGGTTTTTCTATGGTCTGGATGTTCTGTGTCTTCTTGTCCCTTTTAGGTGGTGTGCCTGACAATACAAGTCACAGCATTGTCTTTCCTGAACAGAAGAGCGACACATTTCAGGGTGGTAAAACTTACAGGAAGAAAGGTTACATTCTCCTGTTTTCCTATGGGCATGGCATTTTTTGGGGTGGTCAAAGTTGCACATCCCATCCGTTTTTCCAGATATTCCATGTCTGGAGAATAGCTGGAGTATACCTGGAAAGGGTTTCGGGGGTCAACGCCCTTGCAGCTTGGTCTGAGACTAGGCCTCGTGGTGGATCAAAGTCTGTTCAATCAGGCTGTTACTGCTGGCCACACACAAACTGACATATGAACCACAGCCCATCTGGTCAGGTATTGACTTTAGGTGCCTGTCCAGCACCTCCTTGAAGACAGCCAGGAGTCTACTGGTAATCCCCCTTATGTATGCTGGGAGGCAACTGAACAGTCTTGGGCCCTGGACACTTGTTGTGTTGTCTCTCAGTGTACTCGTGGCGCCCCTGCTTTTCTTTGAAGGAATGTTGCATCTCCTGTTGAGTCTTTGGCTTTCATAGGGAGCGATTTTCATGTGCAAGTTTGGTACTAATCCCTTCTAAGTGTATATTATCATTTATCTCTCTTGTCTGCATTCCAGGGAATACAAATCAAGGGCCTTCAACCGTTCCCAGTAATTTAGGCCTTATCGTACTTATGTGTGCCTATACAGTGGACCCCCGGTTAACGATATTTTTTCACTCCAGAAGTATGTTCAGGTGCCAGTACTGACCGAATTTGTTCCCATAAGGAATATTGTGAAGTAGATTAGTCCATTTCAGACCCCCAAACATACACATACAAACGCACTTACATAAATACACTTACATAATTGGTCGCATTCGGAGGTAATCGTTATGCGGGGGTCCACTGTATATACATAAGGCATAGAATCTGTATAGGTTTGATTTCTGTTTGCCTTGGTTTTTTGGTGGCTGCATTCCCTACCGGTGCATGTTTTTCTGTCTCCTTCTGTCACCTATACTAACAATGGTACCTTCACCAGTATTTTCTGGTATTTTATCTTCACTATTCCTTGGGGCATCCCCTTGTTTACTATCTCCAGTGGTATTGCTAGTTTGTAACCTTGGGGTTTGCATGTCCTTGTCTACACCTGTTTCCCCAGCACTACAGCTCCTGTCAACCTCCGGGCCACCAACTTTCATTTTTCTATTCTTACCGGTACTGTCTACCAGCACAGCATTTGCACAAGGAGCGACATCACCATCTGGCCCAGTCCTTTTATTTTCCCATCGGTTATAGAATGTTGTCAGGTTTTCTATGAAGGCCATTCCCACATAATAACTCCCCCACACCTACATAATAACTCTCCCCACACCTATATAAAAACTCCCCACACCTACTTAACCCTTTGAGGGTCGACAGGCCCTCTCCAAAACTCGTTCTCAGGGTCGGCCAAATTTAAAAAAAAAAAAAATTATTTTCTCTTATGAAAAGATAGAGAATCTTTTCCCGATCATAACGACACCAAAAGTTTGAAATTTGATAGAAAACTTACGGAATTATGCTCTCGCAAAGTTAGCAGTCTCGGCGATGTTTACGGATCGGCGATTTTGCCCACTTTGAGCCCCATTTTCGGCCAATTTCACTGTACTAGTCGACAAAAAAACATGAATATTTCGCTAGAACTCCATTTTTTCTATCGAATGGGTGCAAGAAACCACCCATTTATAAATTCAACTATCCAGTACAGTGGTCAGAATTTAGCAATTTTGCCAATTTCACACAATTTCAAAGATGCCAATTTCGGAATAGGGTCCAGAATAAACAAGAAAGACATTCCTGGCACTAAAATGACATTTCCTCTAGTCATTAGTCACGTCTCAAGGCCCCTCTTAATTCTTTTGCTTTCCACTTTGAATTTTATTCTCACAAAAAATATAAGATTTACTGTTATGCAGACTACTGCATTAGTGTAAAAAATGGTATAAATATTATTGGTGCACTTGTGAAAGAATATTAGACTCACCAGTTGACGTGTATGCACGCTTGGCACGATTTGTTTACTTTGAAGTTTTGGTAAAAATCGAACATTTCTGCTACTTGAGCTCAATTTCAAGGCACCTTTCATTGTAAAACCAGTCAAAATCATCTCAATTTCAGTAATATGTCTTCCATTCTAAAAATGAGACCAAGAAAACTAGAATACAACAATAAATACTATACAAAATACACTGCAAAAATCGCTGATTTATTAAAAAAAAAATGGAAAAAGTTTTTTTTTCTCATTATGCACCGGGGTGCTGCAGGATTTTTTTTAGACTGTGCACACTGACCACATAGACCCATTCTTTCATATGAAGGCCTCCAGCTTTCTCCCACTAGATTTGAGGTCGCTGAATTTATGAGTACTAGTACGTCAAAAACCCTACGCTTTAAGACGTACTAGTACGACGAAACCCTCAAAGGGTTTAATATCTCTCCCACACCTACATAAAAAACTCCCCAACCTACATAACAGCTCTGCACACCTACAAAATTTAACTCTCTCCACAACTACATAATAACTCCCCACAACCTACATAATAACTCTCCCCACACCTACATAAAAAACTCCCCCCACACCTACATAATAACCCCCCCACACCTACATAATAACTCCCCACACCTACAAAATAGCCCCCCCACATCTACATAATAATTCCCCATCCCTACATAACTCCCCAAAACCTACATAATAACTCCCCACACCTACATAATATCTCTCCCCACACCTCATAATATCTCTCCCCCACACCTACATAATATCTCCTCCCCACACCTACATAATAACTCCCATGCCTACATAACACTCTGCACACCTACATAATAACTCTCTCCACAACTACATAAAATTTCCCCACCACCTACATAATAACTCCCCACACCTACATAATAACTCTCCCCACATCTACATAATAACTCTCCCCACACCTACAAAATAACTCCCCACACCTACATAATAACTCCCCACACCTACATAACTCCCCCACACCTACATAATAACTCCCCCCACCTACATAAAAATCCCCCCACATCTACAAAATTTCCCCCATACTACATAACCCCACACCTACATAATAACTCCCCACACCTACATAATAACTCCCAACACCTACATAATTCTCTCCCCCCACACCTACATAATAACTCCCCATACCTCATAACGCTCTGCACACCTACATAATAACTCTCTCCACAACTACATAATAACTCCCCACACCTACATAATAACTCTCCCACACCTACATAATAACTCCCCCACATCTACATAATAACCCCCCATACCTACATAACTCCCCCACCTACATAAAAACTCCCCACACCTACATAACTCCCCACACCTATATAATAACTCCCCACACCTACATAATAACCCCCCAAACCTACATAATAACTCCCCACCCCTACATAATAACTCCCCACACCTACATAATAACTCCCCACACCTACATAATAACTCCCCACACCTACATAATAACTCCCCCACCTACATATTAACTCCCCACACCTACATAATAACTCCCCAACCTACATAAAAACTCCCCACACTACATAATAACCCCCCACACCTACATAATAACCCCCCACACCTACATAATAACTCCCCACAACCTCATAATAACTCCCCACACCTACATAATAACTCCCCACACCTACATATCAACAAGCAACATAAATCAGAATTACAAAGTTAAGATAAAATGTTTTATTTTGACTGCTGAGTTTATTTTCAAAAAAAAAAAAAAAAAAAAATATTTGGCTTCCTTGTTGATATCCAAGGAACAAAACCCTAATTTTTTCTATACATTTTCAGTCCATTTTCTGCCATTTCAGGCAGACTAATCCTAATACATACTTAAAAACTACAGTGGATCCCCGCTTAACGATCACCTTCCAATGCAACCAATTATGTAAGTGTATTTATGTAAGTGCGTTTGTACGTGTATGTTTGGGGGTCTGAAATGGACTAATCTACTTCACAATATTCCTTATAGGAACAAATTCGGTCAGTACTGGCACCTGAACATACTTCTGGAATGAAAAAATATCGTTAACCGGGGGTCCACTGTACTTAAGTCTAGACAGGTTAAGAGTGGTTGATTTTTAAATATTCATTATTTTTATCTTATTACTACTGAGGCAGTCAAAAGTTCTAAAGTTAATAAGAGTAATCTCGATGTAGCACATAACTAACAACAATATTACAAGTAGTACAATTATTAATGGTACAGCAGTTTGGAGGGATATGTTGTGTATCTTTATCGTGTATGCTTCTAAACTGTTGTATTCTGAGCACCTCTGCAAGAACAGTGATAATGTGTGAGTGAGGTGAAAGTGTTGAATGATGATGAAAGTATTTTCTTTTTGGGGATTTTCTTTCTTTTTTGGGTCACCCTGCCTCGGTGGGAGACGGCCGACTTGTTGAAAAAAAACAAAAAAAAACAACAGTACTGTAATAAATATGAGTTAATGTTTTAATAGAATAGAAGTCATAAAATATTTGAGAGAGTTGCTTCAGACTGGTTAGATGATCTAGCCTAGTGTTGCTTTGGTTAATATTGAGAGAGAAAATGATTTTTGAGTAGTATAGCCCTAAATGTGTTTGCAGGTAGGGAACCTTTTGCTGCTTCGGGTAATGAGTTCCAGATCTTGGGGCCCTTTATGAGCAGTGCATTTTTACATAGTGTGTGATGGACACAAGGGATGTCAAGGAATGTTTTGTCCCTTGTATTATGTCGTGTGGTCTGTTGTAGCTATCAAAAAGTTAGAGGGTTTATATTGGAGTTCAGTATTTTGTATATATAATAGGCACAATAATATGAGTGTACATTTTGTATGTTTAGTAAGTTCAAGCTCTTGAAGAGTGGCAGGGTGTGCTGTCTGGCACAAGAGTTGGTGATCATCCGCACAGCAGTTTTTTGCTGGGTCATTAAAGGCTTAAGGCGATTGGCTGTGGTCGATCCCCAAAAACAAATACCATAGGTAAGATAAGGGGTATATTAAGAGTGATATAGTGTTAGGAATGCCGTTTGGAGTACACAGTACCATATCTTGGAAAGGATGCCTACTGTTTTGGAAACTTACTTAGATATATGCTGGATGTGGGTCTGAAATTTAAGATTACAATCAATGTGAAGACTTATAAATTTACCCTCAGTGTGTCTAGTAATGGTGGAACTAAGAACATAATGCATGTACTAAATTTAGTGAAATACAGTGGACCCTCAACCAATGATTTTAATCCATTCCAGAGAGCTTGTCCTTAGCTGAATTTATCGTTAGCCGAATAAATTGTCCCCATGAGAAATAATGGAAATCCAATTAATCCATTCCAGATAGCCAAAAGTATTAAAAAAATCATTTTTTTTACATGAAATATACATTTCCCAACAAAGGAAACAATGAGACATGCGCAATAAATACATAAATAAATAATAAAATGACACTTACCTTTATTGAAGAGTACTGATGAGTGATGAGACACTTTTTCCTGAACACTCTGGGAGTTTCCGAGTGATACACTAGTAAAGGCTTCACTTTGCAATCCCCACTAGCATTACTACAAAACAGAGTTAGCCTGTCTTTCATATGCTTGTGTCCTGGGAGTGCCTTTTCCTCCTGAGTAATGTAGGTCCTGTTTGGCATTTTCTTCCAGAACAAGCCTGTTTCCTCACAACTGAACATTTGTTGGGGTTGGAATTTTTCAGCTTTGCCATGCCTTATCACACTGTGTATGCCACTACAATTCTTAAATCTCTCAAATCAACCTTTGTTGGCCTTAAATTCACATCGTTGCCCAATTTTATCTATAGTCGATGCCACCGTTGGTCAACGGTCCACTGTATATTGAAAAAAAAAATTCAATATAAAATTGCAACTTAAATTTGGAAAGATTAAAATGGAAATAAATAGATAACAATGGTTGCAGATATGATTAAATTGAAAAAAAAAAAACATGGAATATGGTGTATTTTAAAACTTGGGCCCAAAAATTTAATGGCAGGTTAAAAGCTACATTAGAAATTGGTTTTTGGGACAATATTAGAAACAATATTTTATCCTTAATTTTTGTTTGAATTCATTAAAATAATTTGTTTCATTCATCTAGCAATTTATTCCATATTGGGTATTTTTAAGCAGAGTTTCTAATGAGGTTCAGACAACAAGAGGAATATCAAAGAGGTATTTCTTTGGAGTATCTTCAGGCAGCATCAACATTATGGTGTAGTGTCTTGAAGATGTGCACTGAACAGTTGGAAGAATATATGGCATTAATATTTAACAGGTACAGGATTTTGAACATAATGTGTTGCCTAAATTCTGAGTTTGTGATGATTTTGATAGCTTCCTTTTGTTGTGTTATAAATGGTTAGAGGTGGACAACTAAGGCAGAACCCCAGGCAAATTCTCTAGGTCAGATATGGGTAAAAGAGAGGTAGAGTGTAGTACAGACCTGGGAATATAACAGCAAATTTGAGAGCATAATATCATATTCTAGTTTATTTTTACTATGTCTGGTAGTCTTCTATTAATAATATAGACTAAGCCCACTTCATTGGGTGTTTGTTCATAACTGGTAGTTGATTGGTTAAGAGGACATAGTCCACTTAAATGAAACTTTCACTTCAATGGATTTTTGCTATAGCAGACATCCTTTTCCCTTTTTAGACCATTTCATGGAGATTTTACTATTCAAAAAGAAACGACATATCGTACTCATGTGGGTCAAGAACCCCAATGGAAATATTGCAAGTTAGTCGATAAGTAAGACACATGAGCAACTGTTAGGTAACTTTTTCCCAAAACGTTTCACTTGCATGGTATGTTTCTTCAGTCGGATGCAGAAGTGAGTAAATATGAAGACAGCAGAAGAGGTGAGGTAAAGATGATGTGGTGAGTGCATCAACCTTGAAGAAGCAGTATTGAAGTGGTCAATCCCTCAGAACAAACAACTTTATTTCTATAAAGTGGCATACTGTACAGTATACAATTATGATAACTGACATGTATAAAGTACTTTACAGAAAGCCCCTTGTTATGCAAAACATTTTGGGCAGCCTTTACACTAACTTATAATTACTGGACAATGAGACACACAGTACATGAGAATAAGAATACTGTAGGGCCCGCTTCACAGCATCTCGCCTTGCAGCACCCCGCTATACGGCTCCCCACACCTGACTTTCTAATATGGCCCCCTCGCCCCACCCAGTTTGTTTACATTCTCCGTGAGCACTACGTCTCTCCATTATATCTGGAAACTTTCCAAAATTTCAAGTGTTTTAAAGTCATTTCATGTTTTATATACATGTATATGTACTCTGATACTAATTATACTTGTGTGTGCCTGTACCTAAATAAACTTACACACTGTGCTGGCATGCAGGTATACATTAAAGTCATTAAGATTGTTTTATTAGTCTTGAGGATGCCATATTAATAATAATAACAATAATAATAATAATACACAATAATAATCATTCTCAGGTGCATTAAATTTCGTATATTATGACATTTAATCCAGCTATGAAATTTTTTTTTCAAAATTATATAATAAACATGCTACGTAACGTATAAACATGATAAATACAACCCACAGTAGAATAAATTAACATAAATGTGAGATGTTATGTGTAGATGAACGTGTATCAACCATAATCAGACATGTCTGTTTGCATACTCCGAGTGTCTCTCCTTTCTCGTTGACTCGTTGACTCGCTCACTCTCTCTCTCATTTATTCGTGTTACCTTGTTTACTCACCTCTCACCCTACATTAAGACTACAAATATTTTAAGGTAAGTAATGAGTGTACTGTAAATGCATTTTATTGCTCTGGGGTGCTTTAAATGTTGTAGTATATTACGTGTGGGTAGAGTGCCCTTGCTACCATACCTCCCACACCTGACTTCCTACAAATAAATACTACTCACTTCGTACCCTACATTAAGACTACAAATATTTTAAGGTAGGTAATGAGATAACTGTGTGTGTATTTTACATTTTGCTGTTTTTAATGCCTAGTTCTATTGCTAACTTAATATATATTAGTGTAAATTTGATATCTGGTATTTATATGCATTTACATGGGGAAAAAACGGTGTTTTGCTTTCCGGTGATGTTTGTTTTCCAGCAGTAGCCTGCCATATAAGTGGGGCCCTACTGTACTTAGTTTACATTATACTGAAAGTATTCAGTACAGTCAAACCCACTTATACTAGGTTAGGTTCCAGGCTACTACTGTAAAGCAAAAATCACTGTAAAATGAATCATAAAAGTCTGATGTGTTTACACTATCATATATTAAGTGAGCTAGGCTTAAAAAAGCATGTACAGTATACATATTGCTTACTTTAAAGTATTTTCTTCCTTAACTTATAGTAAGTGGTGAATATACTTATTATAGGAAGTCTGAATAAATGAAGAATGGGTATAATTGAAAATCGCTGCATTAGTGAAACGCCATAAAATGAAGTGCTTGAAAGCGGAGCCAGCCTGCAATTTAATAAAAATTTCTAATTAAAGATACATTAAGGATGAAGCTAGGTACACAATGTAGAGATGTTCAGCTTTATAGTCTTGAATAATGAGTCTACTGAAGAAGCTTATTGTGAAGGTGAAACATTTTGGAAATACACATAGTATGTTGCACATGAGACTAACGCATCAGCGTGTCAGTATTGCATACCATTATTGCAATGGAAATATGTAGATCCTTGTTTGACTTTGTCGTGCAATCCCAGGTTATTTTCAACGTTAATTACTCTACAAGACTAATGTAAAATTTTAACTTATGAAGGTGAATAATGAGTTTGTGGCCACATTTTTGAGCATATCAAAAAGTTATTATGAATGTAAATTCTCCAGAATTAAGAGGATTGTGCAGTGTAGACAGTTAAATTTGGGGGATATTTTGGATAAAATTCCCAGAACAAAAGTCCATCAACATTACACACCACAGCATATCCTTATCCATAACACAAGAAACACACTTGTTGTGGAAATTGTTATTTTTTCAAAGCAAAAGTCAAAGATTTATTTCCACATGATACAATGTTTATACAGAGATGAGTGACATTTGGTTGTGCATGCAGAGAGTCCAGGGTTAGGTAGGACATTTACTGATGTATAAGCCATAACAACACAATATAAATGATTAGAATGATGAGACTCAGTACCCCCACCATAAATGATCATCCAGAATATACAGTAAGTATATTCAAGTATACACAAATACAGTTACATAGATTATCATACATAGCAGCATATGTGTAAAGTACCTGGGATAACCCAAAAAAAGTTAAACAGAGTGACTTATTTCCATCGGGGTCCATTATCTTTCCACTATCTTTCACCACTCAAACTAACCCAACTTAACCTAACTTTACCTCAAAAAATTAAATTTAATGGAAAAAGTGATAAAAGACAGTGGGTGATAGTTGGTAGGTCAGAGGAATTGGTGATGAGGCAGCAACCAAGGCATCTACCACCAAGTCACTGTTCAGTGTCATTACCATGATTTTGGTGTTATTATGGCTGACAAGTTGATAAATAAATTCCACAAGAGAGAAGTGTGTTTTCCATTTTATGGGGATAGACAGGCTGCAGTAAGTGTATCATGTTGATGGGATTCTGTTCCAGGAATTTTATCAGTGCCTATTATTCTTATTTTTTGGTACCTCTCCCACAAAAAATAGTAACCCAACATAACTAACAAAACCTAGATTAAGTTAAGATAAGATTTGTTTGGAATTTTAACCTGAGGAGGCTTAGCCAACCAGGATAACCCAAGAAAGTCAGTGCATCATTGATGGTCTTTCAATACTGTCCTCCAGGATGCAATCCAGCCCAGTTGACTAACACGCAGGTACCTACTTACTGCTAGGCGAACAGAGACAGCCGCTGTAAGGTGACTAACACCCAGATACCTACTTACTGCTATTTGAGCAGGGACAACAGGTGTAAGGTGACTAACACCCAGGTACCTACTTACTGCTAGGTGAACAGGGGCAACAGGTGTTTACCTGTAGTTTACCTGGAGAGGGCTTTGGGGGTAAGGAAACATTCCGAACATATCCACCCATGGCGGGGATTGAACCACGGACACTCAGTGTGTGAGGCGAGTGCAGTGTGCAAGTGCATTGTGCGAGTGTGTTTTATGAGTGCATCATGAGAGTGCGCTGTGAGAGTGGAATCATCAAAGTCTATGCTAGATTAGGTTAGGTTGGAGAGGTTCTGCTTGCTAAAAAAAAAAAAAATGGGGCCAAAATACAAACATCTCAGTTACACAACCCACTTGTTGAAGTATTTAAATAATAAACAAATTACAGCAATACCGAGTCTCGTATATAATGCCGAAATAAAAGTTACATAACCACAAACTCTTCTTCAGAAGAGGTTCAGTTTCTTGATGAAATATTTGTAACTTGTTCTTGATCTGATGTTTCTGTTCTTATGATGAAGAGACTTACTAACATTTAGATTTAGATTCAGATATTTTCCATCGCTGCCTTTAAGTATGTACAATATAGCTACGATAATCACTAAGAAATATATCACACTGCTGGGTCATCTTTCAGGATGTACTGTATAGAACCATTGTAACTATATACAACCACTGTAAGCATATAGAACCACTGTAAGTATATAGAACCACTGTAAGTATATAGAACCACTGTAAGTATATAGAACCACTGTAACTATATAGAACCACTGTAACTATAAAGAACTACTGTATCTATATAGAACTACTGTAACTATATAGAAACACTAACTATATAGAACCACTGTAACTATATAGAAGCACTGTAACTATATAGAAGCACTGTAACTATATAGAAACACTGTAACTATATAGAACCACTGTAACTATATAGAAGCACTGTAACTATATAGAAACACTGTAACTATATAGTACCATTGTAAGAATATAGAACCACTGTAACTATATAGAAGCACTGTAACTATATAGAACCATTGTAAGTATATAGAACCACTGTAACTATATAGTACCATTGTAAGAATATAGAACCGCTGTAACTATATAGTACCATTGTAAGAATATAGAACCACTGTAACTATATAGAACCACTGTAACTATATAGAACCACTGTAACTATATAGTACCATTGTAAGAATATAGAACCGCTGTAACTATATAGTACCATTGTAAGAATATAGAACCACTGTAACTATATAGAAGCACTGTAACTATATAGAAGCACTGTAACTATATAGAAGTACTGTAACTATATAGAAGCACTGTAACTATATAGAACCATTGTAAGTATATAGAACCACTGTAACTATATAGAACCATTGTAAGTATATAGAATCACTGTAACTATATAGAACCATTGTAAGTATATAGAACCACTGTAACTATATAGAAGCACTGTAACTATATAGAACCACTGTAACTATATAGAACCACTGTAACTATATAGAACCATTGTAAGTATATAGAACCACTGTAACTATATAGAACCACTGTAACTATATAGAACCATTGTAAGTATATAGAACCACTGTAACTATATAGAACCATTGTAAGTATATAGAACCACTGTAACTATATAGAAGAACTGTAACTATATAGAAGCACTGTAACTATATAGAACCACTGTAACTATATAGAACCATTGTAAGTATATAGAACCACTGTAACTATATAGAAGCACTGTAACTATATAGAACCACTGTAACTATATAGAACCATTGTAAGTATATAGAACCACTGTAACTATATAGAACCACTGTAACTATATAGAACCATTTTAATATATAGAACCACTGTAACTATATAGAAACCATGTAAGTATATAGAACCACTGTAACTTTTATAGAACCAAATTT
>NC_069438.1:7721162-7737407 GCF_026875155.1 Cherax quadricarinatus
GTAATTTTGAATGGTTTTTATGGTTGTTTTCTGTTTTTTTGGTCTCATTTGATGAATGGAAGATAAATTACAGAAAAGAAATTTTGATTGCTTTCATGATGAAAGTACCTTGAAAATAGAGCTCAACCTAGGAGAAAAGGTCCATTGCTTTGTTGTTTCAGTGTAAACAAATGACGTCACAGTAAATCTTAAAATTTTTGTGTGAATAAAAATTACAAATAATTTATATAAAAATAATAATAATAATAATAATAATAATAATAATAATAATAATAATACCTAGGTAGTAGGTTGGTAGACAGCAACCGCCCAGGGAGGTACTACCGTCCTGCCAAGTGAGTGTAAAGCAAAAGCCTTAATTGTTTTTACATGATGGTAGGATTGCTGGTGTCCCTTTTTCTGTCTCATAAACATGCAAAAATTTCAGGTACATCTTGCTACTTCTACTTACACTTAGGTCACACTACACATACATGTACAAGCATATATATACACACACCCCTCTGGGTTTTCTGCTATTTTCTTTCCATTCTTGTTCTTGTTTAATTTCCTCTTATCTCCATGGGGAAGTGGAACAGAATTCTTCTTCCGTAAGCCATGCATGTTGTAAGAGGCGACTAAAATGCCGGGAGCAAGGGGCTAGAAACCCCCTTCTCCCGTATAAATTACTAAATTGAAAAGAGAAACTTGCTTTTTTCTTTTGGGCCACCCTGCCTCGGTGGATACGGCCAGTTTGTTAAAAAAAAAAATAATAATAAAAACGATAATAATAATAAAATTTACAGTGGACCCCCCGCATAGCGACTTTAATCCGTGCAAGAGGGCTCTTTGTTATGCGAAATGGCGGTATGCGAATGAATTTCCCCTAAGAAATAATGGAAATAAAATTAATCCGTGCAAGACACCCAAAAGTATGAAAAAAAAAAAATTTTACCACATGAAATGTTAATTTTAATACCACAAACTGAAAAAGGCATGCAAAATTTTACATGACACTTTACTTTTATTGAAGATCTGGTGATGATTGATGGATGGGAGGAGGGGAGAGAGAGTTTTTAGTGTTTAGAAGGGGAATCCCCCTTCCATTAAGACTTGAGGTGTCGAGTCCTTTTTCTGGGGTTACTTCCCTTTTTCTTTAATGCCACTTGGGACCACCTTCAGAGTCCCCTGGACTTCTTTCGCACAACATATCTGTCCATAGGTGGCCTGTACCTCTCGTTCCTTTATGACTTCCCTAAAGTGTTTCAAAAACATTGTCAGTGTAAAAGGGTTTCCAAACACGGCTTGCAATAGCTGTGGAGGTGATTTTCATCCATGAAGGTTTGCACTTCAAGCCACTTTGCACAGATTTCCCTTAATCTTTGTAGTAGGCAACTTCTTCAATTTCTCTCTCCCCTCCTCTGAACCAGTTTCCCCAGGGCTGGCCTCTTGCTGGTGAAGTTGATCAAACAGCTCATCAGTGGTTAGTTCTTCATTGTCCTCCTCCACCAACTCTTCCACCCTCCTCCCCCCCTAACCCCCAAACCCCCAAAGGGCTTTCCCAATGCCACAATGGATTCCTCAACTGGCATAATCCTCTCAGGGTTAGCCTCAAACCCTTCAAAATCCCTTTTGTCTACACATTCTGGCCACAGTTTCTTCCAAGCAGAGTTCAAGGTCTTCTTAGTCACTCCCCCCCAAGCCTTACCTATAAGGTTTACACAATTGAGGATATTAAAGTGCTCTCTCTCAAAACTCTCTTAAGAGTCAGTTGAGTTTCTGAGGTCACTACAAAGCACCTTCAAACAGAGCTTTTGTGTACAGTTTTTTGAAGTTTGCAATACCTGCTGGTCCATGGGCTGCAGGAGAGGAGTGGTATTAGGAGGCAAAAACTTCACCTTAATGAATTTCATGTCCCCATAAAGTCGCTCTGCCATGTCTGTAGGATGACCAGGGGCATTGTCTAACACCAGGAGGCACTTAAGTTCTAATTTCTTTCAGTTAGGTAATCTTTCACACTGGGGGCAAATGCATGGTGTAACCAGTCATAGAAAAAGTCCCTAGTGACCCATGCCTTACTGTTTTGCCCTCCACAGCACACACAAATTCTCCTTGAGGACATTCTTTTGCCTGAACGGTCTGGGAGTTTCAGAGTGATACATTAATAAAGGCTTCACTTTGCAATCACCAGTACATTGGAACACATCAACAAAGTAAGCCTGTCTTTCATAGGCTTATGTCCTGGGAGTGCCTTTTCCTCCTCAGTAATGTAGGTCCTGCTTGGCATTTTCTTCCAAAACAGGCCTGTTTCATCACAATTAACACTTGTTCAGGTTTCAGTCCTTCACTGTCTATGTACTCCTTGAATTCCTGCACATATTTTTCAGCTGCTTGTGGTCCGAACTGGCAGCCATCACCATGCCTTATCACACTATGTATGCCACTACGCTTCTTAAATCTCTCAAACCAACCTTTGCTGGCCTTAAATTCACTCACATCATCACTAGTTTGCAGGCATTTTTTTAATTAAATCCTCATGCAACTTCCTAGCCTTTTCGCTTATGATCGCTTGAGAAACGCTATCTCCTGCTAGCTGTTTTTCATTTATCCACACCAATAAGAGTCTCTCAACATCTTCCATCACTTGCGATCTCTGTTTCGAAAACACAGTTAAACCTTTGGCAAGAACAGCTTCCTTGATTGCCTTTCTGTTGCCCACAATAGTAGCGATGGTTGTTTGGGTTTCTTGTAAAACCCTCCAGGCGGCGAACGCACTCCACTTTCTACTTATAAATGATTTTTTCTTCATCTCTATTGTAATTTCACCCTTTTTGGGGGGTTGGCACAGAAGCTTTTTTGGGCCCTGGTCACTTTTTGGCTCTAAAATCCCCAAAAACACTGAAAAAATACGAAAGTTCTGATGTATGTTGGATGTTCCCCGGGAGGCGCTGGTAAACAATGCCACCAGCGGCACTGTGAGGTGGCTAAGGGCGCACATGGGCTCTTGGACGAAGAGCGGTGGCGGGTTTTTGAGGGGTTGCGGGAAAAATTTTTTGTGAAAAAAGCGGCGGTATGGGATTGTACTTTTTTTGGCGACGTATGTGGGGGGTCCCTGTAATATGTATAATAATAATAGAAAATGCAATACGTAAATAATAATAATAATAATAATAATGTAAATACAATAAAAAATAATCATAATAATAAATATGTAAAAAAATATACATTATAATAATGTACTAAATAAAAATTTATAATAACAAGGGTTCAAAAGGCCGTCATAGGGCAGGGTTTTTTCCACAACAAAGAAGGGGTGGTTGTGCCACCTCCCCTTTAAAAAAGACATTTTATTTATTTAGGGTATATACGTGTTTTTATGTTATTTATTTTTGTTAGTCTATTAGATGAACTGTATATATAAATAAGCCATACAGATGATATTTGCAAAATTATTCATGAAGAATTTTTCCCGGGCTCCAGACAAACTCTCGTCCACTGCCGACACCGCCCATACCACTACATGAATGACAATTTTATTCATTCTAGAGTATATATCTTGTTTCTATGTTATTCATATTGTTTGTTATGTCATACTAGATGAACTGTGATAGATTAAATAAGCGTATAGATGATATTAGCAAAATTATTCATGAAGAAATTTGCCCGGTCTCCAGACAAACTCTCGTCCACCGCTGACAACGCCCATACCACTACATGAATGACATATTTTATTCTTTTTAGAGTATAAATCAGGTTTCTATGTTATTTATATTGTTTATTATATCATATTAGATGAAGTGAGAGAGATAAATAAGCCGTAGAGTTGATTTTAGCGAAATTATTGAAGTACAGAATTCCATTGAATGGATTAATTGCATTTCAATTAATTTAAATGAGGAAAATTTATTCTGCAAACAAGCAAATCCAGTTGCAAAGCAAGGTCAGGGAACGGATTAAACTCGCAAGTAGAGGTTCCACTGTATACCAGAAAATGTTATAAATGGTGCAAAGGTGATATTAAAACAATATCAAAGATGGCGACACAAACCCACTCCCATTAAGTATGCTCCCACTTAGTGACGAATTCGTTTACCGACGTGGTCTTAGGATGGAACCTGTCATTACGTGAAAAGAGACTGTATTAATTATACATCTTTATTTTATGATTTATAAAAGTGATAAGTGAAAAAGACCCATGTGCAACATTCGCCCCCATGGGTTTTTTCGTATTTAAAAAAAAGAGTAAACAGGGAAGACATGAAGAGGGAAATTGAGGTGATCAGTCCCCTGGGGTCTTGATAGAAGGTACTCAGTCCTTCAGTCTTTATAGAAGGTACTCAGTCCTTCAGTCTTGATAGAAGGTACTCAGTCCTTCAGTCTTGATAGAAGGTATTCAGTCCTTCAGTCTTGATAGAAGTACTCAGTCCTTCAGTCTTGATAGAAGGTACTCAGTCCTTCAGTCTTGATAGAAAAGGGACTCAGTCCTTCAGTCTTGATAGAAGTACTCAGTCCTTCAGTCTTGATAGAAGGTACTCAGTCCTTTAGTCTTGATAGAAGGTACCAGTCCTTCAGTCTTGATAGAAGGTACTCAGTCCTTCAGTCTTGATAGAAGTTACTCAGTTCCCCTTTAGTCTTGATGAAGGTACTCCCGTCCTTCAGTCTTGATAAAGGTACTCAGTCCTTCAGTCTTGATAGAAGGTACTCAGTCCTTCAGTCTTGATAGAAGGTTCAGTCTTCAGTCTTGATAAAGGTACTCGTCCTTCAGTCTTTAAGAAGGTACCCCAGTCTTCAGTCTTGATAGAAGGTACTCAGTCCTTCAGTCTGATAGAAGGTAATCATCCTCAGTTTGATAGAAGTACTCAGTCCTTTCAGTCTTGATAGAAGGTACTCAGCCTTCAGTCTTGAAGAGGAACTCATCCTTTCAGTCTTTTAGAAGGTACTCATCCTTAGTCCCTTTATAGAAGGTACTCAGTCCTTCATTCTTTAAGAAGGTACTCAGTCCTTCGTCTTGAATAGAAGGTACTCAGTCCTTCAGTCTTTTAGAAGGGACTAGTCCTTCAGTCTTGATAGAAGGTACTCAGTCCTTCAGTCTGATAGAAGGTACTCAGTCTTCAGTCCTTGATGAAGGTATCAGGTTTTATTTGTAGAAGGACTAGTCCTTCAGTCTTGATAGAAGTACCAGTCCTTCATCTTTATAGAAGGTACTCTCCTTCAGTCTTGATGAGGACCAGTCCTTCGTCTTGATAGAAGTAAATCATCTTCAGGGCCCCTTTATAGAAGGTACTCAGTCCTTCAGCTTGATAGAAGGTACTCAGCCCTTCACCTTTAGAGAAGGTACTCAGCCCCTTCAGCCTTGAAGAAGATACTCAGTCCTTCAGTCTTGAGAGAAGGTACTCATCTTTCAGTCTTGATACAAGGTACTCACCCTTTAGTCTTGAGAGAAGGTACTCAGTCCTTCAGTCTTTACAGAATGTGTTTCAATCCTTCAGTCGTGATAAAGAGTTATCAAGACTGAGGAACTGAATGCTTCTCTTCAAAAACTGAAATATGGCTAAACATCTTCGCAATAAAAACACCCAAGTGTTGCAAATACAGTGGAAACCCCCAGTTATTGGCAGTAATCTTTCTAGAAGGTCGGCCGGAAAACCGAAATGGCCCAAAACCAAAAAAAAATATTTCCCATAAGAAATTTAAAGTAAATACAATTAACCGTTCCAGAAAAAAATATTCACAAAAAAATAATTTAACAATTACAAAAACTGTTGTCCAGAGGGCTGAGGAAGGGTTGTTGAGGTGGTTCGGACATGTAGAGAGAATGGAGCGAAACAGAAGACTTCAAGATGTATCAGTCTGTAGTGGAAGGAAAGGGGGGGG
This sequence comes from Cherax quadricarinatus, assembly GCF_026875155.1. NCBI lineage: Eukaryota > Metazoa > Arthropoda > Malacostraca > Decapoda > Parastacidae > Cherax > Cherax quadricarinatus. The sequence goes on from NC_069438.1 coordinate 7,727,016, forward strand.
TAGGGTCGGCCTAGGAAAGGTTGGAGGGAGGGGTAAAGGAGGTTTTTTTGTGCGAGGGCTTGGACTTCCAGCGGGCATGCATAGCGTGTTTGATAGGAGTGAATGGAGACAAATGGTTTTTAATACTTGACGTGTTGTTGGGGTGAGCAAAGTAACATTATGAAGGGATTCAGGGAAACTGGCAGGCCGACTTGAGTCCTGGAGATGGAAGTTTCAGTGCCTGCACTCTGAAGGAGGGGTGTTAAGTTGCAGTTTAAAACCCTTTGTGTAAAGCACCCTTCTGGCAAGACAGTGATGGAGTGAATGATGTGAAAGTTTTTCTTTTTCGGGCCCCTGCCTTGGTTTGGGGAAACGGCCAGTGTGTTAATAAAAAAATAAATAAATATAAAATACCTTTATTTAAGGCTAATGCTGGCTTCTGGAAGATAGTGAGAGGAAAGGGGGAAGGGGTATCTCCCCCATAAAGACTTTAGGTAGCAAAGCCTTCTCTGGGGTTACTTCCCTTCTTTGTCTTTTAACCCTTTCAGGGTCCCCAGGCCCTCTCCGAGACTTGTTCTTAGGGTCGCCCAAATTAAAAAAAAAAAATATTATTTTTTCTTTGAAAAGATAGAGAATCTTTTCCTGATCATAATGACACCAAAAGTAAGAAATTTGATGGAAAACTTACGGGAAATTTTGCTCTCGCCCAAGTTAGCGGTTTGACAAAGTTTATGCGTTGCCGATTTTTGCCCACTTTGAGCCCTATTTTTTGGCCAATTCCAGTGTACTAGTCGACAAAAAATCATAATATTTCGCTAGAACCCAACTCCATTTTTTCTATCGAATGAGTACAAGAAAACCACCCATTTACCGATTTCAATTTTTCCAATAAAGTGGTCAGAATTTAGCAATTTTTTGCCAATTTCACACAAATTTCAAAAGATCCAATTTCCCGAATAGGGTCCAGAATAAAGAAAAAAAGACATTCCTGGCACTAAAATAACAAGTTTCTCTGTTCGTTAGTCACATCCCCAGGCCAATCTTATATTTCTTTGACTTTCCACTCTGAATTTTTATTTTTACAAAAAAAATATGATTTACTGTTATGCAGACTACTGCATTAGTATAGAAAATGGTATAAATAATATCAGTTCACTTGTGAAAGAATATTAGACTCACCAGTTGATGTGTGTTGGATGCTTGGCATGATTTGTTTACTTTTGAGCTTTGGTAAAAATTGAACATTTTTTGCTACTTTGAGCTCAATTTCAAGGTAATTTTTCATTGTAAAACCAGTCAAAATCATCTCAATTTCTGTAATATGTCTTCCATTCTATAAAATGAGACCAGGAAAACTAGAATACAACAATAAATACCATACGAAAATACAGTGCAAAGTCGCCGTTTTAATCCAAAAACACGGTCAGTTTTTTTTTTCTCAATACGCACTGTGTGCTGGAGGATTTTTTTTATACTGCGCACACTGACCACATAGACCCATTCTTCATATGTAGGCCTACCCGCTTCCTCACAATTTGAGGGCACTAAAATTTAGGTACTAGTATGTCAAAAACCCCGGGGGCGTAAGCCGTACTAGTACGGCCGAACCTGAAAGGGGTTAATCCACAGGACCGCTTGAGTGTCACTGGACCACCTGTCTCACAAAATAACTGTCCAGAGTGCTCTGTTTCTGGCATCTCTTTAGATTTCCTGAAGTAATCAGGGTTTTGTCACTAAACATGTTGCGATTGGCTTGTTTCAGCTGTCAGGGGACTTCTCGACAAAACTTTGCACATCATTCCACGTTGTGCAAATGTTCTTAATCAATGAAGAAGGCACCTCCTTCACTCCTCTTCCTCCCCTCGAACAAGTTCTTCAGCGCAGTTGTTGCTGTTCAATTTGAAGCCTGCGCTCTCAGGGGTTTGCTCTTCCCTGTGGTCCCCCCCAAAACTCTTCCAACCCTCGCCACTCACCCCCAAACCCCCAGGGATTTCCCCCAGTGCCATAGACAGGGATATAACCACATGCGTGTCTTCCTTTTTCGATGACAACCCGAATCTCCCCGGGTGTTTTCCCAATGAAGAGCTGCAAGGCTCAGGCGACTAAACCAAATCTTTCAAGGGGCGCAGAAAAAAATGGAAGTTAACAATAAAAAATTTCATTACTCTGATTTGGAAATGGGGGAAATTAAAACTTCATCAATATAAAACAAATTCCAACCACACAATAGAGTGAAAAAAAAATGTCAAAGACCTGGGAGTGATAGTGGAGGTCTCCCTTCAAGCCATAACTTTTTATCAATGCACTCAAAAAAAATACGGATGGATAAGAGCCCTTTCAAAACTTTGTTTCCACCCATGTGAACTTTCGGGTCACTTGTTCTATCTGGGCGGAATTTTGCTGCACACAAAACGCCCCTTTAAAGGGGCAGGGAATTGTGACCTAAAAAATGTACAGAAACCTCAGGGCGAATAAGGGAGATAAAACACCTCAATTAAGGGGCAATTGATTTTTCCTGACTCCCTGGAACACAGGCGGGAGAGATACATGATTATACACCTAAAAACCCTAGAGGGATTACACCAACTTCCATAAAAACACTCCTACAAAACCAAATGCTGGGAATATGCAACATCCCCCCAATAAAAGCGGGGCTGTCAAGCAGTTAAGAGACAACACAATAAGTGCAGGGGCCCCAAGACTGTTCAACTGCCTCCCAGCAACAAAGGGGGGGGTTTTTACCAATAGACCCCGGCTGTCTTAAAGCAGGCACTGGACAAGCCCCTAAGCATACCTGCCCACCGGCTGTGGTTCATACGTGGATTGCTGCAGCTAGCATAAACCTGGTTCATCAGGCCCTGACCCCAACCATGACCCTGGCCAAGACCGAGCCGAGGGCACTGCCCCCGGAACTCCCCCGGGAAACCCAGGCTGCCCAGTACCGGGAGGCACTCGTGGGCTTTTTTTTTTCCCAGGGGGTTTTTTTAAACCTTTGGCCAACACTCAAAACCACCTTTAAAAATTTGCCTTGTGACCCATGCCTTAGATTATTTTCCCTCCACAAATTATTTTTTCATGACTTTTTTTTTTAAAAACCTGGGGTTTTGAGGATCACAAATAAAATCTTCATTTGAAATCCCCCCTAGCATTACCACCAACAAAAAATAAGCGTCTTTTTTTTATAGGGTTGGTCCTGGCAGTGCCCTTTTCTCCGGGGAATGTAATCCTGTTTTTGGGATTTTCTTCCAAAAAAGGCCCTGTTTCATCACAAATTTAAACATTGTTGAAGTTTGAATTTTTCACCCTTTTTTACCCCCGGAAATCCTGCACGAAATTTTTCAGCCGCACATCTATCAGAATTGCAGCCCACCCTGCTTTTCAACACTGGTATGCCACTACGCTTCTTAAATCTACAAACCATTCTTTTTGGGCCATAAATTACAAAAAGCAGCACTTGTTCCAGCATTTTTTTTGCAAGATCCTCTGCAAAAGCCTTTTCCTTCTCACAATGTAAACTCCCCCTACACTGTTCCCACTAATTTTTTTTCCTTAATCCCCAATAATAAAACTTTTCCTCTCTTTCCCTTATTTGGGGCCTTTGTTTTGTTAGAAAAGTTGTCCCTTTTCAAACTTTTGCATCTTTTATTTTTTTTCTTTGGCCCGGATGGGGTAATTGTAATTTATTCTTTCTGTACATCCTGGCAAGTTCCACCACCTTCTACCATCTCAAACTTTTTTATCCTTCACCTTAAATTTTCCTGTGTTTTCACTTTTTTTACCCGGAACTTTTTTTGGAGCCATGGGTTTTTTATTTTACAGTGCATTGCAAAAAAACACAAACTACAATGGGGAAAAAACAAAATTTTGGAAGTAGAGAAGAAAATTCCTCAGCAGTGGACACAGCCCAAACTGCGCGAACGGCTCCCCAAAGGACGACGCACCCCCAAACAGTCAGCCAAATTTAAAACGGCTGAAACTGGGCGGGAAAAACCCGCCGATACCAAGTGGCCGAAAAGAACCGCTGATAACGGGGGGTCCAACATCTTATTCTTACATATGACCGAAGAACTTCAGTCATCACCTGTCCCCTCATTGGTGAAAAAAAACAGTGACTTAAATGAGCTCAATGATTTTTTTATTTAAGACAAAATCTATAACATTACTTACTTATAAAGACTTTTTTTTATAAAAATAAAAATAAAAATAAAAATAAAATAATAGTCCCAAGGAAAAATGAAAAAGATTCTACCCTGTAAAAACCCTTCTTTCCCCAAAAGGTGAATAAAATTTCCGGAGCAAGAGCAGTAACCCCTTCTGTAAAATTAAACTTTTAAAAAAGAAAAATTTTTTTTTTTCTTTTTTGGTCACCCTTCCTCAGTGGGTACGAACAATACATGAAAAGAAAAAAAGAAAATAAAAAACTTTTTTCTCTTTAGGTACCCGCCTCAGTGGAGTGGCAGTTTGTTAAGAAAAATTAATAAACTGTACAGAAAAAAGTGTCTCAAAAAACTTCTACTTAATTTTAAGCACTCTTGATTTTTAGTGTTTTATTTCCACCCGGGTATGAATTCAATGTTTCTCATGAGTGGTGGGTGAAAAGTGACCTAGTAAGCCCTCGTTTTTAACAAAACCCCTATAAATGGCCCCAAAAAATACAAAGCAAAATTCATGTAAACACTGACAGAGCCGAAGGTGGGAGACGGCCATTGTGTTTAAAAAAAAAAAAAAATGTAAGGGGACATTAGAAAAACAGGGCCGTCGGTAAGCACATCGCATAAAATTAAATCCGCCCAACGAAAAGATTGAGCGTAAAAATTTTGGCCCGGCTAAAGATAAAAACACCGCCCAATGTGATTCATCCCGAACCTGTCCGTCCGCCTGAGCGCCTCAGCTGCTCTGCCATCATTGTTTACAAGCCAGGGTGGCTGGTTTAATCATTTTGAATTATTCCATTGTTTATAGTGCTTGTAACTGCTAAATAAGCCACCATGGGCCCAAAGAAAGTTTCCTAGTCCCAAATCCTGTGGTAAAAAGGGTGAGAAATACCATCGAAATACTATCGTACCATGGTCAGCTGCTGCTGCACCCACCGTCAGCTGTTGCTGCACAACAGTCAGCTGTACTACTCGAAGACGTGGAGAGACTGTTGTTGGCGTGGCTTAACGAGAAACAATTACCGAGAAACAATTAACCCCAGAGGGTTAGCCACCCAGGATAACCCAAGAAAGTCAGTGAGTCATCGAGGACTGTCTAACTTTTTTCCATTTGGGCCCTTAAACCCTTTCAGGGTTGACAGGCCCTCTCAGAGACTTGTTCTCGGGTGGGCCCGAATTTTAAAAAAAAAAAAAAAATTATTTTTTCTTATGAAAAGATAGAGAATCTTTTCCCGATCATAATGACACAAAAGTATGAAATTTGATGGAAAACTTAAGGAATTATGCTCTTGTGAAGTTTAGGGGTCTCGACGATGTTTTTCGCATCAGCGATTTTGCCCACTTTGAGCCCTAATTTTCGGCCAATTCCAATGTAAGTAAAAAAAAATTTTCGTTCGGATTTTAACCCGAGGTTAGCCACCCAGGTTTAACCCAAGAAATCAGTGCGTCATCGGGACTTTTCAACAAAAATCATAAATATTTCCCCAGAAATGCATTTTTTCTATCGAGAGAGAACAAGAAACTACCCATTTACCAATTTTCAACTATCCAATACAGTGGTCAGAATTTAGCAATTTTCCCAATTTCACACAAATTTCAAAAGATGCCAATTCCGAATAGGGTCCAGAATAAACAAAAAAGACATTCCTGGCACTAAAATAACATTTCCTCTGTTCATTAGTCATGTCCCAATGCCCCTCTTACATTCTTTTGCTTTCCACTTTGAATTTTTATTCCACAAAAAAATAGAAGATTTACTGTTATCAGACTACTCCCATTAGTGTAGAAATGGTATAAAAATATCAGCACACTTTGAAAGAATATCAGACTCACTAGTTGATGTGTATTGGATGCATAGCATGATTTTTTTACTTTTGAAATTGGTAAAAATCGAACATTTCTGCTACTTTGAGCTCAATTTCAAGGTATTTTTCTTTGTAAAACCAGTCAAAATCATCTCAATTTCTGTAATATGTCTTACATTCTTTTCAATGAACCCAGGAAAATTAGATACAACAATAAATACCATACGAAAATACAGTGCAAAGTCGCTGTTTTAATCCAAAAACACGGTCAAAGTTTTTTTTTCCTCATTACGCAATGTGTGCTGCAGGATTTTTTTTAAAACTGCGCAGACTGACCACATAGACCCACTTCTTTCATATGTAGGCCTACCAGCTTTCTCTCACTAGATTTGAGGGCACTAGAATTTAGGCTACTAATACATCAAAAACCCTGGGCGTAAGCCTTACTAGTATGGCCGAAACCCTGAAAGGGTTAATCTTGTCCCCCGGGTTTGCGACCCACAACAGTCGACTAACACCCAGGTGAACAGGAAAAAATGCCTGGAACTAGTGCTCATATTGGTGAATTTAAGGCCACAAAGGTTGGTTTGAGAGATTTAAGAAATCGTAGTGGCATAACAGTGTGATAAGGCATGGCGAAGCTGAAAAATTCCAAACCCAACGGTGTTCAACTGTGACGAAACAAGCCTGTTCTGGAAGCAATGCCAAACAGGACTTACATTACTCAGGAGGAAAAGACACTTCCAGGACACAAACCTATGAAAGACGGGCTAATTTTCTTGTTTTGTTGTAATGCTAGTGGGGATTGCAAAGTGAAGCCTTTACTCATGTATCACTGAAAATCCCAGATTTGTTCAAGAAAAACAAAGTCTCATTACTCATTACTCTTCAATAAAGGTAAGTGTCATTTTAACATTTATTTATATAGTTATTATGCATGACTCATTGTTTTTCTTTGTAGGGAAATGTATATTTCATGAAAAAAATATTTTTTTTAATATTTTTGGGTGTCTGGAACGGATTAATTGGATTTCCATTATTTCTTATGGGGAAAATTAATTTGGCTAACGATAATTTCATCTAACGATGAGCTCTCAGGAAGGATTAATATCGTTAGCCAAGGGGCCCCCTGTATGTAGATTTTACAAAGTGAACATTCAAATGGTATAAAAAACCGACAGGTTGTTAGGTAAGACACTAGCAACAGTTAGGTATCTTTATTTCGAAATGTTTCGCCTACACAGTAGGCTTCTTCAGTCGAGTACAGAAAAGTTTATAGAAGCAAAGAACTTAAAGACATGTAATCAGTCCATCACCCCTTTAAGTTTTGAGGTGGTCAGTCCCTCATCTGGAGAAGAGTATTGTTCCATAGTCTGAAACAATTTGGAGTTGAAGTGACAGAATGGGGCCTTATATAACGCCAGGAGGTGAGATGTAGGCCAATAGTAAGGGAAGAATGTTGTCGTTGGAAGGTCAGGTCCTCAAAAAAAAAAAAAAAATTATTTTTTCTTATGAAATGATAGAGAATCTTTTCCTGATTGTAATGACACCAAAAAAACGAAATTTGATGGAAAACTGACGAAATTACGCTCTCGCGAAGTGAGCGACCTAGGCGATATTTACAAATCGGCGATTTCGCCCACTCTGAGCCCTATTTTCGGCTAATTTCTTTGTTTCAGTCGACCAAAATCATAGCTATTTCTTTAGAAACTTTCCCTTTTTTCTATCGATTGAGTACAAGAAACTGCCCATTTACCAATTTCAACTACCCAATAACATGGTCAGAAATTTGCAATTTGGCAATTTTACGAAAATTAAAAAATATGACAATTTCAAAATAAGCCCAGAATGATAGAGAATCTTTTCCTGATTGTAATGACACCAAAAAAAAAAAAAAGAAATTTGATGGAAAACTGACGGAATTACGCTCTCGCGAAGTTAGCGACTTAGGCGATATTTACAAATCGGCGATTTCGCCCCTCTGAGCCCTATTTTCGGCTAATCCTTTGTTTCAGTCGACCAAACTCATAGCTATTTCTTAAACTCCATTTTTCTATCGATTGAGTACAAGAAACTGCCCCTTTTAAACCCAATTTCAACTACCAATAAACGTGGTCAGAAATTTGCAATTTGGCCAATTTCACAAAATTAAAAAAATATGACAATTTCAAAATAAGCCCCGAATGATAGAGAATCTTTTCCTGATTGTAATGACACCAAAAAAACGAATTTTGATGGAAAACGACGGAATTACCTCTCCCGAAGTTAGCGCCCTTGGCAATATTTACAAATCGGCGATTTCACCCACTCTGAGCCCTATTTTCGGCTAATTCCTTTGTTTCAGTCGACCAAACTCATAGCTATTTCTTTAGACCTGCATTTTTTTCCTATCGATTGAGTACAAGAAACTGCCCATTTACCAATTTCAACTACCAAAACGTGGTCAGAAATTTGCAATTTGGCCAATTTCACGAAATTAAAAAAAATATGACAATTTCAAAATAAGGCCCAGAATGAACAATGCAGAAATTCCTGGATCTAAAATAACATCTTCTTTGTTCATCAGTCATGTCTCCAGGCCCCTCTGTTTATTACCTTGCTTTCCTATTTGAATTTTTTTTCAAACAAAAAATAAAATTTACTATTATGCAGACTACTCCAATACTGTAATAATTGTATAAATAACATCAAAACCCTTCATGACTGCATATTAGAATGGCTACTTGGACATTTATTGGACAATGATGTCATTAGTTTACTTTTGAACTCGGCAAAAATCAAACATTTCCCTACTTTGAGCTCCATTTCCAGGTTTTTTATAGTAAAATCAATCAAAATCATCCTTTTTCTATAATATGTTTTCCATTCTATTAATGAGACCAAGAAAACGAGAATACAGCCATAAATACTATACGAAAATAGACCACAAAGTCGGCTTTTTAATTAAAAAAAACGGCAGTCTTTTTTTTATATTAGGCACTGTGTGCTCCAGGATTTTTTTTATGTGGTGCACACTGACCACACAGACCCATTCTCCCCACATGTGGGCCTACCAGTTTTCTCCTTCTTGATTTGAAGCCGCTGGGAATTTATGAGTATATAAAATGTCAAACACGGTACCTCGTAAGACCGTATATATACGGCCGCGACAGCCCAAAGGGTTAACATCGGGAAAAAATTCTCTATTTTTCAAAAATTTTGTGACACAGAGAGACAATTTAGGATTTGGGATCGCGGCAGTCAAAGGGTTAAAAAGCATTTTCATCTCCCTAATGTAATTGAGACAGCAATTTACTATGTCAGACAAAGCCACTTTCACCCAAATTCTGTCCTTGTTCTTCTTCCCAACCTTCCTTCAACTCCCATACATAATTGGATACCAATTATGTATGCCCTATTGAATTTCTACTGTAGCTAATTAACTTCCTGTATCTTCACCATCTCTGTTCAGTCACTCTTCAAAACTGAAGATCACTGAATCAGTTTGAAATACAGTAGATCATCATTTAACACGGTTTTGTCTGGCACATTTTTGGTTATAGCACAGTTGAAGAAATTGTGGTAATTTTGTTTAACACATCGTAAAATTAATTTTAAAACGGTTGCGGGAAGGGAAAAATTTTTGAGCAAGCGGTCGGTTTACACCACCGTCAGTCAACAGGGGAGACCTACCCCCCATCTCCCGCCACCCCCCCAAGCCCGGTTTGTACATGTTGCTGTTTGGATGATTCTTGCTAGGAGGGAGCACGCTGTGTTTGTTTTTGATACATACTATTTTAATTGCCATATCTGAAATCTGCCAAAACGATCATGGCACCCAGTAGGCATATACAAGTGTTTGCTGAAAATGGCAAGAAAAGGTTAGTCTTAGAATTAACGAAGAAACAGAGATATCAGACAAGAGATAACTTGTGGCCATAATGAACCGTCACTCTGTACAAAAAAAATGAGGTAAATATGATTCTGGTGTGACTGAAATGACTTTCTGACTGAATTATTGACTGGGCCCTTTCTGACTTACTGACTGATTTACTGACTGCCTTACTGACTGATTTACTGACTTGACTGACTGACTTATTGACTGATTGTATTAAATGACTTGACTGACTGTATGAATGACTTACTGACTTGAGTGACATACTGACTTAAATGACTTCATACTAAATTGACTGGTTAACAATACTGACTTGACTGACTGACTTACTGACTTGACTAACTGACTTATTGGATTGACTGACTGACTTGACTGATTTATGCACACTCCAATACAACCATCGATTTCATACCAGAAACCTCTACCATCCACCTCAGCCCAGTAGGGCCATAGCACAACTCTCCACAAACATCAGCACCCCCAATTTAATATAAGAAATACTATTAATTCTGTTGGACTTGTAATCTTAACCTTTCAGGTCCAAGCCCAAAATCTGAACCCAACCAAAATTTTTTTTAAA
>NC_069438.1:7737907-7752907 GCF_026875155.1 Cherax quadricarinatus
AGCTGTGAACGACCCCTACAACGACACTAGTGGGTACACACACACTAAATTATTAAACATAAAGACAAGGAGGAGATACAAGTAACCATCGCAACTGTAGCCGCTTGTAACAACAAACATAAATTACAGTACACTACGACCTGTATACATCTAAGCGCTGGAGACATCAATCCTACCTAAACAATGATCCTCCTTATTCGGTTTACCAACGTACAATGGAAATTACTTAAAACTTAACATATATATTCACTGTTTCTACTCTCTCTCCTCTCTCCTCTCATCTCTCCTCACCTCTCCTCTCTCTCTCTCTCCTCTCTCTCTTTTCATATATACATATATATATATGTGTGTTATTGGTGTGTAACTCCCTAGTTCTCACCTAGTTGAGGTTGCGGGTCGAGTCCGAGCTCCTGGCCCCGCCTCTTCACTGGTCGCACTAGGTCCCTCCGCTCCCCTGAGCCGTGAGCTTTAAGCATACCTCTGCTTAAAGCTATGTATGGATCCTGCCTCCACTACAGCGCTTCCCAAACTATCCACTTTACTGGACTACTCTGGGCTCTGTGTGTGTGGTATGTGTGTGTGTGTATGTGTGTGTAGTGTTGTGTGTGTGTGTTGTATGGGTGTTGTGGTGTGTGTGTGTGTGTGTGTGGGTGTGTGTGTGTGTGTATGTGTGTGTGTGTGTTGTTGTACTCACCCTAAATGTGGTTACAGGGCGAGACTCATTCCTGGCCCCATCTTGTTCACTGAAGGGCAACTAGGTCAACTCCTCCCCTGGCTCCATGGGCTTTATCAACCTCTTCTTAAAGATTATTAAAGCTATTATGGATGTGCGGTGCAACGTGTGTAAGTCACCCTGAGGATTATCTACTGCAAATATTTACCCTGAGAATTAATAAGATCATCTACACACCTACGTCCTGGCAACATCCCTCCCCATAACCCCCAATAGTGAAAGTGTCGTACTGCAATATTTTTGTAAATGTAATTCATTGTTTCACCTTTTTATTGAGCGTTTTTATGAGAAAAGTTTATTACGATACATTCACTGAAGTTTTGTTTCTTTATACTTGTTACTCGTTTTATTGCCTCGATTTTATTTGAAATTTATATCATGAAACTAATCTAACGTATAATATATATATAGATATATATATATATATATATATATATATATATCTATATATATATATATATATATATATATAATATATATATTATATATATATATATATAGTTACTTGTTGGGTGCAACAAGTGTTTCCCACTCTCTGAATCGCAACATTTAGTCTCTTAAAGCAGAGTCAAAATCTTCGCAACAATTAAACAGACTAATTAATACGTCCAGTCCGAGATTACTTCATCACCTTCCCGTAAATTGACCACCTGCTACCTCAGAGTCCTCCTGAAGAGAATCTAACATCAAAATAACTCCTGATATTGACTGCCAGTAGTAGTTTTGGTCACTCACTGAGCATTTTTATCTTTAGTGCGGGCGAAACGTCTCTCCAATAAAGGTATTAGGTGTTGCACACGCGTGTCGTTTCACGAAGTCTCCCCTCCGGGGAGTAAGTTATCCCGGCGTCAATAAGACGTTCATCACGGCGTTCAATAGATTTTCCATACGAACGTTTCAATAAGCGTTTCATACACGTACGTTCACAAACGTTCATCAAAGACGTTACAATACGACTCCGTCACGCATATAATTCAGATGCGTGACGGTGCTAATCACTTCTGAGTGGCGGCTGGTGCTAATCACCTCTGAGTGGCTACTCGTTTTCGTCTCCCTCTGTGGTTCCGTTGCAAGTTATCATGGTGATCGGAGTTTTGGGTGAGCAGGGTTTTGGGTGAGTGTGTCTGGGGACAGAAAGTAGGAGTGGGGACAAAGCAGGGAGGGAAGGAAGGAGGAGAGAAGGAAAGAAGGAAGAAAGGACATGAATAGAGAAGAAAATCAGTAAAGATGGAGTTAAGGAGGGTAGGAAGGATAGGTGACGGATGAATAATGAGATGCTGGAAAGACATAGAGGGGAAGAGAAGCAAGACAGAGAGAGAAAGGATAGGAAGAAATGAAGAGGATAAGAAGGCTAAGAAGAAAGAAGACGGCAAAGCATAATAAGAATTCATGGAATGAGAGAGCAGAGAAGAAAGGAAGAAAGGCATAAATCCGGACAGAGAGAGAAAGAAAATGAGGAACAGAAGATAAAATCAGGGAAAGGAAGCAGGAAAAGAGAGAACGGAGGAAGAGGAACTGGTAAAAAGAGAGAGAGAGAGGGGAGGAGGGAGGATGGATGGAGGGAGGAAGAGAAGTAATCTAGAAGGGGTGATGAACAATAATAAAACTGTATCTAAACACTGCGATTCTGCGACTTATGCTTCTAAAACAGCGTCTTGATCCCGCTTACAAGTTTTTAGTGACACATACTAGGTAAGAAGCCGACACTACAGGCTTTCCTACCCGCCGAATACCTCTAACCTGTGAAGATTTCCACTCAACACGCTAACCATCTCGTTAAACGTGGTTTAAATCACTCTCTCAGCAGGTCGTAAACTACTCCTGGTTCAGTCCGTAGTAACGACCTCTCGCCACCATCACCCGTAATATTAAGTTGAAAAATAAAGGTCAATATCATCGTAAACTAACACAGCGAGGAGCAGAGATAGGTCACTAAAGCCACTACTATCCTCATTAACCTGACACTAGCGCCTCTTTAAGGAATAGTTAAGCTCACAGCAGAGTCCATTGATTTACGGTGAAATAATGGTAAAAGCTCTGCCGACTGTTCTATCAGCAGTTAAGAACTCGAGGTTTAAAGTACTGGGCGAACCGGGCTTTAGGAGGGGTAAGGGGTGGGTGGAAGGGGGAGGGAAAGAGGAGTGGAGAAGGAGGGTGGGAAAGAGAAGAAGGGGCGAGATGATTGACAAATGTATCAATCTGCCACACACACAACACACACACACACACACACACACACACACACACTCACATATCACACACACACACTGGATCAACCCATCAACCACTCAGAAAAGTACAACCAGCCAATCATTACGCTATCGAACAGGTACGCAGTTAATTGCACAAGCAGTCAGCCATTTCAACCCACCCACTCGGCCCACACCCTCACCTACTCAGCCCAACTCGTCCCACTCATAACCCTCAGCTACAATACACGTCATGGTGTTCACAAGGCTTAAAACAAACACAGAGCTAATCCAAATGATTTCGAATCTCAATTAACATAGACGACACGTTACCTTCTTAATTAACGAAGATCAAGCAGCAAAAAAACGTCAACATTACATATACCAAAATAAATGATAATCAAACCTATTATCAGACTTTTAACGAACACCTTTTAGTACTTGCAATGTTTCCTTAAGACTTTATGATGCATATAAGTAAAGTTAGCCATTTAACAAGAACTCATTAAAATTTTAGGCCTTCTAATCTTTTTCTTGTATACGTTTAAAGATATATATAAATATTTTTTTTATTTATGTTAATGGAAAAATTAATAATTTGTACCAAAAGTACCTTAGAAAACTTACCTTACCTTACGATAATTTAATAATAAACAGACACAATGAAATATATTTTCATCGTTAGGTTTACAATGATTTTTGTGAAATTAATGCATAACAAATAGCGTTGCTGTTTAAGCCAAAATAGCAAGTTTTACCTATTCGGCACTACTCACACACAAACACACACACACTAATTATATATATTTTTTTTCTTTTTTCTTTTTTTTTCAACAAGTCGGCCGTCTCCCACCGAGGCAGGGTGACCCAAAAAAAAGAAAGAAAATTCCCAAAAGAAAAGACTTTCATCATCATTCAACACTTTCACCACACTCCCGCACATTTATCACTGCTTTTGCAGAGTGCTCAGAATACCATCAGTCTAGAAGCATACACATATAAAGATACACAACAAATCCCTCCGAACTGCCAATATCCAAACCCCTCCTTTAAAGAGCAGGCATTGTACTTCCCATTTCCGGACTCCAGTCCGACTAGTAAATGAAAATAACCGTTTCCCAGAATCCCTTCCACTAAAATTATTAACCCTGCTCACACTCCAACAGAACGTCAGTCCCAAGTACCATTCGTCCTCCATTCACTCCTATCTACACGCTCACGCACAGCTTGCTGAAGTCCAAGCCCTTGCCCACAACCTCCCTTTTTACTGAACCCCCTCTCTGCTCCACCCTTTCGATGACGACCCCTCCCGCCTTCCTTCCCCATAATTTATATACTTCTTCCATGTCATTCTACATTGATCATTCTCTCTAAATGACCAAACCACCCTCAACAACCCCTCTTCTCCCCTCTGACCTAATACTTTTAATTAACTCCACAACCTTCTCCTAATTTCCACACTCCGAATTTTCTGCTTAATATTTAAAAACCACACATTGCCCTTAACAGGACCATCTCCACTGCCTCCAACCGTCTCCTCGCTTGCTGCATTTACCACCCAAGCTTCACACCAGATAAGGAAGTGTGGTACTACTAACGTTCAATACATCCCTTCTTTGCCTCCATAGATAACGTTTTTTTGACTCCACAATATACCACAACGCACCACTCACCTTGTTTTCCCTCATCAATTTATGATTAACCTCATCCTTCATAAATCCATCGCCGACACGTCAAACTCCCAAGTTCTGAAAACATTCACTTCTTCCATACTACTCCTCCCCATTTGATACCAATTTTTTCTTTATCAAATCATTTGACACCCTCATCACCTTACTCTTTTCTATGTTCACTTTCCAACTTCTACCTTTACACACATTCCCAAACTCATCCACTAACCTATGCAATTTTTTCTTTAGAAATCTCCCATAAGCACAGTACATCACAAAAAGTAACTGTGGTCAATTCCCATTCTGAATTTATTCCCCAAAATTTAATCCACCCCTCTTCCACGAACACCCTAGCCTTTTACTTCCTTTACAACCCCCATCTATAAATATATTAAACAACCATGGTGACAATTACCATTCCCTTTCAAAGCCTACTTTTACCGGGAAGTATTCTCCCTCTCTTCTACACACCCTAAGCCTGAGCCCACTATCCTCATATAAACTCTATTACAGCAGTTAATAACTTACCACCTGATTCCCTATACGTTGCACATCCCACAATTGCTCCTCTATCCACTCTATCATATCCTTTTCCTAATCCATAAATGCAATAAAAACTTCCCTACCTTTATCTAACTACTGTTCACATATACGCTTCCATGTAAACACTTGATCTACACATCCCCCTACCCACTCTGAAACCTCCTTGCGCATCCGCAATCCTCCAATTCTGTCTTACCTCTAATTCTTTCAATTATAACCCTACCGTACACTTTTCCCTGGTATACTCAGTAAGCTTCTCCTCTATAATTTTTACAGTCTCGTTTGTCCCCTTTCCCTTTATAATAAAGGGACTATACATGCTCTCACCCGCCAATCCCTAGGGTACCTTCCCCCTCTTTCATACATTTAATATTAAACAAAAGTACCAACCACTCCAACACTATATCCCCCCCTGCTTTTAAACATTTCTGTCAAGAATCCCAGCATTCCAGCTGCTTTACCCCCTTTCATTTTATTACGTAAGCCTCACGTACCTCCCCCACACGTTCATTCTGCTCTTCTTCACTCCTAAAAGATTGGTATACCTCCCTGACCAGTGCATGAAAATTACTGCCTCTGTTTCTTCCTTAACATTAAAAAGTTCCTCAAATTATTCTCGCCATCTACCTAAACCTCCATCTCCCCATCTACTAACCCCTACTCTGTTTTTAACTGACTAAATCCATACTTTCCCTAGCTTTTTCTTAACTTGTTTAACCTCACTCTCCAAAAATTTTTTCTTATTTTCATTAAAATGTCTTGACAGTGCCTCTCCCAAGAGCAGATGATAGAGTGGAGAGGCACTGTCAAGAAATTTTAATGTAAATAAGAAAAAATTTTGAGTGAAGTTAAACAGTTAAGAAAGCCTAGGGAAAGTATGGATTTGTCATTAAAAACAGAGTAGGGGAGGTAGTAATGGGGAGATGGAGGATTAATTAGTTGGCGAGAATATTTTGAGGAACTTTTAAATGTAAGGAAGAAAACAGAGCAGTAAATTTTCATGCACTGGTCAGGGAGGTATACAATCTTTTATATATAATATATATATATATATATATATATAATAGATATAATAATATATATATATAATATAATATATATATATATATATGTCGTGTCGAATAGGCAGCAATTTTGCGATCTTGGCTTAAATAGCAACGTTCATCTTGCCATATAACAAGAGAAAATTTGTGGTATGCATAATTTGCCAAAATATTCTGAACCTAATGAAAAAATATATTCACTGTGTTTGTTTAGTATTATAAATTACTGTAAACAAATCTAAAATTTATTTATTGGTTAGCTAAAATTTTAAATTCTCTTGTTTATAAAAGGTTAGGTAAGTTTGTCTAAGATTCTTTTGGGGCAAAATTAAAAAATTGTTACATTAACTCAATGAAAAAAATATTCTTTAAACGTAAAAGAAAATTTTAAAAAGGACTTAATTTATATGAGTTTCTTGCTAATTGACCAGTTTGTACATATTCGGCACGACATGATATATATATATATATATAATATATAAATATATATATAA
Organism: Cherax quadricarinatus; assembly: GCF_026875155.1. Taxonomy (NCBI): domain Eukaryota; kingdom Metazoa; phylum Arthropoda; class Malacostraca; order Decapoda; family Parastacidae; genus Cherax; species Cherax quadricarinatus. The sequence continues at coordinate 7,744,580 of NC_069438.1, forward strand.
ATATATATATATATATATTAGTCACCTGCTGACCATTCCTGGGGTCAGTTTGAGTGGTATGGGAGGGGTCCGCTGGACTCAGAACAGCCCCATCCAGCCAAGGAAAGATGGAGAAGGAAGGGTGGACAATGAGGGAGGATAGAAGGGAGGGAGAGGAAGGGAGGAGAGAGAAAGGGAGGGAGGAAGGGAGGGAGGGAGTAAAAGGGGAAAAAAACTCGCCCTGCAAGATGACCACCTCACTGTGGCGTCTCGTAGGGCGAGTCTGGAAGCCTCAGGGGTAAAGAAGACGAAAGAGACAATGGCAGAAAGAAGGATTAAGACTGGGTAGGGATCGAAGAGGATGAGGGGGGGAAGGGGGGAAAAAAGTGAAGGATGAGAGAGGAGGAGGAGAAGAGACTATACCAGGAGAGACTCATAGCAAAGCCACCAGCACTAGTTCAGGAAGACCCTCAACCTCCAAAAAACTTGCGGGGCGTGTCACCTTCCCGGCTGAAGTCGCCAGTGGCAGTGTTTGGTCCCTATACTGCCGCACATACACGCTTCTCTCCTCCTCCCTCCTTCCTCCTTCATTTCCCCCCTCCCTCGTATCCTCCCTCCTAGCTCCATCGTACACCCCCGACACGCCACCTCCATCCTTATATAGTAGGTCTCTACTGCGTGGGGTAGACGGCTGACAGATGAGGAACAGGTGTGGATGGTGAGTGTGTGGGTAGGCACAGGTGTGGCCGCATACTGACACCACCTCAGGAGTGGCGACATGTGACATCACCTCAGGTGTGGCAGCATAATGACTTGCATTTCAGTGTGACACTGTCCTATACTCTGATGCCACCTCAGGTGTGGCGGCATTTCTGACACACCATCTGAAACTAATTATCCTTTGAACAGCTCCTTAATCACCTAGTTACCTGCTCACTGACTATCCGTGTTTCTAGGTGTTTATTAAACCATACAAGTACCTGTAACTATGTATCACACTTAAACTACGCTAACTACTCTATTTTTCCATGTTTAAAAACTCTTCCACAATTACCTGTGAATATCTCCCAAATTTCCAGGTAAGCTATTTACCCCGCAACCTACGTAATTACTGACCCCAACAAACTTTAATTTATCCGGTAAACAGAATACTTACTAAACAGCATCGATCTATCTGTTTGAGGTCCAACAGGTAGCTGACTAGTGATCCTAGTTACCTAGTAAAGCTAGTGCCTATGAATAATCTATAAATCATCTAGTTATTCACATTTTAAATCGAACGGATCGACACGTTTTCTAAAAAATTCTGACGTCCTCGGTCCATCTGAAAATTCGTCGTGGACCGGAAATCGCAACTCGGGCCATCCTCTGGGACACGGGAACAAAACAAAAACAAAAAACAAAAAAGACAAACGGAATGCTTGATGGTTCTCGTTCGTTCACACTCACAATCTTTGAAGATGTTCAGACGAAAATTCACAAGCGTTTACATTTTTTGCGGTCCTGCCCTTTTGATTTCAATATATAATTTTTTTTAATTAGTTTTAGCTGTGTATTTTTTTGTGGGATATTTTTGTCCAACATGGCAAGAAAATATTTGAACAGGAAAAGTTACGTAGAGTTTTGAACCTGGCTACCCATGGGCTAATTGAACCTGGTTAGCAAGGTCAGGTAGGCGGAACCCACCAGTGGAAAGTGCTAAAGTCAGGCCCTAAAAACTTGGCTCAGGATATGCCAACCTGTCAGACCCAGAAACATCTCGGATCTTGATACAGAAGACTTGCCCACAACCTCTTGATACAGAGGACTTTGTCCACACCCTCTTGATACCGAGACTGTCCACAACTCTTGATACAGAGACTTCTCTACAACCTCTTGATACAGAGGACTTGTCCACAACCTCTTGATACAGAGGACTTCTCTACAACCTCTTGATACAGAGGACTTGTCCACAACCTCTTGATACAGAGGACTTGTCCACAACCTCTTGAACAGAGGACTTCTCTACAACCTCTTATACAAGGACTTGTCAACAACCTCGTTGATATAGAGGACTTTTCCACAACCTCTTGATACAGAGGACCTTGTCCCACAATCTCTTGATACAGAAGACTTGTCCCAACCTCTTGATACAGAGGACTTGTCCACAACCTCTTTGAAAATACAGAGGAATTTGTCCACAACCTCTTGAATTCAGAGGACTTGACCACAACCTCTTGAACAGAGGATTTCCACAACCTCTTGATTACAGAGGCCTTGTCCACAATCTCTTGATACTGAGGACGTTTCCACAACCTCTTGATACAAGGACTTGTCCACAACCTCTTGATATAGAGACTTTTTCCACAACCTCTTGATACGAGACTTGTCCACAATCTCTTGATTACAGATGACTTGTCCACAACCTCTTGATACAGAAGGAACTTGTCCACAACCTCTTGATACAGAGGACTTGTCCACAACCTCTTGATACAGAGGACGTCTCTACAAACCTCTTGATCAGAGGACTTGTCCACAACCTCTTGATATAGAGACTTTTCACAACTCTTGATACAGAGGACTTGTCCCACAATCTCTTGAAACAGAAGACTTGTCCAAACCTCTTGATACAGAGGACTTGTCCACAACCTCTTGATACAGAGACTTGTCCACAACCCCGTGATACAGGAGGACCTTGTCCACAACCTCTTGATACAGAGGACATTTCCACACCCCTCTTTGATACAGAGGACTTTGTCCACAATCTCTTGATACCTGAGACGTTTCCACAACCTCTTTGATACAGAGGACTTGTCCACTATCTTCTTGGATACAGAAACTTGTCCACAACTCTTGATACCAGAGGACGGTGTCCACAACCTCTGGATACAGAGGACTTCTCCACAACCTCTTGATACAGAGGACTTGTCCCACAACCTCTTGATACAGAGGACTTGTGTCCACAACGCTCTTGATACAGAGGACTTTTCCACAACCCTCCTCGATACAGAGGACTTCTCCACTACCTCTTGAATACAGAGGACTTCTCCACAACCTCTTGATACAAGACCTTGTCCACAACCCTTGATACAAGGACTTTTCCCACAACCTCTCGATACAGGGACTTCTCCACAACTCTTGATACAGAGACTTCTCCACAACCTCTTGATACAGAGGACTTGTCCACAACTGCCCCCTTTTGATACAGAGGACTTGTCCACAAACCTCTTGATACAGGAGACTTGTCCACAACCTCTTGATACAGAGGACTTGCCACAACCGCTTGATACAGAGGACTTGTCCACAACCTCCTTGATACAGAGACTCTCCACAACCTCTTGATAACAGAGAGACGTTCTCCACACAACCTCTCGATACAGATGACTTCTCCACATCCTCTTGGGGGGGGAAATGACTGAGGATTTTCTCCACAACCTCTTGATACAGGGGACTTCTCCACAACTCCATGCTAATCCCCACTTCACTGGAAAACCAACCTATCCACTGACAATGCCATCCGTCTGCTCCACCTCAGCTGACTTCAGTATCTGTCATCCTCTGCCTGTGCTTCGCATTCTTCAAAGAGTGCCGTGCTCTTCACCTGCTTTAGCCTGTGGGATTGGATTACCTTGTATTCCAACAGTCACCAATTGCATCCGTTATTTTATTGTACTGAAGACGTTGCTTTTTGTCTAATTCATCGTCTTTGGTACAGTATACCGTTATTAATATATACTGACCACACGAGGGGCAGTGATTTTTGTTGACCACACCAGTTCATTGGTTAATTTCTGACCACACGAGTTCATCGAATGGTCTATTAACCTACACGAGGGTCATTAATGATCTATTGACACAACGAGGGTCATCGATGTCTATCAGCTTCACGAAAGTCCACTGCAACTCTAGTGACTACACGAGGGTCACGGATGTCTACTGATTACACGAGGTCTGCTGAGAAGCATTAAAAAACCTATTGATTACACGATTGTTTATCCAGATCATTGAACTTCACAAGGAACACTAAAACCTAATAAATTACACGGGGTCAGTTAGAGCCACTAATACATGAAGGATCAATTACAACTAATAAACTACACAGGGGCATTAGGACCTCCCAAGCACTTAATTATTAACAGGTTAGGTAATCTTACCGTCTATAAACACTAAATGATACATGCACATCAGTGTATATGCATTAAGAATACATATTTCTGTGTAAATGCATTGAGAGGTACACACTTGTGGGTGGATAATCAGTCATATAAACACAACTCTCGGTGCATATATAAATTGTTATAATACACTGATAGGATACTGGGGTTGTTTAGTGGCCTAGGCCTCGTTCAAAAGGAGAGTGACAGAGGAGAGAGAGAGAGAGGAGAGAGAGAAGAGAGAGAGAGAGAGAGAGAGAGCGGGAGAGAGAACGGAGAGACAGACAGAGTACTCATTCAAGAAGCGTCCTAACCTACAGTAATCGGAATTTGCTACGGCACGTTTTCAACGGGAACGAGAGGTCTGTGTGGAGCGAAGACGAGCAAGTAGGGTTCACATGTTAGCGAGACGTTGAAATCAACGCTGCATGACACTTAACGAGTACCGAAACTCGCTATTGAGTAATGATTAATAAAAAGAGACGTACTAGACCTACGTGAGCCAGGAATTTAATTTTTTGCTTATGTTCGCTTAAAAAAGCTGCACTTAACCGTAAGTTCTTATTATTTATTGACGTTATTATTATTATTATTATTATTATTATTTAATTATTATTATTATATTATTTATTATTAGTATAATAATTATTATTAATAGTATTATTATTATTATTAGATTATTATTATTATTAATAGTATTATAATTATTATAATAATATAATAATAATAATAATAAAAATAATAATAATAATAATAATAATAATAATATTATTATTATTTATTAAAATTATTATTATAGTATTAGTATTATATTAATTATTATTATTAATTATTATTATTATTATTTATATTGCAACAGAAGCAGCTATCAGCAACAACAACAACAGACAACAACAACAACAGCATCAACAGCAACATCATCACAACAACAGAGGCAGACACAACAGTCGCAGTACAACACAGCACAACAACCAGAAGCACAACACCACAGCGCGAACAGCTGCAATAACACAGCACAACAGCAACAGAGCTGCTGGGTACGAACAAAGTTAACCCAAGATAGAAAAGATGGTGTTTTGTTGGAGAGGAAATCTAGAAGGGGTTAGGAAGGTCACCTGGAAATCTAAGTGGGGCTTGAGAACCCCCCTGGGGAATCTAGTGGTGTGTGTGTGTGAGGGGAGGAAACTAGTGAGTGGGAAGATGAAAATGATGTGACGTTTTCGTGTTAGGTAAGATGATGTTGTGACAGTTTTGTGATATAAACCCAAACCAGAGCAGACACAAACACTTAAGTCAGAGCATCATTCGTCCTAAGCTACAATTAAACCACAAGCGTGTTAGCCACACTAGTCTGCTGGAGCTAAATTTCGAGCGTGACCTAACAGCGACAGGAAATTACACACACAGCTTAGAATTAAGCTTTCATATTGTATTTTATTAGTAACAAGAATTTCGATTCAGCTTAGAATAAGCTTTGAGGCTAGTCTAGTATATCAGGAATCCTGTTCAGGTTTACAGTTAACCACATGTAAGTTCTCCAGCTTGAGAAGGAATTAGAGCTGGCATGATTAAACGCGCTAAGCTGTGATCCATCTTATGAATGTTAATATTGTTAACCGAAGCTACTACACTGCTACTACTACTTCTACTGCTACTGCTACTCTACTACTCTGCTGCTGCTACAACTACTACTACACTACTACTACTATTACTATTACACTACTACTACTACTACTAATTACTACTTACACTACTACTACACTACAATTAAACTACTGCTCACAGAGCACTTGGTCACGGCAGCAGTATACCGCGCTAGTAAGATAATATTTTCGTAATATTGTATATAACTGAGGAATTCAGTAAAGATAATAAGACGCCTTTTGAAACTAAAATAATGCATATTAACATAAAAAATCTAGTTTTAGTGGAAATTTTAGATCCCTTATGGGTATAAACACACACAATAACCTATACGATGGTAATAGCAATATTGCAGACCTTGTCGTATACACACACACACGGAGACTTAGGAGGGGGCGAGGGCTGCTAGAGATTCGGCAGCACACACACACACCACGCTATGAAGCGCGCTACATGATGATGATACTTGGGGGGGTGTATCACACATGTGGGGGGAACATATCTATCTCTGAGTGATTAGTGGATGAGATATGAGAGATAGATGGAGGGGGTGGGGGAGAGAGAGATTGAGTGGAGTGATAGTTTGATTATTGATTTTGTGTGGTATTTGGTTTGGTTGTTGTGGGTGTTGGTGTGGGGGGGAGGAGGTGTAGTATAGAATATTCGCACTAGTATATACCTACACTCAGAGCTTCTCCACTAGTTGTATCCCTCGCACTCAAGCATCACCGCTAAATTGGTCTCCCTAGCCCCCCGCGCTTACACCGCACGAGGCTCACACGCCCACCCCGCTTCACCGCATCTTGGTATAACACGCACACAGCAGCATTCTCAACTCTGTACTCACTACCCTCCCGCTTCTCCACTGTGGTAATCCCAGCACTCCGCAGCTTCTCAGCTAACGTGGTATAACTCCGCACTCAGAGCTTCCTTCCCTAGAGACTCACTAGCCCTCCGGCGCTTCTCAGCTCGTGGTATCACAACGCACCACAGAGCCACTCCACTAGTGGTATAAACTAGCACTCAGAGCTTTCTCAGCGTCAGATAGTAACCTAGCAACTCAGCTCTCTCAGCTAGTAGTCTAACTAGCCCTCTTACCGTCTCAGAGCTTCTCAGCTATTGTATAACTAGCAACTCAGTAGCTTCCATCATCTAGTAGAATAACTCAGCACATCCGAAGCTTCTCAGCTAGTAGTAAGAACTACAGCTCTCAGAGCTTCTCAACTCGTGTAAATAACTATCTAGCCCTCCGAGCTTCTCAGCACGAGGTCTCACTCCACACAGCGCTTCTCAGTCGCGGTATACCTAGCCCTCCAGAGCTTCCAGCTAGTGGTATAACTCGCACTGACAGAGCTTCTCAGCTAGTGGTATAACTAGCACTCAGAGCCTCTCAACTAGTGGTATAACTAGCACTCAGAGCTTCTCAGCTAGTGGTATAACTAGCACTCAGAGCCTCTCAGCTAGTAGTATAACTAGCTTCAAGATCCATCACATTTAAAACAACCTATAATATAAATTTTACATAAATAATCTGATAATTATTAAACACTTGTTTAGTATTGTCAAAATTTAATTTTATTAGACTGACAGTAATGTTAATGTGACAGAAAATATGAGGATCTAGATATATCATATCTGTATCACACTAGATATACCATGTCTGTATCACTCTAGATATACCATGTCTGTGTCACTCTAGATATACCATGTCTGTATCACTCTAGATATACCATGTCTGTATCACTCTAGATATACCATGTCTGTATCACTCTAGATATAACCATGTCTGTATCACGTCTAGATAAACATATCTGTAATCACTCCTAGATATACCATGTCCTGTATCACACTAGATATCCCATGTTCTGTCTCACTCTAGATATACCAATGTCTGTATCACTCTAGATATAACCAATGTCTGTATCACACTAGTATTTAACCATGTCCTGGTATCACTCTAGATATACCCATGTCCTGTATCCACTCTAGATATACCCAGGTCTGTATCACTCTAGATACATACATATCTGTATCACTCTAGATATACCATGTCTGTATCAGTCTAGATATACCATGTCTGTATCACTCTAGATATACCATTTCTGTATCTCGCTAGATATACCATATCTGTATCACTCTAGATATACCATGTCTGTATCACTCTAGATATACCATATCTGTATCACTCTAGATATACCATGTCTGTATCACTCTAGATATACCATGTCTGTATCACTCTAGATATACCATATCAGTATCACTCTAGATATACCATATCAGTATCACTCTAGATATACCATATCAGTATCACTCTAGATATACCATATCAGTATCACTCTAGATATACCATATCAGTATCACTCTAGATATACCATGTCTGTATCACTCTAGATATACCATGTCTGTATCACTCTAGATATATCATGTCTGTATCACTCTAGATATACCATGTCTGTATCACTCTAGATATACCATGTCTGTTTCACTCTAGATATACCATATCTGTATCACTCTAGATATACCATGTCTGTATCACTCTAGATATACCATGTCTGTATCACTCTAGATATAC
>NC_069438.1:7757907-7766024 GCF_026875155.1 Cherax quadricarinatus
TTATTGAACACATGAGATGATCCAAGAAGTTCATTAATGTCAAAATACAGATTCCTCCCTGTGTGATGTAAAGCTGTGGCGCTGCGTCACCCTTACGGGTATAGCGTTAAAGTAATAATAATAATAATAATAATACTACTACTAATAATAATAATAGTAATAATAATAATAATAATAACAATAATAATAATGGCAGTATTTTAGATTCTAAGACGTAAAAAACTTAATGTACACTACACATTAAAGCTCGTCAGTGAAAATACACTTAGCAGGTATTTTACTGCAGTTTGGATTGGCTAGTGTTTTTTTTCTAAACAAGAATCTTCATACTTATAAAGTTCTTCCTTCATGATTTATATTTTGGACAAGAAAGTTGTCCAACTCATATTTACCTGAATCTAGATTCGAAATATATTGTGCAGCAGACTTAATAAGAGAAGAATAATATTACACAACACAATATCCTGTGTCCTCAAGCCCCTCGAGGAAGGTTCCTTGACGTTGGTGAGGGGCTCTTGATCCAGGGAATTGGATCTGTGTTCCAGTTCCCTGAATTAAGCCTGAATACCTTCCACATCTCCCCCCACTGGTGCTGCATAATCCTATGGGTTTAGCGCTTCCCCCTTGATTATAATAACAACACTGTCCTCAAAACACTTAAGAACTCACCTGACTCTTGGACAATTTCACGAGTATCGCTTTAGTAAGGTCTCAAAAAATATAAATCTCTCCTATACAACAGAAATCACAGCATTTTGTTATTATTCTACAACTGTAGAATTCTGTGGAACATTCAGGCAGTTTAGAAAATGTTCTAGAAATAGACATGTAAACTATGAACCAGGCAAAGGCAAATTAATGCCATGTATTCACTGAGCTAATGTATTTTTTCAACAGTTTTATCCCTGTCAGTTAACTTCAAGTCAATACAAAAATTAATTTATGTATCTAAATTTCTCATTATATATTCGTCTTAAGCTATCATAAACTCCATATTAATCAATACATAATGTAGCACAAGTTTTAAAATAAGTATTCATAAGTTTTAAGGTCATCCTTGTGAAGTTCTTAATGTTGTTCACCACTATATCCCCCAAGGTGGTTACGACTGTCATAATTGTGGCGTCGTGGTCTTGGATAAGCAGTTACTCCACTACCAGTGGCGTAGTTACCAAGACGTGCACGGACAGCAATGATGAAAGATTCAATATCAGAGTCATTGTAGCCCCGGCGGATCCTGAAGAATCCTCTCTCACCCCAGTCAGTGCCCCACGAGTTAGCCACCAACTGTTGAAAAAACAGTCGAGGTGACCAGGCATAAATGATTTAAATAACATTCCATTTAGATATATGTAAAATACATTGAATTACATAATATCCTATTTTGACAATCTATATATATTTTACAAATGTGTCAGTGTTTAGTCAGGATTGCGTTATGCAGTGTTATAATAACACTGCAAAAAGTCCAGTTTACTCTTACCCAGTATTTAATGGGAGTAAATCCAAAAGAATTGTCTTCTCCCCAGCCAATGATTCTGACAGAGTGTGTCGCCGCCTCTTGCCCCATCAGTCCAGTGTTGGAGTACACGCCACTCTGGTACATGAACAAGTCGCTATGTACTCTCATCATTGCTGGTAATAAAACAGTAAATTACGTACTGAACAAGCTGTTGGTTGTACCAAATAAATAATTATTGCATTTATTTTCAGAAGTTAATTACTCATCGATTATTTTACAAACAGGTACTTTCTTAAATAACGAATACACGAGACGATGAAGACATTGTAATACACAATAAAATCTGAAAATAATGAATAGTTTTTCATCATCCTTACAATATTACACACACGAGATGTGCCATGTCACTGAAGATACACTGGAAATTAAATTTACTCTCTATATAAGAGTATAACGTAATCACCATGTTAGTTCAGATTTGTGGAAAAAAGTTCCCAGACATACTCTCCTAGGCGAAAATAATATCAGGCAACTCGGACAAAATTAGTTGCTGGTACTTTTTGTGTATCTATATAAAAGTAGGTTTATGAATGCAGATATGAATTAATTACCATTTGGATATGTGAGGTATTATAAAACCAAACAAAAATAAATAATTTGAAGCGGTGACCGAATATATTGTAAGAGAAGTGAAAGGGAGGTGTTACTATCATACATCAGTCCTATCTAGTCAGGTGTTGGTTAACGCTCTTCCTTCCCACGGCGAGGGCCTGGGTTCGATTCCCAGCCAGAGTAGAAACATTGGACGTGTTTCTTTCCACCTGTTGTCTATGTTCCCCATCAGTAAAATGGGTACCTGGGTGTTAGTGGACTGGTGTGGGTCGCATCCTGGGACACTGACCTAATTTGCCCGAAATGCGGAGCATAACAAGGGACTTTCTATATAGTAGTATGTCATTGTTGTCAGCTAGGACTGTATACCTTGTACATGTACTTGTAGTAAATAAATAATAAACGACAGATGACTACTGTATGGCAGGTTGGCACGATAGACGAGTTTTAACTTTCACTTTTGGTTATGGTCCATCACCTACATAACAAGTGGTTTAAGATGTCAGTTCACTAGTACAGAATAACCGATATTAACCTTCTAGATTAAGTTATTACTGTTAGTGATTTTACTTCATTGGACAGATTTAAAAGCTGGATAAACAAATATCTTAATAAGAATTCGTGATTCTAACTAGAATTTGTGTAATATTCTTATGTAACATTAAAAACATCATCCCTTAAATAAATATTAAAATCACTGTTCAACACACTGATAAATGGTCGAGTTAATGTATTCCCCTTGCTTCAGGTGAGTGGGGGGGGGTAGGAGGGGTAGGAGAGAGGAGTTACCACTCTCATCCACTGCTTCAGGTGAGTGGGGGGTAGGAGGGGTAGGAGAGAGGAGTTACCACTCTCATCCACTGCTTCAGGTGAGTGGGGGGTAGGAGGGGTAGGAGAGAGGAGTTACCACTCTCATCCACTGCTTCAGGTGAGTGGGGGGTAGGGGGTAGGAGAGAGGAGTTACCACTCTCATCCACTGCTTTCAGGTGAGTGGGGGGTAGGAGGGTAGGAGGGGTAGGAGAGAGGAGTTACCACTCTCATCCACTGCTTCAGGTGAGTGGGGGTAGGAGGGGTAGGAGAGAGGAGTTACCACTCTCATCCACTGCTTCAGGTGAGTGGGGGTAGAGGGGTAGGAGAGAGGAGTTACCACTCTCATCCACTGCTTCAGGTGAGTGGGGGTAGGAGGGGTAGGAGGGGTAGGAGAGAGGAGTTACCACTCTCATCCACTGCTTCAGGTGAGTGGGGGGTAGGAGGGGTAGGAGAGAGGAGTTACCACTCTCATCCACTGCTTCAGGTGAGTGGGGGGTAGGAGGGGTAGGAGGGGTAGGAGAGAGGAGTTACCACTCTCATCCACTGCTTCAGGTGAGTGGTGGGTAGGAGGGGTAGGAGAGAGGAGTTACCACTCTCATCCACTGCTTCAGGTGAGTGGGGGGTAGGAGGGTAGAGAGAGGAGTTACCACTCTCATCCACTGCTTCAGGTGAGTGGGGGTAGGAGGGGTAGGAGAGAGGAGTTACCACTCTCATCCACTGCTTCAGGTGAGTGGGGGGGGTAGGAGGGGTAGGAGAGAGGAGTTACCACTCTCATCCACTGCTTCAGGTGAGTGGGGGGGTGAGGAGGGGTAGGAGAGAGGAGTACCACTCTCATCCACTGCTTCAGGTGAGTGGGGGGGGTAGGAGGGGTAGGAGAGAGGAGTTACCACTCTCATCCACTGCTTCAGGTGAGTGGGGGGTAGGAGGGGTAGGAGAGAGGAGTTACCACTCTCATCCACTGCTTCAGGTGAGTGGGGGGTAGGAGGGGTAGGAGGGGTAGGAGAGAGGAGTTACCACTCTCATCCACTGCTTCAGGTGAGTGGGGGGTAGGAGGGGTAGGAGAGAGGAGTTACCACTCTCATCCACTGCTTCAGGTGAGTGGGGGGTAGGAGGGGTAGGAGAGAGGAGTTACCACTCTCATCCACTGCTTCAGGTGAGTGGGGGGGTAGGAGGGGTAGAGGGGTAGGAGAGAGGAGTTACCACTCTCATCCACTGCTTCAGGTGAGTGGGGGGTAGGAGGGGTAGGAGGGGTAGGAGAGAGGAGTTACCACTCTCATCCACTGCTTCAGGTGAGTGGGGGGTAGGAGGGGTAGGAGGGGTAGGAGAGAGGAGTTACCACTCTCATCCACTGCTTCAGGTGAGTGGGGGGTAGGAGGGGTAGGAGGGGTAGGGGAGAGGAGTTACCACTCTCATCCACTGCTTCAGGTGAGTGGGGGGTAGGAGGGGTAGGAGAGAGGAGTTACCACTCTCATCCACTGCTTCAGGTGAGTGGGGGGTAGGAGGGGTAGGAGAGAGGAGTTAACACTCTCATCCACTGCTTCAGGTGAGTGGGGGGTAGGAGGGGTAGGAGGGGTAGGGGAGAGGAGTTACCACTCTCATCCACTGCTTCAGGTGAGTGGGGGTAGGAGGGGTAGGAGGGGTAGGGGAGAGGAGTTACCACTCTCATCCACTGCTTCAGGTGTGTGGGGGGTAGGAGGGGTAGGAGGGGTAGAGAGAGAGGAGTTACCACTCTCATCCACTGCTTCAGGTGAGTGGGGGTAGGAGGGGTAGGAGGGTAGGAGAGAGAGTTAACACTCTCATCCACTGCTTCAGTGAGTGGTGGGTAGAGGGGGGAGGAGGGGGAGGAAAGAGGAGTTTCCACTCTCTTTTCCCCTTTCGGGAGTGGGGGGGGGGGGGTAGGGGGGGGTAGGAAGGGAGTTACCCTCTCATCCACTGCTTCAGGGAGTGGGGGTAGGAGGGGTGGAAAAGGGAGTTACCCTTTTCATCCCCTGCTTAGGGGATTGGGGGGGAGGGAGGGGTGGAGGGTAGAGAGAGGATTACCCACCCTCCCCTGCTTTAGGGAGTGGGGGTAGGAGGGGTAGGAGAGAGGATTACCATTTTCCCTCCACTGCTTTAGGGGAGTGGGGGGGGAGGAGGGGTAGAGGGGGGGAGAGGAGTTACCACTCCATCCACTGCTTCAGGTGAAATGGGGGGGGGAGGAGGGGTAGGAAGGGGGAGTTACACTCTCTCCCCTGCTTCAGGTGGGGGGGTGGGGGGTAGGAGGGGGAGGAGAGAGGAGTTTTCCCCCTCATCCCCTGCTTCAGGGGGGTTGGGGGGGAGAGGGGTAGGAAAAGAGGAATTTTTCCACTCTCACCACTGCCTTAGTGAGTGGGGGGTAGGAGGGGGGGGAAATGGGGGGAAGAGGATTACCACTCTATCCACTGCTTCAGGGGAGTGGGGGGGAGGGGGGTGGAGAGGGAGTTACCCCTCTCATCCACTGTTTCAGTGGTGGGGGGGGGGGGTAGGAGGGTTTGGGAGAGGATTACCACTCTCATCCACTGCTTTTGGGGTGGGGGAGGGGGGGTAGGAGAGAGGAGTTTACCACTTCTATCCACTGCTTAGGGTGGGGGGGGGGTAGGGGGGGTAGGAGAGAGGAGTTACCCCCTCATCCACTCTTAGGTTGGGGGGTAGGAGGGGGAGGGGGGGTAGGGGAGGGATTCCCTTCCCTCCCAATCTTCAGGTGGTGGGGGGTAGGAGGGGTAGGAAGAGGAGGTTTTTCCATCTAACCCCTGCTTCAGGTGATGGGGGGGGAGGGGGGGTGGGGAGAGGAGTTCCCCTCTCATCCCTCCTTCAGTTTAGTGGGGGGTAGGAGGGGGGAGGAGAGGGATTACCACCCATCACTGCTTTAGGGGAGTGGGGGGGAGGAGGGGAGGGGAAAAGGGTTTACCACTCTCTCCACTGCTTCGGGGGTGGGGGTAGGAGGGGTAGGAGAAGGGTTACCACTCTATCCACTGCTTTAGGTGGGGTGGGGGGGGGGGAGGGGGTAGGAGGGGAGGAGAGAGGATTAACTCTCACCACGTTTCAGGTGTGGGGGGGGGTAGGGGGGTAGGAAGAGGAGTTACCACTTTCCATCCACCTTTCAGGTGAGGGGGGGAGGAGGGGTAGGAGAGAGGAGTTACCCCCTCACCACTGTTCAGGTTTGGGGGGGGGGGGTAGGAGGGGTAGGAGAGAGGAGTTCCACTCTATCCACTGCTTCAGGGGATGGGGGTAAGGGGGAGGAGAGAGGAGTTTTCCAAAAAATTTACCATGCTTCAGGTGAGTGGGGGTAGGGGGGGGGGTAGGAGAGAGGAGTTACCATCTCATCCACTGTTTTAGGTGAGGGGGGGTGAAAGGGTAGGGGGAGAGGAGTTACCATCTCATCCACTGCTTTTAGGTGAGTGGGGGGGAGGGGGGGGGGTAGGAGAGAGGAGTTACCACTCTTAACTGTTCAGGTGAAGGGGTGGAGGGGGTGGAGAGAAGTTACCACCTCATCCACTCTTCAGGTTGGGGGGGGTAGGAGGGTAGGAGAGAGGGGTTACCATCTCACCACGCTTCAGGTATGGGGGGGGAGGGGGGTAGGAGGGGAGGGAAGAGGAGTTTACCAATCTCATCCCGCTTCAGGTAGTGGGGGGGGGTAGGAGGGGTAGGAGAAAGGATTACCCTCTCAACCACTGCTTTGGTGATGGGGGGAGGAGGGGTAGGAGAAAAGGGGTTTCCATCTATCCACGCTTTTAGGTGAGGGGGGGGGTAGGAGGGGTAGGGAGAGGGTTACCAATCCTTTTCCCCGCTTTTAGGGGATGGGGGGTAGGAGGGGGGGAGAGAGGAGTTAACCCTTCCCTCACTGCTTCAGTGAGGGGGGTGGGGGGGGGGGTAGGAGAGAGGAGTTACCCTTCATCCACTGTTCAGGGGATGGGGGGTGGAGGGGTAGGAGAGAGGATTAACCCCTCTCAACCCGCTTAAGGGGGGTGGGGGGTAGGAGGGGTAGGAGAAAGGATTACCCCCTCATCCACTCTTCAGGGGAGGGGGGGGGGTAGGAGGGGTAGAGAGAGGAGTTAACCTCCCCACTGTTCAGGGGAGTGGGGGGGGGGTAGGAGGGGGAGGGGGAAGGGGGTAACCACTCTCACCACTGCTTCAGGGGATGGGGGGGGAGGAGGGGGAGGAAAGGATTACCACCTCATCCACTGCTTCAGATGGGGGGGGGGAGGGGGGTAGGAAAAGGGGGGTTACCCTCTCATCCACGCTTTAGGTGGGGGGGGGTGGAGGGTTAGGAAGGGAGTTAACACTCTCATCCCTGCTTCGGTGAGTGGGGGGTAGGGGGGTGGGGGTAGGGGAAAAGGGGGTTCCCCCCTCTCATCCACTGCTTCAGGTGAGTGGGGGTAGGAGGGTAGGAGGGGTAGGAGAGAGGAGTTACCACTCTCATCCACTGCTTCAGGTGAGTGGGGGTAGGAGGGGTAGGAGGGGTAGGAGAGAGGAGTTACCACTCTCATCCACTGCTTCAGGTGAGTGGGGGGGTTTGGAGGGGTAGGAGAGAGGAGTTACCACTCTCATCCACTGCTTCAGGTGAGTGGGGGGTAGGAGGGGTAGGAGAGAGGAGTTAACACTCTCATCCACTGCTTCAGGTGAGGGGGGGGGTGTAGGAGGGGGTAGGGGGGGGAGGGAGAGGAGTTACCACTCTCATCCACTGCTCAGGGGAGGGGGGGGTGGGGGGTAGGGGGGTGGAGAGGAGTTACACTCTCTCCCCTCTTCATGTTTAAAGGGTTCCACTCTCTCCTCCTTCATGGGGGGGGGTATACAGGAAGTTACCAACCCCTCTCCCGCTTCGTAGGTTAACAAAAAGGAGTTACCCCCTCTTCTCCCTCTTCATTGAAGTCCCCTTTCAGGGGGGAAGGGGGTTAAAAAACCCCTTTTCCCCCCCCACCGTTACAACAACCTCTCTCTCCCTCTCATGTACACTGTTACAACCTCTCTCTCCCTCTCATGTACACTGTTACAACCTCTCTCTCCCTCTCATGTACACTGTTACAACAACCTCTCTCCCCTCTCACGTACACTGTTACAACAACCTCTCTCTCCCTCTCATGTACACTGTTACAACCTCTCTCTCCCTCTCATGTACACTGTTACAACCCTCTCTCTCCCTCTCATGTACACTGTTACAACAACCTCTCTCCCCCTCTCACGTCACTGTTACAAAAAACCCTTTTTCTCCCTTCCC
>NC_069438.1:7766524-7786738 GCF_026875155.1 Cherax quadricarinatus
TATAAACAAAGGGTTTAAATTTACCTATCACAGTGATCTAACAAGTAGATATCATTTCAAGAAACAAAAAAAATATCCCAGAATAAATTTATCTAGCATAACATGAAGGCCTGCTCCACACTAGGAAAGGGACATTGTGGACACCACGACATAAGGCATATCATCCCTTCTTCGTCACTCTTATGAAAGAAAATGGATCAGCACAGGGCGCCACACACACAACACACACACCACTGTCTGCAAAGAGTACGAAACCTTTATTCACTCTTTGAAAATGCCAAAAACACACACACAACACAGGGACAGGAAACCCTTGTCACAAACCTACTGGAGTTCATGACAGGTGAAGCGTAAGACAGAGAGGGGGGTGGGGGGATTGCTTTTTCTTGGACTGCAAAAGGCATTTGACACAGTTCCACACAAGAGATTGGGAAAAAAACGAGGACCAAGCAGGGATAACGGGGAAGGCACTACAATGGATAGGGAAACTTGTAGGAAAACAGCAGCGAGTCATGGTACTGGGAGGTGCAGTGGGCCCGTGACCAGCGGGGTCCCGCAGGGGTCAGTCCTAGGACCATGCTTTTTTCTGGATTTGTAAAAACGACATGACGGAAGGAATAGATCTGAGTGTCCCTGTTTGCAGATGACGGAATTTTTGATGAAAGAATTCACCGATCGAAGACCAGGCGAACTACAAAGGGGTTGGACAGGCTGCAGCCCGGGCCCAGCAATTGGCCCCTGATTTTCAATCCCACCAAGTGCAAAGTCATAAAGTTTGGGGAAGGGCAAAGAAGGCTCAGACGGAGTACAGCAGGGGGGAGAGACTACAAACCTCACTCAAGGAAAAAAACTTTGGGGGGAGAAAACACCAGGCAATCTCCTGAACGAAAATAACCCAAAAAACTGCGCAGCATATGGGGGCCCAGCAAACCTCAGAACAGCATTCCGACACCTAAAAGGAATCATTTAGGACCCCGCACCGGTACGTTAGGCCCAAGGGGGTACGCACCAGTTTTTAACCCACCCCAGCCAAGCACGTGAAGAAATAGAAAAGTGCAAAGGTTTGCAACAAGACTAGTCCCAGAGCTAAGAGGTATGTCCTACAATGAAGGTTAAGGGGGAAATCAACCTGACACACTGGAGGACAGAAGATAGGGGGGACTGAAAGACAACAAAAACTGAGAGGAATGACAAGGGGGACAAAGACAGGATGTTCCAAGTTTGGCACGTACAAGGGGACACATTTTGGGAAGCTGAAGACACAGGAATCACAGGATGTTAGGAAGTATTTCTTCACCCACAGAGTAGTCGTAAGGGAATATTTGGGAAAAGCATGTAGTGGGGGGCAGATCCTACATATTTTAAAAGCAGAGGACGATAAAGCTCAGGGTTCAGGAGATGACCCAGTAGCGACCAGAAGAGGCGGGCCCGGGCTTTGGGCTCGACCCCCGCAACCTCAAATAGGGGATAAAACTAGGTGAGTACACAGACCACACACACACACACACACACACACACACACACACACACCACACCACCACACACCACACACGAACACACACAGAAAACACACACAGACACACACACCCCAGACCACAACAACCACACACACACAGAACACACCCCACACACACAGACACACACACAGAACAGACCACACAGAAACAGACACACACAGACACAGACACGAAAGACACAGACACAGACAAAACACCAACACACACACACACACCCCACAAACACACACACACAGACACACACAACCCCGACACACACACACAGACACACACACACAGACCACACCACAGACACACACACACAAACACACACAAACAACAACACACACAGACACACACAAAAGACACCACACACACAACACACACACCAACACACACACACAGACACACGCCCACACCACCACACACCACACACACCCACACCAAGACACAAAACAACACACACACACACAGACAACACACACAGAAAACACACACAGACACACAACAACAACAAAACACACACAAAACCCCACACACACCACACACAAAAGGATTTTTTCAGGAAAAATATTTTTCCCCAAGTACAGTGGCCCCTCATTTATCTCCATAATCCCCCCTGTAAGTGGGACTTTATCGAATAGACATTATCGAATCAATTTTCCCCGAAAGAAATAATTAAATACAATTGTGAAAAAAAGAGTTTTTTGGAGTGAGATTAACGTTTAAGAACCCTAGAGAATAAAGGGATTTGTCAGTTAAAAATAGGAGAGGAGAGTTTTTAAAATGGAGAGTTAGAGGTATTGGGAAAAGGGGGGGAATTTTTGAGGAATTGTTGAATGTGATGAAGAAGTAAGCTGTGATTTCGTGTATAGAGAAAGGGAGGAACAACATCTTGTGGGAGTGAGGAAAAACCCAGTTGTGAGTGTGGGGGGAAGTTGGAGGCAGTAGGAAAAAGAAAGGGGGGTAAGGACCCGGGGATTGGGGGGATAAAGATAGAAATGTAAAGCGGGAGGGATTTAGTTTTGGAGGGTTAGTGCTATTTTTAGTAAATGTAGGAAGAGGGTAAGGTACCAGGGAGGCAGAGAGCATGCATTTTTCCTTTTGTAAAAGGAAAAGGGGCAAGAGTGCAAAAATTAGGGGGGATAAGTCTGTTAGATACCTGTAAAGTGTAGGTATTATTATTAAAGAATAAAGAAAGATGGAGAAAGAAAGCGATGAAGGAGGCTTAGAAAGGTAGGGTGTGTGTGTGTGGAACGGGTTTTACAGTGAAACAGTAAGTGAACAATTAGATAAGGCTAAAAAAGGTTTTTTGTGGATTTGGAAAAGGTGTAGACGGGGGGAGGGGGGGGCAACGGGGCAGATGTTGCAGATGTATGGTAAGGAGGGGTTACTGAAAGCAGTGAAGATTTTTACAGGAAGTGGGGGCTCGATTTAAGAAGGAAGGGGGAGATTTCCCAGTAAAAGTTGGCCCTTAGACAAGGATGTGTGATGTCACCGGGTTTTTCAATACTTTTTGATGGGTTGAAGAGAAAAATGCGAGGGTTTTTGGGAAGAGGTGTGGGGTTTAAAAAATAAAGAATCAACTAAAGTGGGAGTTGTCACATTGCTCTTTGCTGATGAACAGTGCTCTTTGGGGGATTTTTAAAAAAGGGAAATTGCAGAGGTTGGGGATAATTTGGGAGGGTATGTAAAAAAAAAAATTGAAAGTGAATACAGGAAAAAATAAGGGTTTTGAGGATAAAAAAATTTGGTGATGAAAGATTGGGATATCAATTTGGGGGAGAGAGTATGGAGGGGGTGAATGTATTCGATTTTTGGGAGTGGGGTGTCGTGGATGGGGCTATGAAAGATGAGGTGAATCATAGAATTGTGAGGGGAAAAGGTGAGCGGGGCCTTGGAGCTGTGGAGACAAAGAACTTTGTCCTTGAAGCAAAGAGGGGAAAGTATGAAGTAAGTTTTACCAAACTCCTGTAGGGTGGAAATGGGTGATGAATGTTCAGCGAGAAGGGTGGAGGCGTGGGGATGTCATGTCTGAGGGGAATGTGTGGTGTGAATATAAAGCAGAGAATTCGTAGTTTGGAAGTTGGAGATGCCCCGGGTTGCCAAAACTGTTGTCCAGGGGCTGAGGGAAAGGGTTTTTTGAGGGGGTTCGGGCATGTAGGAGAATGGAGTGAAACAGAATACTTCAAGAGTGTATCAGTCTGTAGTGGAAAGGAAGGCGGGGGAGGGTCGGCCTAGGAAAGGTTTGGGGGGAGGGGGGGTTTAAAGGGGGTTTTTTTGTGCGAGGGGCTTTGACTTCCGCAGCGCAGATGTGTTTGATAGGAGGAAAGGGGACAAAAGGGTTTTTTAAAACTTTAGTGCTGTTTTGGGGTGGGCAAAGTAACATTTTTGAAGGGGTTCAGGGAAACCGCAGGCCGGACTTGAGTCCCGGAGATGGGAAGTACATGCCTACTTGAAGGGGGGGTGTTAAAGTTCAGTTTTTAAAAACTGTATGTAAAGCACCCTTCTGGCAAGACGTGAGGGTAAAAGATGGTGAAAGTTTTTCTTTTTCGGGCCCCCTGCCTTGGTGGGAATCGGCCAGGTTTTAAAAAAAAAAAAATAAAAATTAATCTTTCCCCTGTCACCCAGAAGTAAAAAAACAAATTTTTTTTACATAAATATAGATTAAACTAAAAAATACTGGCTTTTTGTGAATGGAAACATTAACAGCATAACCTTACCTTTATTGGAGATTCTCTTATGTTTGGAAACGGGAGGAGGAGAGAATTGAGTTGTGTTGGGAAGGGGGAACCCCCTTTCCACAACACCTCAGGAAAAAAACCAAGTGCTTTTTTGGGGTTACTTCTCTTTTTTTTTAAATGCCATTGGGACCAGCTTGATCACTGAGCCTGCCTCGCAAAAAAAAAATGTCCAGGAGCTCTGTTTTGGTCCCTCCTAAAACTTTCCTAAAAAGGGGAAACTCTGTCGCTGTAAAGTTTGGGGTTTTCAAAATCCCACTCGGGGTGATGTTTCCCATAAATCTTTCCATCCCCCCACATTTCAAAAATCTCCTTAATTCTGAAAAAGGCCCCCCTTCCTCCTCCTCTGCAAAGGTTTTTAACTGCATCTGTTGCTCTTTCCCGCTGAAAAATCTTTCTCCTTTCATATTTTCAATGATGTTTTTCTTAAATTCACTTGCTTTCTCACCTTTTCCCAAAGGGTTTTGGGACTCTGACTTGGTTTTTGGGGCCATTGTACTTATTTAGCACTTGCAAGCACTAAATTAAAGGAATACAGTGGACCCCCGCATAACGTGGCATCACATAACGATTTTTCCGCATAACGTTACTTTTATCGCAAAATTTTGCCGCGCATACCGATTAAAAACCCGCTTACCATTTTTGTCCGAACGCGTCCAATGTGCCCTCACCACCTCACAAGTCCCGGGCCCCGTCCCTTGTTTCCCCACCCCAGCCTCCGCGGTAACATCCAAGCAAAACACTGGGAAAAATTTTCGTATTTTTTACAGTTTTTTTTTGGTGCTTTTTCCGGGGAAAAAAAGGCCCTTTGGGCCCCAAGAAACTTCTAGTCCCAACCCCCTGGGGAAAAAGGTGAGAATTAGTAGGGAAATTAAGAAAGATTTTAAAAGGGTTTGGGGCAAACCCCTGAGAAGCCAATCCCAGTTTGTGGAATCCTTTTGTGCCAAACTTCAAAGATTAAGGAAATGTGGCACAGGGGGTTGAACTCAAACCCTTTATGGAGAAAATCACCCTGACAAAAGCTTTTTGAAAGCCGTGCGGGTGAAAATTTTAAAATGACAATTTTGGGGCCCTTTTTTTAAAAGACAAATCGTAAAGGAAGGGGAAAGGAAACAAGCTCTAGGGACAGATTTGTGTCCAACAGGGGCCCCAGTGACTCTCAAGCGGGCCCAAAGGGTGGAAATTAAAGAAGAAGGGAAAAAACCCCGAAAAAGGACTTGCTACCTCATTTCCGTAAGGGGAAGGGGTTTTCCCCTTCTAAAAATAAAAAGGGATAATGCCTCCCCCTCCCCCACCCCCATCAATCTTTCACCAATCTTCAAAAAAAAGTAAGTGTAAATTTAAAATTGTGCTTTCCCTTTTTCATTTTGGGGTTTATTAAAATTAAAATTTCTGGGGAAAAAAAAAATTTTTTTCCTATTTTTTGGGGCGTCTTGAAACGGTTTAATTTTTTTTTTTCCATTATTTCTTATGGGGAAAATTCTTTCCCGCATAACGATTTTTTCCCGCATAACGATGACCCCTTGCAGGGAAAAAAAATCTTAACCGGGTCCACTGTTTTTAAATGAAAAAATTTGTAGAACACTTTGAGGGGCCCCGTCGCTCACTGGTAAAAAATGGCAAAACTGGCGGGGAACGGCTAGAGCTGTAAAACCTGCGCCCAGGACGAAAGATATTAGTAATTTAAAAGGGACCATTTGCGAGCCAATTTTAGACGAAAAAAGGGGACTATTTTTTGAAATGGATGATTTTTCGGGCCCAAACGATTGGGGGACCCAACGTACCAGTATATTTTCCCTTTTAGCTATTATCTCAGAAATAAGTTTTTCCACCCTTTTTTGTAAAAACCCAGTCAATAATAATGAATCCCAGCAAACATAAAAGAATGATTGCTTTACAAGATTAAATTTAATTTTAAGTACCCCCCTTTCCCGGAAATTTTTTTAAAGGGTTTTCAACTTTGTCCATTTTGACTTGGGACGGGTTTGGTTTGGGAAACCCGACCCGGGTGGGGAAGGGAAGGTTTGGTTTAGGTGTATTAGTCTTAAAGATGCCATATTAATGATAATATGCAATAATAATCAGTCTGAGGCACTTTAAACCCTTTTTCCCAAGGGCCCCAAACCGTAGTTTTTTAGGGCCCAAAATTCTAGCGGCGTCAAATTTTAGCGCAAGACACTTTCAATTTCAAACCTTTTAAACACCTTTCAAATTCTCCACTAACCTTTGCAACTTTTTCTTTAGAATCTCCCAAAAATGGGGGGCACAGAAACCCACAAAAAAAGGTAACTTTTGCCCACTTCCCATTTAGTTTTAAATTTCCCCATAAATTTAACCCCAACCCTCCCAAAAAACCCTAAGCATTTACTTTTTTTTACAACCCCATCTAAAATAAAATTAAACAACCATGGTGCCCATTACACATCCCTTTCCAAAAAACCTACTTTTACTGGAAGAAGTCCCCCCTCTCTTCTCCACAAACCCAAACCCTAGCCTGGCTGCCCCTCAAAAAAAACCCTTTTATGGGTTTTTAGAAACTTACCACCTATCCCCCATACATGGACCCCCCCTTTACAACGCATTGCATTATTTTAAAATTCTGCGATACGACGCTTTTGGGGCGCAAAAATTTTTCCCCTTCCCCTTTTAAAGTGATTCTTCCGGGACCGCCCCCCTTTGGGGCCCCTCAGTGCCATTTTTACAAGCCAGCCAGTGGGGGGGGTCCCCCATCAAAAACCAAACCAATCCCGACTTATGCCCGGGACCCTTGGTTCTAAACCAAACCGGGTTTTGTAAGTCAAAATGGACAAAGTCGAATTTTACTACTAAATTGTAAACACTTTTTTTGTAAGGGACTTTTTATTTTTTTTTAATTTTAGTTTTCATTTTTACTTTATTTTTTATGCTTTTTTGTACTGTTTTTTTATACTGTAAGTTAAAGATAAACACTCTGCAACAAAAACATTTTTTTTTTTTCCTAAAATTGGCATGAAAAACAGTCGTAATTTTTGAGGGTCAAAAAGTCAGCAGGTCAAATGTCAGATGGTGGGTGTACAAAATACATTCGAAACATTTCACATTATCCGTTTTTTAGTGCTTGTAACTGCAAAAAAAGTCACCAGGGAACCCAAAAAAACTTCTAGTACAATCCCTCTCAAAAAGGGGCCCGAAATTTAGGGGAATTTTGAAAAAAGAGATTAAGGAAATGTGTGAAAAAAGTGGGTTAAAAACTGCAAACCTTTACAAAAGAAAACCCCACCCTGACACAGCTACTGCAAGCCGGTTGGCAACCCCGTAAAAATAAATTTTATGACCCATTTTAGGCCCAAACTTATAGGAACGGGGGGGGAAAAGAGCTCTATGGACAAATGTTGTGCGGCAGAGGACCAGTGGGCTCTCCCAACTGGCCTATGGCATTAAAAGAAGGGGAAATAACCCCAGAAAAGGCCCTTCTACCTCAAGTCCCCAAGGGAAAGGGGGTTCCCCCTTCTAAACAAAAACTTTCCCCACACCCCCTCCTTCCATCCCCTCAAACAAAAAAACCCGATTTTCAATAAGGTAAATGTAAGTTTTCTATTCTTAAGTAGTAATTGTGCATGTCTTCCCTTTAGTTGGGGGTATTTAAAAATTAAAATTTCAAGTGGTAAAAAAAAAAATTTTTATACTTTGGGGCATCGGGAAATGGATTTAAATTTTATTTTCATTATTTCTTATGGGGAAAAAAATTCGGGAACAAATTTTGGCTTACGATGACTCTCCCGGAACGGGTTTTTAACGTAAGGCGGGGATTTCCCCTGTAAATTGCCCAACCCTCTGCCACATTGCCCCCATTCACCTATCAGTGCCTTTTTTTAATCCATAAATTTCAATAAAACCCTTCCCCAATAATGCTTCAATGTAAAAACCTGATCTACACATCCCCACCCCCCTCCAAAAAATTCCTTGGGGCCCTCCGCAAATTTTCCTTCCCGTCCCTTTCCTCTTTAAATTTTGTCAATAAAAACCCTAACCGGAAAACTTTTCCTGTGAAAATCAGTAAAAATTATTCCTCTGTAATTTTTAGTCTCTTTTTTTTTCCCTCTTTTCCCTTTTTAAAAGGGACTATGCACACTCTTTTTGCCAAACCCTAGGTTTACCTTTTCCCCTTTTTTATACATTTATTAAAAAAAAATACCAAACCCCTCCAACACTATACCCCCCCCCCCTGCTTTTTTAAAATTTTTTGTCAAGACCTGTCAGTTTTCCGCTGCCCTTTTTTAAACCCCCCTTTCATTCTACGAAAAGCCTCAAGCCCCCTCCCCCACACTAGCATCCTCTCTTCTTCGCTCCCAAAAGATGGTATAAACCCCTCTGGCCAGTGCATGAAATTACCGCCTCCCTTTTTTCGTTGAAATTTAAAAGTTCCTCAAAAAAAAACTCGCCATCTACCCAATACCTCCAACTTTCCCGTCTACAAAACCCCCCACCTTTTTTTTAAAAATGACAAAAACCCCTTCGTTCCCTACTTTTTTAACTTTTTTAAAATCGCTTCCAAAATTTTTTTTGTTTTCCATTTAAAAATTTTTTGACAAGGGGCCTCCCCACTCTTATTTAAACTGCTCTCCTTTTTCCTCTCTTTCCCCTTTTTTTTTACTCTCCATATGCTCTACCTTCTTATAACACTTCCCGCTTTGTAAAAACCCCCTCATAAGCTACCTTTTTTCTCTTTTATCACACCCTTTAAATTCACATTCCACCAACACCCTCTTTTCCCCTGCCCCCCCAAACCCCCCTATTAAACCCCAAACATCTGCCCCCCCATTCTAGTTTTTTCCCGCATTTTTTTTAAAAATTTTTCCAACCCTCTTCAAACCCCCCCCCCCACTCTTAAATGCCCCCAGCCCACCCCTTTTTGCCCAATTTTTTTTCCCTTTTTCTTTCAAAAGCCCCAGCTGTATTTCCCCCTGAATGAGGTGGGCCCCAAAAAGGAAAAAAGAAAGTTTTCCCTTTTTAAAAATTTTTAATACTGTATGTACAAGAAAAAGGGTTTCTAGCCCCTTTTCTCCCGGCAATTTTTTTTCCCCCTCTTATGATGCGCATGGCTTTTCGGGGGAAAATTTTGTTTCCCAACCCCATTTGGGAAAACGAGGAAATACCCAAAAACAAAAGAAAATAGAAAAAACCCAGAGGGGGGATGATGTATATCTTGTACATGTATGGGCAGTGTGACCTAAGTGTAAGTAAAGTACAAGACGTAAAACCCGAAAAACTTGCATTTTATTAAACAAAAAAAGGACAAAACCCCAACCAAAACCAACCCTCCTAAAATCAAACTTACCATTACCCATCCAAAAGCTTAAAAAAACCCCATCACAGGAGACGTATTTTTTTATAACGGGACAAAACGTACTCAAACCCCCGCCCCAATTTTTGGGTTCAGGAAAAATAAAAACACTAATGATGCAAATTTTAAAAAAACAGATCTGTTTACAGAGCATTTTGGAAAAAAAGGAATAACCGCTTTGGAATTTTTTTAATTTACCTAAGAAAAGCTTTCACACAGTAGACTTTCGGCATCCTACCCACAAACTTTTACCATTATGGTAAAGGAAACCCCGCGCTTTCATATTTTCCATCCAAAACCAAAACTAATTTGGTTTTAGTATGTCCCCCATTTAAAGGGCCCCAGCACAACAACACAGCCACTTGAAAACTGGAAATTCCGCAGGGAATGTCCCCTTTCCCCTGCTCTTTCCCCCTTTACATCAATGACTTCCAAAAGTATCCCAAACCTGGAAACCCCAAATTTTAAAATTTTTTGGGTGACATGGCTTTATGTTTATCCTCAAACCCCAATTTTTTTCCACCCCAACCCATTGTTAATGAGGAGCTGATCAAAAAACCAAATTGGATGGGCAGCCATTGAACTTACACTTAACATTGACCAAAACCTACCCATAAATTTTGTTTGGTAGCAAAAGGGGGTCTGCACAACTTTTAAAATTAAGGGCGCAACACCTAATTGCCAGAAAATAAAGGGTCAAATTCCTAGGCCTAACCTCGACAAAACCTGAATTTCAACACCCATACCAACCCCGTCCCCAAAAAAAATAACCAAAACATTTGGGATCCCCCTTCCCCAAAATACGAATTTTCCCTGCCGCAAAATCCCTTCTCAACTAACCTTTACTCATTTATCCATACCTCACCTTTTGCCCATTTGTCTGGGGAAAGAACTGCAGCAACAACACCTAAACCAATAAAAACCCACAAAAAGCTGCCCTAAATAACACTAATCCTGTCCCTGGGAAAAACTTCTTGCCCCCCCTCCCCATTCTTCATAGATCTAAACCCTTTCTCCCTGGTTTAAACATCCACACTTTCTACTGTGCAATCTACCCTATACAGGACCTTTTAAATTCCCCTTATTAACCTTGACCTAAAATGCTTTCTTGATAGTTGTGACAGGACCCAAAGGCATAACACCAACAAAAAACACCTCTAAAAACTTTCCCCGTGTCCGACTAAACCTTTACAAAAATTCAATGTATGTCAAAGGCCTAAAATCTGGAACACCCTACCTGAAAACTATAACTGCAGACACATTCATCACCTTCATAACTACCGTTAAAAAAACATCTTATCTCCCTGATACACCCGTCAACAAAACTACATAAAA
This sequence comes from Cherax quadricarinatus, assembly GCF_026875155.1. Classification (NCBI taxonomy): domain Eukaryota; kingdom Metazoa; phylum Arthropoda; class Malacostraca; order Decapoda; family Parastacidae; genus Cherax; species Cherax quadricarinatus. The sequence continues at coordinate 7,777,420 of NC_069438.1, forward strand.
ACCACCTGGTGGTTCACACTTACTCACCCATTTGACTATAAGCACAGAAATACGTTCTTAATCCCTTTAAAAAAATGATTCCTAACTTGTCAAAAGTTTGCCTGTGATACCCCCAATATAGAAACTATGTATTGTGCCAAAACAAAAGCATTCACATTGCTTAAAACTCACCAACAGTATTTAGAGTCACTTAGTATTTAGTCAACTTACTCCACAATTTGTAATAATTTAGGGTTAAGAAAATTTAAACTAATTTACCCAAAAAGCCTAGCCATGCTAGGGGTTCTAGTGGCCCCCTCTGTAATTAGTATTTTATTTACATGTAAAAACCCCACTATAACCAAAATCTGTAAACCCCGCATTGTAACTTTATAGAGAATAAACTTTGATTTGATTGATTTAACATGTAAAACAATTACAGGCTTTCGTTTTTTCTCACTTGGCAGGCGGCTTTCTGCCAATAGTTGCTTATATTTTACCCGAACTTCCTCCTCCCTTAGTTTATACACTTTCACCTCCCTCTTACTTTTGTAAAGTAAAAGGACAGTAATTCTACCAACTCTTACTTGTTGCCATTTTCCTCTTATCCCATCCACCTCTTACTCTAACTGTAGCTACAACTAGATGATAATCCGATATCAGTTGCCCCTCTATAAACATGTACATCCTGGAGCCTACCCATCAATCTTTGATCCACCAATACATAATCTAACAAACTACTTTCATACGTGCTATATCATACCTTTTATATTTATTTATCCTCTTTTTCATAAAATATGTATTACTTATTACCAAACCTCTTTCTACACGTAGCTCAATTTAAGGCTCCCCATTTTCATTTACCCCTGGCACCCCAAATGTACCTACTACTCCCTCCACAACATTTTTACCCACTTTAGCATTGAAATCCCCAACCGCAAGTACTCTCACACTTGGTTCAAAACTCCCCAGCAATTCACTCAACATTTCCCAAAATCTCTCTCTCTCCTTTACACTTCTTCTCTTCCCCCAAAATCTCTCTCTCTCCTTTACACTTCTCTCTTCCCCAGGTGCATATACGCTTACTATAACCCACTTCACACATCCAACCTTTATTTTACTCCACATAATCCTTGAATTAATACATTTATAGCCCCTCTTTTCCTGCCATAGCTTATCCTTCAACATTATTGCTACTCCTTCTTTAGCTCTATTTGAAACCCCTGACCTAATCCCATTTATTCCTCTCCACTGAAACTCTCCTACCCCCTTCATCTTTGTTTCACTTAAAGCCAGGACATCCAGCTTCTCATTCATAACATCCACAATCATCTCTTTCTTATCATTTGCACAACATCCACGCACATTCAGACTTCCCACTTTGACAATTTTCTTCGTATTCTTTTTAGTAATTATTACAGGAAAAGGGGTTTACTAGCCCATTGTTCCCGGCATTTTAGTTGACTTTTACAACATGCATGGCTTACGGAGGAAAGATTCTTATTCCACTTCCCCATGGATATAAAAGGAAAAGTAATAAGAACAAGAGCCAAGATAAAATCAAAATAAACTCAGACGAGTGTGTATAAATAAACGTGTACATGTATGTTTAGTGTGACCTAAGTGTAAGTAGAAGTAGCAAGACGTACCTGTAATCTTGCATATTTATGAGACGGACAAAAGACACCAGCAATCTTACCATCATGTAAAACAATTACAATATGTGGTATAAATATTGTACAGAGAATTTGTAGTGTGGAAATTAGGTGGTGTGGAGTTACTAAAAATAATAATAAGAGGGCAGAACAGAGGTTGTTGAGGTGGTTTGGTCATTTAGAGAGGATGGAACAAAGTAGAATGATTTGGAGAGCGGATCCTCTTCAAGGGGGGCTCCTTGGCGTGGTGAAGAGGCTCTTGGTCTGAGGAATTAGACCTATCGGTCTTCTTCCTCAGACCGAACCTAATTACCCCCCAATCTCCCCTCCCCTATCCCATCCCCCATCCTCCCCTTTTTCCTTTCCTCCTCCTCCTCCCCACTCCTCCCTTTTGCCCTTCCTCTTTTTGTCCTTTGGGATTTCTCCCACAGGCGCGCTAGTTCCTAGGTGGGGGAAAGGACACCGGGTCCATCCCATTCCGTTGAGGTTTCTTGGCGGGGGCGTAGTTGCCGTGGAACTGGTTGCTAGGATGTCCCGATCCCTCTCCGGTACCCCGGGAGTAGCTTTGGGTGTCTTTTGGGCGACGGGTGTATCTCTGGAAGCCACCTTTCGGTTTCCCGGGGGTGGTGGCTGAAGGAGGTATGCTTTGTGGCGGATATCCGGCCGCCCTTCTTTTGTCCCGAGGTAGCTCGGCAGATGTGAGGTTGCTATCCCAGATTGCTGGTTTACTGGCATGAAGGGTAGGGTATGGCACGGGTTCCATGCTCCCATCTGCGCTACAAGCGGTGTCGAGTCCTCTTGGGCGCGGAGGGAGATTTCGGGCCCTTTCATTCCTCCTAGGAACTATCCCTCCCCGGTCCCCCCTTTTTTTTTTTCTTTTTTTTTTTTTATTTTCTTTTCTTCTTTCTTTTTTTTCTTAAAAAAAAAAAGAAAGAAGTAACCTAACCATGGCACCCTAGTCCATGAACCTGGTACCCCGGGCCCCTTTTTGATACCGCACCCCGTTCTGACCCCCCCTCGTTTTGGACCACTCTTCAGACATTCCTCATGCCTCTGTACCTATTGCCGGTGCTGTTTCCTCACCCGCTTCAGGTACTGAGGCCTCGACTGACTCCTTCGTTTTATCAGACCTTCGCTCTCCTCTGCTAGGGCTTCCGGCCTCTCCCTCTACGGTGCGGGGGCAATTTTAAAATCGCCGACCCGTTCCACGTGGGACCAACTCTGGTCCCACGCCTAAACGTCAACGAAAATTTGGGCCTGCTGATGATATTTCTCCACTTCACCTTCTCGTTCTTCTCAGAAACGATCGACACGTCCTTCACTCCCTTTTTCCACGTCAGTTCAGACTGAACAGTGGACTAAATTCTTCACTTTACGACCAACTTCCTCTACTGCCTATCTTTCTGACCATAGTATTGGCAAGGCACTCCTACGCCATGTTGGTAAAGATATTTCTTTTCATGCTCTTAAGAGCGGTACGCGCATCATTACCGTACAGAATGCTACCCAGGCTCGTGAGCTCTCTCGTCTTTCCCATATAGATACTATTCCTGTCACCCTTGAAAAACATCTTTTCCCTCAATTCTTGTAGTGGTACCGTTATTCTGCCCCATACCATAGTTCAACAAAAATTTCCAACATGTGGCACCGACTTCTAGAACAGCTGGAACTCCAAGATCTCCCAATCCTCAAGGTAGACACTTACGTTCTTCCTGCCCGTGGGCGGAGACGATACCCTAGCAATGTGGCTCGTTTAACTTTTGACAGCCGAGAACTCCCATCCTCCGTTTATATAGCAGGACATCGGTTACAAGTTCGAAAGGTGATCCCTACACCACAACAGTGTAGAAATTGCTGGCGATTTGGCCATCCAGCGAAATATTGCAGATCTATCGCCGAATGCCCAGTCTGTGGTGCCGATGACCATTCTAATACGTCTTGCAATCGATCTCCCTCTTGCCTTAACTGTCATGAGGCTCACCCTTCGTACTCTCGCCGTTGTCAGGTCTATTTAAACGAGCGGGAAATCCGTTACCTCAAAGAGACAGAAGTCTCCCTTATGCCAGGGCAGTTTCTCATCTCCGCCTCCAAGGGAGACTCCCACGTGTTCCTTATTCCCGTGTTTCAAAACGTCCCCCCATTTTCTGGTAATCATCTTCTACAACCACCTCTGGGTTACCTCTCCCATAATCACTCCTGTAATCTAATCCTTTTGCTGTCCTCGGCTCAGAGTCCCTACTTCAACAAACGCCTCAGTCTAATCTCGCTTCTTCGAGTTCTCTCTTACAAGCCTCAGTATCGACGAGACTCGTACGACACCTCTTCCCAATCGTCCCTCTACTTCTAAAAAGTCAAAAAAAGGTCCGGAAAACACCTCCTACCCATCTTCCACCTCCTCATTTTACCCTCCCTGTCTCTGCCCCCTAGTTTTTTTCCCTCTCACTGGCCTCAGTTACAAGTGCAGGGTTCACCTCTCCCCCGTAATGTACCTTCCTCCCCTGTTCCCTCCCAAGTTTCTTCTCTTCTGCCACCTCCCAGGTTCCTGTCTCTTCTGTCCCCTGCCACGCTTCTCCAGTTCCCTCCACCCTTTCGCCCCCCCCTACCTTGGTACAGTCCAATACAGTTCCAATCTTACTCATCCTCCCCCTACCTTTCCCAATATTGTCTCCCATACGACTCTTTGAATTCCAAAACACTTGAAGAAATCTCTGAATATATTGCAGAGACCAAACCATCAATGGACACTGATCCCCTTCCCTCTTTCTCTCTCCTCTGCTCCATCTGCGCAACTCCTTTCTTCACAGCGCACCGTTCCTTCGCTGCTTGAACTTTTTTCCACTCCCTCCGCATGTGGACTTTTCAACCCTTCTAGTCCGTGGGAAACCCCTTACCTTGCGGATTTCAAGTATCTTTATCATTGCCAATCATGGCCTTTTTACAGTGGAATATACGCGGCCTCAGGGGTAATCGGGGTGAGCTTCAGATGTTACTCTCCCAGTTTGCCCCTGTTGGTGTTTGCTTACAGGAACCAAAATTACACTCTGCTTTTTATTTCTCCACATCTCAGGCTATAATTTATTGTTTTCTTCCCAGATCCTTTTCCTGATGGACCTTTAATGAAAGTGCCTTCTTCTCCCGCACTGATATTCCGTACCATCAGCTATTTATTCATACTTCGCTGCATTACACAGCAGCCCGTATCCACTTACATGGGTGGTATACGCTCTGTTCTTTATATCTCTCTCCTTCCGGGCTTTAAATCTATTCCGGTTTTTGCCTTCCTTGTTTCGTCATTACCGCCACCGATTCTGTTACTTGGTGATTTTAATGCCCACCATTTCCCTGGGGAGGGTCCACTGTGATTCCCGTGGAATTCAGTTAGAGGCTTTTCTTTGCCACCCACCCCCTCCATGTTTTAAATACAGGTACTCACAACCCCATTTTGATCCTCGGACTCATACTCTCTCTTGCATAGATCTCTCAGTTGCTCTTCCTCCGCCGCATTAGACTTTACTTGGTCTGTTTCTCCCGGACTTACATGACAGTGATCATTTCCCAATCAAATTTTTATTCCCTTCATATTCGCCACCTCTTCGCACCCCACGCTGGCAATTTAATCGGGCAAATTGGAACCTTTACTCACACCTGACTGTTTTTAAAGAGGTTTTCCCTTTTTCGTCCTCCATCGATGAGCTTTTACACCTCTTCTCGTCCTCCGTTTTCACCCAGCTTCTCATTTCATACCCCAAAACTTCGGGCAGGCATTCTCAGAAATGCGTGCCTTGGTGGTCTCCTGCTTGTGCTCGTGCAGTACGTTTTAAACGCGCTGCATGGGGCAGGTACCGGTACAATAGAACCACAGAGCGACTCCTTGATTTTAAACAGAAGCGTGCGATCGCTCGCCGTGTCATCCGTGACGCTAAACGCACTTGCTGGCGAGATTATGTCTCCACCATCACCTCTGCTTCCTCTATGAGTGCAGTCTGGAAAAAAGTACGAAAACTGAGTGGTAAATATTCTCCTGACCCGGCTCCTGTTCTGCGGGTTGCCCGGGGTTGATATAGCAAACCCCCTAGATGTTGCCAATGAAATTGGCAATCATCTGGTCCGTATTTCTCAGGGACTCCATCTATGCCCCTCATTTCTTTCCTCAAAGTCTGCCAGAGAGTTAGCACCTTTGGACTTTTCTTCTCTCAGAGAAGAACAGTATAAAAGTGCCTTTTACCCCTTCAAGAACTGGAGGCAACACTCTCAGCTTGTCGATCATCGGCAGCTGGGCCCGACGACATTCATATTCGTATGCTACAACATTTACATCAGTCAAACCCTTGCAGTCCTATTACGCCTTTACAATCTTTTTTGGTCACAAGGAGTTCTTCCACAGCTGTGGAAATCCGCCATTGTTCTCCCTTTTCCGCAAACCAGGCATACGGGGCCCTGAAACCTCCCACTATCGTCCCATTGCTCTTACCAGTGCAGTTTGCAAGTAATGGAACGTCTAGTAAATAGACGTTTAGTGTGGTATTTAGAGACACACAACAGTCTCTCCCCTCGCAATATGGCTTTCGTAAGGGACGTTCTTACCATAGACCCCTTACTGCGCTGGATACGTATGTTCGTAATGCCTTGCGAATAACCACTCAGTTATTGCCATATTTTTTGACCTTGAGAAGGCATATGAACACTTGGAGGTATAATATTTTAGCCCAAGCCCACTCCTTAGGCCTTCGAGGCAATTACCATCCTTCCTTAAGAAATTTTTAACTGACAGGCATTTCCGTGTTCGGGTTAATAATGTGCTCTCCCCGGACTTTGTCCAAGCTGAAGGTGTCCCCAGGGATGTGTTCTGAGCACAACACTTTTTCTCCTTGCTATTAATGATTTGGCCTCTAGCTCATCAAATATTTGGTCATCACTCTATGTTGATGACTTCGCTATTGCCTGTGCAGGCGCTGACTGTCACCTCCTTACCCGATTCTCTCCAGCATGCAGTCGACCGTGTTCCAATTGGGCCCCACACATGGGTTTAAATTTTCCCGCACTAAAACCCACCAAATCACTTTCACTAACGCTCTGTCATCTCTGTCATCCTTTGTACCTCTATGGCTCACGTATCCCTGAACGTGATACGTCAAGTTTCTGGGCCTCCTCTTTGATCGTAGGTTATCCTGGAAACCTCACATTACCCTCTTGAAGGCAACTTGTCACAGCCGGCTGAACCTTCTTAAAACCCTTGCTCATCTTTCGTGGGGAGCTGATCGTCGAACCCTCCTTCACCTACATTCCACCCCTTTTTTTATCGAAACTTGATTATGGTTTACCAGATCTATTCAGCGGCATCTCCTGCTACTCTCTCTAGCCTTAACCCCCCTTCATCACCAAGGATTACGTTTATGCTTGGTGCTTTTCCCCTCTTCCCCTGTCGAAAGCCTCATGCAGAAGCGAACGTCCATCCTTATCCGATCGCCGTGATGCCCCTTGCCTGCGCTACTATGTACGCTCTCATGATTCTCCGCAATCCTTCCATTTATAGAATGGTCACTGATATTAGTAGACATTCTTTATTTGTTCGCCGCCCCTGCTTACTCCGTCCCTTCTCTCTTCGCCTTCATTCGCTCTTTTCTTCTCTTCAACTACCCCCTTTCTATGTACATGTAGCATCTCACTTTTCCCTACCCCCCCATGGGGAAATTCCAGCTGTTCGAGTCTGTTCTTTCTCCCCCTTGCTCGAAAGCCCAACTGTCTACGGTCGCTTCCCGCTCTCTTTTTCTTGACCACTTTCACTCTCATTCTCATGCCATTGCTGTGTACACGATGGCTCTAAGTCTTCTGACGGCGTAGGATTCGCAGCAGTGTTTCCGGACAGCGTCGTACAAGGCATTTACTATCTTCAGCTAGTATTTTTTCTGCTGAATTATATGCCATCCTTACAGCACTTATCCGTATTGCATCTTGCCTGTGTCATCATTTGTGGTTGTCTCGACTCCCTTGTGCTTTAAAAGGCTATACAAAAATTTGATACACCTCACCCCTTAGTCCTCCGTATCCAACTTTTTGGGTACGCCGCATCTTTACTAAGCATAAAGATATTGTTTTTTGGGTTTGGGGCCCTGGTCATGTTGACGTACAGGGCAATGAACAGGCAGACACTGCTGCGCGGTCAGCAGTACATGACCTTTCCAGTTCTTATAGAGGTATTCCATGTACGGACTTTTTGCTGTAATATCTTCCCACCTTCACACCCGTTGGCAACAACGTTGGTCTACTTGCTCGGCAACAAACTTCAGTCTATTAAACCGAGTTAGGTTTCTGGCCGTCTTCTTATCACCAGTGTCGAGGTTGGGAGACTAACTCTCTCCCGTCTTTGCATTGGCCATACTCGTCTTACTCATGGATATCTCATGGAGAGGCGTCTTGTCCTCTCTGTGAGAATTGCCAAGCTCCATTATCAGTCAGCCACATTCTGTTGGACTGCCCACTTTATCAACGAGCACGCAGAATTTACCTCTGTCGTCGTCTTCGCCCCGCTGCTCTCTCTTTACCTTCCCTTCTCGCTGATGGACCCACCTTTCATCCGGACTCTCTCATTGACTTTTTGACAACGACTGACTTACTTCACAAATTCTGATACTTTCAGCCCTTTCTACTTGTATCTCTTGTACCCTTACCCCGTACTATCCCCTGCCCCGCTGTTTTCTGTAACCTGCGGATCATCCCCCCTCCCTTCTGCCATCCCCAATTCCCTTGCTTCCTTCCCCACCCTGCAGCGCTGTATAGCCCTTGTGGCTTAGCCTTCTTTTTGATTATAATAATAATAATGGAGAGCGGATAAATCTGTAGGGGAAGGAAAACTGGGTAGGGGTCATCCTAGGAAAGGTTGGAGGGACGGGGTAAAGGAGGTTTTGTGGATGAGGGGCTTTGACTTCCAGAAGCGTGCATGAGGTGTTAGATAGAAATGAAAGGAAACAAATGGGTTTTGGGACCTGATGAGCTGGGTTTGGGGTGTGAGCAGGGTAATATTTTGTGAAAAGGGTTCAGGGAAACCGGTGGGGTTTAGGATATTGGGTGTTTGGGGTGACATCTAAACTGTCATATGAGTGCCTCTGCAAAAATAGTGATTACGTATTAGTGATGGTGAAACTGATGAATGATGAAAATTTTCTCTTCTGTTTTTCTTAACTTTTGGGTCGCTCTGCCTCAGTGGGAAATGACTGACGTGTAAAAAAAAAAAAAAAAAAAAAAAACACACCTGAGGTGTGCTGTATATGCATTTTTCGCTCTAGGGAGCTTTAACTCTTTCAAGGTCGACAGGCCCTCTCAGAGACTTGTTCTCAGGGTCGGCCAAATTTCAAAAAAGAAAAAATTATTTTTTCTTATGAAAAGAGAAAATCTTTTCCCGATCATAATGACACAAAAAGTATGAAATTTGATGGAAAACTTACGGGAAATTTTGCTTTCGCGAAGTTAGCGGTCTCGACGATGGTTTACCCCATCGGCGATTTTTGCCCACTTTGAGCCCCATTTTCAGCCAATTCCAGTGTACTTGTCGACAAAAATCATAACTATTTCGCTAGAACTCCATTTTTTTTATCAATTTAGTACAAGAAACCCACCCCTTTCCCCATTTCAACATCCATACGTGATCGAATTTAGCAATTTGCCAATTTCACACAAATTTTAAAAGA
>NC_069438.1:7787238-7814166 GCF_026875155.1 Cherax quadricarinatus
AGTACGGGGCAAGAACGGGCAAACTGCCGCGGTCAGCAGTACATACCTCCCCAGTTTCTTATAGAGGTATTCCATGTACGGACTATTTTGCTGTAATATCTTCCCACCTTCACACCCGTGGCAACAACGTTGGTCTACTATGCTCGGCAACAAACTTCAGTCTATTAAACCGAGTATAGGTTACTGGCCGTCTTCTTATCACCAGTGTCGAGGTTGGGAGACTACTCTCTCCCGTCTTTGCATTGGCCATACTCGTCTTACTCATGGATATCTCATGGAGAGGCGTCTTGCTCCTCTCTGTGAGAATTGCCAAGCTCCATTATCAGTCAGCCACATTCTGTTGGACTGCCCACTTTATCAACGAGCACGCAGAATTTACCTCTGTCGTCGTCTTCGCCCCGCGCTCTCTCTCTTACCTTCCCTTCTCGCTGATGGACCCACCTTTCATCCGGACTCTCTCATTGACTTTTTGACAACGACTGACTTACTTCACAAATTCTGATACTTTCAGCCCTTTCTACTTGTATCTCTTGCTACCCTCTACCCCCGTACTATCCCCTGCCCCGCTGTTTTCTGTAACCTGCGGATCATCCCCCCTCCCTTCTGCCATCCAATTCCCTTGCTTCCTTCCCTACCCTGCAGCGCTGTATAGCCCTTGTGGCTTAGCGCTTCTTTTTGATTATAATAATAATAATGGAGAGCGGATAAATCTGTAGGGGAAGGAAGACTGGGTAGGGGTCATCCTAGGAAAGGTTGGAGGGACGGGGTAAAGGAGGTTTTGTGGATGAGGGGCTTAGACTTCCAGCAAGCGTGCATGAGCGTGTTAGATAGAAATGAATGGAAACAAATGGGTTTTGGGACCTGATGAGCTGTTGGAGTGTGAGCAGGGTAATATTTTGTGAAAGGATTCAGGGAAACCGGTGGGGTTTAGGATATTGGGTGTTTGGAGTGACATCTAAACTGTCATATGAGTGCCTCTGCAAAAATAGTGATTACGTATTAGTGATGGTGAAACTGATGAATGATGAAAATTTTCTCTCTTCTGTTTTTCTTAACTTTTGGGTCACACTGCCTCAGTGGGAAATGACTGACGTGTAAAAAAAAAAAAAAAAAAAAAAAACACACCTGAGTGTGCTGTATATGCATTTTATCGCTCTAGGGAGCTTTAACTCTTTCAAGGTCGACAGGCCCTCTCAGAGACTTGTTCTCAGGGTCGGCCAAATTTCAAAAAAGAAAAAATTATTTTTTCTTATGAAAAGAGAGAATCTTTTCCCGATCATAATGACACAAAAAGTATGAAATTTGATGGAAAACTTACGGAATTATGCTTTCGCGAAGTTAGCGGTCTCGACGATGGTTTACGCATCGGCGATTTTTGCCCACTTTGAGCCCTATTTTCAGCCAATTCCAGTGTACTTGTCGACAAAAATCATAACTATTTCGCTAGAACTCCATTTTTTCTATCAAATGAGTACAAGAAACTACCCATTTCCCGATTTCAACTATCCAATACAGTGATCAGAATTTAGCAATTTTGCCAATTTCACACAAATTTCAAAAGATGCCAATTTCCTAATAGGGTCCAGAATACAAAAGAAAGACATTCCTGGCACTAAAATAACATTTCCTCTGTTCATTAGTCATGTCCCCAGGCCCCTCTTACATTCCTTTGCTTTCCACTTTGAATTTTTATTCTCACAAAAAAATAGAAGATTTACTGTTATGCAGACTACTGCATTAGTGTAGAAATGGCATAAATAATATCAGTGCACTTGTGAAAGAATATTAGACTCGCCAGTTGACGTGTATTGGACGCATAGCATGATCTGTTTACTTTTGAACTTTGGTAAAACTCAAACATTTCTGCTACTTTGAGCTCAATTTCAAGGTACTTTTCTTTGTAAAACCAGTCAAAATCATCTCAATTTTTTTGTAAGATGTCTTTAAATTCTACAAAACAGCCCAGGAAAACTAGAAAAACAAAAAAAAATACCATCCCGAAAATACGGGGCAAAGTCCTTTTTTAAAAACCAAAAAAAAACCCCCCAAATTTTTTTTTTTTTTTTTCCTCTTTACTTACTGTTGAGCCGGGAAATTTTTTATACCACGAAACCCCGACCACAAAACCCCTTTTTCTTTCATATTATCCCCACCACTTTCCCTCACTAGATTTAGGGTGTTAAAATTAAAGCGTACTAGTATGTCAAGGACCCGGCGCGAAAGGGCCGAACAAGAAAGGGCCCCGAAACCCTAAAAAAGGGGTTAAGTGTTAAGTGATGAAAAAGGATGCCCAAAACAAAATCTTCCCGTTTTTTGGGGGTATAAGGGCCACGACAACATTTTGCCACCCTGTGTAGTTTCCAAACCCCCCCAAAAACCTCTGACAGCATCTCAATAACCACTTTATTTCTTTACATTCTCTATTATGTTTTTTTATACAATTTTTCCCTTTTTTAAAATAAATTACGTCCCATTGTTTCATTTAAAAAGTGGTTTTTCAGTGTGCCCTAGTAGTGCTTTTAAGTGGTGGTGGCCCACCACTATATGGTTTTTAAATGCCGCAGTTTCGCTGATAAACCCAACAACACACCTACACCATCACCACTAGTCACATACATAATGACATATTTTATTCATTCTAGGTTATATATCATGTTTCTATGTTATTAATATTGTTTGTCATATTAGATAAATTGTGATAGATAAATAAGCCATAGAGTTGATATTAGCATCACATTTAAGTATTTTGTCCTGTCTCCAAACACACACTCCTCCCTCCATACGCCAACAAGAGTCTTCAGTAAAGGTAAAAGTGATGTTAAATGTTCATTTATCCATTTCATTAGTGCTTTATATTTATTTCTCATTATTTTTTGTATGTAAAACTGTAGTTATTTAAAAAATGTATTTTTTGGGTGTCTGAAACGGATTAATTGTATTTACATTATTTCTTATTGGAAATATTACTTCAGTTTTCACACTTTTTGGATTTAGATCGACCTTCTGGAACGAATTAAGTACAAAATCTGGGGTTCCACTGTACTTACACTTAGGTCTCACTACACATGCATTTACACCTATGTGTATACACACTTATCTGAGTTTTCTTTTATTTTTTCTTAATAGTTCTTGTTCTTATTTCCTTTCATCTCCATGAGGAACTTGAATAAGAATCTTTCCTCTGTAGTCATGCATGTTGTAAAAAGCGACTAAAATGCCACGAGCAATGGTCTAGTAACCCCTTCTCCTACATAATTATTAAAAATGAGAAGAAAACTGTTGTTGGGATATTTGAATGTACATGGGTATATTGTAGTGTGGATGATAAGAGATGATTGTGGACATTATGAAAAAAAAAAGCTAGATGTCCTGGCTCTTAAATGAAACAAAGTTGAAGGTGGTTGGAGAGTTTCAGTGGGGAGAAATACGAGATTTGGTCATGGGTTTCTAATAGAGTTAAGGACGGAGTAGCAATAATGTTGAAGGATCAATTATGGCATCAAAAGAGGATATGTGGAGTACAATAGGAGTCGGATGTGATGTGTAAGTTTTTATGCACCTCAAGAAGAAAGAAATATAAAGGAGAGAGATTTTGTAAGATGTTGAGTGAGTGCTTAGGGAGTTTTGAACCTAGCAAGACAGTAATTGTGGTGGGAGACATAAGTTCTCAAGTGGGGGGAAAACTGTTGTGGAGGTAGTAGTAGATAAGTTTGGAGTGTCAGAGGTAAATAATAATAGGGGACTTATAACTGAACTTTGTATAGAAAGAGGTTTGGTAACATTTAATACATATTTTGAGAAAGAGGATAAATGTTAATGTTTAGATATTTGGGAGTGGAAAAGGCAGTGGATGGGTATATGTAGGATGAGGTAAACCATAGAATTGATGAAAGGAAAAAAAGGTGGGTGATGCATTGAGGTATCTATTCCTAGCAAACAAATGGATTTGACAGTTAAAAACAGAATAGGGGAGTTAAAGATATTGAGAAGATGAAATATTTTGCAAAATTGATAAATGTTGAAGAGCAGGAGGCAGTGATTTCATGTATTTACCAGGGAGGCATAACATCCTTTAGGAAAGAGGAGGAGTCAGATGTGAGTGTGGGGGAAGGAAGTGTATGAAGCATTGGGTAGAATGAAAGTGGGAGGGGAGTAGGGGGTAAAGCTGCTGGAATTGATGGGATCATGACAGAAATGTTAAGAGGGGAATGTAGTTTTGGAGAAGTTGGTACTTTTGTTCAGTAAATGTATTAGAGGGGAAGGTACCTAGGAACTAGCAGAGAGCATACGTAGTACCTTTACATAAAGGGAAGGAGAAAAAAAGAATAAAAATTATAGGGGAATAAGCCTACTAAGTATACCAGGTAAGGTGTATAAGAACATGAGAAAGAAGGAACACTGCAACAGACCTACTGGCCCATGCGAGGCAGCTCCAATTCTCGTAACAGCTTAAGCCAATGCCTTGACTTAGTGAGGTCAGACACGTCACTTAAGGAGGAGCAGTGCATCCTACCTAGTAGCACAAGCTAGTCATGTCCAACTCACACCCACTCATGTATTTATCCAACCCATTTTTAAAACTACACAACGTCTTAGCGTCTATGACGGTACTCAGGAGTTTGTTCCACTCGTCCACAACTCTTACCAAACCAGTGCTTTCCTATATCCTTCCTGAATCTGAATTTTTCCAATTTAAAGCCATTGCTGTGAGTCCTGTCTAGGGTTATTGTTGAAAGAATTAGGTGTAAGGTGAGCAGGATGTGTAGAACAAATTCTTACACTGAAGCATGTAAGTGAATTGGTAGCAGGTAGGGACTTTCAGGATGTATTATAACATTGTTGTCTTTTAGGTGATTTTTTATTTTAAATTTGTGAAGTGGTAAAACCAAGTGGATTATACAATGCAGATAGTGGTGGAGGCTTTATCCTTCACCTGGTAACTAAACTAAGGCAAGAATATTGTTTCAGGTGACAGTCCGTCATCATGGCGGCAGTGCACCACCGCCTACTCCCAGTCAGATGACAGGAACCTCCACCAGCTTTGATTCCGAGGAACGAGGTGATCTCATATCATTTTATAACCAAGTCTATGTGCAACAAATGAAGGCGTTTGCATTCAAGTTCCGGGCAGCTCAGGAGGTATTATCGTAGCTTGTGCGCTTTTTCACTGTTTTCTAAACAGTTATTGTTACTAGCTAGCTAGGTAACTAAATTAGAAAGTTAAATTTTATTTTGTACCCTTAAGGAATCTACCGAAGCAGGGGTTACTAGCCCTTTGCTCCTGGCATTTTAATAACTTCTTTCAACACACTTTGCTTATGAAGAAATAATTCTTCTGCACTTCCCCTTGGAGACCCATGTTACTATTTTTACATTTAAATTTTGTGCATGTGAATATAGCACATAGGCACCAAGACCTTAGTGAATATAGATTTTTTTCTTCGTCAGCCGTCTCCCACCGAGGCAGGGTGACCCAAAAAGAAAGATAGACATCAAATACCAAATGGGAGTTGACAGTTAGTTTTTGCTGATGATGCTGTACTTTTGGGAGATTATAAAGAAAAGTTGCAAAGGTTAGTGGATGAGTTTGGGAATATCTGTAAAGATAAAAAGTTGAAAGTGAGCATAGATAAGAGTGAGGTGATGAGGGTATCAAATGATTTAGACAAAGAAAATTGGATATCACATTAGGGAGAGGGAGAATGGAAGTGAACATTTTCAGGTATTTGGGAGTTGACTTATCAGTGGATGGGTTAATGAAGGATGGGGTTAACCATAGAATTGATGAAAGAAAAAAGGTGAGTGGTGTGTTTAGGTATTTGTGGAGACAGACTTGATCCATGGAGGCAAAGAAGGAAATTTACAAGAGTATAGTGGTACCAACGCACATGGATGCGAAGCATGGGTTGTAAATGCTGCAGTGAGGAAGCAGTGGAGATGGTGTGTCTAAGGGCATTGTGTGGTGTAAATATTATGCAGAGAATTCGTAGTGTGGAAATTAGGATGTGTGGAGTTACTAAAAGTATTAGTCAGAGGTCTGAAGAGGGGTTGTTGAGGTGGTTTGGTCATTTCGAGAGAATGAAACAAAGAATGTCTAGTAGAGCATATAAATCTGTAAGGGAAGGAAGGTGGGGTAGGGGTTGTCCCTGAAAAAGTTGGAGGGAGATGGTAAAGGTGGTTTTGTGGACTTGCAGCAAGCGTGTGAGCATATTAGATAGAGTAAATGGCAACAAATGGGTTTTGGGACCTGATGAGCTGTTGGAGTGTGAGCAGGGTAACATTTTGTGAAGGGATTCGGGGAAACCAGTTAGCCAGACTTGAGTCCTGGAAATGGGAGGTACAATGGCTGCACTTTAAAGGAGGGGTTTGGGATATTGGCAGCTTGGAGGGATAGCTAAACTGTGAATCTGAGCACCTCTGCAATGACAGTGATTCTGTATAAGTGTTGGTGAAAGTGTTGAATGGCAAAAGTTTTTTCTTTCTTTGGGTTTTTCTTTCTTTTTGGGTCGCCCTGCCTTGATGGGAAGCGGCTGACATGTTAAAAAAAAAAAAATTACCGCCTGATTTAATGCACTTCATGTAATAGTTTTTAAAACTTACTGACCATAAAATGTAAGTGGTCCTCTCAGTAGGAGTTAACCCTCTCACTGTCTCTCACATAGATAAACATTATTGAAGCCAGTCTTACTTGTGTAAGTCTATAGCTTACTCAGTGCCCTCAGGTATGCTGTGGCCACTAAGTGGGACTGAGGTAGATGTGCACAGTGTGAGCACTAAGTGGGACTGAGGTAGGTGTGCACAGTGTGAGCACTAAGTGGGACTGTAATGGGGGTGTGGACTGTGTATAAGAAAATCTTGCTCCACAGTACATAATGAGAATCACTAGCCTCTGACCTAGTGTTTCAGTTAAAATAGTAAAGAACTAGAGAATGCATCTCCAGATCAGCTTCAGACCCTAAATTCTGGTTTATCGTAATAGGCAGTATTTTTGTATTAATTTTGGGCTTTGTGGGTGCCAGTTTTTATCAAATTAGATTTAAAAAAAAAATCAATGATTTTTTATTACAGGATTGTAGAGAATTTTTAATACAGCCTCTCCTCACTTAGCAACATACTCGTTTACCAATGACTCAGACTTACGACAGGCTCTCTGACCAGTATGCATACCTAAGTAATGTATATTAGAGCTGATTTCCCCTATTCTGTTTATTACAGTATACAGTACACTGCTGTATAAACATTTAAAAATATACCAGAAATGTTATAAATGGTGAAAAGGTGACATTAAAACAGTATCGAAGATGGTATGCTCCTCACTTAGCGACGAATTTTACAGACTTGGTCTTAGGAACAGATTTGTCATTAAGTGAGGAGAGGCTGCATTGTAAATGAGAAAAGTAAACTAAAAAAAAAAAAAATTTTTTTTTGGTGTTATTACAATTAATGAGGGGAGATTTATTTATAAACATTCCTGGCAACATTTTTGTTGCTTTCTCACAAATTTTCTATACTTGAGAATGACTTATTCACTTGGCTTCAAATTAGTGACCCGGTGGTCTGGTGGCTAAAGCTCCCGCTTCACACATGGAGGGCCCGGGTTCGATTCCCGGCGGGTGGAAACATTTGACACGTTTCCTTACACCTGTTGTCCTGTTCACCTAGCAGCAAATAGGTACCTGGGTGTTAGTCGACTGGTGTGGGTTGCATCCTGGGGGACAAGATTAAGGACCCCAATGGAAATAAGTTAGACAGTCCTCGATGACGCACTGACTTTCTTGGGTTATCCTGGGTGGCTAACCCTCCGGGGTTAAAAATCCGAATGAAATCTTATCTTATCTTATCTTCAGTGCTTGTATAATGTATCTTGGGCGAGATTTATGGTACCATTTCCATGGCCGCATTCTGCACAATGCTACATAAGCCATTCCCAATTTTTTTTGTGTGATAGGTGCAAACTGGTTCCTCTGATAGCTTCAAAATTTCAACACTGATGTATCTTTGAAGAAGGTTGAAATATTTAATGGAGTATGTTGGTACAATACACAAGTTATTTATTTTTGAGTATGTTCGTGCCATTTTTGTCACGTGATGTGGTCACTCCATGCTACATACTGTGATGCAGTCATTCCATGCTACACAGTGGTGGTGTCACTCCATGCTACACAGTGGTGGTGGTCACTCCATGCTACACACTGTGGTGCTGTCACTCCATGCTACTCACTGTGGTGCTGTCACTCTGTACTACACTCAAAATAGTATAGTACACTTGATCCAAGGAACTGGACTTATCTTCACCTTGCTTGGATTGAATTTTAATTCCTCCCATTTCACAGGCATTATATGATCCCATACAAATTTAGTGCTCTCCTCTGTTTAACCCCTTGAGGGTCTGTCCCATAGTTGTACAGCTTTGAAGCCAGGGTCCATGCCATAGTACTACACGAGGTCAACTTGCTCAGATAAACTGTGAGCAGTAAATTTGGGCCTAGATTTGAGGAATGCATATATGTGGTAAGTGTGCACCATATATGTGGTAAGTGTGCACCATATATGTGGTAAGTGTGCACCATATATGTGGTAAGTGTGCACCATATATGTGGTAAGTGTGCACCATATATGTGGTAAGTGTGCACCATATATGTGGTAAGTGTGCACCATATATGTGGTAAGTGTGCACCATATATGTGGTAAGTGTGCACCATATATGTGGTAAGTGTGCACCATATATGTGGTAAGTGTGCACCATATATGTGGTAAGTGTGCACCATATAAAACAAATGCAGCACGCAGTGCATAATGAGAAAAAACTACAACAGTGTTTTTTGCATTAAAATGGATACTTTGCTGTGTATTTTTGTATGGTTTTTACAGATATATTCACGGTTTCTTGGTCTCATTTGATAGAATGGAAGATATATTACAGAAGTAGAGATGGTTTTGATTGGTTTTAGTATTGAAAATAATTTGAAATTGAGCTCACTTTCTGTCAACTTCAAGCCTCCATATCTCGGTAAGTATTGATCACAATTTTTTTTTTTTTTTGCGTTTTATACCTGCAAAAATATGCTCTATCATTTCATAAGAATTTCTTTTCAAAATTTTTCGACCCTCAGAACAAGTTTGGGAGAGGGCCTGTCAACCCTGAAAGGGTTAAGTCTACCTGAAATGCCTCGGAATGTTATTGGCTTTCTTTGCCCCAATAATAATGTATGTAAACACACACTGCAACTTCTGCAAAGAAATAAATATTTTATTTAAGGAACCTCCCATGAGAGGGAAGTACGCATCCTGAAATTTCGTTCATATCCAGAAGCAAAAAATCGACCGAATGATTTGTATCCTGAAAAATTTGCATGGAGCCTTCGTAAGCCAAGGTTTCACTGTACGTATTTGTAACTATCTTTTACCATCCTCTATTAGTATAGAACCACAGTGGACCCTCGTTTTTCGTAAGGCTAGAAAGTCGTAATTTTCGAAAATCGTAACTTTTTTCGTCATAACATTGACTTGAAAATCGTAGTTTGACTCGCAAATAATCGTTTGTCTCGGACACGTATGCACGGCCCCCAATCAGCCTCACATTCCATTCCCAGCCAGTGTGCCATTGTTTATCAGTAAGTGAGGATGTTCCCATGACTTCATGCAATACATTTTATAATATTCCATTTCTTTTAGTGCTTGCATCTGCTAAGTAAACCAATAAGCCACCATGGCTCCAAAGAAAGCGAGAAACACACATAATTTAAGAAAAAGTTTGTAGAAAAATACGAAAGTGGTGGTGGTAGTAGTAGTTGTGATAGTGGTTGAGGGTGATAGCAGTTGTGATAGTGGTAGAGGGTGGTAGCAGTTGTGATAGTGGCAGAGGGTTTTAGCAGTTGTGATAGTGGTAGTGGTTGTGATGATGGTTGAGGGCAGTAGTGGTTGTGATGGTAGAGGGTGGTAGTGGTTGTGATGGTGGTAGTTTTTGATAGTGGTAGAGGGTGGTTGTGATAGTAGTGGTTGTGATGGTTGTAGAGGGCAGTAGTGGTTGTGATGGTGGTAGTGATGGTAGTGGTTGTGATGGTGGTAGTGGTTGTGATGGTGGTAGTGATAGTAGTGGTTGTGATGGTGGTAGTGATGGTAGTGGTTGTGATGGTGGTAGTGATGGTAGTGGTTGTGATGGTGGTAGAGGGTGCTAGCAGTTGTGATAGTGGTAGACAGTGGTAGTGATTGTGATGGTGGTAGCAGTTATGATAGTTGTGGAAGGTGGTAGTGATGGTGGTAGAGGATGCCTTCTTCAGTGATTCAGCGATTCTACTAACTCCAATGTTGTTGGAGTTATGTAGGGCTACAGAAAACACCACCACCTCAGCTGCTGCTTCACCACCATTATGTACAGTTTATGCTCACTTGCCCTTATACACTCAACACAACACTAGTCGTGACATACATAATGACTTATTCATTCTAGAGTACATTCCATGTTTCTGTTATTAATATTGTTTATTATGTCATATTAGTTGAATTGTGATAGATAAATAAGCCGTAGTTGATATTAGTGTCATATTCTCCAACAATAAACTCCCCTCCCCTCCCTCTGCCCTGTCTGCCTTACACCAACAAGAGTCTTCAGTAAAGGTGTGATGTTAAATGTTGATTTATACATTTTATTAGTGCTTTTCATTTAATTGGCATTCTTTTCTGCATGTAAATCTATATTTAAGCTACGGAAGTGACCTAGAGTCCTTATGGAGGGGGATTCCCCTTCCAAACAATAGCCTCTCTTCCCTCTCTCCTCCTCCCTGTCTTCCATCCATCAACGACAACCTTCAATAAAGGTAACTATCATGTTGAATGTTCATTCTTCTGTGCATGTAAATCTATTTTAAGGCAAAAAAAATTTTTTTGATACTTTTGGGTGTCTGGAACGAATTGGATTTACATTATTTCTTATGGGGAAAATGGATTCACAAATCATCTATATTGATAATAGTCACTCTCTGGAACGAATTAATTACGAAAAAGAAGGGTCCACTGTGTGTACATTTTTTACTGTATTGTGTGCAGTCTATAATAGTACAATAACAATTCAAAGTAAGGTGCTGATGATTATAACATTTTTTTACTGTCTACTGTATACAGTATATAATAGCATTAGTGGAATAAGTTAGGCGCTATGTATATAGTCTTGATCGTTCATTATATTTCATTGCTACTATGTCGCTATGTTTGTTAGCATCTACAGTCTATTGGAACAGTATACACTTACACCATTGTTGTTCAATAACTCCCTTATTAGACATTATTATTACCTCTTATCACCCTTCTGCAATTCATAATCATTTAAATAGTATTTACCAGTTAACCCTAAATGCTCAGTGCTGACATTGACCTTGAACTGAATCTTCATAATCTAAATCCCAGTAAACATTTTACTGCACAGCAACAAAAGCCAGTACTGTCCTCAGCAATGCCAGAAATATTGTAGTTTTGAATTACAGTATTAGATCCCTAAGTAACCACTATGATGACCTGGCACTCCTAGTTTCATTAAAGACGAACTTCTCCTGTATTATTCTTACTGAAACCTGGCTTAACGCTTTCACTGTCGGTGCCATAATATTACGGCTTGCAAGCCAGTGTTGGTGCCATAATATTAAGCCAAAATTCTAGCGGTTTCAAATCTAGCAGGAGAAAGCTGGTAGACCTACATATAAGAGAATGAGAACGCATACTCAGTGTGTGCAGTATAAAAAAAATCCTGCAGCATACAGTGCATAATGAGAAAAAAAATTCCGACCGTGTTTTTCGTTTAAAACTGATTTTGCGGTGTATTTTCGTATGGTCGTATTCTCGTTTTCTTGGTCTCATTTGAGAGAATGGAAGATATATTACAGAAGTAGATGATTTTGAATTGTTTACAGACTAAAAGTACCTAGAAATCGAGCTCAAAGTAGTGGAAATATTTGATTTTTGCCGATGTTCAAGAGTAAACAAATAGTCACGTCCAGTGCACGTCAATTGGTGCGTCTAATATGCTTTCACAAATGTGCTGATATTTTTTATACCATTTTTACAATAATGCAGTAGTCTGCTTAACAGTAAATCATCTATTTTTTGTGAATAAAAATTCAAAATGGAAAGGAAGTGTAATATGAGAGGGGCCTGGAGACGTGACTAATGAATAGAGAAAATGTTATTTTAGTGCTAGAAATGTTTGTGTTGTTAAATCTGGACCCTATTTTGAAATTGGCCTTGCTTGAATTGTGCATGAAATTGGCCAAATTGCCAATTTTTTTCACTATTAGGTAATTGAAATCGGTAAATTGGTGGTTTCTTGCACTCGATCGATAGAACAAATGAGTTCTAGTGAAATAGCTTAAGAGTTTGGTTGACTGGAACAATGGAATTGGCCGAAAATAGGGGTCAAAGTGGGTGTAATAGCCAATTCGTAAGTATCGCCTAGACAGCTAATTTTGTAAGAGCATGATTCCGTGAGATTTCCATTAAATTTCATAATTTTGCTTTCATTACCTTTGGAAAAAGATTATCATTTCATAAGAAAAAATACAACCCTGATGGTTATTTGCCAGATCTTTCAGGCTATTCTTTATTATGAAGGTTAATACTAACCAAATCTTTTTGACAATTCCTAATTCTGTATGACCCTGTAAGAGTCGTACAGGTACTTTATGGCTGTCATAAAAGCACTGTATGGCTCTTTAACCCTTTGACTGTTTTCGACGTATAAATACGTCTTACGAGCCAATGTTTCTGACGTATATATACTCAATAATTCTAGCGGCTTCAAATCAAGCGGGAGAAAGCTGGTAGACCCACATGTGAGAGAATGGGTCTGTGTGGTCAGTGTGCACCACATAAAAAAAATCCTGCAGCACACATTGCGTAATGAGAAAAAAAACTGATCGTTTTTTTGGAATAAATCGCCGAATTTGAGGTGTATTTTCGTATAGTATTTATCGTTGTATTCGCGTTTTCATGGTCTTGGGTGATAAAATGGAAAACATATTACAGAAATAGAGATGATTTTCATTACTTTGACGATGAAAACGATCTTGAAACTGAGCTCAAAGTAGCGGAAATGTTCGATTTTTACCAATGTTCAGGAGTAAATAAATCACACCACACGTCCAATACACGTCAACTGGGAGTCTAATATTCTTTCACTAGTGCACTGATATTATTTATACCATTTTTACAATAATGCAGTAGTCTGCATAACAGTAAATTTTGTATTTTTTTTGTATGAATAAAAAATCAAAATAGAAAGCAATAATAATATAAGAGGGGCCTAGAGATGTGACTAATGAACAGAGCATATGTTATTTTAGTGCCACGAATGTCTACCTTGTTTATTCTGGACCCTATTTTGAAATTGGCATCTTTTTTAATTTGCGTGAAATTGGCCAAATTGCCAATTTCTGACCACCATAATTGGGTAGTACAAATTAGTAAATGGAGGTTCTTGTACTCAGCTGATAGATAAAATGGAGTTCTAAAGAAATAGCTATGAGTTTGGTCAACTGGAACAATGGAATTGGCTGAAAGTAGGGCTCAATGTCGGCGAAATCGCCGATACGCATATGCCGCCGAGACCGCTAACTTCGCGGGAGTATAATTTCATGAGTTTTCGACCAAATTTCGAACTTTTGGTGTCATTACCATTGGGAAAAGATTCTCTATCATTTCATAAGAATTTTTTTTTTTTTTTTTTTCAAAAATTGAGTGACATAGAATGACAGTTTCAGAAAGGGGCCTCAAAACAGTCAAAGGGTTAAGAGTGATACAGACAATCTGTCCCTCTGAATATAATAATCATAATTCATATTTGTTGTTTCAGGGTGAGCTTCCACCGCTGTCACCACTGCCAGTGGTGCGACACACACCAGTGTCACCGCGGCGCCGCATCTCCAGTAACCACTCAGTCTTCATTAACACACTGAGTCCTGTGAAAGGAAGCACAGCCATGTCTCCAAGGAAACCCTTACCTTATTACTTTAACAGAAGTCCTGCTAAGGTAAGAGCTTTGAGAGAGTTCCTCCATGTGTCTCCAGTCTTTATTCTCCTTTCTTTATTTTATATCACTCGTTTTTCTTTTTCGGGCCACCCTGCCTTGGTGGGAATCGGCCAGTGTGATAATAAAAAATAAATAAATACTTTCGCTTTCTCTCTCCTTATTCATTTTCAGATTTATGCTCTCATTAATTCATTCTTATTCTTTTTTTATTTGTTTTTCTCATCAATATTGTTTATTCTTTTTCTCATTATCTTTGTCATCTTTTACATTTTTCTCATTCCTATTATTTTTTCATTATAGAAGGTTGGGAGGTGTGTTAAATATTATTGTACCATGAATCCCTGCTGTGTGTAGTCAGTGCCTCAACCTGCATCAATATAGGCTAGTACATGCTCTCTACATGCTACTGCTTATCTTATGCTAGGATATGTCTTGACATTACTGTAAGGCACCACTAGTTGCATTGCTGCCTCCAACAAGTGCCAGATCAGCCAGACTGTGATGGTTATGTAGGCTTGTGGGCCACTAGCAGCAACAGCTTGGGTTGTGAGGGTAGAAGTACCCACTCAAAGTGGTTACTTAACCAGTTGTATATATACGTATTACGAGGTACTGTTTGACGTATATATATACTCATAAATTCTAGCGGCTTCAGATCAAGCAGGAGAAAGCTGGTAGGCCCACATGTAGGTCTGTGTGGTCAGTGTGCACCATATAAAAAATTCCTGCAGCACGCTGCATAATGAGGAAAAAAACTGACCTTTTTTTTTTTTTTTTTTTTTTTTTTTTTTTTTTTTTTTAATTAAAATGCTGACTTTGTGGTCTATTTTCGTATAGTATCTATGGTTGTACAGTGGACCCTCGCCTAACGATATTAATCCGTTCCTGAAAGCTCATTGTTAGCCGAGTTAATTTTCCTCGTAAGAAATAATGGAAATCCAATTAATCTGTTCCAGACAGCCGAAAGTGTTTAAATTTTTTTTTTTTATGAAATAATTTCCCTACAAAGAAAAGACATGCACAATAACTACATAAATAAATGTTAAAATGACATTTACCTTTATTGATGAGTGATGAGACAGTTTTTCTTGAACACTCTGGGATTTTCAGAGTGATACACCAGTAAAGACTTCACTTTACAATCCCCACTAGCATTACAACAAAACATGAGAGTCAGCCTGTCTTTTGTAGGCTTGTGTCCTGGGAGTGCCTTTTCCTCCTGAGTAATGTAGGTCCTGTTTGGCATTTTCTTTCAGACCAGGCCTGTTTCGTCACAATTGAACACTTATTGAGGGATGAATTTTTCAGCTTCGCCATGCCTTATTGCACTGTGTATGCCACTACAATTCTTAAATCTCTCAAACCAACCTTTGCTGGCCTTAAATTCACCAATATGAGCACTAGTTCCAGGCATTTTTTCCTGTTCACCTGGGTTAGTTGACTGTTGTGGGTCGCATATGAGGGGGGGGGGGGCAGGCAAACCAAGAAAGTGGAGCATACACAAGGTGTGAGCATACTTGTGCCTCATACATAATCTTGCAACCCCTACTGTCAAGCAGATGCAAGAGACGGTGAAGTGCTGTAAGCTTCCTGGCTGCCTTGTTTGCAAAATTTACATGGTTCTTCATGGTCAGTTTGGAGTCAAATTTCACCCCAAGGATATCAACTTCTTCCCCAGGCACAAACACCCTCCCATTCATACTTACTACTGACCAGCATTACTATCATGGTGCCCAGAGACCATCATCATTTGTTTTCTCAGGTGCAAGTGTTACTTGCAATCTGTTTTCCCAATCTGATATAGCTCTTAGCTGGTGATTGATGTAGTTTAGAGCAGCTGGCATTTCTTCTCTTGGATAAGTGAATGTCAGTGTACAGTCGTCTTCATATGCATGGGATTCTGGGATGAGACTGAGGAGGTCATTGCAGTAAACATTCCATAACAATGGTCCCAGCACGCTTCCTCGTGGAACACTTGCCCCAATTGGCAATCTTGCTGATTCCGTTCCATTGAGAGCTACCCTTAGAGACTTACCATGAAGGTAATCACTGAGGAGACATAGCGTAGAGCCTGCAATTGCCAGAGCTTAGTTTTGCTAAGAGGCTCTGGTGCCACACCCGGTCAAAAGCACCAGCAATGTCCAGTGCTATCACACACATGACTTTGGATTCATCCAGTGACTGGTGCCATTTGGTGGAGAGGTTTAACAACAGATCAGCAGTAGAGTAACCTTTCCTGAAGCCATATTGACAGTCACAATGTAGTGAATCATTTGTCTTGAGATTGTCTCAAGGATTTTGCCAGTGATTGACATGAGTGACACTGGTCTGTAGTTGCTGATTTCTGCTCTGCTTTTCTTTTTGTGAACAGGGGCTACATTTGCCTCTTTCCATGGGCCATTTACACTGTACTAGGCAGTGCTGAAAGATGCGAGTTAGAGGTGCTGCTAGCTGGTCTGCACATCGCCTCGGCAAGCTTGGGCCCACAGCCTTTTCTTGGTCAACCAATTTAAGGAAATGCATCTCTTCCTGCTTTGTCACAACTTTGTTTTGATACAGTTCTTGCAGTTAGCCAAGGAGGGTCCCATGCTGGATCAGGAACTTGCATTTTGGTAGCAAAGTGTTCGGCAAAGAAGTCCGCTTTCTCTTGACTACTAGAAGAGGTAATCCCATCTTGTCGATTTAGAGGTGGAATGACTTGATCAGGCAGATAACCTTGTCTGTCCTTGACCAGGGACCACCAGGTTTTGGAGCCTACCCTACCTGATGCTAGCTTTCTTTGTGTCCATCTCCCATTTAGCAATGGCCCACTTTTGAAACGTCACCCATATGCCTGCAAGCTTGCCTGTGCAAGTGTTATTGCTGTTCTTGCTGCTGAACAGCGGTTTAGTGCCGATGAAGGTAGCGTAGGTAGCAATGATACGGCCGTGGACTAGTTTGGCTTTAATTGGGTAGGAGTGAGTACACAACGGGCAGTGTGAGGGAGTGACCGCAAGCCAGTCCGTGGAGGGGGAGCACTTGTGTCTATCAAGTCGGTCGGCCTAGAGTGAGGGCGGATGGGCTCAGCCTCCCACTTACCTGAGTGAGCCTACAGAGGGCAGCACCTAAATGCCGCGAAATATGAACTAGTCAGAGCAGACGGCTAGGCTGTGTGTTCTGACAGTACAGGCTGTCTACACAAGTTCCTGTTATAGGTGGTAGGATGTCTCTTATACCTTCGCCATGCCTTGTACTTAGCAGTAGCAGCCTCTCTACAACGAAAGCCAAACCAAGGCTGATCTGTAGGCTTTGTCACATATTGCCAGTGAGGAATGTGCTCTTGTTGTAGATTAAGGATGTGTCCAGTGAAGGCTTTCACTTGGTTGTCAGCATCCCTTTGGAGAAGAGCATTCCAATCGGTGGTGGCGAACTCAGAGCAAAGGGCTGGCCTATTACCTCTTTCCCATAGCCAGGTTGTGCATGTGTACTCCTCACCTCGTTCTGTTGGGATCTTAAGTGTCGTAAAAACAGCCTTGTGGTCAGACGATCCAACGTAGCCGAGGGGTTGACAAGGGACTATGCCTTCTGCCAGATCACTCACTACTGGGTCAAGGGAGGAGCCAGAGATGTGAGTAGGGAAATCAAAAAAGTTTCTCATGTTAAATACTGCAAGAAGGTCATCCAAGTCCCTCTGTATAAGGTGGTGGTTGAGGTCACCAACAATTATGATACGTTGACAGTTGTGTTGTAGCAGAAGGGAGTCCATATTTTCCATTAGGAAGTTGATTGGGTCTGCATGTTGCCACTGAGGTCTGTACATTGCACATGCTAGTACAGAGGTACTAGTGTTTATGCAGAGCTTGAAGAACATCATTTCAAGATGAGTAGGGATGGCAGCATCAATGTGCTGGACATGAACACTTTTAGAGAAGCACACAGCAACACCACCTCCTTGCCCTTGCCTGTCTCTTCTCATCCATGAGGTGTAGCCAGCAATTCTCTGTCTGTTTATCTCTGTCTCTCTCTGTCTCTCTCTGTCTGTCTCTCTGTCTCTGTCTCTCTCTCTCTCTCTGTCTCTGTCTCTGTCTCTCTCTCTTGTTTTTTTTTTTTACACGGTTTGACAAGGTTAAGGATCCCTAGCTTTATTGACAAGTCTGTTACATGTTAAGATTCCTAGCTTTATTACAAGCTAACTGCTACCTACTAGTCTCTTTGAAAGCATTTTTTTTTATGAGATACAAGTAGGGAAGGATGATTAGCTTATTGAGGCAGCATTTTATTACAATGTTAGGATCTCGTACATTTATGACTGTACGAAGAGTGTTACCACATCGAGTCATTGAAAGATTTTATTGTTATGAGAAGGTACAAGCAGGGAAGTTGCATTTTGGCCCATCTGTGGGCATAAAAGCTTGATTCAACTGCTTATCTCATTGAATCCCAAATGCTGGTACGAAAATTTGGTGTTCCATAACTCGAGTCATCTGGGTGTATATGACTCTCAGATGGATGATTTCTAGGAGAAGGGTACAGCCAAGTGAAGTTGCAGCTTTCTGCCCGTCTTGTGGCATAAAAGCTTGTTTCACGCTGTCCTCGAAGTGGATCCAAGTGTGGTACTTTGACAATATTGGCCTTGTACATAACAGTTAGGAGGGATGTGGGTGGCCTATGTTGAAGGCTCTGCTGAAATGACAGATCTATCCAGGATGGGTCCAGGCGAGAGATGAGACGTCTTGCTCTGTTCTCTTCTCTGTCAAGCAGTCACAGATGAGAGGGGGGGGGGCAGGCAAACCAAGAAAGTGGAGCATATTCAAGGTGTGAGCGTACGTGTGCCTCGTACAGAATCTTGCAACCCCTACTGTCAAGTAGATGCGAGATACGGCAAAGTGCTGTAAGCTTCCTGGCTGCCTTGTTTGCAAGATTTACAACATGGTTCTTCATGGTTAGTTTGGAGTCAAATTTCACCCCAAGGATATCAACTTCTTCTCCAGGTGCCAACATCCTCCCATTCATCCTTACTACTGCACCAGCATTACCATCATGGTGCCTAGAGACGATCATCATTTGCGTTTTCTCGGGTGCAAATGTTACTTGCCATCTATTTCCCCAAGCTGATATAGCTCTCAGCTGGTGATTGATGTAGCTTAGAGCAGCTGGCATTTCTTCTCTTGGATAAGTGAATGTCAGTGTACAGTCGTCTGCATATGCATGTGATTCTGGGATGAGATGAAGAAGGTCGTTGAAGTAGACGTTCCATAACAATGGTCCCAGCACGCTTCCTTGTGGAACACTTGCCCCAATAGGATGTCTTGCTGATTCCGTTCCATTGAGAACTACTTAGAGATCTACCATGAAGGTAATCACTGAGGAGACATAGCATAGAGCCTGCAATTCCCAGTGCTTGAAGTTTTGCTAAGAGGCCCTGATGCCACACCCGGGTCGACAGCGCCAGCAATGTCCAGTGCTACCACACAGCTGACTTTGGATTCATCCAATGACTGGTGCCAATTAGTGGAGAGGTTTAACAACAGATCAGCAGCAGAGTACCTTTTCCTGAAGCCATATTGACGATCACAAAGTAGTGAGTGATAGTCAAAAAACTCATTTCATTTGTCATGAGATTATTGTCTCAAGGATCTTACCAGTGATTGACAGGAGTGACACTGGTCTGTAGTTGCTGATTTCTGCTCTGCTCTTCTTTTTGTGAACAGGGACTACATTTGCCTCTTTCATAGAGAGGGCCATTTACACTGTACTAGGCAGTGCTGAAAGATGCGAGTTAGAGGTGCTGCTAGCTGGTCTGCACATCTTCTCATCAATCTTGGGCTCAACTTGTCTGGGCCCACAGCCTTTTCTTGGTCAAGCAATTTAAGTAGGAAATGCACCTCCTCCTGCCTTATTGTGTCTGTCTGTCTGTCACTGTCTCTCTCTCTCTGTCTCTATCTCTCTCTCTATCTATCTCTCTTGTATATTCTTTGCACTTTAAATGCCATTGGAGGAGTTGCCATTATTTTGGTAAAGGACTCTTGCTGTAATTCATTTGTTATCTTCCCTTTTCTTGGATCAAACCTAAGTTGCCTGCTAGCCACTGTATGGATCATCAGTGTTATGACCTAAACACACTAACAGCACATTCCAACACTTAACATGTTAGTGTGAGCAGGGTAACATTTATGAAGGGATTGAGTAGAAATGGTTAGCTGGACTTGAGTCCTGGAGTGAGGATGTACAGTACACAGCACTGTTGCAGTTCAGAGCCATCTGTACTGTGATGTATGTGCATTTCTGGCAAGAGCAATATTTTTGTGTTGGCATGTGCATTTTTGTTTGTTTTTACCACCCTACATGTTAAAAGCAAAGTGCTGTACTTATCAAAGAAGATACAGATTTAGAGTGAATTGCAACACAAATGTTTGACCTATGAATAAACAGAAAAGTGATTGTGGACTTGAGCTTCTGGTCTGCTACTGCCAAGACAAGGTTTGAGTGTACAGTGGACCCTCGCCTAACGACGGCATCACATAACGTTAAATCCGCCTAGCAATACATTTTAACGCAAAAATTTTGCCTCGGCTGGCGCTAAAAAAACTCGCTTAATGCGATTCATTCAAGACGTGTCCACGTGTGGCCTGAGCCCGCCTCACTTGTTCCGTGGGTGCCAGTGTTTACAAGCCAGCCACCACGGTTGCATCCAAGCATACAATCGGAACATTTCATATTATCACAGCCTTTTTAGTGATTGCACCTGCAAAATAAGTCACCATGGGCCCCAAGAAAGCTTCTAGTGCCAACCCTACAGGAAAAAGGGTGAGAATTGCTATGGATATGAAGAAAGAGATCATTGCTAAGTATGAAAGTGGAGTGCCTGTCTCCGAGCTGGCCAGGTTGTACACAAAACCCCAATCAACCATCACTACTATTGTGACCAAGAAAATGGCAATCAAGGAAGCTGTTCTTGCCAAAGGTGCAACTTTGTTTTGAAACAGAGATCGCAAGTGATAGAAGATGTTGAGACTGTTATTGGTGTGGATAAACGAAAAACAGATAGCAGGAGATAGCATCTCTCAAGTGATCATATGTGAAAAGGCTAGGAAGTTGCATGACAATTTAATTAGAAAAATGCCTGCAACTAGTGGTGATGTGAGTGAATTTAAGGCCAGCAAAGGTTGGTTTGAGAGATTTAAGAATTACACTGACAATGTTGTGAAACACTTTAGGAATGTCATAAAGGAACGGGAGGTACAGGCCTCTATGGACAGATATGTTGTGCGACAGAGGCTCAATGACTCTGAAGCTGGTCCTAGTGGCATTAAAAGAAGAGAAGTAACCCCGGAAAAGGACTTGCCACCTCAAGTCCTAATGGAAGGGGATTCCCCTTCTAAACATTTACACCATCCACACACCCCTCCTCCCATCCCATCAGTCATCGCCAGATCTTCAATAAAGGCAAGTGTCATGTAACTGTGCATGTCTTCTTCAGTTTGTGTGTATTAAAATTAATATTTCATGTGGTAATTTTTTTTTTCATACTTTGGGGTGTCAGGAATGGATTAATTTGATTTCCATTATTTCTTATGGGGAAAATTTATTCGCCTAATGTTGAGCTCTCGGGAACAGATTAATATCGTTAGGCAAGGGTCCACTGTACATCCATTCTTCTGTTTATTCATTGATAGTTGTTCATTACTTTGTCTTTAACTTCATGTTTACCTTTTTCAGGATTTAAGAGTGATCAATACCATGCTCAAGCGGAAGGGCGTTGGTGTGAAATGTTTGTTGGGTGATGCTGACCTCGGTGGCTCAGATGTTAAACGTCCTCTTCTTAGCATGACAAAGCGTATACAAGGAGTCTTGGGTGATCGATTGTCAGCAACGCCGACCCTTGACCTCAAGGATTCAGCAGCACCACAGACTGCTCCAGCTTTGCCACAAAATGGCCACTCTACCGAGCCAGTTAGTGAGGACTACAATACAGCAGATCAGTCATAGCCTATAGGCAGTTTTTAGCAGTGTTGATAATTTTTTTTTTTTTTTTAATCTCTGCAATGAGTGGAGTGATAGCAAGCTTGTATTGGTATGTCATATTGTCATGCAGCAGTTTAGCCTTGTGAGATTACAATCCTTCAGTGATGTGGGTTAAATGAGCATTGTTTTGAGAAGAGTGTTAAGTTGGTTGGTTCTGTTGTTCAAATGTGAGAATGCATCTCATTGTGGTATGAATTAACTGGTATATTCCTATGTATCTTGCTGTTATTTTAGCAAATAACATATTCTTGTGGATCTCCAATGTAAACCAAAGACATTTGGTTGAGGTTGATAAAGATGGGCATGAATATTAAACGATGGTATCGCTGCAACTTTGTAAACCCACGACAAATTAGAGGACATTTCAGTTCGTTCTGGACCATGGTTAACACCCATAATATCAGCTGACAGAATTTTGTTTCCTCAGTAAATTTTGCATTAACTGTAAATTCATGGAGCCATGGTTAGTGACTTGTATTCTTCATGTGATTTCAACAGAAAGATCCATTGGTGGCAATACTTACCATAAATTATTAAGTACTACAGTTACATTATTCTGACCATCTTCTCATCTTCAGAAAGATAAGATGCTCAGTATAAAACTGATAGATAATTTTATTCATGTTTATATAGCAAAAATTATATAATAAATGTTTATCGTTGTAACTTAAATGTTTTAATTTACTGTATACAGTTGTGTATCATTTTTATTTTAAATTGATTAAAGCATATTTGTATTTTCATTGTTTAAGCAATGAAAGTAAGTTGCTACAGTTTGGCATGTGTTCTTGTCCAAGACTTTGGTTGTGTTCCCTTGCTATTTAGACAAATATGACATGCATTGATATGATGGTATCCTGTTATATAGGTGTATATATTGCAGGGTAGACTAAGATGTGGGCTGGGTGGGGTTGGGGGATAGGGAGGGAGGGAGGTTGGGAGGGACATACAAGCTTGTATATTGTAATAAATTAATTATTATCTGGGCCATGTTTCATTTCTCACCCCATTAAGGCAGATAGATGTCTTGGTGCTGGTGTCATACATTAGGTAAATGAACACAAGCAACTAGCAGAACATTTTGGTTACATTTTGCTTTCCTTGATGGCAGGTCCTTTACATAACCAATAGGAATTTATGGTTTTTACTGCCATAGCTGTACTAGGGAGGCATCAGCTCTGCAAGATGGCCATGCCATAAAGAGAAACTAAACACTGCCCTGTGGGGTTTGCCATGCTCGGTGACCCATATTGCATTCATGGGGAAAGGGGCATTGCTATACCCACAGGTCAAACAGCAACAGTGACCCATAACCTCTCATTTTCCCCTACTGCCTGGAAGTTGAGTGTCAGTGGAGCTGTGGACCTCAGGCTAGCACGTTTCTGTGGTATGGGGATAAATGTCAAACATGACGTTCTGTGCTGGCCGTACTTGAATCATTGCTTCTTGTGCATCACTCTTAACTTCTGTGGAGCACTGTATTCAGTTAGAACATAAGAAAGAAGGAACACTGCAACAGGTCTACTGACCCATGCAGAGCAGGTCCATTGCAACCCCCCCCCCCATCCCCCGGATTAGCCCAATGACCCATCCAGTCTGGCCACCTCCACTCAAGGAGCACGGCACTATACTCCAGCAGCACAAGCTAGTCAGGTCCAACTCACACCCACCCAGACCCATTCGTGTATTTATCTAACCTATTTTTAAAACTACACAACGTTTTAACCTGAATAACTGTACTCTAGAGTTTGTTCCACTCATCCACGACTATTACCAAACCAGTGCTTTCCTATATCCTTCCTGAATCTGAATTTTTCCAGCTTGAAACCATTGCTGCGAGTACTGTCTTGGCTGGAAATTTTCAGCACGCTATTTACATCCCCTTTATTTATTCCTGTTTTCCATTTATACACCTCGATCATATCCCCCCTAATTCTACACCTTTCGAGAGTGCAGATTCAGGGCCCTCAGTCTATCCTCATAGGGAAGATTTCTGATACATGGGATCATCATTGTCATCCTCCTCTGTACGTTTTCCAGAGCATTTATATCCATTCTGTAATACGGTGACCTGAACTGAGCAGCATAGTCCAAATGAGGCCTAACCAAGGATATATAGTTGAACAACCTGAGGATTTCTATTATTTATACTTCTTGATATGAAGCCAAGAATTCTGTTAGCTTTATTGCGAACACGAATGCACTGTTGTCTTGGTTTTAGATTACTCCTAACCAGAACTCCTAAATCATTTTCTCAATCAGTATTAAGATCTACATTATTTAGTTTATATGTGGCATGGTTATTTACCTGTCCAACCTTTAGAACTTCGCATTTGTCAATATTAAACTGCATCTGCCACTAATCCGACCATTGCATCAGTCTATTCAAATCATCCTGGAATGCTCTAGTGTCCTCATTAAAATGAACTGGACAGCCTATTTTGGTGTCATCAGCAAATTTGCTTATGTCCTATTTATTCCCTCATCTATGTCGTTTATGTAAATTGTGAACAACAATGGGCCCAACACTGACCCCTGAGGAACACCGCTTGTGACGTGCCCCCATTCCGATTTCTCCCCATATATGCAAACACACTGCTGCCTATTTGTCAGTCCATGCCTCTACCCAGGAAAAAATTTCTCCTATTCCATGTGCCTTGTTTCCTCAGTAGCCTCTGGTGTGGAACTTTATCGAAAGCCTTACTGAAGTCCATATACACAATATCATATTCATTACCATGATCTACCTCCTCAAACACCTTAGTGAAAAAAGTTAGTAAATTCGTAAGACAGGAACGCCCCTTTGTAAAACAGTGTTGAGATTCCTTAATCAATCTGTGCCTATCAAGATGGCTACGAATTGCTTCAGCAATTGATTCCATAAATTTTCCCACTATAAAGTTCAAAGCCAAGGACCTGTCACCTGCCTTGTAAATAGGTATTACATTTGCCATTTTCCACTTATCAGTCACTATGCCAGTTTGTAGTGATATGTTAAAAAGATTAGCCAAAGGTATGCTAAGTTCCTCTTTACATTCCTTTAACACTCTTGCAAACAGTTCATCAGGACCTGGGGATTTGTTAGTTTTTAGTTTCTCTATTTGTCTGAGGACCATGTCACTAGTTACTGCAATTGTGCAGAGTTTATTATCACCCAGTTCTACATAATCTATTACTTCAGGAATATCGCTAGTATTTTCCTGGGTGAAAACTGAGGAAGTAGGTATTGAGAATTTCACACATATCCTTATCACTGTCAGTGAACTGACCAGAGTTACTCTTAAGTGGGCCAGTCTTGTCCCTAATCTTACTTCTGTATACCTGAAAGAACCCTTTTGGGTTAGTCTTTGAATCCCTTGCAACCTTAGCCTCATAATCCCTTTCAGCTTTTCTTATTCAAGTTTATTCTTTATAAGGGTTACAATGTGGGCTTTACAGGTTTTGGGTATTGTGTGGTTTACAGGTTATAAAATACTAATTACAGAGGGGGCCACTAGGACACCTAGCCTGGCTAGGCATTTCAAGCAGACTTAGATTAATTCTTAACATTAAATCCTTACAGATTATGGTATTAAGGCTAAGTGACTACATCATAATTTGTGAGTTTAGCAATGTGAATGCTTTTTTGGCACAATACAAAGTGTCTATATTGGAGTATCATAGGCAAACTTATGACTAGTAAGGATTTATTATTTTAAGGTTAAGATTAGTATTTCTGGGTTTATAGTCAGTGGGTGAGTGAGTGTAACTGTGAACCACCAGGTGGTTATCATGTAGTTAGTTGTCGGGGTGGATCAGGGAGATAAGATGTTTTCTAACTGTAGTTTTGAAAGTGATGAATGTGTCTGCAGTTCTAGAGTTTTCAGGTAGGGTGTTCTAGATATTAGGTCCTTTGAAATACATTGAATTTTTGTAAAGGTTTAGTCGAACACGGGGAATGTCATAGAGATGTTTGTGTCTGGTGCTATGCCTGTGGGTTCTGTCACAACTATCAAGAAAGCATTTTAGGTCAAGGTTAATATTGGAATTTAAGGTCCTGTAGATATAGATTGCACAGTAGTAAGTGTGGATGTTCTGAACAGGGAGTAAGTTTAGATCTGTGAAGAGTGGGGGGGGGAGGGTGTTGCTAGGGATGGGATTTAGTGATTATTCTTAAATCCCATCCCTGGCAACAATCCCCCCCCCCTCCCACTCTTCATAGATCAAAACTTTGTTTATCTCTCTTTAATTGAATATATTGATTTCTTAATTGCCCATCCCCTCTTTTGATACACCTATGTATGCCTCTCTTTTGACCAGTGAGACGTTTTAATCTATTGTTTATCCATTTGGAACCATTTTTGTTAGATCTAATTTCCCTACTCTGAACAAAAGTTGTCTGGCAGCTAGAACTATGCTCTGAAAAATGTCATATTGGCAACCAAGATCACCTACTTGACCCATAGTCAGGGCATTCCAATTTAGCCCACCCAGGTAATTTTTCAGTCCCATGAAGTCGGCCAAGCGAAAATCTGGGACAGAGATTTGATAGCAGTTATCTGGGTAATTCCATGATATATTGAAACTAAGTGATTTGTGATCACTTTCCCCAAGCTCATCATTAACCTCAAGATTATTAATTAATGAATCTTTGTTGGCAAGAACCAAGTCAAGCAGATTGTTTCCTCTAGTTGGTTCTGTCACAACCTGTTCTAAAAAGCAATCTTGAACCGTATCAAGGAAGTCACTATACTTGAGATTTCCTGTCATATTGTTCCAATCAATTTGTCTAAAGTTAAAATCTCCCATTATCACCACATTTTCATATCTAGATGCCTTATGTATTTCGTCCCATAACAGCTTACTGCACTCCCCATCAAGGTTTGGGGCTGTGAAGGCTTACTCAGCCCTGTAACAACTTCAGACAT
>NC_069438.1:7814666-7933641 GCF_026875155.1 Cherax quadricarinatus
TGTTTTATGGTGCACACATCCCCAAAAAATTTGGTGAAAATTTCCACATATAGGTGCCATTCCCAATAATGGTGCACACTTACCACATATATGGTGCACACTTACCCATATATGGTGGGCCACTTACCACTATATGGTGCACACCTTTACCACATATAGGTGCACACTTACCACAATATGGTGCACACTTACCACATATATGGTGCACATTTTCCCACAAAAAATGGTGCAAATTACCACATATTGGTGCCACTTCCCAAAATATGCACCTAAAAAATCTAGGCCCAAATTTACTGCCACATTTTTATCTAGAAATTTTTGACCTCTGTATACTAGGCAGGACCCTTTTCAAACGTCAACTATGGGACAGACCCTAAAGGGTTTTTAAACAAGGGAGCACTAAATTTGTTTGGGATCATATAATGCCTGTGAAATGGGGGGAATTTTAAAATTTTTCAATCCAAGAAAGGTAAAGATAAGTCCTTTTTCCCTTTGGATCAAGTGTACTATACTATTTTGAGTGTAGTACAGAGTAAACAGCACCCATGAGTAGCAGGAGCACACCACAGGGGGAAAGCATGGAGTGACACCACCACACTGTTAGCATGGAGGGGACACCCCCACTGTTAGCAGGGAAAAATGACTGAAAATCACAGTATGTAGCATGGAGTGCCCCACACACTGAAAAAAATGGCACAAAACATACTCAAAAATAAAATATTGTGTATTGTACCAACAACCCCCTTTAAAATATTTCAACCTTCTTCAAAGAACACTGTTGAAATTTTGAAGCACAAGGAACCGTTTGCACCTATCACACAAAAAAAATTGGGAAAGGGCTTTGTACCCATTGTGCAGAAATGCGGCCAGGAAAAATGGTACCATAATCCGCCCAAAGTCTTTACAACACTGAAATAAGATAAGATAGATTCATTCGGTTTTTAACCCGGGGGTTAGCCACCCAGGAACCCCCAAGAAAGTCAGTGCGCACCCGAGGAATGAAAACTTTTTCCATTGGGGTCCTTACTTGTCCCCCAGGAGCAAACCCACACCATCGACAACCCCCAGGTACCTTTTGCTGCTAGGTAACGGACAACGGTAAAAGGAAAGTGCCCAAATGTTTCCACCCCCCGGGGAATCAACCCGGGCCCCCCCAGTGTAAAAGCGGGAGCTTTACCCACCGCCCAAAACCGGGCCCCTAATTTGAACCAAAGTGAATAAGTCATTCTCAAGTAAAAAAAATTTGTGAGAAAGCAACAAAAATGTTGCCAAAAATTTTTTATAAAAAATCTCCCCTCATTAATTTAAAAAACAAAAAAAAAAATTTTTTTTTTTTTTAGTTTACTTTTTCCCTCATTTACAATGCAGCCTCTCCTATTTTAATGAAAAAAACTGTTTCCCAAGACAAGTTGTAAAATTCGTCCTAAGTGGGGGGCTCCCCACTTCGTATGTTTTAATGTCCCCCTTTTCACCATTTAAAAACATTTCTGGTATTTTTTTTTAAATGTTTTACGCAGTGTACGTATACTTAAAAAACAGAATGGGGGAAAATCACTCTATATACTTTAATTGGTATGCATACTGGTCAGAGAGCCTGTGTAAGTCGACCCCCCATTGGTAAACGAGTATGTTGGCAAATGGGAAGGCTGTAATTAAAAATTCCTACACCCCGGGTAATAAAAATCTTGATTTTTTTTTTAAATCTAATTTTTGAAAAAAAACTGGCACCCACAAACCCCAAAATTAATACAAAAATATGCCTATTACGATAAACCAGAATTTTGGGTCGAACGATCTGGGATGCATTCTCTAGTTCTTTACTATTTTAACTGAAACATAGGGTCAAGGAAATGATTCTCATTATTACTGTGGGGGCAAGATTTTCTTATACACAGTCCAACCCCCCTTACAGCCACCTTAGTGCCACACGGGGCCACCTACCTCATCCCACTTGTGCTCACAAAATGTCACATTACCCTCAGTCCCCCCCCCTTAGTGGGCCCCCAGCATACCTGGGCACGATAACTATAAAACTTACCAAGTAAAGAAATGGCTTCAATAAAGTTTTTTTCTATTGGGGAGACGTGAGAGGGGGTTAACTCCTACTGAAGGACCACTTACATTTTATGGCAGTAATTTTTAAAAAAAATTACATGAAGTGCATTAAATCAGGCGGTAATTTTTTTTTTCTTTTAACATGTCAGCCGCTTCCCATCCTAAAGTAGTTGAAATAATTTATATTTATGATTGACCTGTGGGGGGGGGGGGGGGGGGGGGGGGGGGGGGGGGGGGGGGGGGGGGGGGGGGGCCCCCCACACCTACACCGGGGCTAGAATAAGGTTTTGTGTGTGATCTGTTTGGGCACGGGGGGGGGGGGGGGGTTTCCCCAAGGCAGGGCGACCCAAAAAGAAAAGAAAAACCCAAAAGAGAAAGAAAAAACTTTTGCCATCTACCTTTCACCAACACTTATTCAGAATCACTTGTCATGCAGATGGTGCTCAGATTACAGTTTAGAGCTTATCCACTCCAGCTGCCAATATCCCAAACCCCTCCTTTAAAGTGCAGCCATTGTACCTCCCATTTCACCAGACCAAGTCTGGCTAACTGTTTTCTCCTCCTCCCCGAATCCCTTCACAAAATGTTACCCTGCTCCACACGTCCTACAGCTCATTCAGGTCCCAAAACCCATTTGTTTTGCCATTATACTCTATCCAATGAATGCTCACAGCAGACACACCTTGCTGCAAGGTCCACAAAACCACCTTTAACCATCTCCCCCACTTTTTCAGGGAAACCCCTAACCACCTTCCTTCCCTTAACAGATTTATATCTCTCTAGACATTCTTTTGTTTCATATCTCTCGAAATGACCAAACCACCCTCAACAACCCCTTCTTCAACCTCTGACTAATACTTCTTAGTAACGTCCACTCACCTAATTTTCCACACTTACGAATTCTCTGCATAAATATTTACACCACACAATGCACTTAGACACACCATCTCCACTGCTTCCTCAATGCAAGCATTTACAACCCATTCTTCGCAATCCATGTGCGTTGGTACCCTATACTCTTGTAAGTAAATTTCCTTCTTTGCCTC
This sequence comes from Cherax quadricarinatus, assembly GCF_026875155.1. Classification (NCBI taxonomy): domain Eukaryota; kingdom Metazoa; phylum Arthropoda; class Malacostraca; order Decapoda; family Parastacidae; genus Cherax; species Cherax quadricarinatus. The sequence goes on from NC_069438.1 coordinate 7,817,768, forward strand.
CATGGATCAGTCTGTCTCCACAAATACCTAAACACACCACTCACCTTTTCTTACATCAAGTTGTGTTAACCCCATCCTGTCATTAAACCCAACCAGCTGATAAGTCAACTCCCAAATACCTGAAAGATGTTCACTTTCCAGTCTCCCTTCCTCCCTAATTGTGATATCCAAATTTTTCCTTTGTCAAATCATTTGATACCCTCATCACTCACCTCTTATCTATGCTCTACTTTCATTTCAACTTTTTATCTTTACAGATATATTCCCCAAACTCATCCACTAACCTTTGCCAACTTTTCTTATAACTCCCAAAATACAGCATCATCAGCAAAAACTAACTGTCAACTCCCATTTGGGTATTTTGGAATGTCTAGCTTTCCTTTATGGTCACCCTGCCTTCGGTGGGATAGACGGCGACGAAGAAAAAAATCTATATTCACTAAGACTTGGTGCCCATGTGCTATATTCACAATGCACAAAAATTTAAATGTAAAAATAAGTATAACATGGGTCTCCAAGGGAAGTGCAGAAGGAATTATTTCTTCAATAAGCAAATTGTGTTTGAAGAAGTTATTAAAATGCCAGGAGCAAAGGCTAGTAACCCCTGCTTCGGTAAGTTCCTTAAGGTTACAAAAATAAAATTGTAACTTTATAATTTAGTTACCTAGCTAGCTAGTAACAATTAACTGTTTAAAAACATGGAAAAAAGCGCACAAGCTACGATAATACCTCCTGAGCTGCCCGGAACTTGATGCAAACGCTTCATTTTGTTTGCACATAGACTTGGTTATAAAATGATATGAGATCACCTCGTTCCTCGGAACAAGCTGGTGGAGGTTCCTGTCATCTGACTGGGAGAGGCGGTGGTGCACTGCCGCCATGATGAACGACTGTCCACCTGAAACAATATTCATTGCCTTAGTTTAGTTAACCAGGTGAAGGGATAAAGCCTCCACCACTATCTGCATTGTATAATTCCACTTGGTTTTACCTCACTTCACAAATTTAAAATAAAAAATCACCTAAAAGACAACAAATGTTATAATACATCCTGAAAGTCCTACCTGCTACCATTCACTTACATGCTCAGTGTCAAGAATTTGTTTCTACACATCATGCTCACCTACACCTAATTCTCAACAATAAACCCTAGACAGGACTCACAGCAATGGCTTAAATTGAGGAAAAATTCAGATTCAGGATAGGATATAGAAAGCACTTGGTTTGGTAAGAGTTTTGTGGACGAGTGGAACAAACTCCTAGTACCGTCATAGACCGCTAAGACGTTTGTATTTTTAAAAATGGGTTGATAAATACAAGAGTGGGTGTGAGTTGGACATGACTAGCTTGTGCTACTAGTAGGATGCACTGCTCCTCCCTTAAGTGACGTGTCTGACCTCACTAAGTCAAGGCATTGGCCCTTAAGCGTTACAGAATTGGAGCTGCCTCGCATGGCCCGTAGGTCTGTTGCGTGTTCCTTCTTTCTTCATGTTCTTTATACACCTTACCTGGTTATACTTAGTAGGCTTATTCCCCTATAATTTTTATTCTTTTTTTTCTCCTTCCCTTTATGTAAAGGTACTACGTATGCTCTCTGCTAGTTCCTAGGTACCTTCCCCTCTAATACATTTACTGAACAAAAGTACCAACTTCTCCAAACTACATTCCCTCTTAAACATTTCACTGTCCATGATTTTTTCCCCATCAATTCCAGCAGCTTTAACCCCTATCCCCTCCCACTTTCATTCTACCCAATGCTTCATACACTTCCTTCCCCACACTCACATCTGACACTCCTCACTCTTTCCTAAAGGAGTTATGCCTCCCTGGTAAATACATGAAATCACTGTCCTCCTGCTCTTCAACATTTATCATTTTGCAAAATATTTCATCTTTCTAAATATCTTTAACTCACCCTATTTCTGTTTTTAACTGTCAAATCCATTGTTTGCTAGGAATAGATACCTCAATGCATCAACCCACCTTTTTTTTCCTTTCATCAATTCTATGGTTTACCTCATCCTACATATAACCCATCCACTGCCCTTTTCCACTCCCCAAATATCTAAATCATACATTTATCCTCTTCTCAAAATATGTATAAATTTTACCACCTCTTTCTATAAAAAGTTCAGTTATAAGTCCCCCTATTATTAATTACCTCCGACCCCAAAACTTATCTACTACTACCTTCCACAACAGTTTTTCCCCCCCACTTGATAACTTATTGTCTCCCACCACAATTACTGTCTTGCTAGGTTCAAAACGCCCTAAGCATCTCACTCAACATCTTACAAAATCTCTCTCCTTTATATTTCTTTCTTCTTTGAGTGCAATAAAACTTACACATCACATCCGACTCCTATTGTACTCCACATATTCCTCTTTTGATGCCATAATTGATCCTTCAACATTATGCTACTTTCTGTTCCGTCCTTAACCTATTTAGAAACCATGACCAAATCTCGTATTTCTCCCACTGAAACTCTCCAACCACATTCCAACTTTTTTTCAATTTAAGAGCCAGGACATCAGCTTTTTTTTTTCATATGTCCCCAATTCATCTCTTATCATCCACACTACAATATACCCATTACATTCAAATATCCCAACAACAGTTTTCTTCTCATTTTTAATAATTAAGTAGGAGTAGGTTACTAGACCAATTGCTCGTTGGAATTTTAGTCGCTTTTTACAACATCATGACTTAAGAGGAAAGATACTTATTCCATGTTCCTCATGGAGATAAAGGAAATAAGATCAAGAAACTATTAAGAAAAAATAAAAGAAAACTCAGATAAGTGTGTATACACAAGGTGTAAATGCATGTGTAGTGAGACCTAAGTGTAAGTACAGTGGAACCCCAGATATTGGTACTTAATTCGTTCCAGAAGTCGATCAAATCCACAAAAGTGTGAAAACTGAAGTAATATTCCAAAAGAAATAATGTAAATACAATTAATTTCCGTTTGCAGACAACCCAAAAAAAATACATTTTTTAAATAACTTAAACTACAGTTTTAAACACCATACAAACAAAAAATGAGAAATAAATATAAAGCACTAATGAAATGGATAAATGAACATTTAACATCACTTTTACCTTTACTGAAGACTCTTGTTGGCGTATGGAGGGAGGAGTGTGTGTTTGGAGACAGGACAAAATACTTAAATGTGATGCTAATATCAACTCTATGGCTTATTTATCTATCACAATTTATCTAATATAACAAACAATATTAATAACATAGAAACATGATATATAACCTAGAATGAATAAAATATGTCATTATGTATGTGACTAGTGGTGATGGTGTAGGTGTTGTTGTTGGGTTTATCAGCGACACTGACAGCATAAGCCATATAGTGGTGGGCCACCACCACTAAACGCACTACTAGTCACACTGAAACACCACTATTTACACTGAAACAATGTACGTAATTTATAAAAAAGAAATATTGTATAAAAGCATAATAGAGAATGTAAAGAAATAAAGTGGTTATTGAGATGCTGTCAGAGGTTTAGGGTGGTGGAAGCTACACAGGGTGGCATATGTTGTCAGTGGCCCTATATACCTCCAACAACAGTGGAAGATTTAGTTTCATGTCATCCTTTTTCTATCACTTAACCCTTTCAGGGTTTCGGCCATACTAGTACGGCTTACGCGCCAGGGTCCTTGACGTACTAGTACGCATAAATTCTAACGCCCTCAAATCTAGTGAGAGAAAGCTGGTAGGCCTACATATGAAAGAATGGGTCTATGTGGTCAGTGTGCGTGGTATAAAAAAAATCCTGCAGCACACAGTAAGTAATGAAAAAGAAAAAAATTTGACCGTGTTTTTGGATTAAAACAGTGACTTTGCACTGTATTTTCGTATGGTATTTTTTGTTGTATTCTAGTTTTCCTGGTCTTGTTTTATAGAATGAAAGACATCTTACAGAAATTGAGATGATTTTGACTGGTTTTACAAAGAAAAGTACCTTGAAATTGAGCTCAAAGTAGCAGAAATGTTTGATTTTTTACCAAATTTTCAAAAGTAAACAATCATGCTATGCGTCCAATACACGTCAACTGGTGAGTCCCAAATATTCTTTCACAAGTGCACTGATATTATTTATGCCTTTCTACACTAATGCAGTAGTCTGCATAACCGTAAATCTTCTATTTTTTTTGTGAGAATAAAAATTCAAAGTGGAAAGCAAAGGAATGTAAGAGGGGCGTGGGGACATGACTAATGAACAGAGGAAATGTTATTTTAGTGCCAGGAATGTCTTTCTTTTGTATTCTGGACCCTATTCGGAAATTGGCATCTTTTGAAATGTGTGTGAAATTGGCAAAATTGCTAAATTCTGACCACTGTACAGTGGACCCCCGGTTAAACGATTTTAATCCGTGCAAGAGGGCTCATCGTTATGCGAAATAAATCGTTATGCGAATGAATTTTCCCCATAAGAAATAATGGAAATCAAATTAATCCGTGCAAGACGCCCAAAAGTATGAAAAAAATTTTTTTTTACCACATGAAATGTTAATTTTAATACACACAAACTGAAAAGGCATGCACAATTAAAATGACACTTACTTTATTGAAGATCTGGTGATGATTGATGGGGTGGGGGGGAGGGGGAGCATTATCTTCTTACTGTTTAGAAGGGGAATCCCCTTCCATTCCCACTTGAGGTAGCAAGTCCTTTTCCCGGGGTTACTTCCCTTTTTTAAAAGGGCCACTGGGACCAGCTTGAGAGCCCAACGGGGACCTCTGTGGGCACAACAAATCTGTCCATAGAGCTCTTTACCCCCCGGGTTTTTTTCGATTTGTCTAAAAGGGGCCAAAATTTTTTGTAAATTAAAATTATTTCAACAGAAAGGGCTTGCAACCCGTGTCAGGGTGTTTTTTATCTAAAAAAGGTTTGCATTTTAAACCCCCCGTGCACACTTTCCTTTTAATTTCTTTGGAATTTAGGAAAATTTGGTTTCCCCACAACGGGAAAGGGGGCTTCTCGGGGTTTACCCCAAAACCCTTAAAAAATCTTTTTTTAATTTCCATACAAAATTTCTCACCCTTTTTACCACGGGGGTTGGCCCACTAGAAGCTTTTTTGGGGCCCCCAGGGTCACTTTTTTTCCCCAAGAAACAGCACCGAAAAAACGTAAATAAAAAGGAAATATTCCGGTGTATCCTTGGATTTTTCCGGGAGGCGGGCGGGTAAACAATGGGAGGGGAGGGGCAATGGGGAGGGGTTTGGGGGTTTCATTGGACGCGCCCGGGCCCGGAAAATGGGTAGGGGCGGTTTTTAATGGGTTTGGGCCGGGGAAAAAAATTTTTGCGATAAAAGAATGTTAGGGGGGAAAATCGCTTTGCGATCCATCGTTGCGGGGGTCCACTGTTTTGGAAAGGGGTTTAAAATTGGTAAATTGGGGGTTTTCCTTTTTACTAAATTGATGGAAAAAAAGGAGTTCAAAGCGGAATAGTTATGTTTTTTTCGCCAAGTACACTGGAATTGGCTGAAAATGGGGCCCCAAGTGGGCAAAAATCCCCGATGCGTAAACCATCGTCGGGGACCGCAACTTGCAAAAGCAAAATTTCCGTAATTTTTTCCATCAAATTTATACTTTTTGTGTCATTATGATCAAAAAAGATTTTTCTTTTCAAAAAGGAAAAAAATTAATTTTTTCTTTTTTAAAATTTTGGGCCCACCCTGGAACAAGTCCTGAGGGGGGGCCTGCCGCCCTTGAAAAAAGTTAAAGCCCCTTTGAGCGAAAAAAAGTTTATACAGCACACTCAGTTTTTTTTTTTTTTTTTTTACACGTCATTTCTTTTCCCCCTGAGGCAGAGCGACCCAAAAGTTAAGAAAACAAAGAAAAAATTTTCTAAACCCATCATTTTCCCACCTCAAAATTACGTAATCACAATTTTTTTGGCAGGGGCACTCAATGCCTTTTAGTTTCACCCCAAAACCCAACCCAATATCCTAAACCCCCCCTTTTCCCCCCTAAATTTCCTTTCAAAAAATATTACCCTGCTCACACCCAAAAACAGCTCATCAGGCCCCAAAAACCCTTTTTGTTTCCATTCGTTTTTTTAAAACACGCTCATGCACGCTTGCGGAAAAGTCAAAAGCCCTAAATCCAAAAAAACCTCCTTTACCCCGCCCCCTCCAACCTTTCCCTAGGATAAACCCCTCCCCCAGTTTTCCTTTCCCCCTACAGTTTTTTACCCGCTCCCCCAAAATTTCATTCAACTTTGTTCCACCTCTTAAATGACCAAACCCCCCCAAACAAAACCTTTTGTTCCCCCCTTTATTATTTTTTTTAGAAAAACCCACAAAACCTAATTTCCACACTACAAATTTCTGTACAATTTTATCCCACATTTGGGGAAATTGTTTTACATGATGGTAAGAAGCTGGGGCCCCGTTCTTATTTATAAATATGCAAGATTTCAGGTAAGTCTTGCTACTTCACTTTCACTTAGGGTAAAACTAAAAATACAAGTACCTTTATTTATACACACTCGTTCCCGAGTTTTTTTTGATTTTTTTTCTTGGCTCTTGTTCTTATTACTTTTCCTTTTTATAAACCAAAGGGGAAAGTGGAATAAGAATCCTTCCCCCCCGTAGGGCCCTGGGATGTTGTAAAAGTAACTAAAATGCCGGGAAAAAGGGCTAGAAAACCCCTTTTTTTCCCGTAATAATTACTAAAAAAAATACGAAGAAAATTGTCCAAAGTGGGAAACTGAATGTGCGTGGATTTGTGCAAAAGATAAGAAAGGATTTATTGTGGATGTTATGAATGAAAGCTGGATGTCCTGGCTTTAAGTGAAACAAAAATGAAAGGGGGGAGGGGAGTTTTTATGAGAGGAATTTAAAAGGGGTTTGGTCAGGGGGTTTTTAAATAGACTTAGAGCTAAAGAAGGAGTACAATAATGTTGAAGGGGTAAGCAAAGGCAGGGAAAAAAAAGGGGGGATAAATGTATTTAATTTAAATTATGGGGAGTAAAATAAAGGTTTGGGTGGTGAAGTGGGTTATAGTAAACGTATATGCACCTGGGGAAGAGAGAAGTGAAAAGGAGAGAGAGAGATTTGGGAAATGTTGAGTGAATTGCTGGGGAGTTTTGAACCAAGTGTGAGAGTACTTGCGGTTGGGGATTTCAATGCTAAAGTGGGTAAAAATGTTATGGAGGGAGTAGTAGGTAAATTTGGGGTGCCAGGGGTAAATGAAAATGGGGAGCCTTAAATTGAGCTACGTGTAGAAAGAGGTTTGGTAATAAGTAATACATATTTTATGAAAAAGAGGATAAATAAATATAAAAGGTATGATATAGCACGTAATGAAAGTAGTTTGTTAGATTATGTATTGGTGGATCAAAGATTGATGGGTAGGCTCCAGGATGTACATGTTTATAGAGGGGCAACTGATATCGGATTATCATCTAGTTGTAGCTACAGTTAGAGTAAGAGGTGGATGGGATAAGAGGAAAATGGCAACAAGTAAGAGTTGGTAGAATTACTGTCCTTTTACTTTACAAAAGTAAGAGGGAGGTGAAAGTGTATAAACTAAGGGAGGAGGAAGTTCGGGTAAAATATAAGCAACTATTGGCAGAAAGCCGCCCTGCCAAGTGAGTAAAACGAAAGCCTGTAATTGTTTTACATGATCAATCAATCAAATCAAAGTTTATTCTCTATAAAGATTACAATGCGGGGTTTACAGATTTTGGTTATAGTGTGGTTTACATGTAATAAAATACTAATTACAGAGGGGGCCACTAGAACACCTAGCATGGCTAGGCATTTTGGGTAAACTTAGATTAATTCTTAACCCTAAATTATTACAAATTGTGGAGTAAGTTGACTAAATACTAAGTGACTAAATACTAGTTTGTGAGTTTAGCAATGTGAATGCTTTTGTTTTGGCACAATACATAGTTTCTATATTGGAGTATCACAGGCAAACTTATGACTAGTTAGGAATCATTATTTTAAGATTAAGATACGTATTTCTGTGCTTATAGTCAAATGGGTGAGTGAGTGAGTAAGTGTGAACCACCAGGTGGTTTTTATGTAGTTAGTTGACGGGGTGTATCAGGGAGATAAGATGTTTTCTAACGGTAGTTATGAAGGTGATGAATGTGTCTGCAGTTATAGAGTTTTCAGGTAGGGTGTTCCAGATTTTAGAGCCTTTGACATACATTGAATTTTTGTAAAGGTTTAGTCGGACACGGGGAATGTTGTAGAGGTGTTTGTGTCTGGTGTTATGCCTTTGGGTCCTGTCACAACTATCAAGAAAGCATTTTAGGTCAAGGTTAATAATGGAATTTAAGGTCCTGTATATGTAGATTGCACAGTAGTAAGTGTGGATGTTCTGAACAGGGAGTAAGTTTAGATCTATGAAGAATGGGGAGGGGGGGCAGAAGTGTTGCCAGGGACAGGATTTAGTGATTATTCTACTGCAGCTTTTTGTCGAGTTATTATTGGCTTTAGGTGTGTTGCTGCAGTTCATCCCCAGCACAAATAGCATAGGTGAGGTATGGATAAATGAGTGAATGGTATAGTGTGAGAAGGGCATTTTGCGGCACGCAATATCGTATCTTGGAGAGGATCCCAACTGTTTTGGATACTTTTTTTTGGTACGTGTTGGATATGGGTGTTGAAATTCAGGTTGTTGTCGAGGTATAGGCCTAGGAATTTGACCTCATTATGTCTGGCAATTAGAGTGTTGTCGATCTTAATGTTAAGTTGTGCAGCACCTCCTCTGCTACCAAACATAATATAGTAGGTTTTGTCAATGTTAAGTGTAAGTTCAATGGCTGTCATCCAAGTTGATATTTTGAGCAGCTCCTCATTAACAATGGTGTTGAGGGTGGCAAGATTAGGGTGAGAGATGACATAAGTCATGTCATCAGCAAATAGAATGGGTTTCCAGGTGTTGGGATACGTTTGGAAGATCATTGATGTAAATGAGGAAGAGCAGGGGTCCAAGGACACTTCCCTGCAGAACTCCAGTATCAAGTGGCTGTGTTGATGATGCTGTGTCTTTAATGGTGACATACTGAAACCTATTAGTAAGGTAGGATTTGAAATATGCAAGCGCATGGCTTCTTATACCATAATGGTCAAGTTTGTGGAGTAGGATGCCGTGGTCTACTGTGTCGAAAGCTTTTCTTAGGTCAATAAAAATTCCTAGCGGATATTCCTTATTTTCCAATGCTGTGTAAAGCAGATCTAGCATTTTTACAATTGCATCATTAGTGCTTTTATTTTTCCTGAATCCAAATTGGCAGGGGTTGAGTACGTTTTGTGCCGTTATAAATACAGTCTCCTGTGCATGAGTTTCTCTAAGCTTTTGGATAGTAATGGTAAGTTTGATATTAGGATGGTAGGATTGCTGGTGTCCTTTTTTCTGTTTCATAAACATGCAAGATTTCAGGTACGTCTTGCTACTTCTACTTACACTTAGGTCACACTGCACATACATGTACAAGCATATACATACATACCCCTCTGGGTTTTCTTCTATTTTCTTTCTAGTTCTTGCCTATTTCCTCTTATCTCCATGGGGAAGTGGAACAGAATTCTTCCTCCGTAAGCCATGCGCATCGTAAGAGGCAACTAAAATGCCGGGAGCAAGGGGCTAGTAACCCTTTCTCCTGTACATACAGTATTACTAAATTTAAAAGGAGAAACTTTCGTTTTTCCTTTTGGGCCACCTCATCTCAGTGGGATACGGCTGGTGCGTTGAAAGAAGAACGAAAAAGATTGGCAGAAAGGTGGGCTGGTGCAAGTATGAGTAGTGGGGGGTCTGAAGAGGGTTGGAATAATTTTAAAAATGCAGTACTAGAATGTGGGGCAGAAGTTTGAGGTTATAGGAGGGTGGGTGCAGGAGGAAAGAGGAGTGATTGGTGGAATGATGAAGTATAGGGTGTGATAAAAGAGAAAAAGGTAGCTTATGAGAGGTTTTTACAAAGCAGAAGTGTTATAAGAAGAGTAGAGCATATGGAGAGTAAAAGAAAGGTGAAGAGAGTGGTGAGAGTGCAAAAGGAGAGCAGTTGATAGAGTGGGAGAGGCACTCAAGAAATTTTAATGAAAATAAGAAAAATTTTTGGAGCGAGTTAAACAAGTTAAGAAAGCCTAGGGAACGAATGGATTTGTCAGTTAAAAACAGAGTAGGGGAGTTAGTAGACGGGAAGATGGAGGTATTGGGTAGATGGCGAGAATATTTTGAGGAACTTTTAAATTTCAACGAAGAAAGGGAGGCAGTAATTTCATGCACTGGCCAGAGAGGTATACCATCTTTTAGGAGCGAAGAAGAGCAGGATGCTAGTGTGGGGGAGGTGCGTGAGGCATTACGTAGAATGAAAGGGGGTAAAGCAGCTGGAACTGACAGGATCATGACAGAAATGTTAAAAGCAGGGATGGGGGGGATATAGTGTTGGAGTGGTTGGTATTTTTGTTTAATAAATGTATGAAAAAGGGGAAGGTACCTAGGGATTGGCGAAGAGTGTGCATAGTATCTTTATATAAAGGAAAGGGGGACAAAAGAGACTAAAAATTACAGAGGAATAACTTTACTGAGTTTACCAGGAAAAGTGTCCGGTAGGGTTATTATTGAAAGAATTAGAGGTAAGACAGAATGTAGAATTGCGGATGAGCAAGGAAGTTTTAGAGTGGGTAGGGGATGTGTAGATCAGGTGTTTACATTGAAGCATATATGTAGGGAAGTTTATATTGCATTTATGGATTTAGAAAAGGCATATGATAGAGTGAATGGGAGAGCAATGTGGCAGATGTTGCAAGTACAGTGGATCCCCGCCTTACGATATTAATCCGTTCCTGAGAGCTCATCGTAAGCCAAAATTATCGTTAGCCGAATTAATATTCCCCATAAGAAATAATGGAAATCAAATTAATCCATTCCCGATGCCCCAAAGTATGAAAAATTTTTTTTTACCACATGAAATATTAATTTTAATACACACAAACTGAAGAAGACATGCACAATTACTACTCTAAGAATAGAATACATGACACTTACCTTTATTGAAGATCTGGTGATGATTGGTGGGATGGAAGGAGGGGAGTGTGTGGAAGTTATTGTTTAGAAGGGGGAATCCCCTTCCATTAGGACTTGAGGTAGCAAGTCCTTTTCTGGGGTTACTTCCCTTCTTTTAATGCCACTAGGACCAGCTTGAGAGTCACTGGACCTCTGTCGCACAACATATCTGTCCATAGAGCTCTGTACCTCCCGTTCCTATAAGACTTACCTAAAATGGGTCATAACATTGTCATTGTACAGGTTGCCAACACGGCTTGCAGTAGCTGTGTCAGGGTGATTTTCATTCGTAAAGGTTTGCAGTTCAACCCACTTTGCACACATTTCCTTAATCTCTTTTTTCAATTCCATACTAATTCTCGCCCTTTTTACGAGAGGGATTGTACTAGAAGCTTTCTTGGGATCCATGGTGACTTATTTTGCAGTTACAAGCACTAAAAACACGGATAATGTGAAATGTACCAGATGTATGTGTACACCTACTATGACATACGACCTGCTCGACATATGACCACTCAACTTGCGACTGTTTTTCATGCCAAATTTCTGGTAAATAAACAACTGTTTGTGTTGCACACAGTGTTTATCTTTAACCTTACAGTATAAAATACAGTACAAACAGCATAAAAAGTAAAGTAAAAAATGAAATACTAAAATAAAACAATAAAATCAAGTCATTACAAAAATGTGATGACATTCAGTAGTAAAGTTCGACTTATGTCCATTTTGACTTACAACCGGTTGGTCAGAACCAAGCTCGGTCATAAGTCGGATGGTAGGTGTTGATGCGACCGCACTGGCTGGCTTGTAAACAATGGCACTGAGGCCACAAGTGGGACGCGTCCTGGACGAATCACGTAAGGTGAGGCAAAATTTTTGCGCTCAAATGCGTCGTATCGCAGATTTAACATAATGCAATGCGTTCGTAAGGCAGGGGTCCACTGTATGTGGAATAGGTGGTAAGTTACTAAATGCTATAAAAAGTTTTTATGAGGACAGCGAGGCTCAGGTTAGGGTGTGTAGAAGAGAGGGAGACTACTTCCTAGTAAAAGTAGGTCTTAGACAGGCATGTGTAATGTCACCATGGTTGTTTAATATATTTATAGATGGGGTTGTAAAAGAAGTAAATGCTAGGGTGTTTGGGAGAGGGTTGGGATTAAATTATGGGGAATAAAATACTAAATGGGAAGTGACACAGTTACTTTTTGCTGATGATACTGTGCTTATGGGAGATTCTAAAGAAAAGTTGCAAAGGTTAGTGGACGAATTTGAAAGTGTGTAAAGGTAGAAAGTTGAAAGTGTCTTGCGCTAAATTTGACGCCGCTAGAATTTTGGCGTATATCTACGGTTTGGACCCTGAAAGGGTTAATGTGCCTCAGACTGATTATTATTGCATATTATCATTAATATGGCATCTTCAAGACTAATACACCTACCATCCTACTTACGACCGAGCTCGGTTCCAACCAACCAGTCCCAAGTCAAAATGGACACAAGTTGAACCTTAAAAAATTGCCGAAAGGGATACTTAAAATTAAATCAATCTTGTAAAGCAATCATTCTTTTATGTTTGCTGCATTCATTATTATTGACTGGTTTTCACAAAATAGGTGAATAACTTATTTCTGAGATAATAGCTAAAAGGACACTCATACCTGAGTACAGTGGTCCCTCAATCGTCCGGCCTGAAAGTCATCCATTTCAGGAAATAGTCCCGTTATTTCGTCTAAACATTGGCTCGCAAATGGTCCGTTAACTTACTAATCATCTTTCGTCCTGGACGCATAGTCACAGCTCTGAGCCGTTCCCAGCCAGTGTGCCATTGTTTACCAGTGAGCGACGGTCCCCTCACGTGTTCATACGAAATATTTCATAATATTCCATTAATTTTAGTGCTTGCAAGTGCTAAATAAGCTACAATGGCTCCAAACCAAGCTCAGAGTGCCAAACCTTTGGTAAAGAAGGTGAGAAATGCAAGTGAATTTAAGAAAAACATCATTGAACAATATGAAAGGAGCAAGAGTTTCAGCAGGAAGAGCAACAGATCGCAGTTCAGAACCTTGCTGCAGAGGAGGAGGAAGGTGGTGCCTTCTTCAGAAATTAAGGAGATTTTTGAAATGTGGGGCAGGATGGAAAGAATTATGGAGAAACATCACCCCGAGTAGGATGTTGCAACATCAGCAACTTGTACAGCGACAGAGTCTTGGCCCATTTTAGGAAAGTTTTAGAGAGAGACCAGAAACAGAGCTCTCTGGACAGTTTTTTTTGCGAGGCAGGACTCCAGTGACTCAAGCTGGTCCTAATGGCATTAAGAAACACAAGAGAAGTAACCCCAGAAAAGCACTTGGTACCTGAGGTGTTGATGGAAGGGGATTCCCCTTCCTAACAGCAACTCAATCTCTCTCCTCCTCCAGTCTTCCAAACACTAAGAAGAATCTCCAATAAAGGTAAGCGTTATGCTGTTAATGTTTCCATTCATCATGTGCCACTGTATTGTTTATGTATTACATCTATATTTCATGTAAAAAAATTTTGTTTTAATACTTATGGGTGACAGGAACAGATTAATTTTTATTTTATTTTATTAACACACTGGCCGATTCCCACCAAGGCAGGGTGGCCCGAAAAAGAAAAACTTTCACCATCATTCACTCCATCACTGTCTTGCCAGAAGGGTGCTTTACACTACAGTTTTTAAACTACAACATTAACACCCCTCCTTCAGAGTGCAGGCACTGTACTTCCCATCTCCAGGACTCAAGTCCGGCCTGCCGGTTTCCCTGAATCCCTTCATAAATGTTACTTTGCTCACACTCCAACAGCACGTCAAGTATTAAAAACCATTTGTCTCCATTCACTCCTATCAAACACACTCATGCATGCCCGCTGGAAGTCAAAGCCCCTCGCACACAAAACCTCCTTTAACCCCTCCCTCCAACCTTTCCTAGGCCGACCCCTACCCCGCCTTCCTTCCACTACAGACTGATACACTCTTGAAGTCATTCTGTTTCACTCCATTCTCTCTACATGTCCGAACCACCTCAACAACCCTTCCTCAGCCCTCTGGACAACAGTTTTGGTAATCCTGCACCTCCTCCTAACTTCCAAACTACGAATTCTCTGCATTATATTCACACCACACATTGCCCTCAGACATGACATCTCCACTGCCTCCAGCCTTCTCGCTGCAACATTCATCACCCATGCTTCACACCCATACAGGAGTGTTGGTAAAACTATACTCTCATACATTCCCCTCTTTGCTTCCAAGGACAAAGTTCTTTGTCTCCACAGACTCCTAAGTGCACCGCTCACCCTTTTCCCCTCATCAATTCTATGATTCACCTCATCTTTCATAGACCCATCCACTGACACGTCCACTCCCAAATATCTGAATACATTCACCTCCTCCATACTCTCTCCGTCCAATCTGATATCCAATCTTTCATCACCTAATCTTTTTATCCTCATAACCTTATTCTTTCCTGTATTCACTTTCAATTTTCTTCTTTTACATACCCTACCAAATTCATCCACCAACCTCTGCAACTTCTCTTTAGAATCACCCAAGAGCACTGTCTCATCAGCAAAGAGCAACTGTGACAACTCCCACTTTATGTGTGATTCTTTATCTTTTAACTCCACACCTCTTGCCAAGACCCTCGCATTTACTTCTCTTACAACCCCATCTATAAATGTATTGAACAACCACGGTGACATCACACATCCTTGTCTAAGGCCTACTTTTACTGGGAAATAATCTCCCTCTTTCCTACATACTCTAACTTGAGCCTCACTATCCTCGTAAAAACTCTTCACTGCTTTCAGTAACCTACCTCCTATACCATACATCTGCAACATCTGCCACGTTGCCCCCCTATCCACCCTGTCATACGCCTTTTCCAAATCCACGAAAACCTTTTTAGCCTTATCTAAATACTGTTCACTTACATGTTTCACTGTAAACACCTGTTCCACACACACACACACCCTACCTTTCCTAAAGCCTCCTTCTTCATCTGCTATTCTATTCTCCATCTTACTCTTAATTCCTTCAATAATAACTACCATACACTTTACCAGGTATACTCAACAGACTTATCCCCCTATAATTTTTGCACTCTTGTCCCCTTTGCCTTTATACAAAGGAACTATGCATGCTCTCTGCCAATCCCTAGGTACCTTACCCTCTTCCATACATTTACTAAATAATAGCACTAACCACTCCAAAACTATATCCCCTCCTGCTTTAACATTTCTATCTTTATCCCATCAATCCCGGCTGCCTTACCCCCTTTCATTTTACCTACTGCCTCACGAACTTCCCCCACACTCACAACTGGCTCTTCCTCACTCCTACAAGATGTTGTTCCTCCTTGCCCTATACACGAAATCACAGCTTCACTATCTTTATCAACATTCAACAATTCCTCAAAATATTCCCTCCATCTTCCCAATACCTCTAACTCTCCATTTAATAACTCTCCTCTCCTATTTTTAACTGACAAATCCATTTGTTCTCTAGGCTTCTTAAACTTGTTAATCTCACTCCAAAACAACTTCTTATTTTCAAGAATTGTATTTACATTATTTCTTACGGGGAAAATTGATTCGAAAATCGTCTATTTCGATAATAGTCCCACTTCCAGGAGCGGATTATGGACGATAATTGAGGGACCACTGTACTTGGGAAATATATTTTTCCTGAAAAAATCCTTTTGTGTGTGTGTGTGTGTGTGTGTGTGTGTGTGTGTGTGTGTGTGTGTGTGTGTGTGTGTGTGTGTGTGTGTGTGTGTGTGTACACTCACCTAGTTGTACTCACCTAGTTGAGGTTGCAGGGGTCGAGTCCAAGCTCCTGGCCCCGCCTCTTCACTGGTCGCTACTAGGTCACTCTCCCTGAACCATGAGCTTTATCGTACCTCTGCTTAAAGCTATGTATGGATCCTGCCTCCACTACATTGCTTCCCAAACTATTCCACTTCCTGACTACTCTGTGGCTGAAGAAATACTTCCTAACATCCCTTTGATTCATCTGTGTCTTCAGCTTCCAACTGTGTCCCCGTGTTGCTGTGTCCAGTCTCTGGAACATCCTGTCTTTGTCCACCTTGTCAATTCCTCTCAGTATTTTGTAAGTCGTTATGTCCCCCCTCTCTCTCCTGTCCTCCAGTGTCGTCAGGTTGATTTCCCTTAACCTCTCCTCATAGGACATACCTCTTAACTCTGGGACTAGTCTTGTTGCAAACCTTTGCACTTTCTCTAGTTTCTTTACATGCTTGGCTAGGTGTGGGTTCCAAACTGGTGCCGCATACTCTAATATGGGCCTAACGTACACGGTGTACAGGGTCCTGAACGATTCCTTATTAAGATGTCGGAATGCTGTTCTGAGGTTTGCCAAGTGCCCTTATGCTGTGGCAGTTATTTGGCTGATGTGCGCTTCAGGAGATGTGCCTGGTGTTATACTCGCCCCAAGATCTTTTTCCTTGAGTGATGTTTGTAGTCTCTGGCCCCCTAGACTGTACTCCATCTGCGGTCTTCTTTGCCCTTCCCCAATCCTCATGACTTTGCACTTGGTGGGATTGAACTCCAGGAGCCAGTTGCTGGACCAGGTCTGCAGCCTGTCCAGATCCCTTTGTAGTTCTGCCTGGTCTTCGATTGAATGAACTCTTCTCATCAACTTCACGTCATCTGCAAACAGGGACACCTCGGAGTTTATTCCTACAGTCATGTCGTTCACAAATACCAGAAACAGCACTGGTCCTAGGACTGACCCCTGTGGGACCCCGCTGGTCACAGGTGCCCACTCTGACACCTCGCCACGTACCATTACTCGCTGCTGTCTTCCTAACAAGTATTCCCTGACTCATTGCAGTGCCTTCCCTGTTATCCCTGCTTGGTCCTCCAGTTTTTGCACTAACCTCTTGTGTGGTACTGTGTCAAAAGCCTTCTTGCAGTCCAGAAAATGCAATCCACCCACCCCCTCTTTCTCTTGTCTTACTGCTGTCACCATGTCATAGAACTCCAGTAGGTTTGTGACACAGGATTTCCCATCTCTGAAACCATGTTGGCTGCTGGTGATGAGATCATTCCTTTCTAGATGTTCCACCATTCTTCTCCTGACAATCTTTTCCATGATTTTGCATGCTATACATGTCAGTGACACTGGTCTGTAGTTTAGTGCTTCATGTCTGTCTCCTTTTTTAAAGATTGGGACAACATTTGCTGTCTTCCATGTCTCAGGCAATCTCCCTGTTTCGATAGATGTATTGAATATTGTTGTTAGGGGTACACATAGCGCTCTGCTCCCTCTCTCAGGACCCATGGAGAGATGTTATCTGGCCCTATTGCCTTTGAGGTATCTAGCTCACTCAGAAGCCTCTTCACTTCTTCCTCGGTTGTGTGTACTGTGTCCAGCACATGGTGTGTGTACCCCACCTCTCCGTCTTTCTGGAGCCCCCTTCTGTCTCCTCTGTGAGCACTTCTTTGAATCTCTTGTTGAGTTCCTCACATACTTCACGGTCATTTCTTGTTGTCTCTCCCCCTTCCTTCCTTAGCCTGATTACCTGGTCCTTAACGGTTGTTTTCTTCCTGATGTGGCTGTATAACAGCTTCGGGTCAGATTTGGCTTTTGCTGCCATGTCGTTTTCATATTGACGTTGGGTCTCCCTTCTTATCTGTGCATATTCGTTTCTGGCTTTAACGACTGCTCTCCTTATTCTCCTGGGTCCTTTGCCTTCTATATTTCTTCCATTCCCTAGCACACTTGGTTTTTTGCCTCCTTGCATCTTTGGGTGAACCATGGGCTCATCCTGGCTTTTTCATTATTCCTGTTACCCTTGGGTACAAACCTCTCCTCAGCCTCCTTGCACATTGTTGCTACATATTCCATCATCTCATTAACTGGCTTCCCTGCCAGTTCTCTGTCCCACAACCTCATTCAGGAAGTTCTTCATTCCTGTGTAGTCCCCTTTCCTGTAGTTTGGTTTTCATTTGTCCTGGCCTTCCTGCTTCCCCCTCCACTTGTAGCTCTGTGTTTCGAAGCTCAAACCACATGATCGCTGGCCCCAAGGGGTCTTTCAATGTGATGTCCTCAATATCTGCACTAAAGGCTCGCAATACTAATCCAGTCTTGCTGGTTCATCCTCTCCTCTCTCTCTTGTAGTGTCCCTTACGTGTTGGTACATGAAGTTTTCCAGTACCACCTCCATCATCTTAGCCCTCCATGTATCTTGGCCCCCATGTGGCTCCAAGTTCTCCCATTCGATCTCCTTGTGGTTAAAGTCGCCCATGATCAGGAGCTTGCCCTGCATGCATGAGCTCTTCTGGCCACTGCAGCCAGTGTGTCAACCATCGCTCTATTGCTCTCGTCATACTCTTGCCTTGGCCTCCTGCTGTTCTGTGGTGGGTTATACATCACTGCAATTATCACCTTGTGTGTGTGTCTGTGTGTGTGTGTGTGTGTGTACTCACCTAGTTGAGGTTGCAGGGGTCGAGTCCAAGCTCCTGGCCCCGCCTCTTCACTGGTCGCCACTAGGTCACTCTCCCTGAACCATGAGCTTTATCGTACCTCTGCTTAAAGCTATGTATGGATCCTGCCTCCATTACATCGCTTCCCAAACTATTCCACTTCCTGACTACTCTGTGGCTGAAGAAATACTTCCTAACATCCCTTTGATTCATCTGTGTCTTCAGCTTCCAACTGTGTCCCCGTGTTGCTGTGTCCAGTCTCTGGAACATCCTGTCTTGTCCACCTTGTCAATTCCTCTCAGTATTTTGTAAGTCGTTAACATTCCCCCCTATCTCTCCTGTCCTCCAGTGTCGTCAGGTTGATTTTCCCTTAACCTCTCCTCATAGGACATACCTCTTAACTCTGGGACTAGTCTTGTTGCAAACCTTTGCACTTTCTCTAGTTTCTTTACATGCTTGGCTAGGTGTGGGTTCAAACTGGTGCCGCATACTCCAATATGGGCCTAACGTACACGGTGTACAGGGTCCTGAACGATTCCTTATTAAGATGTCGGAATGTGTCTGTGTGTGTGTGTGTGTGTGGTGTGTGTGTCTGTGTGTGTCTGTGTGTGTGTGTGTGTGTGTGTGTGTGTGTGTGTGTGTTGGTGTGGTGTGTGGTGTGGTGTGTGGTGTGTGTGTGTGGTGTGTGTGTGTGTGTGTGGTGTGTGGTGTGTGTGTGGTGTGTGTGTGGTGTGTGTGTGTGTGTGTATGTGTGTGTGTGTGTGTGTGTGTGTGTGTGTTAGTTACCATTTTGTCCTAGGCACATGTCGATTAGACACTAGGCCTGTTGTATGTGTGTATGTGTGTGTGTGTGAGTGTGTGTGTGTGTGTGTGTGTGTGTGTGTGTGTGTGTGTGTGTGTGTGTGTGATGTGTGTGTGTGTGTGTGTGTGTGTGTGTGTGTGTGTGTGTGTGTGTGTGTGTGTGATGTGTGTGATGTGTGTGATGTGTGTGTGTGTGAGTGTGATTGTGTGTTGTGTGTGTGTGTGTGTGTGTGTGTGTGTGTGTGTGTGTGTGTGTGATGTGTGTGTGTGTGATGTGTGTGTGTGATGTGTGTGTGTGGTGTGAGTGTGTGTGTGTGTGAGATGTGTGTGTGAGATGTGTGTGTGAGATGTGTGTGTGTGTGTGTGTGAGATGTGTGTGTGTGTGAGATGTGTGTGTGTGAGATGTGTGTGTGTGAGATGTGTGTGTGTGAGATGTGTGTGTGGAGATGTGTGTGTGTGAGATGTGTGTGTGTGAGATGTGTGTGTGTGAGATGTGTGTGTGTGAGATGTGTGTGTGTGAGATGTGTGTGTGTGAGATGTGTGTGTGTGAGATGTGTGTGATTGTGTGTGTGATTGTGTGTGTGATTGTGTGTGTGATTGTGTGTGATTGTGTGTGTGTGATTGTGTGCGTGTGTGATTGTGTGTGTGTGATTGTGTGCGTGTGTGATTGTGTGCGTGTGTGATTGTGTGCGTTGTGCGCGTGTGTGATGTGCGTGCGTGTGTGATGTGCGTGCGTGTGTTGATGTGCGTGCGTGTGTGATGTGCGTGTGTGATGTGCGTGTGTGATGTGCGTGTGTGATGTGCGTGTGTGATGTGCGTGTGTGATGTGCGTGTGTGATGTGCGTGTGTGATGTGCGTGTGTGATGTGCGTGTGTGATGTGCGTGTGTGCTGTGTGTGTGTGTGTGCTGTGGTGTGTGTGTGTGCTGTGTGTGTGCGCTATGTGTGTGTGCTATGTGTGTGTGCTGCGTGTGTGTGTGTGTGCTGCGTGTGTGTGTGTGTGTGTGTGCTGCGTGTGTGTGTGTGTGTGTGCTGCGTGTGTGTGTGTGTTGTGTGTTGTGTGTGTGTGCGCTGCGTGTGTGTGTGTGTGTGTGTGTGTGTGTGTGTGTGTGTGTGTGTTGTGTGTGTGTGTGTGTGTGTGTGTGTGTGTGTGTGTGTGTGTGTGTGTGTGTGTGTGTGTGCCCTCGTGCTAGATCCATTTTCTTTCACAAGAGTGACGAAAGAAGGGATGATATGCCTTATGGTCAGTGGTGTCCACAATGTCCCTTTCCTAGCTGTGGAGCAGGCCTTCATGTTATGCTAGATAATATTTATTCTGGCATATTTTTTATGTTTCTATGCTACTGATATCTCGCCTTGTTAGATCAACTGTGATAGGTAAATAAGCCTTACTGTTGATATTAGCGTAACAATAAAACATTCTACCAGCTGCTCTCTCTTGCTTGTATCAGCACTTCTACCTGGAAGGTTCCTGATTGGTTCTCTGACTACATTAACTACATAGTACTATGTTACTTTTACTAAATATTTTACTACTGTATATCAACATCACGTTACTGTAATGATTTTATTTTATTATTTTTATATTTCATTTTTTACTTTACTTTTTATGCTGTTAGTACAGTGTCCTAACTTGCGAGTTTTTTGAGATACGAGCTATCCCTGGGTCGATTTTTTGCTCTGAGTTACGAGCCAGCTCCCTCCTCCTCCTCCTTCCCCCTCAACCCAAAACCTGGACACCTCGCTTGTTTATCTATGATTTCATGCTTTAATTCCATGGAAATCATTCTCTTTTTCTTCTCAGCAATAATATAATAATAATATTATTATTACAGTCCAGTCATTCAGTAAGTCAGTCTAGTCATTCAGAAAGTCAGTCACAAAAACTCATGTTAACCTCTTTTTCTGTGTACAAAGTAATACTTCAGTTATGGCTACAGGTTCTCTCTCTCTCTCTCTGTTAATTCTGAGACTTAAGTGCTTATACCTCTTCGTGTCACTTTCAGCAACAATGGTATGGCTATTGGGTGTCATGATTGCTTAGCAGATAATTAAAATATCGGAACACAATTGACAAACACAGCGGCCTTGTAGGAGAGAAAGACCGGGCACGTATGAATTACGAATGCTTAGATGGTGGGGTAGTGTTAGGGAGTGCTAAGGGATGGTGGGGATGTGTGGGAGGGTGGTAGGGGATGGTGGGGTGGTGTCGGGGAGTGGTAGGGGATGGTGGGGTGGTGTCGGGGAGTGGTAGGGGATGGTGGGGTGGTGTCGGGAGTGGTAGGGGATGGTGGGGTGGTGTCGGGGAGTGGTAGGGGATGGTGGGGTGGTGTCGGGGAGTGGTAGGGGATGGTGGGGTGGTGTCGGGGAGTGGTAGGGGATGGTGGGGTGGTGTTGGGGAGTGGTAGGGGATGGTGGGGTGGTGTCGGGGAGTGGTAGGGGATGGTGGGGTGGTGTCGGGGAGTGGTAGGGGATGGTGGGGTGGTGTCGGGAGTGGTAGGGGATGGTGGGGTGGTGTCGGGGAGTGGTAGGGATGGTGGGGTGGTGTCGGGGAGTGGTAGGGGATGGTGGGGGTGGTGTCGGGGAGTGGTAGGGGATGGTGGGGTGGTGTCGGGAGTGGGTAGGGGATGGTGGGGTGGTGTCGGGGAGTGGTAGGGGATGGTGGGGTGGTGTCGGGGAAGTGGTAGGGGATGGTGGGGTGGTGTCGGGGAGTGGTAGGGGATGGTGGGGTGGTGTCGGGGAGTGGTAGGGGATGGTGGGGTGGTGTCGGGGAGTGGTAGATGGTGGGATGGTGTGGGGGGTGGTAGGGGATGGCTCTCCGGCTGCCACACAAGGCGGCTGCTTGAGAAAAAGAGAATTTTTTTCCTTCCCACAAACTGAACCATGTTACATTAATTATACGACGTTTTATGTAAAATTGTGCAGCAATATTTCAATGGCAGTCTACTGTATTATTATAATAACAACAGAGCTTCAGTTCCCTAAATTAATAATAATAATAATAATGCATAATATGTACGTAATAATAATTCAGATTGCTTCTGCTAGTTGGCACAGCTGATCAGCAGTAAACATGTTTACATCCTTGTGGGGGCAGTTCTCTCATGCTTGTTTACATTTTTTTTAGTCATTTGGCCAAATTTCTTTTTTCTAACAATGGATCCTAGTGATCTACTGCAGTTAGCCTCAAAAATACTCCGTTTTCTCTTACAGTAAGAACATGGGAAGATACCATGTATAGTCAAATTGGGACAGAAATGGCAGACACTTCTGCCGCTGCCACTGCCACCACATATGGCCTATTTTATTCATTCTAGAGTATATATCATGTTTCTGTGCTAATTATATTGTTTATGTCATATTTGATGAATTGCGATACAGTGGAACCTCAAAAATTGAACATATCACACATCGAACGTTTCGAAAATAGGACCATTTTTTCGGACAAACTGTGTCCCCATCATCGAACGTGCAACTATTTTCGGACCGCCGGGTACAGGACCTGTCTGCCGCCCGCTCTGTCCGCGTCCCTGCGCAGGCGCCGTGAGCAGTCTAGCTTTGTTTATGCATGAGTGAACACTAACCTGCACTCTCACTCACGCATTTTACGATTATTTCGTTGTGTTTTGTGCTTGTGGGACTGTGAAATGAGCTGCCATGGGCCCAAAGAAGCTTGCTAGTGGTACCCCTATGGTAAAGAAAGTGAGAAACACCATAGATGTGAAGAAGGAAATAATACAGAAGTATGAGAGTGGTGTGAGCCCTTTTTTGACTTGCCAGGATGTATGGGAAAAACAAGCCCGACCATCGGTTCTATCCTGTCAAAGAAAGAACAAATCAAGGAAGCTTGATGTTGCAAAAGGTGTTAAAAATAGGGAGTGGATGAGGTGCCTTCTTCAAAGATTAAGGAGATTTTGTGCCAAGTGGAATGATGTCCAAATGTTTGTGCAGAAGTACCACCCTGAGCAAGCTGAAACAAAACCATCTTTGCAACAAGTTCAGTGACAGAACCATGTCCCATTTTAGGGAAATGTTAAAGAGGCACCAGAAAACAGAGGGGCTGTGGACAGTTATTTTGTGAGACAGGGGTCCAGTGACTCAAGCTGGTCCTAGTGGCATTAAAAGACAGAAGGGAAGTAACCCCAGAGAGGGCTTTACCTGAAGTGCTCATGGAGGGGGATTCTCCTTCCAAACAATAACCCCAACTCCCTCACTCCTCCTCCCTATCTTCCAGATGCCATCACCAATCTTCAATAAAGGTAAGTAAAAATGTTATTTTATATGTATTACTATACATAATTAAAAGCTATAGTATTTGTTGTATGTAAAACTGTAATTAATCTCTATAAAATGTATTTTTTGTGTGAATATTTTTGGGTTTCTGGAACGGATTAATTGTATTTCCATTATTTCTTATGGGAAATATTGCTTCGAATTTCAGACTTTTCGAATTTAGAACTAGCTCCTGGAATGGATTAAGTTCGATTTTTGAGGTTCCACTGTAGATAAATAAGCTGTACGGTTGATAATAGCATCATATTCAAGTATTTCTTCTAGTCTCTCCAGAGTGCAGGAACGAATTAATGGCTTTTCAATTAATTTAAATGAGGAAAATTAATTTGATACACGAGTAAATGTTAGATTTAGGAGAAACACTGTGCATAGGCGTCGAAGATTCCAAAGCTTCTTTGATGCACCACCATCTTCTCTGTTCTTTCTCCTCCCTTCTCTCTCTCTTTTTTTTTTTTTTTTTTACACAGGGTTTGACAAGGTTAAGGATCCCTAGCTTTATTGACAAGCTATTTACAGGTTAAGGATTCCTAACTTTATTGGCAAGCTAAGAGCTGTTACCTACATCAGCTCATTTGAAAGCATTTTTATTGTTATGAGACATACAAGTAGGGAACAGGATGAAGTTGGAGCCATCTGTGGGCCAGCATTTTCATTTGATCAACTGACTATCTCGTTGACATCATTATGCTGTACGAATGTGTTCCATACTCGAGTCATCCTGGGTATGTATGATCTCAGATGGAGTGATGTTCTGTAGAAGGGTACAGCCAGAGTGAAGTTGCTGCTTTCTGCCAGTCTTGTGGCATAAAAGCTTGTTTCACGCTGTCCTCAAAGTGGATCCAAGTGTGGTATTTTGACAATATTGGCCTTGTACATAACAGTAAGGCCCCCCCACATCCCTCCTATGTTGAAGGCTCTGCTGAAATGACAGATCTATCCAGGATGGGTCCAGGCGAGAGATGAGACGTCTTGCTCTGTTCTCTACTCTGTCAAGCAGTCACAGATGAGAGGGGGGGCAAGCAAACCAAGAAAGTGGAGCATACTCAAGGTGCGAGCGTACTTGTGCCTCGTACAGGATCTTGCAACCCCTACTGTCAAGCAGATGTGAGATACGGCAAAGTGCTGTAAGCTTCCTGGCTGCCTTGTTTGCAAGATTTACAACATGGTTCTTCATGGTTAGTTTGGAGTCAAATTTCACCCCAAGGATACAATTCTTCTCCAGGTGCACACCCTCCATTCATCCTTACTACTGCACCAGCATTACCATCATGGTGCCTAGAGACGATCATCATTTGCATTTTCTCAGGTGCAAATGTTACTTGCCATCTATTTCCCCAAGCTGATATAGCTCTCAGCTCGTGATTGATGTAGCTTAGAGCAGCTGGCATTTCTTCTCTTGGATAAGTGAATGTCAGTGTACAGTCGTCTGCATATGCATGTGATTCTGGTATGAGATGAAGAAGGTCGTTGAAGTAGACATTCCATAACAATGGACCCAGCACGCTTCCTTGCGGAACACTTGCCCCAATATAATGTCTTGCTGATTCCGTTCCATTGAGAACTACACTTAGAGATCTACCATGAAGGTAATCACTGAGGAGACATAGCATAGAGCCTGCAATTCCCAGTGCTTTAAGTTTTGCAAAGAGGCCCTGGTGCCACACCCGGTCAAAAGCGCCAGCAATGTCCAGTGCTCCTTTTCTCTCTTCTCCTCTCCTCCTCCTCTCTCCTCCTCCTCTCTCCTCCTCCTCTCTCTCTTCTCCTCCTCCTCCTCCTCTTCCCTTCCCTCCTCCTCTTCTTCTATCCTCCCTCCTCTCTCCTCCTCTCTTCCTGCCTCCTCCTCCTCTTCTCTCTCTCCTCTCCTCTTCCTCCTCTCCTCCTCCTCTTCCTCTCTCCTCCTCCTCTTCCTCTCTCTCCTCCTCCTCCTCTCTTCCTCTCCTCCTCTCCTCTCTTCTCTCTTCCTCCTCCTCTCCTCTCTCTCCTCCTCCTTCTCCTCTCTCCTCTCCTCTCCTCTCTCTCTCTCCTCTCCTCCTCCTCCTCCTCCTCTCTCCTCTCCTCTCCTCCTCCTCCTCTCCCTCCTCCTCCTCCTCTCCTCCTCCTCCTCCTCCTCCTCTTCTCTCCTCCTCCTCCTCCTCCTCACTCATCTCCTTCTCCCTTCCTTCTCTCTTTCATCCTCCTCTTTCTTCTCCTCTTCAGTTCCTGCTCCACCGTTATACTTGCTCCTGCCTCACAGGTTGCGTACCCAAGTCTCTGCCTCCATGTGCGTTTGCCATGCATACGCAATCTCCGGTGACCACTGCATCTGCTCCTCTCTGCCAGATGCATGGCCGTAAGTCACATATACAGTGATATCCTCAATGTGTACCCTGCCCGCATCTTAATGTTCATATTATGTGCATCAGCCTGTCAATCACAAGTATAATATCTGTGTATCATTATACAATAATTCATTAGGCACAACACTGAAATTATTGGACATACATAATTCACAGACATAACTGGAGGAAAAGCAAAGCTCTCAGAAAATGTAAACAAACCAGGTGGCACACGGTGATTATTAGAAAGTCAGGTGGGCGGAGCCATACAGAGAGTTTTGGTCCTAATTTGAAATGTCCGTATTTGCCGATTGCCATAAGGCCAAACACCGTAAAGCGGAACCCTGCTGCATGACATTTTTTGCAAATTATATAATACACTACAAATCAAAAACAAAATACAGTGGACCCTCAACCAACGGCATTAATCCATTCCAGAGAGCTTGCCGTTAGTCGAATTAATTTTCCCCATAAGAAATAATAGAAATAGAATTAATCCGTTCCAGACATCCAAAACTATTTAACAAATTTTTTTTAAATGAAATATACATTTACCTAGGCAAAAACCAATGGTACATGCAAAATAAACAATTAAGCCCTTAACCCTTTGACTGTTTCAGGCCCCTCTCTGAAACTGTCATTCTATGTCGTTCAATTTTTGAAAAAAAAAAAAAAAATCTTATGAAACGATAGAGAATCTTTTCCTGATGGTAATGACACCAAAAGTTCGAAATTTGGTCGAAAATTATGCTCCCACGAAGTTAGCAGTCTCGGCGACATATGCGTATTGGCGATTTCGCCGACTTTGAGCCCTATTTTCAGCCAATTCCATTGTTCCAGTTGACCAAACTCATAGCTATTTATTTAGAACTCCATTTTATCTATCAGCTGAGTACAAGAAACCTCCCATTTACTAATTTGGACTACCTAACATGGTGGTCAGAAATTGGCAATTTGGCCAATTTCACGCAAACTAAAAAGATGCCAATTTCAAAATAGGGTCCAGAATAAACAAGGTAGACATTCGTGGCACTAAAATAACATATGCTCTGTTCATTAGTCACATCTCTAGGCCCCTCTTATATTATTATTGCTTTCTATTTTGATTTTTTATTCATACAAAAAAATACAAAATTTACTGTTATGCAGACTACTGCATTATTGTAAAAATGGTATAAATAATATCAGTGCACTAGTGAAAGAATATTAGACTCCCCAGTTGACGTGCATTGGACGTGTGGTGTGATTTATTTACTCCTTAACATTGGTAAAAATCGAACATTTCCGCTACTTTGAGCTCAGTTTCAAGGTCGTTTTCATCGTCAAAGTAATGAAAATCATCTCTATTTCTGTAATATGTTTTCCATTTTATCACCCAAGACCATGAAAACGCGAATACAACGATAAATACTATACGAAAATGCACCTCAAAGTCGGCGTTTTATTCAAAAAAAAAAAAAAAAAAAAATAAAGGTTTTTTTTCTCATTATGCAATGTGTGCTGCAGGATTTTTTTTATGTGGTGCACACTGACCACACAGACCCACTCTCTCACATGTGGGCCTACCAGCTTTCTCCCGCTTGATTTGAAGCCGCTAGAATTATTGAGTATATATACGTCAGAAACATTGGCTTGTAAGACGTATTTATACGTCGAAAACAGTCAAAGGGTTAAATGGTCCAAACGTATACATACGTTTTTTCAACATCTGAAAGTATGTAAAAAATGTAATTCTTTGTTTTACATTTGAAAACGTGTAAAAAAACTTATCTACATTTTTTGTTATATTTGAAAATATGTAAGAAAAAGTAGATCTACTTTTGTAGCACTACGAATTTGAACATCGATCTGTTTCGACCATTTAAGGGTTAAATGCCACTTACCTGTATTATGGTGTTGGTGATGAGTGATGTGCCAGCAGCAGGGGAGATTGAGGTGTTTTATTGTTTGGAAGGGGAATCCCCTTCCATAAAGACTTGAGGTACCAAGTCCTTTGGTGGGGTTACCTCCCTTCTTGGTTGTTTAATGCCATTAGGACCAGCTTGAGAATCACTGGACCACCCTCTACCACCATCACAACCACTACCACCATCACAACCACTACCACCCTCTACCACCATCACAACCACTACCACCCTCTACCACCACCACTTTCGTATTTTTCAACAAACTTTTTCTTGAATTCTATCCTGTTTCTCACTTCCTTTACCAAAGGGCTGGCTCTAGAAGCTTTCTTGGGGCCCATGGTGGCTTATCTAGCAGTTACAAGCACTAAAAACACTTAAATAATCCAAGATATATGGCAGTTGCAAGTGGAACTGACCGCAACAATTGCACACTGAGTCTTGGAGAGGCTGGGCCCGCTCAGGTCGCGCTCCAGACGCATGGACACATCACAGACGAACGTCGTTGGTAGCTTTTTTCGCCGTCGATAGAGACATTTTTATGCCAAAAAGCGCAGTTAGACAAATTTGCCGTTACTTAATGCCACCGTTAGTTGAGGGTCCACTGTATATACAATTATAGTAAAACAAATAATTATGAGGTGTGGTACCCAGACGAGCTACCACACCTGATTCCTACAATAATTACTAATTTCCACCCTATATTAAGACTACAAATTTTTTAAAAAGTAATGAGTTTTTCTGTTGTGCATTTTACTCTTTTAGGTTAGTTCTATTGCCCTTTAAATAGGGTGATGTGAAAAACAATTTTTGGGCTATACAAGGGGGGGGGGGGGGGGGGCGGGGAAAGGAGAGAGAGAGAGAGAGGAGAGAAAAAAAAAAGGATTTGTTTACGTGGTAGCTGTGTTAAGGGGCCGCTGTACCTTCAGCTTTCACAGATGCTTGGAAGCGTTGATTTGATTTTAAATACATTCGGTAGCGTGGGAGCGCTTGGGGTTGGTTTTATAATGTTTCAAAATTTCCCTGGAAGATCCTGTCATTGCCTGTGATTTGCGGTTATATTATGGCACAAGATCATCGGGCCCATGTGGCGGTCACGCTTTTCAGCTCGTGTAGTGGATAACTGAATGTCAAAACAAGCCCAAAATTTTTTTTCTCAGTTTTTGTCAGTGATATCTAATCTATCACAAAGTTTGTAGTCTCTGTTGGCCAATGTATAGAACTGCAAAGAAAAACTTTAAATGGTGCAATTCTTCTCTAGTTTGTATTCAAACAAATGAAAAAAAAGATAATCAAATTTTAAAAAATGGCGGTCTAAATTCTGTTCATAACATGTTTTCACACAAAAAAGGTCAGTTTCACATTTATTTGTGTGAAATTTACTTTCAAAATACAATTTACTTTCGAGATTTTTAATTATCTTTTATAACCTCTGCATGTAGGCAGTTGTGTATTTACAAAGATGACACCAAAACCCCACAAAGTTTTAGTGTAAAAACACTTCAAAAGGGTTTTACCAGGGTTCCAACGGTACCTCATAGTAGTAGTTTTAGTTTGTAGTAGTAATAATAAAAATAATAATAATAATAATAATAAAAAATAATAAATAATATGGTAGTAGGTTGGTAGAAGAAAACCACCCAGGGAGGATCCCGTCCTCCCAAGTGGGGTTTTTAAAAAAAACCCGAATTGTTTTACATGATGGGTAGGATTGCGGTGTCTTTTGTCTGTCTAAAAAATATGCAAGTTACGGGCATGTTTGTATTCTACTTACACTTAGGTCACACTACACATAATTTCCGTTTATTTATCACATCATCGAGTTTTCTTTGATTTTATTTTAATAGTTCTTGGTCTTACTATTTTTCCTTTTTATCCATGGGGAAAGTGGAAAAAGAATCTTTCCTCCGTAAGCCAGGTGTTGTAAAAGTCAACAAAAATCCCGGGGAACAATGGCTAGAAACCCCCTTTTCCCGTAAAGATTACTAAAAAGAATAAGAAAAAAATTTAAAAGTGGGAATTGAACGTGCGTGGATTTTGTACGGATGATAAAAAAGAGAGATTGTAATGTTATAAATGAGAAGAAAATGGATGTCCTGTTTAAGTGAAACAAAGTAAGGGGGTGGGAGAGCTTCAAGGAGAGGAATAAACGGGTTTTAGGCAGGGTTTAAAATAGGTTGAGTAAGAAGGAGTAGCAATAAGTTGGGGGTAAGCTATGGCGGAAAAAAAGAGGGACTAAAATGAAAAAAATTAAAGGTTTTATTGGGGTAAAATAAAGATTGGTGTAAAAAAGGGG
Organism: Cherax quadricarinatus; assembly: GCF_026875155.1. NCBI lineage: Eukaryota > Metazoa > Arthropoda > Malacostraca > Decapoda > Parastacidae > Cherax > Cherax quadricarinatus. The sequence continues at coordinate 7,847,889 of NC_069438.1, forward strand.
GTTTATAGTAAGCGTGTATGAAACTGGAGAAGAGAAAAGTGTAGAGGAGAGAGAGAGTTTGGGGAAATGTTAGAGTGCATGGGGATTTTGAATAAAAGTGTGGGAAAATTTGGTGGTTGGGGTTTTAAAAAGCTAAAGTGGGAAAAAAATGTTATGGGGGAAATTAGTGGTAAATTTGGGGTGCCGGGGGGTAAATGTAAATGGGGAGCCTTTAACGGCTTTGTGTAAAAAAGGAAATTTGGTAATAATTTATACATTTTTTATAAAAAAAAGAGGTAAATAAATTTACAAGGTATGATGTAGCACGTAATAAAAGTAGTTTGTTAGATTTGTTGGGTGAAATAAAAGGTTGAGGGTAGGCCCCCCGGATGTACATGTTTATAGGGGGCAATGTATATGGATCATTATTTAGTTGTAGCTACAGTTAGAGTAAGGGAAGAGGGGGAAAAGAGGAAGGTGGCAACAACAAGTAAAGGGAGGTAAAAGGTTAAAAACAAAGGGAGGAGGAAGTTCGGGGGGTTATAAGGATTTTGGGCAGAAAGGTGGGCTGTGCAAAGATGAGTAGGGGGGGGTTGAAGAGGGGGGGATATTTTAAAAATCCCCGTTTTTTAAAATGGGGGGCAGAAGTTTGTGGTTATAGGAGGGGGGGCAGGAGGAAAGGGAGTTTTTGGGAATGAAAAAGAAAAAGGGTGTGAAAAAGAAAAAAAGGTAGCTTACGAAGGTTTTTACAAAGCAGAAGTGTTTAAGAAGAGCGAGTACAGTGGACCCCCGCATACCGATGGCATACATAACGATTAAACCCCTTTCCACTTGTTTAATCGCAAAAATTTTGCCCGCATACCCCTTAAAAACCCCCTCACCGTTTTCGTCCGAGAGCATCCAAGTGCGCCCTCAGCCAGCCTAAATGTGCTGCGGTGGCATTTTTTACCCGCCCGCCCCCGCGGTAACATCCCAAACATACAATCGGTATTTCGTATTATTACAGTGTTTTCGGTGCTTTTTCTGGAAAATAAGTGCCTGGGCCCAAAAAAGCTTTGTGCCAACCCTACAGCAATAAGGGTGAGAATTCCAATAGAGATAAAAAGAGTCATTTATAAGTAGAAAATGGGGGTGGTATCGCCGACCGGTAGGTTGTACAAGAAACCCCAATCGACCATCGTACTATTGTGGGCACCAGAAAGGGAAAAAGGAAGTGTTCTTTTTCCAAAGGTTTAAATGTGTTTTCGAAAAAAGATCGCAAAAATGATGAAGATGTTGAGAGTCTTTTGGTGTGGTAAAAAGAAAAAAAGCTAGCAGGAGATAGCGTCTCTAAGCGATATAAAGGAAAAAGGCTAGGGAAGTTGCATGAGGATTTAAAAAAAAAAATGCCTGCAAAATGTGTGATGTGAGTGAATTTAAGGCCAGCAAAAAGGGTTTGGTTTGGAGATTTAAGAAGGGTAGTGGCATACATTGTGTATAAGATGGGAGGCTGCCAGTTCGGACCCAAAGGGTGAAAAGTATGTGTGATTCAAAAGTACATAGAGACTGAAGGACTTTAAACCTGAACAAGGTTTAATTGTGATGAAAAGGCCTGTTTTGGGGAAAATGCCAAGCAGGACCTACATTTTACTCAGGGGGAAAGGCCTCCAGGGGCATAAGCTATGAAAGACAGGTTACTTTTTTGATGGTTCCAAAGCTACTGGTGATTGCAAAGTTAAGCCTTTATTTGGTACACTTGAAACTCCCAGAGCGTTCAGGCAAAAAAATGTCCTCAAGGAGAAATTTTTTGTGTGCGTGGGGGCAAACGTAAAGGCAGGGCACTTTAAAAATTTTTTTATGACTGGTTACACCATGCATTTTCCCCCAATGTGAAAAATTACCTAACTGAAAAGAAATTAGAACTTAAGTGCTCTGGTGTTGAAATGCCCCCGGTCAACCCACAGACGGGAGGCGATTTATGGGGACTTTAAAATTTATTTAAACAAGTTTTTGCCTCCCAATACCATCCTCTCCTGCAGCCCCTGGACCGATTTTTTGCAAAATTCAAAAAAGTACCAAAAGCTTGTTTTAAAGGGGCTTTTTAGTGACCCCAGAAAAATCAACTGACTCGAAGGGTTTTGGAGGAGCACTTTAATATCCCCAAATGTGTAAAAACCCATAGGTAAAGGGTTGGGAGGGGGGGGACTAAGAAGCCTTGAACTTGTTGGAAGAAAAAGTGGCCCGGAAAGTGTAGCAAAAGGGGTTTTGAAGGGTTTTTAGGCTAACCCGAGAGGATTATGCAGTTGGGGAATCCATTTTGTGGATTTGGGAAAAATCCTTGGGGTTGGAGGTTAGTGGGGAGGTGTGGAAAAGTTGGGGGGGGAGGACAATGAAGAACTAACCATGTGAGCTGATAGATCAACTTAACACAAGAGGCCCGACCCGAGGAAAAAATGGTTCAGAGGAGGGGAAGGGAAATTGAAGAGTTGCCTATTACAAGATTAAGGGAAAAGTTTGCAAAGGGCTTGAAGTGAAACACTTTAGGGAATATAAAAAAAGAGAGGTCAGGCCACTATGGAAGATATGTTGTGCGAAAGAAGTCCCGGACTCTGAAATGGTCCCAGTGGCATTAAAAAAAGAAGGGAAAATAACCCCAGAAAGGGGCTGACACCTCAAGTCTTAATGGAAGGGGGGTTCCCCTTCAAAAAAAAACTAACATCTCTTCCCCCCCTCCATCCCATCAATCATACCAGATCTTAAATAAAAATAATGCCATGTAAGTGTGATGCCTTTTTTGTTTGTGTGTACGTATTAAAATTAAAAATTTCATGTGGTTTTAAAAAAAATTTTTTTTTTATACTTTTGGGTGTCTTGCCGGATTTTTTGATTTGATTTTTTTTAGGGGAAAATTTATTGATACCGATTTTTTCGCATAACAATGACCCCTCTTGCACGGATTAAAACGGTATGCGGGGGGCCCCCCTGTATATGGAGGTAAAAGAAAGGTGAGAAGTGGTGAGAGAGTGCAAAAGGGGCAGATGAAAGAGTGGGGAGGCATGTCAAGAAATTTTAATGAAAATAAGAAAAAAATTTTGGAGTGAGTTAAGCAAGTTAAGAAAGCCTGGGGGAAAGTATGGATTTGTCAGTTAAAAACAGAGTAGGGGAGTTATTAGATGGGGAGAGGGAGGTATTAGGTAGATGGCGAGAATATTTTGAGGAACTTTTAAATGTTTAGGAAGAAAGGGAGGCAGTAATTTCATGCACTGGCCAGGGAGGTATACCATCTTTTAGGAGTGAGAAGAGGAGAATGTAAGTGTGGTGGAGGTTACATGAGGCATTACGTAGAATGAAAGGGGTAAAGCAGCTGGAACTGATGGGATCATGACAGAAATGTTTAAAGCAGGGGGGGATATAGTGTTGGAGTGGTTGGTACTTTTGTTTAATAAATGTATGAAAGAGGGGAAGGTACCTAGGGATTGGAGGAGAGCATGTATAGTCCCTTTACATAAAGGGAAAGGGGACAAAAGAGATTGTAAAAATTATAGAGGAATAAGTTTACTGAGTATACCAGGAAAAGTACACGGTAGGGTTATAATTGAAAAAATTAGAGGTAAGACAGAATGTAGGATTGCGGATGAGCAGGGAGGCTTCAGAGTGGGTAGGGGATGTGTAGATCAAGTGTTTACATTGAAGCATATATGTGAACAGTATTTAGATAAAGGTAGGGAAGTTTTTATTGCATTTATGGATTTAGAAAAGGCATATGATAGAGTGGATAGAGGAGCAATGTGGCAGATGTTTCAAGTATATGGAATAGGTGGTAAGTTACTAAATGCTGTAAAGAGCTTTTATGAGGATAGTGAGGCTCAGGTTAGGGTATGTAGAAGAGAGGGAGAATACTTCCCGGTTTAAAAGTAGGTCTTAGACAGGGATGTGTAATGTCACCATGGTTGTTTAATATATTTATAGATGGGGTTGTAAAAGAAGTGTTCGGGAGAGGGGTGGGATTAAATTATGGGGAATCAAATTCAAAATGGGAATTGACAGTTACTTTTTGCTGATGATACTGTGCTTATGGGAGATACTAAAAAAAATTGCAAAGGTTAGTGGATGAGTTTGGGAATGTGTGTAAAGGTTAGAAAGTTTGAAAGTGAACATAGAAAAGAGTAAGGTGATGAGAGTATCAAATGATTTAGATAAAGAAAAATTGGATATCAAATTGGGGAGGAGGAGTATGGAAGAAGTGAATGTTTTCAGATACTTGGGAGTTGACGTGTCGGCGGATGGGTTTATGAAGGATGAGGTTAATCATAGAATTGATGAGGGAAAAAAAGGTGAGTGGGGTGCGTTGAGGTATATGTGGAGTCAAAAAACGTTATCTATGGAGGCAAAGAAGGGAATGTATGAAAGTATAGTAGTACCAACACTCTTATATGGATGTGAAGCTTGGTTGGTAAATGCAGCAGCGAGGAGACGGCTGGAGGCAGTGGAGATGTCCTGTCTAAGGGCAATGTGTGGTGTAAATATTTATGCAGAAAATTCGGAGTGTGGAAATTAAGAGAAGGTGTGGAGTTAATAAAAGCATTAGTCAGAGGGCAGAAGAGGGGTTGTTGAGGTGGTTTGGTCATTTAGAGAGAATGGATCAAAGTAGAATGAAATGGAAGGCATATAAATCTATAGGGGAAGGAAAGAGGGGTAGGGGTCGTCCTCGAAAGGGTTGGAAAGAGGGGGTAAAGGTGGTTTTGTGGGCGAGGGGCTTGGACTTCCAGCAAGCGTGCATGAGCGTGTTAGATAGGAGTGAATGGAGACGAATGATACTTGGGACCTGACGATCTATTGGAGTGTGAGCAGGGTAATATTTAGTGAAGGGATTCAGGGAAACCGGTTATTTTCATATAGTCGGACTTGAGTCCTGGAAATGGGAAGTACAATGCCTGCACTTTAAAGGAGGGGTTTGGGATATTGGCAGTTTGGAGGGATATGTTGTGTATCTTTATACGTATATGCTTCTAAACTGTTGTATTCTGAGCACCTCTGCAAAAGCAGTGATAATGTGTGAGTGAGGTGAAAGTGTTGAATGATGATGAAAGTATTTTCTTTTTGGGGATTTTCTTTCTTTTTTGGGTCACCCTGCCTCGGTGGGAGATGGCCGACTTGAGGAAAAAAAAAAAAAAGTAATAATAATAAATAATAAATAATAATAAATAATAATAAATAATAATAATAAATAATAAATAATAATAATAATAATAATAATAATAATAATAAAACCAAGACAAAAGCAAGAAGGGCCAAGCTGAGGGCAAACTGTATAAAAATATGTTCAACAGTCAGTGCCATGCCACGAACTTCTTGGGAGGGCATGGGGGTTAGAGAGCCTGCACATAGTCAGCTATGAGCACGTCGGCACTCGCCTGTTCATCTAAGTCGCCAATAACTCCACAGCCTTGTGCCATGCATGGAAACAAGTTAATCATATCTGCTTCTTCTGGAACAGAGTGAACTTAAGTATGCTGTGCCAGGGCAGACAGAGCACACTCGTAATCCAAGTACAGGAGAGCCCTGCTTTAGAATAATTCATTGGATGGTATTTTGCTAATGCAGCCATTTTCAATTATACCCAGTCTTCATTTATACAGACTTTCTACAATATATTCACTACTCACTAAAAGCTAAGGGCAAAAATATTTCAAGTAATGCCTGTACTGTATATGCAATTTTTTGGACTAGCTTTATTACTCACTTAACATATGATAGTGTAAACATGTTATCAGGCTTTCATGTACATTTGAAAGTGAAAAAAGGTTATGATTAACTTCACAGCAATTTTCCCTTTACAGCCATAGCCCAGAACCTAACCTGCTGTATAAGTGAGGCCCTACAGTAGCCCAGAACCTAACCTGCTGTATAAGTGAGGCCCTACAGTAGCCCAGAACCTAACCTGCTGTATAAGTGATGCCTCACTGTACAATGAACTGAGAATCCATTAAGCCACCTAACAGGACAAGAGCAGCAAGGATTACATCGAGCTCAGCAGTGAGCACAGCAAACTCTCTTGGTAACCACACAATAGAAACCTGACTGACAAGCACAGCAGTCAACACCCTTGCTCTCAGACCCATCAGTACAGACCTCCATTCTTGAAGCATCAATACAATCATGTTTAAAGAAATCAGTGGTTATCACCCTGTCCACTGTCACAGATGATCAATTGAAACAGTACATGTCAGATGATCAATAATTGATGCAGTACATGTCACAGATCAATCATTGAAGCAGTACGTGTCATGACATGCCAGGCAGTAGTCTCCACACACCATGTGCATACACACACACTTTTCAGTATACAGAGAGACTGCAGTCAGCAGGATTTGAAACCATGTCAGGAAGTCTGGCAAGGCTGCCCAAGTGACATTCAAGACCACTTGGCCACAGATGCCTCAGAAGCCAGGCAGCCTGGTTACAAGCCATGTTTCTTCCTAGCCCAGGCACACCGGAGGGCCTCAAGCATGATTTCAAGCTACGCATTTCATTCTCCTGTATGTTCCGACTACACGAGCGATTTTTATATCAATGTACCACGCAGAAAGAAGCTTTAAAACTACCTTAGCTCATTATTTTTACATTTGTTAAATAATTCAGGTGCTATTTTTTAGCTTTAGAATATTTACTTTGTTTTATACTTTATTCTAACTATAGATTCACTACAAATCTTATGATTACAAGCATTGATCCTGATACCAACCTCTTATTTAATGACTTAAATGAATCAAACAGTTACTGTAATTACCACACAGCAGAACAATCAAAGGCACTTCTCAGAGCCAACAACAACATAACTGTCTTTAACTACAATATTAGATCTTTAAGAAAACATTACGATGACCTCATAGCATTACTAAATTCCCTGCATGCCAGTATGTCCATCATTACTCTCACCGAAACCTGGCTAAAGCCAGATACACTACAGATGTCTATGCCATTCCTGGTTACACAGCCATACACAACTGTAGGCCAGACCAACAAGGGGGTGGCACAGCTATATACTACTCAGACCAACTAGAATGTATCACTAATACTTGCACAAGGGATGAACATGGGGAATATATAATAGCTAAATTCAAATCCAAATACATGAGGGCCCCACTTATACGGCGGGTTAGGTTCCAGGCTACCGCCGTAAAGCGGAAACCGCCGTAAAGTGGAACACCCTTTTCTTCCACTTACAAATGCATACAAACACTAGATAACAAGTTTACACTAACATATATTATGTTAGCAATAGAACCAGGCATCAAAAAACAATAAAAAAGTACAATACACACATAGTGCACTCATTACTTACCTTAAAATATTTATAATCTTAATCTAGGGTGAGACAAGTAGTATTTATTGTAAGAAATCAAGTGTGGTATGTATGGTAGTCAGCCAGGCTACCATACCAGGCCAACCACCCACACATACTATTCTATGATATTTAAGCATCCAGAGTGATAAAATGTATATACAGTTCACTCATTACTTACCTTAAAATATAGGGTGAGATGAGTAGTATTTATTGTAAAAAATCAAGTGTGGTATGTATGGTAGTCAGCCGGGCTACCATACCAGAGAGAAAGAATGAGTGCATGAGAGGGGACAGGCGCAGAGTTATGTAAACAAACCAGGCGAAGGTAAGTTTTGTAAACAGTTTACACGTCTGGTTTGTGTACAAGTTACATTGTGTACAGGTTGTCTCTACATTGATACGGTAGAATAAATAAAGAAGAACACTCCCATTCTCATGTAACATCATTTTGAGAAGAAATGATGCTCTGAGTGAAGGCAATGGAAGTAAGTCACTGACTTTTTTGGGTTATCCTAGGTTCTCTACACATGTTATGTATTTATGTTATGTATCGTGTTTATTATATAATTTTGAAAATAATATCACGGATGGATTAATGAAAATGTGTATGTTAACGTAATATACAACATTTAATGATACACCGAGCTCAGACAGCGTAAACAAACTGAACAGGTTGTGGACGATCACTCGGTCAGGCGAAATAGACGGTATTAATACGTGTCCAGTTTTAGTTCATTCATGTACATTTGTAAGAGTTTGTGAAACTTTTACCTTATAATATTTTTATTATTATAATAATTAAATCACGAAACAAATACTCTTACACTGTGTACAAGTTAGTACAGAATTATAGCTATAAAATGAAGGCATACAACAGGAATATTTTTCTACAGTTATCCCTAGTAACAGGTGACGGGCTAGAGAAAACGTAATTCTTCCGACACTTCTACAAACCGTTTGGTAAACATCTCATATATATTTGTATAAATTTTTATACTGTGGGTGCATGTATCATGTTTGTGTGTTACATAATGTGTTTCTTATATAATTTTGAAAAAATATCAGATAGATTAAGGGAAATGTCTATATTAACGTAATATGCGACATTAATGCGCCCAAGAATAATTATTATTATGATTATTATTATTATTATTATTATTATTGCATCAAGAGTAGAGAGACTAAGTGATTTTAATGTGTACCTACATGCCAGCACAGTGTGTAAGTTTATTTAGGTACAGGTGTACACAAGTTTAATTATCAAGTACAATACATATAAAATATACAATAACTTTAAAACACTTGAAATTTTGGAAAGTTTCCAGACATAATAAGGAGATGTGCTCAGGGAGAATGTAAACAAACTTGGTGGGCCGCTGTGACCGTATTAGAAAGACAGGTGGGGGGAGCCGTATAGCGAGTTTTGGTCATAATTTGAAATGTCCGTATTAGCGGAACGCCGTAAAGCAAAACGCCGTAAAGCGGGGCCCTGCTGTACCTACAAAAACCTCTCACAGTGATAAACATCTACAGAGTTCCACAGTCAAACATTAGCCAATTTAGTCAAAACCTAGGAAGTATGATAACTGATGCACGCATGAACAAAGATCACTTACTACTCTCAGGTGACTTCAATATAAATCTCCTGCAAGACCAGGACCCACACGTTACTGAATTCACAAACACAATGAGTAACTGCATGTTGCTACCAACAGTAACAAAACCTACAAGAGTTACAGAGACTAGTGTTCCCCTACTTGACCACATCTGGACCAACACCATATCCCCTTTAAAATCAGGCATAATCACAGATAATACCACAGACCACTACCCTACTTTCCTCATAACAACTCTTGGTAAATTACCCCAAGACACTACTAAAGTCACCTTCAGACTTCACAATGAGGCAGCCATTAATAACTTTTTCAACAGCAGTAGCAAACATTGACTGGCACACTGAGCTAGAAATCTATACAGATATTGACGAATGTATTAATAATTTTCTAAAACAGACCCAATTCCTCTACAACAAACACTGCCCTAAAAATACTAAACAGATGACAGCTAAGAGACTGAACAGTCCCTGGCTAACACCCAGCATTCTCAAATCCATAAATACAAAACACCTATATGAAAAGCAGTACAGAATGGGTCACATAACCAGAGACCAAACAAAACAGTTACTCGTCAATCCTAACCAGCCTGATAAGAAGGGCAAAAAAATTGTATTATGAGAACAGATTATACAACTTAAGAGGTGATATAAAAAAGACATGGAAAACCCTATCAGAAATTCTAGGAACAAAAAAGATATCACGAAATAGCGAAATAAAATTAGCAAAATCAGATGAACCCCAACTCCCACCAACAGAAACAGCAAACAGACTCAATGATTTCTTCTCCACTATAGGACAAAACCTTGCCAATAAAATCCCAAGCTCAGATACCCCATCAAATGACTACCTCACTGGCAACTACCCGAACACACTGTTCCTAGCTCCGACTAACCCATACGAAGTCTCCCTTATTATCAACACACTAAAAAAACAAGGCAGGAGATTTAAATACCTTACCACCCTTTATATACAAAAAAGTGTCACAAGTGCTATCACCAATCATTGCAACACTCTTTAACAAATCCATTGAATCCTCTACCTTCCCTACAGTTCTCAAAATAGCAAGGGTCATCCAGATCCATAAAGGAGGAGACCAAACAGAGTTGAATAACTCTAGGCCAATATCCAACTTACACCCTCTATCAAAAATCTTCGAAAAATTAATTCATAAACGAATCTACTCCTACCTCATCTCCCAAAACATACTCAACCCCTGCCAATTTGGATTCAGGCCTAATAAAAATACTAATGATGCTATTATACACATGCTAGAATATATATACACTGCAATAGAGAAAAAAGAAGTCCCACTGGGGATCTTCATTGACTTACGTAAAGCTTTTGATACAGTTGACCATGACTTGCTCCACATAAAATTGTCGCACTATGGTATAAGAGGGCACTCCCTCAACTACCTCAAGTCATACCTCAGCAACAGAAGCCAATATGTGTACACAAATGGGGCAAACTCTTCCGCACAACCAATTACAGTTGGTGTCCCACAGGGAAGTGTCCTTGGCCCTCTTCTCTTTCTCCTATACATAAATGACCTACCAAATGCTTTGCAATTACTCAAACCCACACTATTTGCAGATGACACTACATATGTCTTCTCTCACCCGAGCCCAGTCATGCTAGCCAATACTGTAAATACCGAATTACAGAAAATATCTACCTGGATGAGGACTAACAAACTTACACTAAACATTGACAAAACCTACTTCATTCAGTTTGGTAACAGAGCTACAGATGTCCCTCTTAACACAATGATAAACGGATCACCTATCACAAAGCTAATAGAGGGAAAATTCTTAGGAATCCACCTTTATAATAGACTCAAATTTCATACACATATACAACAAATTTCTAAGAATTTCCAAGACCGTAGGCATACTATCGAAGATACGGTACTATGTTCCACAGTCAGCCCTCCTGGCCCTATATCACTCTCTTATTTACCCCTATCTCACCTATGGAATTTGTGCATGGGGCTCAACAACAATTAACCATCTTAGACCACTAATTACCCAACAAAAGGCTGCAGTCAGAATGATAAATTCCCACTACAGGCAGCACACTCCACCAATATTCAAAACACTAAACCTACTCACCATACAAAACATCCATACTTATTACTGCACCTATTACATACATAGAACACTTAATTCTGATAATAACCCTCCCCTCAAACATCTCCTTGCCAACCTCAACAGAACACATGACCATAACACAAGACACAGATCACTCTTTGATGTTCCTTGTGTCCATCTCACGCTATGCAAAAACTCAATGCACATAAAAGGCCCTAAAATCTAGAATTCATTACCTGTAAATATAAAAGAAACACTACCTGTTTATAAATTCAAGTCTCTTCTCAAAGATCACTTACTCACTCAAAACCAAATAAATACTGAATAACTGAACCTTGAATGTTTCTCACAATTATATCACATAAATGTTAAACCGAAGACCCAATCTGTTATTTTTTAAATACACTACCTAACAGAATACTCCATTCTACTGAATGTACAGCAATGCATGCAACCATATGACCTGTCTTTGTAATACTCATTTGTGCTTTATTGTTATCTGTTTACATCATTGCTTATTTAATCTTAAGTTAATTTTAAGCCAGCACGTAATGCTATGCATACAAGTGGCTTTGGCATGCTGCTCTTACATAGAGGTACAAAAAAAATACAGGTATGTTCAAATTATTAAATAAATAAATAAATAAATAAGGTAAATACAGAGAAAGACTGCAGTCAGCAGGATTCGAAAGCAAGGTCTAGCATCAGGTCTAGAGCGTCACTTGGGGAATATTGCCAGACTCCCCTGACGTGGTTTTGAATCCTGCTGACTGTGATCTTTCTCTGTACATACCTTCGTTTGTTTGTGTGCGGTGCACTGACTTCAGTATATATAACTCAGTACGTACGTATGTATGCGTGTGCACGTACACATGCATACAGAAGAAAAGTCCCTAGGCACTAGTGATCACATGGTCTTTAGTTTTGAATGCATAATAGAGTTAACAATGGAAAGTGAAGCAGTACGAAAGAACCCGAACTTAAAAAAAAAAAAAATGACTACGCACATATGAGGCAATTCCTACACGAGGTGCAGTGGGTAAGCGAGCTAGAGGGAAACACGGTAAACTAAATGATGGAACACGTGACCACAAAGTGCAGGGAGGTAGTGAGGTTCCTACCAAGGGACAACAGAAATAACAAAGATCAGAGCGAGTCCATGGTTTACCAGAAGTGGTGGAGAGGCAAAAGCCAAGCATGCTCATGTATGGAAAAAGTATAAAAGGCAAAGGATCCAGGAAAACAGAGTTGAGCTGAAGAGCCAGAAATTAATGCATGGATAAGAGAAGCCCAGCGTCAATATGAGAATGACATGGCATCAAAATCTGACCTATAGTAGTTATACAGCTACATCAGAAGGAAAACAACAGTCAAGGACCAGGTAATCAGGCTAAGGAAGGAAGGAGGGAGGGAGGGGATCTCACAGGGAACACCTAGGAAATATGTTAAGAGCTCAGCTAGCAATTCAGGGAGGTATTCGGAGGAGACAGATAGGCTTCCAGCAAATCGAGGTAGTAGGGTGCACGAGCAAGTGCTGGACACCCTGCACACAACCAAAGTGGTGGTGAAGAAACTGCTAGGGAAACTAGATACCTCAAAGGCAGTGGGCTCAGATAATCTTTCTCCTTGGGTCCTGAGAGAGGCAGCAGATGCACTGTGTATGCTACTAACAACAATCTTCAATAAATACAGTGGTCCCTCAATAATCGTCCAGCCTGAAAGTTGTCCATTTCGGAAATAGTCCCATTATTTCGTCTAAACATTGGCTCGCAAATGGTCCATTAACTCGCTAATCGTCTGTGGTCCTGGACGCGTACTCACGGCTCTGAGCCGCCTCGGCCGCCCTTCCCAGCCAGAGTGCCATTGTTTACCAGTGAGCGATGGTCCCCTCGCGTGTTCATATGAAATATTTCATAATATTCCATTCATTTTAGTGCTTGCAAGTGCTAAATAAGCTACCATGGCTCCAAAGAAAGCTCGTAGTGCCAAGCCTTTGGTAAAGGTGAGAAATACGAATGAATTTAAGAAAAACACCATTGAACAATATGAAAGTGGCGTACGTGTGGGCGAACTGGCCAAGATGTATAACAAATCCCATACAACCATATCTTCCATCATAGCCAAGAGAAAGGAAATCAAGGAAGCTGTCATTGCAAAGGGGGTAAATATGCTGACAAAAATGAGATCACCAGTACTCGAAGATGTTGAAAAGTTATTGTCTGTGTGGATAAACGAGAAACAATTAGCAGATGATAGTCTTATGACATCGCTTATTTGTGAAAAGGCTAGGCAGTTGCATGACGATTTGGTAAAGAAATTGCCTGCAACTAGTGGTGATGTGAATGAATTTAAGGCCAGCAAATGCTGGTTTGAGAGATTTAAGAAGCGTACTGGCATACACAGCGTTATAAGGCATGGTGAGGCTGCCACTTCGGACCAAAAAGCAGCTGAAAAGTATGTGCAGGAAATCAAGGAGTACATAGAGGCTGAAGGACTAAAACCTGAACAAGTGTTCAATTGTGATGAAACAGGCCTCTTTTGGAAGAAAATGCCAAAGAGGACCTACATTACTCAGGAAGAAAAGGCACTGCCAGGACACAGGCCTATGACAGACAGGCTGACACTAATGTTCTGTGCTAATGCTAGTGGGGATTTCAAAGCGAAGCCGTTACTAGTGTACCATTCTGAAAATCCCAGTGTGTTCAAGAAAAACAATGTTATGAAGAGTAAATTATGTGTGTTTTGGAGATCTAATAATAAGGCATGGGTCACGAGGGACATTTTCGTCGAGTGGTTCAATGAAGTGTTTGGCCCTAGTGTGAAGAATTACCTCCTGGAAAAGAAATTGGATCTCAAGTGCCTCCTAGTAATAGACAATGCACCCACTCATCCTCCAAACTTGGATGACCTAATTCTGAAGGAGTTTGGGTTCAACACAGTAAAGTTCTTGCCCCCGAATACCACTCCTCTCCTCCAGCCCATGAACCAACTGGTCATTTCAAACTTTAAAAAACTCTACACCAAAGCAATGTTTCAAAGGTGCTTTAATGTGACCTCAGACACTCACTTGACCCTAAGAGATTTTTGGAAAGAACACTTCAGTATTCTCCACTGCATAAGCCTTATAGGTAAGGCTTGGGAGGGAGTGACTACCAGGACTTTGAACTCTGCTTGGAGAAAATTGTGGCCAGATTGTGTCCACAAGAGGGATTTTGAAGAGTTTGAGGCAGCCCCTGATGAGCCTATGTCAGTTGTGAACTCTACTGTGGCACTGGGGAGTTCCATGGGGGTTGGATGTGAGTTTGGAGGATGTAGAAGAGTTGGTGGAAGACCACAACGAAGAGCTCACCACTGAGGAGCTGCAAGAGCTTCAGCAGGAAGAGCAACAGATCGCAGCTCAGAATCTTGCTGCAGAGGAGGAAGAGGGAGAGAGATGGAAGGAAGTGCCTTCTTCAGAAATTGAGGAGATTTTTTAAATGTGGGGTAGGATGGAAAGATTTATGGAGAAACATCACCCTGAGAAGGATGTTGCAAGCCATATTGGCAACTTGTACAGTCTTGGCCCATTTTAGGGAAGTTTTAAAGAGACGCCAGAAACAGAGCTCTCTGGACAGTTTTTTTTGCGAGACAGGACTCCAGTGACTCAAGCTGGTCCTAGTGGCATTAAGAAACAGAAGAGAAATAACTCCAGAAAAGCACTTGGTACCTGAGGTGTTGATGGAAGGGGATTCCCCTTCCAAACAGAAATTAAATTTCTCTCCTCCTCCAGTCTTCCATACACTAAGAAGAATCACCAATAAAGGTAAGTGTTATGCTGTTAATGTTTCATTCATCATGTGCCATTGTATTGTTTATGTACTTCTATACTTCACGTAAAACATTTTTTTTGTTTTAATACTTCTGGGTGTCAGGAACGGATTAATTGTATTTACATTATTTCTTATGGGGAAAAATGTTTCGAAAATTGTCTATTTCGATAATAGTCACACTTCCAGGAATGGATTATGGACGATAATTGAGGGACCACTGTATATCAAAACAGGGCAAATGCCTAAGGTGTGGAAGATAGCAAATGTAGTCCCGATTTTAAAGCAAGGAGAGATAGTCAGCACTAAATTACAGACCAGTGTCACTGACGTGTGTCAAGTTATGAAGAAGATTGTCAGGAGAAGAGTGGTGGAGCACCTATAAAGTTATGGACTCGTACACGAGAACCAGCAAACCTATTGAAGCTCTATGACAAGGTAACACTAACATGCACACACACTAACACTCACAGAAAAAGGAAAAAAAGGAAAAGAAAAAAAAGAGAGAAAAGAGAAAAAAGATAGAAAACAAGAAAAAAGAGAAAGAAAAAGAAAAAAGGACAAAGCACGAAAAAAAGGAAAACGAGAAAAAAAAAGAAAACGAAAAAAAATAAAAAGAGGAAAAAGGAAAAAAGAAAACGAAAAAAGATAAAAGAGGAAAAAAGGAAAAAGGAAAAAGAAAATAGAAGCAAAAAGGAAAAAAAAGAAAATAGAAGAGAAAAAGAAAAGAAAAGAGAAAAGAAAAAAGAGAAAAAGAAAAAAAAAATTAAAAAAAGAGGAAAAAGAAAAAGGAAAAGAAAAGAAAAAGGGAAAAAAAGATAAAAGAAAAAAAAAGATAATAAAAATGAAAAAAGAGGAAAAACAAGAGGAAAAAAGGAAAAAGAGAAGAGAAAAAAAAGGAAAAGAAAAACAAGAGGAAAAAAGGAAAAAGAGAAGAGAAAAAAAAAGGAAAAAGAAAAACAAGAGGAAAAAAGGAAAAAGAGAAGAGAAAAAAAAGGAAAAAGAAAAACAAGAGAAAAAAAAGGAAAAAGAAAAAGGAAAAAAAAAAAAAAAAAAAAAAAAAAAAAAGGAAAAAAAAAGATTAAGAGATAAAAGAAAACGAAAAAGAGAAAAAGGAAAAAGAGAAAACGAGAAAAAAAAGAAGAAAAAAAAGAAAAGAAAAGAAAAGGAGAGAAAGAAGAGAGAAAAGAGTGTGTGAGTATCTTGTTGGAGTTCAAGGCAGCTTTCACTACAGCACCACACAAGAGACTCGTTGAAAAGCTAGAGGAGAAGGCAAGAATAAGAAAATACTGCAATGGATCAGGAAATACCTGAAAGGAAGGAAACAACCTGTGTGGGTACGAGACAAGGTGTGCGAGTGTGTGCATGTGTTGAGTGGGGGTTCCACAAGGCTCTGTCCTAGGTACAATGTGGTTTCTTGTATATTGGGCCAGTAGGCCTTCTTCAGTGTTCTTTCATTCTTATGTTTTTATATGTAAATGACATGATGGAAGGGATAGATTCAGAGGTATCCCTATTCACAGATATTATGAAACTAATGAGAATACAAACAGATGAGGAACAGGTAAGCCTACAAGGGGATTATCTGGACAGGTTACATGCTTGGTTTGACAAACGGCTCCTAGAGTTTAACCCTTTGACTGTCGCAACCCCCAATCCTGAGGTGTCTCCTGGTGTCGCAAAATTTAAAAAAAAATTATTTTTTCTTATGAAATGAGAGAGAATCTTTTCCCGATTGTAATGACACCAAAAAAAACGAAATTTGATGGAAAACTGACGGAATTATGCTCTCGCGAAGTTAGCGACCTCGGCACTGTTTACAAATCGGCGATTTCGCCCACTTTGAGCCCTATTTTCGGCTAATTCCATTGTTCCAGTCGCCCAAACTCATAGCTATTTCTTTAGAACTCCATTTTTTCTATCGATTGAGTACAAGAAACTGCCCATTTACCGATTTCAACTACCTAATAATGTGGTCAGAAATTTGCAATTTTGCCAATTTCACGAAAACTAAAAAATATGACAATTTCAAAATAAGGTCCAGAAAGAACAATGTAGACATTCCTGGCTCTAAAATAACATTTTCTTTGCTCATCAGTCATGTCTCCAGGCCCCTCTGATATTACTCTTGCTTTCTATTTTGAATTTTTATTCAAACAAAAAATAGAAGACTTACTATTATGCAGACTACTGCAATACTGTAATAATTGTATAAATAACATCAACCCATTCATGACTGCATATTAGAATGGCTAGTTGGACATTTATTGGACAATGGCATCATTTGTTTACTTTTGAACATTGGCAAAAATCAAACATTTCCCCTACTTTGAGCTCCATTTCTAGTTTTTTTTTTTTATATAGTAAAATCAATCAAAATCACCTCTATTTCTATAATATGTTTTCCATTCTATCAAATGAGACCAAGAAAACGAGAATACAACCATAAATACTATACGAAAATAGACCACAAAGTCAGCATTTTAATTAAAAAAAAAACGGTCGGAGTTTTTTTTTTTCTCATTATGCACTGCGTGCTCCAGGATTTTTTTTATATGGTGCACACTGACCACAAAGACCCATTCTCTTACATGTGGGCCTACCAGCTTTCTCCTGCTTGATTTGAAGCCGCTAGAATTTATGAGTATATATTCGTCAAACACGGTACCTCGTAAGACGTATATATACGGCCGCGACAGTCAAAGGGTTAACCCCAGCAAGTGCAAAGCTACGAAGCTTTGGGAAGGACAAAGACAGCAGACAGTACAGCCTAAGAGGTCAGAGGCTGCAAAATTTGTTCAAGAAAAAGGATCTTAGAGTGAGCATCATACCGAGCTCATCAACCAAATAATTGCTGCAGCGTACTGGTGCCTGGCAAACCTGAGAATAGCAATTCGACACTGATGTATGTACACCCTGTGCAACAGACCCATATTGGAGTATGCAGTACCAGTATGGAACCCACACCTGGTCAACCACATCAAATTAGATAAAAGGCAAAGGTTTGCAACAAGACTAGGCCTGGAGCTGAGGAGTTTGTCCTATAAGGAGAGGTTAAAGGGAATTCAATCTGACAACACTTGAAGGACAGGAAGCATGGGGAGACATGATAATACAGTAGGGCCCCACTTATACGGAAGGTTAGGTTCCAGGCTGCCGGAAAGCAGAATGCCATTTTTTTCCACTTATAAATGTATACCAATGCCAGATGACAAGTTTACACTAACATATATTAAATTAGCAATAGAACTTAGACATTAAAAAACAATAAAAAGTAAAATAAACACAGTACACATTATTTACCTCAAAATATTCGTAGTCTTAATGTAGGGCAAAACATGAGTAGCATTTACTGTAAGAAGTTAGATGTGGTAGCCCTCCTGGCCACCCCTACCACACATAATATACTACGACAATGCTTAAATAGTGATAAAATGCATATACAGTACACTCATTACTTACCTTAAAATATTTTTAGTCAATGTAGGGTGAAAGGTGAAAAGTATTTACAGTGGACCCCCGGTTCGCGAAGCCATCGGTATCCGATAAATCCGGTATCCGAAGCATTATATCGCAAAAAATTTGCCTCGGTTCCAGTTACAAAACCCGGTATGCGATACGATTCGTACGAGACGTGTCCAGTGTTTACAAGCCAGCAAGTGTGCGCGAATCTAAGGATACATTCGGTACATTCCATATTATCCATATTATCACTGTTTTTGGTGCTTGTTTCTGCAAAATAAGTCACCTTGGGCCCCAAGAAAGCTTTAGTGCCAACCCATCGAGACCAAGGGTGCTAATGACTATTGAAATTAAGAAAATGTGTGTGAAGTGGCTTGAAGTTCAAACCTTTTTTGATGAAAATCAACCTGACACAGCTACTGCAAGCCGTGTTGGAAACCTGTACACTGACAATGTTGTGAACCACTTTAGGAAAGAAAGGAATGAGAGGTACAGGCCTCTATGGACAGATATGTTGTGTGACAGAAGTCCAGTGACTCTCAAGCTGGTCCTAGTGGCATTAAAAGAAGAAGGTAAGTAACCCCAGAAAAGGACTTGCTACCTCAAGTCCTAATGGAGGGCGATTCCCCTTCTAAACATTAAAAACTTCGACACTCTTCCCTCCTCCCATCCCATCAATCATCACCAGATCTTCATTAAAGGTAAGTGTCAATTATTCTATTGTGATCATTCTATTGTTATTATTGTTATTGTAATTATTATATTGCATTAAACTTAATATATCATGTGGTAAAAGTTTTTTTTTCATACTTGCTCGGATTAATTTGATTTCCATTATTCCTTATGGGGAAAATTTATTTGCTTTCCAATAATTTTCGTTTACGATGAGCTCTCAGGAAGGGATTAATATTGTGAACCGGGGGTCCACTGTATTTGTAGAAAGTAGTGTAGGGAAGCCAGCCCAGCCACTCCACCCACTATGTAAACAGAGGATGCATCTGGTTGTGGTTCATAAACATTCATACAAACATCTTACATTGCGTACAAGTTTCTCCACAGCAGTACAGTAGAATAAATAAAAACCAAGACTTCCATTCTCATGTAATTTTTAGAAGGAATGATGCTCTGACAAATTATTGTAATAATTTGTAATAATAATTATAAGTTATTACTGCAAGTTATTATTATAATCATAATAAAAAAAGATCTAAACCCACAAGGGTCGTGAATTGCTATATATAGAGTGAAGGCATATGAAAGGAATATTTATCGACAGTTATCCCCCAGTGTTTAACTAGAGAGATAATTCTTCCAACACTCCTACAGAGCTGCTTTGTAAACAAATCTCATATTTATGTCAATTTTTATTCTGTGGGTGTATGTATAATGTTTATATGCTATGTAATGTGTTTGTTATATAATTTTGAAAAAAATATCGTAGATGGATTAATGAAAATGGCTTTATTAACGAAAAATAAGACATTTAATGTGCCCAAGAGAGATTATTATTACATAGTATTACTATGGTGTCACACTTCATGAGTAGAGAGACTCTTAGTGATTTTATTGTGTACCTACATGCCAGTACCTACATGCCTAGGCCTTCCGGCCTAGGAAGGGTTGGAGGGAGGGGGTAAAGGAGGTTTTGTGTGCGAGGGGCTTGGACTTCCAGCAGGCATGCGTGAGCGTGTTTGATAGGAGTGAATGGAGACAAATGGTTTTTAATACTTGACGTGCTGTTGGAGTGTGAGCAAAGTAACATTTATGAAGGGATTCAGGGAAACCGGCAGGCCGGACTTGAGTCCTGGAGATGGGAAGTACAGTGCCTGCACTCTGAAGGAGGGGTGTTAATGTTGCAGTTTTAAAAACTGTAGTGTAAAGCACCCTTCTGGCAAGACAGTGATGGAGTGAATGATGGTGAAAGTTTTTCTTTTTCGGGCCACCCTGCCTTGGTGGGAATCGGCCGGTGTGATAATAAAAAAAAAATAATAAAAAAATAACTTTAAAACACTTGGAAAGTGTTTAAGTTATTGTTTTGAAGTTATTGTTTTAAAGTTATTTTGGAAAGTTTACAGACATAATAAAAGTGCTCACGAAGAATGTAAACAAACCGGGTGGGACGCGCCGTATTTGAAAGACCACTTGCCATATAGCAAATTTTGGTCATAATTTGAAATCACTATTAGCGGAACTCCATAAGGCGAAATGCCGTAAAGCGGGGCCCTACTGTATATAAAATACTAAGACGAACAAGATGACAAGGTGAATAGGGACAATGAGTTGAAAACTCAGACGAGTCACGGATGTTAAGAAGTTCTTCTTTAGTCAGAGTTGTCAGGCAGTCAAACAGTCTGGAGAGTGATGTAGTGGAGGCAAGATCCCTACACAGCTTTAAGAAGAGGTATGATAAAACTCACGGGGCAGGGACAGTGGACCTAGCAGCGACCTGTGAAGAGGCGGGGCCAGAAGCTGATTTTGCCCTAGCAACCACAATTAGGTGAGTACACTTAACTTTCAGTGTACCTTCTTTTTTGTTTAAGCACTTTAAAAGCACATGTGGAGGGAGAGTACATGGCACAAGTGCCAATGACAAAATTTCTTGTCACTGATAGAACATATAAACAGCTCTACAGACATGTGTATTATTACTGAATGTGTGTGAATTGCTCTAAATGTGTATATCATCCAGCAAGTGATAGTTCTAACCTGTATAGAGTAACTATATCATGCACTATTTTACTAGCTGCATTATTATTACTTCTGGTTTAAATAGTACATTTGTCTTATTAGATCACACCAAGTATCTTACAATGAGAGGGGGAGGGGTAACTATGGTCACACCCACTATCTTATATGAAGAAGGGGAGTAAGGACAGGTCACACTAGTGAGTGGAACGGTACCAGACAATATGGTAGCATGTCTTAGTGTGAGGACAGTCAAGTACCATTCTCGCCACCTTCGTAACCTCTAGCAAAACACTGGTCGACAGTGAACCCTAAATTTTCCATCAAACCACACTTGGAATTTTAAGTCACCTTTTTTCCCCAACCATCATCAGGTTTGGTAAACCGCACTGTTGTACTTACATGCTGGACACAAGACACCTCATTCATTGATACCACCACAGAGAAATGACCAGTAAAACCCTGAAGGCTGTCAGGTTGCATTGTTTAATCACAGTAATACAGCCTCTCCTCTCTTAATGACGGAGTTCAGTTCCTAAGACTACGTTGGTAAACGAATTCATCGCTAAGCATGGAGCATACTTGCTTCTTCCTCTTCCCCTTTCCTCTTTCCTTCTCCTCTGGGTTGTCTTTCTCTCTCCTGTCTCGTGTTTCTGTTCCTTCATTTATTTTATTTCACCACTTCCCCTTTCACGCACCTCTGTGCGCTTGCTCTCCTCTGTGGGCATCTAGCTCTTGCAGTGCTCCCCTTCCTTTGTTTTTGACTGGCTCGTCCTCCTTATTTTCCACTTCTACCACTACCACTACCTCTTCTTCTTCTACTACTACTACAACTACTGATGAAATTAAGACATGTGCGGCATCTGGTTGTCTTTGTTGTGGACGTTTCGCCATCCAGCCAGCCACTGGATGGCGAAACGTCTACGATGGGGATGCCCGGGTGTTGTGCATGTGTCTTAATTTCATCTTGTCGGTATTATATACAATTCTTGTACTACTACTACTACTACTACCTCCACCTATTCCTGCCTATATATAGCCATCCTGCTCCACCTCTGTTAGTGTGACTGTCAATGGTCAAAGTCGGACCGAAACGTCGTGTAAGCTTCTCTCTTTTATGTGCGGGTTATTTGTGTATCGTTCCAGTCACGGTATTGTGCCTTTTTGTTATTTATTGGTGATGAATATCAATATTTTAATGTCACTTTGGCACCATTTGTAACATTTTTAGTATATTTTTAAATGTTTATACAGTAGTGCACTGGAATATTGTAATAAGCAAAACAATAGGAAATTGGCTCTAATACACATTATTTAGGTATGTATACTGGTCAGAGCGCCCAGTATGTCGCTAAGTGAGGAGAGGTTGTAATCTTAAAAGAATGTCCTGCCTATCAGAGTGAATGCAGGATCCACTTCTGATATGTAAATCACCCTACCACCCACCCACCCACACACCTTGCTGAAGATCACACTTTTGATGTAAACTGGACCTCGAATTCTCCTTCAGTACCTCGGACATCGAGGACATCACACATGAAAGGCCCCTTGGAGTTGGTGATCACTTGATTTTGAGCTTTGAATACATAATAAGAGTTACAAGTGGAGAGGGTAACAGGAGTAGGATAGGAAAAGCCAAACTACAAAAGGGGGGGCTACACAGGCATGAGGAACTTCCTGCAAGAGGTTCAGTGGGAAAGAGAATTGGTAGGAAAATCAGTAAACGAAATGGACTACATGACAACAAAATGCAAAGAGGCAGAGGAGAGGTGAAGGTGCTGCTAAATGAACTAGATACCTCAAAGGCGATGGGACCAGACAACATCTCTGTTGGTCCTTAGAGAAAGAGTCGAGATGCTGTTTGTGCTAACAACAACAATCTAACAACCACTGAAACTGGGCAACTACCCGAGACATGGAAGATGGCAAATGTAGTCCCAATTTTTAACACTTTCAGGGGCAAGATCCCCAATCCTGAACTTGTTCTCAGAGTTAAAAAAGAAAAAAATTCTCATGAACCAAGAGAATCCTTTCTCTGATGGTAATGACATCAAAAGTATGAAATCTGATGGAAAACTTATGAAATTATGCTCTTGTGAAGTTAGCGATCTCGACAATATATATGCATCGGCAATTTCGCCCACTTTCAGCTCTATTTTCGGCCAATTCCAGTGTTCCAATTGACTAAAATCATAACTATTTCACTACAACTCCATTTTTTTTATTGATTAAGCACAAGAAACTGCTTATTATTTCAATTACCCAATAAAGTGGTCAGAAATTGGCAATTTGGCCAATTTCACACAAATTTCAAGCGATGCCAATTTCAAAATAGGGTCCAGAATAAACAATGCAGACATTCCTGGCACTAAAACATTTTCTCTGTTCATCAGTCACCTCTCCAGGGCCCTCTTGTATTACTCTTGCTTTCCATTTTGAATTTTTATTCTCGCAAAAAATATAAGATTTACTGTTATGCAGACTACTGCATTATTGTAAAAATGGCATAAATAATATCAGCACGTGTGAAAGAATATTAGACTTGCCAGTTGACGTGTATTGGACGTGTGGCATGATTTGTTTACTCTTGAACATCGGCAAAAATCGAACATTTCCGCTGCTTTGAGCTCAATTTCAAGGTACTTTTTTCATCGTGAAACCAATCAAAATCATCTCTATTTCTGTAATTTATCTTCCATTCTATCAAATGTGACCAAGAAAACAAGAATACAACCATAACTACCATACAAAAATACACTGCAAAGTCGTTGTTTTAAGCCAAAAACAGTCGATTTTTTTTTCTCATTATGCACTGTGTGCTGCAGGATTCTTTTTATACTGCGCACACCGACCACACAGATCCATTCTTTCGTATGTAGGCCTACCAGCTTTCTCTCGCTAGATTTGAAGGTGCTACAATTTGTGTACAAGTACAGCACCGAACCTGGCTCTCAAGCTGTATAAGTATGGCACCGACCTTGGAAGGGTTAAGAGACAAACATGAGGTATTAAACTACAGACCAGTGTCACTTATGTGTATATCATGCCTAGTCATGGAGAAGATTATCAGGAGAGTGGTGGAGCACCTAGAAAGAAAAAGCTTATAAATGACAAGCATGGTTTCAGGGAAGGGAAATCCTTTGTCACAAACCTACTCGAGTTTTAGGACAAGGTAATGGAAGTAAGACATGTGAGAGAGAGGGGTGGGTAGATTGCATCTTCTTGGACTGCAAGAAGGCCTTCAACACAGCACCTCACAAGAGATCAGTGCAAAAGCTAGAGAATCAGGCACGCATAACAGGAAAGGCACTGCAATAGATCAGAGAATATCCGACAGGGAGGCAACAAGTCATAGTACGTGACGAGGTGTCAGAGTGGGCACCTGTAATGAGGAGGGTTTCACAGGGGGCCAGACCTAGGACAAGTGCTGTTTTTGGTTTATGTGAATGACATGACGGAAGAGACAGAAGTGTTGCTATTTGCAGATGTGACGTCAATGTGGAAAAATAAATTGAACGAGGATCAGGCAGGACTACAGAGAGACCTGGAGAGGTTGCGAGCCTGGTCAAGCAACTAGCTCCTCAAATTTAACCCCACCAAATGCAATCATGAATATCGGGGAAGGGCAAAGAATATCACAGACAGTACAGTGGACCCTCGACATTCGATACTAATCCGTTCCCGAGAGCTATTGAATGTCGAAAATATCGAAAGTCGAATTAATTTTCCCCATAAGAAATAATGGAAATCAATTAATCCGTGCAAGACACCCAAAAGTATGAAAAAAAAATTTACCACATGAAATATTAAGTTTAATGCAATAGAATAATTACAATAACAACAATAACAATAGAATAGTAACAATAGAATAATTGACACTTACCTTTAATGAAGATCTGGTGATGATTGATGGGATGGGAGGAGGGTAGAGTGTCGAAGTTGTTACTGTTTAGAATAGGAATCCCCTTCCATTAGGACTTGAGGTAGCAAGTCCTTTTCTGGGGTTACTTTCCTTCTTTTAATGCCACTAGGACCAGCTTGAGAGTCACTGGACCTCTGTCGCCATTCCTTTAAGATTTGTTTAAAATGGGCCATAACATTCTCATTGTAATAGTCACCAGCACAGCTTGCAATAGCTGTGTTAGGGTGATTTTCATCCATAAAGGTTTGCAGATCAACCCACTTTGCACACATTTCCTTAATTTTTGAAGTAGGCACAATGGAGTCCACAACTGGCATAGGCTTCTCAGGGTTAGCCCCAAACCCTTCAAAATCTTTCCTAATTTCCATACTAATTCTCACCCTTTTTACCACAGGGTTGGCACTAGAAGCTTTCTTGGGGCCCATGGTGACTTATTTTGCAGAAACAAGCACCAAAAACAGTGATAATATGGATAATATGGAATGTACCGAATGTATCCTTAGATGCGCGCACACTGGCTGGCTTGTAAACATTGGCACACACGGGGCAGCTCAGGTCACACGTGGACACGTCTCTAACGAATCGTATCGAATGTCGAGGCAAAAAATTTGCGTTCAAATGCATCGAATGATGATGCCATCGAATGTCGGGGGTCCACTGTATAGGCTAGGTGGCCAAAGACTGCAAATCTCACTCAAGGAAAAGGATCTTGGAGTGAGTATAATACCAAGCACATCTCCTGAGGCACAAATCAACCAGATAACTGCTGTAGCATGTGGGAGCTTGGCAAACCTAAGAATAGCATTCTGATACCTCAGTAAGGAATTGTTCAAGACTCTGAACACTGTACGTCAGGCCCATATTGGAGTATGCAGCACCAGTTTGGAACCCACACCACATGTCAAGAAATTAGAGAAAGTGCAAAAGTTTGCAACAAACTAGTCCCAGAGGTAAGAGGAATCTGCCTCATGACACTGGAGGACAAGAAGGTTAGGGGAGACATGACAACAACATATAAAATACTGTGAAGAAGTTACAGGGTGGAAAGAGACAGGATGTTTCAGAGGTGGGACACACAAACAAGGGGTCACAACTGCAAGTTGAAGACTCAGATGAATCAGAGGGATGTCAGGAAGTATTTCTTTAGTCATGAAGTTGTCACAAAGTGGAAAAGTCTGGAAACTGACAGGAGGGAGGAACCATACATCGTTTTAAGACTGTTTGATAAGGCTTATGATGCAGGGAGAAAGAGGACCTAGTAGCAATCAGTGAAGAGGCAGGGCCAGGAGCTATGACCCAACCCCTGCAACCACAAATAGGCGAGTACACACACAGTATGGCTGTGTATCTTAGAGTGAAAAAGCAGCAAGACACCACACAAATACCCACACCGTATGAAGTGCCTTCCTGTAGACCAAACCCTTTCGCTGTCAAGACCCCTGCACACAAACTTGCTCTCAGTGTCGAAAAAAGAAATAATTCATGAAATTATGGAGAATCTTTCCCAGATGGTAATGACACCAAAAGTACGAAATTTCATGGAAAACTTACGGAATTACGCTTGACGATTTCGCCCAATTTGACCCCTATTTTCAGCCAGTTGCATTGTTCCAGTTGACCAAACTCATAGCTATTTCACTAGAACTCCATTTATCAACCGAGTACAAGAAACTGCCCATTTACCAATTTCAACTACCCAATAAAATGGTCAGAAATTGGCAATTTGGCCAATTTCACACAAATTTCCAAAGATGCCAATTTCAAAATAGGGTCCAGAATAAACAATGCAGACATTCCTGGCACTAAAATACCATTTTCTCTGTTCATTAGTCACAGCTCCAGGCCTTTCTTATATTACTCTTCCTTACCATTTTGAATTTTTATTCACACAAAAATATAGAAGATTTACTGTTATGCAGACTACTGCATTATTACAATAAGTGTATAAATAATGTCAACCCACTCGTGACTGTGTATTAGACTGGCCAGCTGGACATGTATTGGACGCCGACATCATTTGTTTACTCTCGAACGTTGGAAAAAATTGAACATTTCTGCTACTTTGAGCTGAATTTGAAAGTACTTTTCATTATGAAACCAATCAAAATCATCTCTTTCTGTAATATATATTCCTTTCTATCAAATGAGATCAAGAAAACGAAAATACAACCAAAAATACCGAAGGAAAATACACCTCACAGTTGGCGCTTTAAACAAAAAACACGGAGGTTTCTTTTTCCTCATTATGCACTGTGTGTTGCAGGATTTTTTTTATACTGCACACACTGATCATGCAGACCCATTCTCTCACATGTAGGGGCACCAGCTTTCTCCCAGTAGATTTGAAGCTGCTAGAATTTTGGCGTATTAATACGGCACCAACACTGGCTTGTAAGCTGTACTAATATGACACCAACAGTGAAAGGGTTAAATGACTGCCCAAGAAGTCAAATTCAACTCCCACAGTGCAAACATATTAATATTCTTTTTTTATTATCACACTGGCAGGGTGGCACGAAAAAGAAAAACTTTCACCATCATTCACTCCATCACTGTCTTGCCAGAAGGGTGCTTTACACTACAGTTTTTAAACTGCAACATTAACACCCCTCCTTCAGAGTGCAGGCACTGTACTTCCCATCTCCAGGACTCAAGTCCGGCCTGCCGGTTTCCCTGAACCCCTTCATAAATGTTACTTTGCTCACACTCCAACAGCACGTCAAGTATTAAAAACCATTTGTCTCCATTCACTCCTATCAAACACGCTCACTCATGCCTGCTGCAAGTCCAAGCCCCTCGAACACAAAACCTCCTTTACCCCCTCCCACCAACCTTTCCTAGGCCGACCCCTACCCCGCCTTCCTTCCACTACAGACTGATACACTCTTGAAGTCACTGTTTCGCTCCATTCTCTCTACATGTCCGAACCACCTCAACAACCCTTCCTCAGCCCTCTGGACAACAGTTTTGGTAATCCCGCACCTCATCCTAACTTCCAAACTACGAATTCTCTGCATTATATTCACACCACACATTGCCTCAGACGTGACATCTCCACTGCCTCCAGCCTTCTCCTCGCTGCAACATTCATCACCCATGCTTCACACCCATATAAGAGCGTTGGTAAAAACTATACTCTCATACATTCCCCTCTTTGCCTCCAAGGACAAAGTTCTTTGTTTCCACAGACTCCTAAGTGCACCACTCACCCTTTTCCCCTCATCAATTCTATGATTCACCTCATCTTTCATAGACCCATCCGCTGACACGTCCACTCCCAAATATCTGAATACATTCACCTCCTCCATACTCTCTCCCTCCAATCTGATATCCAATCCTTCATCACCTAATCTTTTTGTTATCCTCATAACCTTACTCTTTCCTGTATTCACTTTTAATTTTCTTCTTTTGCACACCCTACCAAATTCATCCACCAAACTCTGCAACTCTCTTCAGAATCTCCCAAGAGCACAGTATCATCAGCAAAGAGCAACTGTGACAACTCCCACTTTATGTGTGATTCTTTATCTTTTAACTCCACGCCTCTTGCCAAGACCCTCGCATATACTTCTCTTACAACCCCATCTATAAATATATTAAACAACCACAGTGACATCACACATCCTTGTCTAAGGCCTACTTTTACTGGGAAATAATTTCCTTCTTTCCTACATACTCTAACTTGAGCCTCACTATCCTCGTAAAAACTCTTCACTGCTTTCAGTAACCTACCTCCTACACCATACACCTGCAACATCTGCCACATAGCCCCCCTATCCACCCTGTCATATGCCTTTTCCAAATCCATAAATGCCACAAAGACCTCTTTAGCCTTATCTAAATACTGTTCACTTATATGTTTCACTGTAAACACCTGGTCCACACACCCCTACCTTTCCTAAAGCCTCCTTGTTCATCTGCTATCCTATTCTCAGTCTTACTCTTAATTCTTTCAATAATAACTACCATACACTTTACCAGGTATACTCAACAGACTTATCCCCCTATAATTTTTGCACTCTTTTGTCCCCTTTGCGTTTATACAAAGGAACTATGCATGCTCTCTGCCAATCCCTAGGTACCTTACCCTCTTCCATACATTAAATAATTGCACCAACCACTCCAAAACTATATCCCCACCTGCTTTTAACATTTCTATCTTTATCCCATCAATCCCGGCTGCCTTACCCCCTTTCATTTTACCTACTGCCTCACGAACTTCCCCCACACTCACAACTGGCTCTTCCTCACTCCTACAAGATGTTATTCCTCCTTGCCCTATACACGAAATCACAGCTTCCCTATCTTCATCAACATTTAACAATTCCTCAAAATATTCCCTCCATCTTCCCAATACCTCTAACTCTCCATTTAATAACTCTCCTCTCCTATTTTTAACTGACAAATCCATTTGTTCTCTAGGCTTCCTTAACTTGTTAATCTCACTCCAAAACTTTTTCTTATTTTCAACAAAATTTGTTGATAACATCTCACCCACTCTCTCATTTGCTCTCTTTTTACATTGCTTCACCACTCTCTTAACCTCTCTCTTTTTCTCCATATAGTCTTCCCTCCTTGCATCATTTCTACTTTGTAAAAACTTCTCATATGCTAACTTTTTCTCCCTTACTACTCTCTTTACATCATCATTCCACCAATTGCTCCTCATCCCTCCCACACCCACTTTCCTGTAACCACAAACTTCTGCTGAACACTAACACTAAATTTTTAAACCTACCCCATACCTCTTCGACCCCATTGCCTATGCTCTCATTAGCCCATCTATCCTCCAATAGCTGTTTATATCTTACCCTAACTGCCTCCTCTTTTAGTTTATAAACCTTCACCTCTCTCTTCCCTGATGCTTCTATTCTCCTTGTATCCCATCTACCTTTTACTCTCAGTGTAGCTACAACTAGAAAGTGATCTGATATATCTCTGGCCCCTCTATAAACATGTACATCCTGAAGTCTACTCAACAGTCTTATCTACCAATACATAATCCAACAAACTACTGTCATTTCGCCCTACATCATATCTTGTATACTTATTTATCCTCTTTTTCTTAAAATATGTATTACCTATAACTGAACCCCTTTCTATACAAAGTTCAATCAAAGGGCTCCCATTATCATTTACACCTGGCACCCCAAACTTACCTACCACACCCTCTCTAAAAGTTTCTCCTACTTTAGCATTCAGGTCCCCTACCACAATTACTCTCTCACTTGGTGCAAAGGCTCCTATACATTCACTTAACATCTCCCAAAATCTCTCTCTCTCTCCTCTGCATTCCTTTTCTTCTCCAGGTGCATACACGCTTATTATGACCCACTTTTCGCATCCAACCTTTACTTTAATCCACATAATTCTTGAATTTACACATTCATATTCTCTTTCCTCCTTCCATAACTGATCCTTCAACATTACTGCTACCCCTTCCTTTGCTCTAACTCTCTCAGATACTCCAGATTTAATCCCATTTATTTTCCCCCACCGAAACTCCCCTACCCCCTTCAGCTTTGTTTAGCTTAGGGCCAGGACATCCAACTTCTTTTCATTCATAACATCAGCAATCATCTGTTTCTTGTCATCTGCATTACATCCACGCACATTCAAGCATCCCAGTTTTATAAAGTTTTTCTTCTTCTCTTTTTTAGTAAATGTCTACAGAAGGGGTTACTAGCCCATTGCTCCCGGCATTTTAGTCGCCTCATACGACACGCATGGCTTACGGAGGAAAGATTCTTTTCCACTTCCCCATGGACAATAGAAGAAATAAGGAAGAACAAGAGCTATTTAGAAAAAGGAGAAAAACCTAGGTGTATGTATATATGCATGTGCATGTCTGTGAAGTGTGACCAAAGTGTAAGTAGGAGTAGCAAGATATCCCTGTCATCTAGTGTGTTTATGAGACAGAAAAAGAAACCAGCAATCCTACCATCATGCAAAACAGTTACAGGTTTCTGTTTCACAGTCATCTGGCAGGACGGTAGTACTTCCCTGGGTGGTTGCTGTCTACCAACCTACTCGGGTGTTGGCAAGAGAAGTGGGGTTAAAAGTTAAAGAATCTAATACAAGTGTGAGTTGTCACAGTTCCTCTTTGCTGATGACACTGTGCTTTTGGGAGATTCTGTAGAGAAGATGCAGAAGTTGGTGGATGAGCGTGGTAGGGTATGTAAAAGAAGAAAATTAAAAGTGAATATAGGAAAGAGTAAGGTGATGAGAATAACAAAAAAAAATTAAGTAATGAAAGATTGGATATCGGATTGGAGAGAGAGAGTATGGAGGAGGCGAATGTATTCAGATATTTAGGAGTGGACGTGTCAACAGATGGGTCCATGAAGGATGAGGTGAATCGTAGAATGGACGTGGGGAAAAAGGCAAGTGGTGCATTGAGGAGTCTGTGGAGACAAAGAACTCTGTCCATGGATGCAAAGAGGGTAATGTATGAGTTTAGTTATGCCAACACTCTTACATGTGTGCAAAGAATGTGTGGTGAATGTTGCAATAAGGAGAAGGCTGGGGGCAGTGGATATGTGACTGAATATAATGCAGTGAATATAATGCAGAGAATTCATAGTTTGGAAATTAGGAGGAGGTGCAGGCTTACCAAAACTACAGGGGTTGAACAAAATAATATGATCACCTTGTTCTGCAACAATTTTTTTTTATTATCGGTATGGAGTTGGTTCTCCATTTGCAGCTAAAACACTAGTTCGTCTGGGAATATATTCATATAGCATTTGAAAAATTTCCAGGGGAATTTTGAGCCATCTCTCAAGCAAAAACCTGCTCTAACTCTTCCAAAGACGATGGTGTAGGAAATTGGTTCCTGACTTGTTGCTCCAACTGACCCCACAGACGCTGTGATATTTGGATCTGGCGATTGTGGGGACATTATCGTCTTGGAAAATATCGGAAGAAAGGAACCTGTAACACAGGTTCATGTTATTTTGTCCAACCCCTAAATTATCCAGAGGGCTAAGGAGGGGTTGAGGTGGTTCGGACATGTAGAGAGGTTGGAACAAAATAGAACAGCTGAGTGTATAAATCTGTAGTGGAGGGAAGGCGGGGTAGAGATCTGCCAAAGAAAGGTTGGAGGGAGGGGGTAAAGGAGGTTTTGTGTGTAAGGGGCTTGAACTTCCAGCAAGCATGTGTGAGTGTGTTAGACAGAAGCAAATGGAGACAAATGGTTTTTAATTCTCGACATGCTGTAGGAGTGTGAGCAGGGTAATATTTATGAAGGGATTTGGGGAAACCGGCACATCGGACTCGAGTCCTGGAGATGGGAAGTACAGTGGACCCCCTCCTTACGATATTAATCCATTCCTGAGAGCTCATCGTAAGCCGAAATTATCGTCAGGCGAATTAATTTTCCCCATAAGAAATAATGGAAATCAAATTAATCTGTGCAAGACACCCCAAAGTATGAAAACAAAATTTTTTTTACCACACGAAATATTAATTTTAATACACACAAACTTAAGACATGCGCAATTATTACTCTACTAAGAATAGAATACATGACACTTACCTATTGAGGATCTGGTGGTGATTGATGGGATGGGAGGAGGGGAGTGTGTGGAAGTTATTGTTTAGAAGGGGAATCCCCTTCCATTAGGACTTGAGGTATCAAGTCCTTTTCTGGGGTTGCTTCCCTCCTTTTAATGCCACTAGGACCAGCTTGAGATTCACTGGACCTCTGTCACACAACAAATCTGTCCATAGAGCTCTGTACCTCCCGTTCCTTTAAGACTTTCCTCAAATGGGCCATAACATTGTCAATGTACAGGTTGCCAACACGGCTTGCAGTAGCTGTGTCAGGGTGATTTTCATCCATAAAGGTCTGCAGTTCAACCCACTTTGCACATATTTCCTTAATCTCTCTTTTCAATTCCATACTAATTCTCACCCTTTTTACCACAGGGATGGCACTAGAAGCTTTCTTGTGGTCCATGGTGACTTATTTTGCAGTTCTCTCTCGCAAATTTTTGCGTTCAAGGCAATGCGTTCGTAAGGGGGGGGTGGGGTCCACTGTAGTGCCGGCACTCTGAAGGACGGGTGTTAATGCTGCAGTTTTATAAAAGTAGTGTAAGCATGCATCTGGCAAGACTGATCGAGTGAATAATGGTGAAAGTTTTTCTTTTTTTTGGGGCCACCCTACCTTGGTGGGAAACAGTTGATGTGTTAATTAATAAATAAATAAATCATTTTTTTTATATTATTAAGAGCATTGCATATGTGGGAAAGTGCTACCCAAAAGGTTATACGAATAATGCCTGAAGAATGGGAGGCCATCAGCTTTGGCGGGTATCTCAAACTACTTGAATTACAAGCACTAGACCAGCATCAAGGCTCACAGGCCATGAAGGAATACAGGAAGGAAGGATAGCTGCAATTCTCTGTACTACAAACACTTGACCAGCATGAAGGCACACACCTTGAAAGATTAACTTAATAAGAGCAAGAATTACCTTCCTACAGAAGAGTGCTAAAGAACCATGTCTCTTGGGTTTATCTTTTTTCTTGTCCACATTTGTTGCTTCTGACACTCCCTCAAAGGGGCTCTCTTCACTGCCATCCCCAGTGGTTGCTGAGCCTGTATTACTTGTTGGCACTGTATATAATGTTGTTACTCCATTCTCCTTAACCTGCAAACATGAGAAAGGTATATAACTACTGTGTCAAACGTTTGAGTCAAGGTTAGAGTTATATTATTTACCAGGCACTCCGACCACATAGGCTGCTTACCACTCCTAGCCATAAAGTAATTATATACAACACATTAAAAGTACAAAAAAGAAGTTAAACAATAAAAGTTAAGAATACTAGCAAAATGCTCAACACAAATAATTGTTCTCATGCTAAGTTAAAATAACCAGATCAATTAAAAAACATTAAATTAACATCAAACTCTGCTTAGAGTTCCCAGAAGTCCCTACAGGCAATAGTTAATACAAAAAACATGAGGAAGGTGGGAAGATCTAAGCCACTGCTTTAAATTCCAGACTCCACACCCACACACAGTGACAAGCAAAACAGAAAGAATAGACATCTTGCTCCCCAATTAAGAGTCTGCACCTGCTTCTGAACTATCATTTATGCATTTCTGAAAACCTTTGATGACACCAAGAGTGAAATGTCTAGGTAGTAGGTTGGCAGACAGCAACCGCCCAGGGAGGTACTACCGTCCTGCCAAGTGGGTGTAAAACGAAAGCCTGTAATTGTTTTACATGATGGTAGGATTGCTGGTGTCTTTTTCTGTCTCATAAACATGCAAGGTTTCAGGTACATCTTGCTACTTCTACTTACACTTAGGTCACATTACACATACATGTACAAGCATATATATACACACCCCTTTGAGTTTTCTTCTATTTTCTTTCTAGTTCTTGTTCTTGTTTATTTCCTCTTACCTCCATGGGGAAGTGGAACAGAATTCTTCCTCCGTAAGCCATGCGTGTTGTAAGAGGCGACTAAAATGCCGGGAGCAAGGGGCTAGTAACCCCTTCTCCTGTATATATTACTAAATGTAAGAGGAGAAACTTTCGTTTTTCCTTTTGGGCCACCCCGCCTTGGTGGGATATGGCCGGTGTGTTGAAAAAAGAACAGTGAAATGTGTTATTCTTGCTTACGTTAGGTCAGGTTCATGACTAGAAGGGTATATAAATCTGAAGTGGAGGGAAAGGATGGGGACAAAGGAGTAGGGGGATCATCTCAGGAAAGGTTTGAGAAGGTGGAAATAAGCTTCGAGGGCTCAGGGCTTAAAAATCCAACAAAGTTGCACGAGTGTTAATATCTAACAGAATAGTGAGAGCACATTAAGAGAGAAGTGGAGGTAAATGATTTTTGTGACCTGATATGCTGTTGGAGTGTGATCATGGCAAAGCAAAATCAGTTAGCTGGACTTAAGTCCTGGAGGTGGGATGTACCATGCCTGTACCCTGAAGAGAGGGTGGGAATGTTGTGGTTCAGAGAACCACGTGAATTGTGATGTCAGTGCACTTCTGGTGGGGGAGAGGTCACCTTTCCTTGGAAGTTGGCTGACATGTTTGAAAAAACACACATAATTAACGAACATTAAAATAAAATAGCTGGCCTAAATCTGACAGTAT
The DNA here is from genome assembly GCF_026875155.1 of Cherax quadricarinatus. Lineage (NCBI taxonomy): Eukaryota > Metazoa > Arthropoda > Malacostraca > Decapoda > Parastacidae > Cherax > Cherax quadricarinatus. Next base: position 7,882,894 of record NC_069438.1, read on the forward strand.
GAGGAAAATGGTTGCAATTTAGAATGTGTGTTGTCTTCTGAACATAACCAAACATAAGCACAGCTTCCAAGAGGAAGACTGTACATTTCAGCCTCCAATTGTAGCACTCCCTGCATAAACATAACCTTTGAGAAGGATACCTCTTGCAATACTCTTTCTCCATTATACCTGGGTACACTACTACAATGAGGACAAATATTAAAATATAATGATTCCAATCAGAATTTACTGCTGATATTGAGAAACACACAGTAACAATCAATAGTGTAGATGAGATTCGATGCAATTCTATTTTACGACCAATACCAGTGAATACCTCACTAGGGTTAACCAATGTCATGCTAGTTTCCAAAAATATGTGCATTTCATTCTGTTTTATGGTCCAAGTCGGGGTGAAACTTTGTCGTAAGCTTCTTTCTCCTATCTTTGGGTTATTTATGCACTGTTGCTGTTGTAGATTCGCTGGTCCATTTGCTGGCCCGGGTCTTTTCCGGGTGGTGAACCGGCCTTGGCTCCCAGTCACAGGAGTGTCTTGAAGAGCATGCCAGCTGCTCAGCAGCTGGTGATGTGAGGGCAGCTGATGAAGCTGCACAGCAGCAGGCAGTGTCAGGAAGGGATGAGAAAGCATTTTGTTCCTCTGTCTAGTAACACTAAGATAGAAGGCAATCTTGTCTTGAAAAGGATGATATTCTCAAACTTACTAGCTCACACATGGACTAAGTAGAAGATTCTTCAAGACTAGTAGACAACACTCAATGTTGGACGAGCTCAACTCTCGGCCAATGGGAGAGTGGGACCTGCACGCTTCCACAAGCAGCCAGTTGCATAAACACATACTATGTTTATGAAAGGAGTGCTTCTGTTGTCTGAAGAGGATCTCAGTTTAAGGGAACCTACAGGACACCTTCCCAGAACCTGACTCCCATAATCATGAGGACCTCCAGGAGCCAAGCTCCCATTAACCCTTTCACTCTCCAGACCCCTGAAATTAATATGGCCCTCAGTGTCCACTAAGAAAAAATCATCCTGAAATGGCAGAGAATCTTTTTCCGAAGGTTATGACACCAAAAGTATGAAGTCTGATGGAAAAATTATGGAATTAAGCCAATGCAAAATTAGCAGTATTGGCACAACCTATGAATCTGCAATTTCATCATCCGAGTCCTATTTTAAACCAATTCTATTGTTCCATTCAGTCATATTCTTAGCTATTTCACTAGCAGGCCTTCCTCTCTATCAACTGCCCATTCAACTATGCTATGAAGAGCACAGAAATCAGTATTGTGGTCAATTTTACACAAAATGAAAAATATTACCAATTTAAAAATGGAGTCCAAAATAATCAATGACAACATTCCTAACACTAAAACATTACCCCTGTTCATTAATCATGGCCTCAGGCCTTTCCTACATATTACACTTGATTTCCATTTTGAATTCATAATCACACAAAAATAGAAGAATTACTCTATTTCTCAGATAATAAAATATAACCAGGAGTGATTAGTTCCAATAATTCAAACAGACTTATTAAAAATGCACAAAACGGACTGGGAGGTGGGGGTGGCATCCTCAGGAAAACCGGCAAAAATTTATTTCTGCTACTTTGAGTTCTATTTTAAGCTTCAAATGATAACAAAAAAAAACAATAAAACTATAAAAACCACCCTAAAAAACACCACAATATCATTTTAAACCATACATATTTTCAGAGTTTTCCTTTTCCCATCATGCACAGTACAGGAGTTTTTTTTTATACAGTGCACACTCAAAACACAGACTTATTCTCTCATATCTAGACCAATATTTACCACTCACAGCTTATCTGAGCAAGCCGAGCTCATGACAGAACTACACGAGGAACTTTGGCCTCAACGACTTGGTTCGTGGTAGCCAATGAAAGGGCTAGTTACCGGAAATGGCTCAAGTCCCCTGACCTGTTCTCCCTGGAATGTAGGCAAGAAAAGTACATAATAATTTACACCTGGAAAATCCTAGAGGGACTGGTCCCAAATCTGCACTCAGAAATTGCTCCCTATGAAAGCAAGACTCAGCAGACAGAGCAACTTACCCCAACGAAAAGCAGGGGTGCCATGAGTACACTGAGAAAATAAAATAAGTGTCCAGGGCATAAGACTGTTCAACAGCCTCCCACCAGGCGTAAGGAAAATTACCAATAGACCCATGGCTGTCTTCAAGAGGAAACTAGACAGATACCTAAAGTCAGTGCCCAATCAGCCAGGCTGTGGTTTGAATGTTGAATTACTTGCAGCTAGCAATAACAGCCTGGTAGTTCAAACAATAATCCACTAGGAAGCCTCATCAAGGACGAAGCCATAAGGGCTTGACCCCAAGAACAACCTTCAGATATCAAGCTGAATGGTCTTGAGCCACAGTGCTGACAAAATTAGCTATTCAAATTCACATGATTCTACAAAAGCTTGACGGGGTGTCACAGTACAAGCAAGGTAGCATTCACGGAGTTAAAATAAAAATTGATTAGTTAGCAAAGCGGTGCCACAATAAAAAGTGATTAGCCAGACTTGAGCACCGTCAGAATCCCCACATGCTTTTTTTTTTTTTTTAACATTTTCCAGTAAGCGTTGTGGCCCACGAGACCCACACCCCACACCATGCACAATGTACATATGCCACCCACTGTATACAACACAATACCCACACTAACAGTGTCAACAGAACACTTTACAAAACTTACACACACACACAAATCCAAATATTTCACATTACCACTGTCCATACACATTTACAGGCACTGTTAGATAAATGGACAGGGACGCAACTAGCTTGCTATTTTACTGTGGCAATATTTCGCTCTCCAGGAGCTTTGTCAAGCCAATATGGCTATAATGTCAAATTAGTTGCATCTGTGTTCATTTACCTAACATTTTGAGGGTAATTGTACCATTATCACATTCCTAGAACTGCTGCAGTTTGTGGAGCTCCATACACAATAGTGTTTTACACTAAAAAAAAAAAAAAAAACAAATGTCTCCCCGCTTTATTGGGCACCTTTTGGTGTGTGCACAGATATAACATCTTTTCTGAGCCTGTACAGTACTAGGAAGTGATCACTAAACTTCAAACAAGAGAGTATTTGGTGAGGAGTATGGTGGTGCAGGTGTTATGACCTAGTGTGTGACCTGGCATTTTTCTGATGACAGAAACAAAAGTGGGTACATGGTCTTTTGCCAGTCCTGATTTGGCTTGTATATTATGTAGGGAGCATTGCACTCTGTCCATAAGAGTGAAGAGAAGTTTAATGTACCATTTGCAACTCTTGCAGACAATTAGCAAACACTATCTGCATGTCACACTTTTCTGCCAAAAGCATACTGGCGGTGTAATCCATAACAGCAGCTTGTCTCGGAATGAGTTCATATCTGTGTGTATCCACCTTTCCTGCATTTTTCATTTTGGGGTGATGAATCGCTGTCAACAATGTTATGTTTGTCATGCCACTGAAATATCATTATGTCACTGCCATGAAGCACCTGTACCAATGTCTGCATTGAACCTGGACATGTGTGTGTGTTTCCACACTGTACTACACATATCTGTCATGGTTACATTGAATAAGGGGTTTGTGGACCAGCTATCCATGTACAATAGTTCCACCATATCCACGGGGCATACATTCCAAGGCTTAACGTGGATACCTGAAACCGCGGATAGTAGCGAACCCTATATGCAAGTTTTTTTTTGTTTATGTACATTCCTATGATGTCGTTTTTTGTTTATACAGTGGTACCTCGGGATACGAACAGCTCAAAACTCGAACAATTACGTAAGTGTATTTATGGAAGTGCTTTTGTAACTATTTTTGGGAGTCCGAAACAGATTAATCTAATTTACATTATTCCTCACGGTAACAAATTTGTTTGGTATCGGCACTTGAACAGCCTTCTGGAATGAATTAAGTTCATATCCCAAGGGATCACTGTATAGATGCCTATGAAGTTTAATTGATAAATTTTGCACAATAAGTCAAGTATTAGAACTGATGGGAAGCACCTCAGGGCTTTTCTTAGGCTTCAAAGAACATCCCTCACTGTTTTTGCACCTTGGGTCCATTATTAAGCAAAATTAAGGGTTATTTACGAGCCACAGTAAATCGTAGATGACTGAAACCACAGAAACCGAATCCGAAGATACGGAGGCTCTACTGTATAATTTATGCCCTTTAACAAAATATGGTTCCATCATAGTTCTCACCACATCACCTAAGATACCCAGTAACTTCCTGGTATCTTTCAATGTTTTGCTTCCTGTATACACAATCAGATCCAATACCAGGCTGGTTTCACAATCACACTACACAAACACCTGATACCAAAGAGTTTCCTCATCCCAGGTATATACTGCTTGAAAGAGTTGACCTTTGAACATTATCACATAGTCATCAATGACAGGGTTCCTAAAGGGATCATTTTGTAATACAGGTTGGCCATCACTAATCCGGTACTAATTTCATCTAGCACAATTTCAAAATTCTGGGGTCGCCACACAAACCTGCTGCTACTGTTTGGTGGCGCTACCTGCTGCATATGTCATTTCAATTTCTTTTTTCTCCATTTACTGTTATAACCTGCTTACTTTTAGCCCTAGCCATGGCTCCAACAAACAAAAGAAATGCTTTTTGTTGTGTAAATCACATACACTGTACATTGCCCATAGAAGATAAGGTGGCTTTGAAGCCACTGTGTTGCCATGAGCTCAGTTCACTCAGATAAGCTGTGACTGGCAAATTTGGCCCTAACGAGATAATAGGTCTCTGTGGTAAGTGTACACTAAATAAAAAAAATCCTGCAGCACAGCGCATAATGAGAAACAAAGGCGACTGTGATTTTGGCGTAAAACACCAACTTTGTGTATATTGGTATGGTTTATATGGTTGTATATTGGTATGGTTCGTATGGTTGTATATTCGTATGGTTTATATGGTTGTATATCATTTTTTTTTTTAGCTGATTTAATAGAATGGAAGATATATTACAGAAACAGATATAATTTTGATTGGTTTCATGCCAGAAAGTACCTTAAAATTGAGCTCAAAGTAGCAGAAATGTTCAATTTTTACCGATGTTCAAGAGTAAACAAATGATGTCACCGTCCAATACATGTCCAATTAGTCGGTCTAATATGCAGTCACGAATGGGTTGACATTATTTGTACAATTATTACAATAATGCATAACAGTAAATCTTCTATTTTTTGTGTAAATAAAAATTCAAAATGGAAAGCAAGTGCAATACAGTAGGGCCCCACCGATACGGCAGGTTAGGTTCCAGGCTACTGCCAGAAAGCAGACATCGTTGGAAAGCAGAACGCCATACTTTTCCACTTATAAATGCATATAAATGCCAGGTAACAAGTTTACACTAACATACATGTATTATGTTAGCAATAGAACTAGGCATTAAAAACAATAAAAAGTAAAATACACACACAGTACACCCATTACTTACCGTAAAATATTTGTAGTCTTAACCCCTTGACTGTCGCAGCCCCCAATCCTGAAGCGTCTCCTGGTGTCGTAAAATTTAAAAAAAAAAAAAAATCTCATGAAATAACAGAATCTTTTCCCGATTGTAATGACACCAAAAACACGAAATTTGATGGAAAACTGACAGGATTATGCTCTCGCGGAGTTAGCGACCTTGGCGATATTTACAAATAGGCGATTTCGCCCACTTTGAGCCCTATTTTTGGCTAATTCCATTGTTCCAGTTGACCAAACTCAACTATTTTTTTAGAAATCCATTTTTTCTATCGATTGAGTAAAAGAAAATGCCCATTTACCGATTTCATAGGTACGCATAAATTCCCCTAATTTCTAATTATCTAAAATGGCAGATAGTTGTATAGGATTTAAGCTCCTACCAGGAAGGATTACCTTCTTTTAGAAATGCCAACATGAGGATGTTTAGGACTTCAAGACAGAGCCTCCCCACTTATGGAACAATTAACAATTTGCAATTCTGCCAATTTCACGAAAATTAAAAAAATATGACAATTTCAAAATAAGGTCCAGAATGAACAATGCAGACATTCCTGGCTCTAAAATAACATTTTCTTTGTTTATCAGTCACGTCTTCAAGCCCCTCTGATATTACTCTTGCTTTCTATTTTGAATTTTTATTCAAACAAAAAATAGATTTACTGTTATGCAGACTATTGCAATACTGTAATAATTGTATAAATAACATCAACCCATTCATGACTGCATATTAGAATGGCTAGTTGGACATTTATTGGACAATGACATCATTTGTTTACTTTTGAACATCGGCAAAAATCGAACATTTCCCCTACTTTGAGCTCCATTTCCAGGTTCTTTTTATAGTAAAATCAATCAAAATCACCTCTATTTCTATAATATGTTTTCCATTCTATCAAATGAGATGAAGAAAACGAGAATACAACAATAAATACTACACAAAAAAAGGTAGTAGGTTGGTAGACAGCAACCACCCAGGGAAGTACTACCGTCCTGCCAGATGACTGTGAAACAAAAACCTGTAACTGTTTTGCATGATGGTAGGATTGCTGGTTTCTTTTTCTGTCTCAAACATGCTAAGATAACAGGGATATCTTGCTACTCCTACTTACACTTTGGTCACACTTCACAGACACGCACATGCATATATATATATACATACATCTAGGTTTTTCTCCTTTTTCTAAATAGCTCTTGTTCTTTTTTATTTCTTCTATTGTCCATGGGGAAGTGGAAAAGAATCTTTCCTCCGTAAGCCATGCGTGTCGTATGAGGCGACTAAAATGCCGGGAGCAATGGGCTAGTAACCCCTTCTCCTGTATACAATTACTAAAAAAGAGAAGAAGAAAAACTTTATAAAACTGGGTTGCTTAAATGTGCGTGGATGTAGTGCGGATGACAAGAAACAGATGATTGCTGATGTTATGAATGAAAAGAAGTTGGATGTCCTGGCCCTAAGCGAAACAAAGCTGAAGGGGGTAGGAGAGTTTCAGTGGGGGGAAATAAATGGGATTAAATCTGGAGTATCTGAGAGAGTTAGAGCAAAGGAAGGGGTAGCAGTAATGTTAAATGATCAGTTATGGAAGGAGAAAAGAGAATATGAATGTGTAAATTCAAGAATTATGTGGATTAAAGTAAAGGTTGGATGCGAGAAGTGGGTCATAATAAGCGTGTATGCACCTGGAGAAGAGAGGAATGCAGAGGAGAGAGAGAGATTTTGGGAGATGTTAAGTGAATGTATAGGAGCCTTTGAACCAAGTGAGAGAGTAATTGTGGTAGGGGACTTGAATGCTAAAGTAGGAGAAACTTTTAGAGAGGGTGGGGTAGGTAAGTTTGGGGTGCCAGGTGTAAATGAAATGGGAGCCCTTTGATTGAACTTTGTATAGAAAGGGGTTTAGTTATAGGTAATACATATTTTAAGAAAAAGAGGATAAATAAGTATACACGATATGATGTAGGGCGAAATGACAGTAGTTTGTTGGATTATGTATTGGTAGATAAAAGACTGTTGAGTAGACTTCAGGATGTACATGTTTATAGAGGGGCCACAGATATATCAGATCACTTTCTAGTTGTAGCTACACTGAGAGTAAAAGGTAGATGGGATACAAGGAGAATAGAAGCATCAGGGAAGAGAGAGGTGAAGGTTTATAAACTAAAAGAGGAGGCAGTTAGGGTAAGATATAAACAGCTATTGAGGATAGATGGGCTAATGAGAGCATAGGCAATGGGGTCGAAGAGGTATGGGGTAGGTTTAAAAATGTAGTGTTAGAGTGTTCAGCAGAAGTTTGTGGTTACAGGAAAGTGGGTGCAGGAGGGAAGAGGAGCGATTGGTGGAATGATGATGTAAAGAGAGTAGTAAGGGAGAAAAAGTTAGCATATGAGAAGTTTTTACAAAGTTAGAAGTGATGCAAGGAGGGAAGAGTATATGGAGAAAAAGAGAGAAGTTAAGAGAGTGGTGAAGCAATGTAAAAAGAGAGCAAATGAGAGAGTGGGTGAGATGTTATCAACAAATTTTGTTGAAAATAAGAAAAAGTTTTGGAGTGAGATTAACAAGTTAAGAAAGCCTAGAGAACAAATGGATTTGTCAGTTAAAAATAGGAGAGGAGAGTTATTAAATGGAGAGGTAGAGGTATTGGGAAGATGGAAGGAATATTTGAGGAATTGTTAAATGTTGATGAAGATAGGGAAGCTGTGATTTCGTGTATAGGGCAAGGAGGAATAACATCTTGTAGGAGTGAGGAAGAGCCAGTTGTGAGTGTGGGGGAAGTTCGTGAGGCAGTAGGTAAAATGAAAGGGGGTAAGGCAGCCGGGATTGATGGGATAAAGATAGAAATGTTAAAAGCAGGTGGGGATATAGTTTTGGAGTGGTTGGTGCAATTATTTAATAAATGTATGGAAGAGGGTAAGGTACCTAGGGATTGGCAGGAGAGCATTTTCCCTTTTGTATAAAGGCAAAGGGGAAAAAGAGAGTGAAAAAAATTATGGGGGGATAAGTCTTTTGAGTGTCCCGGAAAATGGTATGGTAGAGTTATAATTGAAAAAATTTAAGATAAGAGGGAAATGGATAGCAGATGAAAAAGGAGCTTAGGAAAGTGGGGGGGTTGGTGGCCAGGTGTTTACATAAAAATATAAGGGAACATATTTAGAAAAGGAAGGGGTTTTTGTGGCATTTAGGGTTTTTGGGGAAAAGGCGTATGACAGGGGGATAGGGGGCAATGTGGCAGATGTTGCAAGGTAGGGTTAGGAGGTGGTTTACGAAAGCATGAAGAGTTTTTACGAGGATAGGAGGCTCAAGTTAGGTTTGTGGGAAAAGGGGGAAATTTTTTCCCAGTAAAAGTAGGCCTTAGACAAGGATGTGTATTCACCGTGGTGTTTAATATATTTATAGATGGGGTTGTAAGAGAAGAAAATGCGAGGGTCTTGGCAAGGGGCGGGGAGTAAAAGATAAAAAAATCACACCCCAAGTGGGAGTGTAAAGGGCGTCTTTCTGAGACACTGTGCTCTTGGGAGTTCTGAAGAGAAGTTGCAGGTTTGGGTGATGAATTTGGTAGGGGTGCAAAAGAAAAAATTAAAAGGGTGAATACAGGAAGGAAAGGGTTTGAGGATAACAAAAAGATTAGGTATGAAAGATTGAATATCAGATTGGGGGGAGAGAGTAGGGAGGAGGTGAAGATTCAGATTTTTGGGGAGTGAACTTTCGCGATGGTCTAGAAAGATGGGGTAAATCATAGAATTGAGGGGGGGAAAAAAAGATGAGTGGGCCTTGGAGCTGTGGAAAAAAGGGGAATTTGTCCTTGGAGGCAAAGGGGGAAAAAATGTTGGAGTATGTTTTACCAACGCTCATAGGGTTTTGTGAAGCGTGGGGATGAATTTGCAGCGGGAGAAGGCTGGGCAGGGAGATGTCAGTTGGGGCAATGTGTGGTGTGAATAAATGCAGAGAATTCGTATTTTGGAAGTTAGGAGGGGGGCGGGTTCCCAAAAAAATGTTGTCCAGAGGCTGGGAAAGGGTTTTTGGGGGGGTTTGGACAGTAGAGAGAATGGAGCGAAACAGAAGACTTCAAGAGTGTATCAGTCTGAGTGGGAAAGGGAAAGGGGGGGTAGGGGTCGGCCTAGGAAGGGTTGGAGGGAGGGGGTAAAGGAGGTTTGGTGCGAGGGGCTTTGGGCTTCCAGCAGGCATGCGTGAGCGTGTTTGATAGGGGGAAAGGAACAAAAGGGTTTTTTAAACTTGACGTGCTTTTGGGGTGGAGCAATAAAATTTTTGAAGGGATTCAGGGAAACCCGGGAGGCCGGCTTGAGTCCTGGAGATGGGAAGTACATCCCCCCCTCTGAAGGAGGGGTGTTAATGTTGCATTTAAAAACTGTAGTGTAAGCAAAACCCTTTGGGAAGACAGGGTGGAGTGAATGATGGGAAAGTTTTTTTTTTTTGGGGCCAAACCCCGCCTTGGGGGAATCGGCCGGTTGATAAAAAAAAAAAAAAAAAATAACAAAAAAAGACCCCAAAGCGGGGAGTTTTAAATTAAAAAAAAAAAAAAAAAAACAACGGGGAGTTTTTTTTTTTTCTCATTATGCACTGCATGCTCCAGGATTTTTTTTATATGGTGCACACTGACCACACAGACCCATTCTCTCATATGTGGGCCTACGAGCTTTCTCTTGCTAGATTTGAAGCCGCTAGAATTCATGAGTATATATACGTCAAACACGGTACCTCGTAAGATGTATATATATGACCTCTACAGACAAAGGGTTAATGTAGGGTGAGAGGCGAGTTTAATTTGTAGGAAGTTAGGTCTGGGAGGTATGGTAGCCAGCCAGGTCAGCCCACCCCACCCACACATAATATACTACATTTAATTAACCCTTAACCCTTTGACTGTCGCGGGCAACTTTCTGAAACTGTCATTCTGCCGCAAAATTTTTGAGAAAAAAAAAAAAAATTTCTTATGAAATGATAGAGAATTTTTTCCTGATGGTAAAGACACCAAAAGTTCGAAATTTGGTCGAAAAGCCACGGAATTACGCTCCCGCGAAGTTAGCAGTCTCAGCAACATACATGCATCAGCGATTTCGCCGACTTTGAGCCCTGTTTTTAGCCAATTCAGTTGTTCCAGTTGACCAAACTCGACTATTTCTTTAGAACTCCAGTTTATCTATCAGTTGAGTACAAGAAACCGCCCATTTACCGATTTAAACTACCCAATAAAGTTGTCAGAAATTGGCAATTTAGCCAATTTCACGCAAATCAAAGATGCCAATTTCAAAATAGGGTCCAGAATAAACAAGGTAGACATTCTTGGCACTAAAATACCATATCTTCTGTTCATTAGTCACATCTCTAGGCCCCCCTTATATTGCTATTGCTTTCTATTTTGATTTTTTATTCATGCAAAAAAATGCAAAATTTACTGGTATGCAGACTACTGCATTATTTTATAAATGGTATAAATAATATCAGTGCACTAGTGAAAGAATATTAGACTCCCCAGTTGACGAGTATTGGATGTGTGGTGTGATTTGCTTACTCCTGAGCATTGGTAAAAATCGAACATTTCCGCTACTTTGAGCTCATTTTCAAGGTAGTTTTCATCGTGAATGTAATGAAAATCTTCTCTATTTCTGTAATAGGTTTTCCATTATCACCTAAGATCATGAAAACGAGAATACAACGATAAATACTATATGAAAATACACCTCAAAGTCGGTGTTTTAATAAAAAAAAAAAACAATCAGTTTTTTTCTCTCATTACGCACTGTGTGCTGCAGGATATTTTTTATGTGGTGCACACTGACCACACAGACCCATTCTCTCACATGTGGGCCTACCAGCTTTCTCCTGCTTGATTTAAAGCCACTAGAATTTATGAGTATATATACGTCAGAAACAGTGGCGCGTAAGACGTATTTATACGGCGTAAACAGTCAAAGGGTTAAACTGTCCAAACACAGATCTACGTTCACGTGTGTAGCGCTCTGACCTTGATTTTCCCCATTTGAAAGCATGTATAAAAAACGTAGATCTACGTTCAGAGCCCCCAGCACGTGGACGCAGATCTACGTTTGGACAGTTTAAGGGTTAAAGCTCCTCAGTGATAAAACACATACATGTACAGTACATTCATTAACCCCTTGACTGTCGCAACCCCAAATCCTGAGGCGTCTCCTGGCATCGCAAAATTTAAAAAAAAAAAAAAATCTTATGAAATGATAAGAGAATCGTTTCCCGATTGTAATGACGAAATTTGATGGAAAACTCATGGAATTACGCTCTCTCGAAGTTAGCGACCTCGGCGATATTTACAAATTGGCAATTTTGCCCACTTTGAGCCCCATTTTCAGCTAATTCCATTGTTCCAGTTGACCAAACTCATAGCTATTTCTTTAGAACTCCATTTGTTCTATCGATTGAGTACAAGAAACTGCTCATTTACCGATTTCAACTACCCAATAACGTGATCGAAAATTTGCAATTTGGCCAATTTCACGCAAATTAAAAAATATGCCACTTTCAAAATAGGGTCTAGAATGAACAATGCAGACATTTCTGGCTCTAAAATGACATTTTCTTTGTTCATCAGTAACGTCTCCAGGCCCCTCTGATATTACTCTTGCTTTCTATTTTGAATTTTTATTCAAACAAAAATTGGAAGATTTACTGTTATGCAGACTACTGCAATATTGTAATAATTGTATAAATAATGTCAACCCATTCATGATTGCGTATTACAATGGCCAGTTGGACATTTACTGGACAATGACATCATTTATTTACTTTTGAACATCGGCAAAAATCAAACATTACCCCTACTTTGAGCTCCACTCCAAGGTTCTTTTCATTGTAAAACGAATCAAAATCACTGCTATTTCTATATGTTTTCCATTCTATCAAACGAGACCAAGATAATGAGAATACAACCATAAATACTATATGAAAATACATCACAAAGTCGGTGTTTTAATCCGAAAACACCAGTTTTTTTTTTCTTCTCATTATGCACTGCGTGCTGCAGGATTTTTTTTATATGGTGCACACTGACCACACAGACCCATTCTTTCACATGTGGGCCTACCAGGTTTCTCTTGCTTGATTTGAAGCCGCTAGAATTTTTTAGTATATATACGTCAAACACGGCGGCCCCTAAGACGTATATATACGACTGAAACAGTCAAAGGGTTAATTCCCTTAAAATATTTGCAGTCTTAATGTAGGGTGAGAGGCGAGTTTTATTTGTAGAACTCAGGTTTGGGAAGTATGGTATCCAGCCAGGGAAGCCCTCCCCACCCCACCTCACCCACACGTAATGTAAACAAACCAGACAAACATGTCTGGTTTTCGTCATTTTACATTGTGTACAAGTTGTCTCCACGTTGATACAGTAGAATAAATAAAGAGAAACAATCCCATTCTCATGTAACATTATTTTAAGAAGAAATGATGCCCTGAGTGAAGGCATACTTAGGTACATGTACACAAGTAAAATTATCAGTTATAGCAATAATGTAGGTATGTAGTCCGCCTGGGCTACATACCTATACACTTACCTACATAGCTACATGATACTTAGTGCGGCCCAGAGCCATATTATTACCATCGACATACCATGTTCACCGAGTTTAATTGTTTCTAACTACCTTCAGATGCCTTCAAACAAAGGGAGAAGTAATGAATAATTCATGCCAAAAATTGCAAACAAAAGTGTTATATATTAAGGGGAGTGACGTAATGTTTTCCCTCCACCCGGCTACACCACCTCCATAGTACATAAATAATGTTTATATGCTATGTAATGTTTCTTATATAATTTTGAAGAAAATATCAGATGGATTAATGAAAATGTCTATATTAACATAAAATAAAACATTTAATGTGCCCATGAGTGATTATTATTACATAATAGAGAGATGCTCTTACGGAAAACGTCAACAAACCGGGTGGTATGCAAGGTATTTGAAAGATCACTTGCCATATAGAAAGCTTCCATCATAATTCGAGATCGCTGTATTAGCGGAACGCCGAAAAGCGGGGCCCTACTGTATAAGTGCTCTGGAGATGTGACTAATGAACAGAGAAAATGTTATTTTAGTGCCAGGAATGTCTGCAGTGTTTATTCTGGACCCTATTTTGAAATTTGTATGAAATTGGCCAAATTACCAATTTCTGACCATTTTATTAAGTAGCTGAAATAGGTAAATGGGCAGTTTCTTGTATACTCAATTGACAGAACAGAAGGAATACTAGCTTAATATCTACGAGTTAGGTAGACTGGAACAATGGAATGGGCCAAAAATAGGGCGTAAAGTGGGTGAAATTGCCGATGCGTAAATATCACCATTGGGTTAAGTGTATTCTAATCTAACCACTCTGTAATCTGGCAAAATCACAAATATGGCACCCTACAGGTCCCAATGATGCTGGATTAGTGATGGTCAACCTGTACTGAAGAAATAAAGTTTGCTTGTTGTGGTGGTTGTGCTAGTGGTGGGGGTGGTGGGCACCACCATGGGTAATTAGGGTGTGCAATGTGGGTTTTGGTTCCTAGGCTGGGCTGGCTCTGGTGCCATGCACCCCTTTGTGCCACCACCTGCTGCTGACAGGTGCCAGCACAGGCCCCCAGCCTATTACCCATGCCAATCAATGCACCATCATCCTATCATTGTCGCCAGTGTTGGGTCCCGGGATGTACTATGTCCACTGTACATATTAACATTTCACAGGCGAATAATCATCTTCACTCATTGGCTCAGTCATCAGCTGCTAGGAAATCAAAATCCACATCACTAACTCTCACATCTGTGCCCAAGCCACTGGTGAATATGAGCTCTCTTATGGGGCAATGAATGCATTCTGGACAAACCAACCCCACATGTGGATGGTTGTGGGCTCCTGTGGTTTTCAGTGACATTTCTGGTATCCAGATCATCACTTCTGGTCACTAAGTGTTTGAAACCAAAGAACTCATCCTCGGGTACATAATCCTTGCTGTGGATTTGTCAAGGGGGAATTTTAAAGCCCTTTGAATTCTCCTGGGAGTAAGCCCTTTGCATCTGTATGGTGTGATGAACAATGTGTACTCAAGATGGCATTCCCAGAATGCACTGCAGCAGCCCTGATTTTACATATAATATGTACACCATTCATATCTAGACCCACCAAGTCTCTCATGCCAAATCTGAAGCTGCTAGAATTTATGCTTAGATTTACAAAAGCGACCCTGGAATCAATAAGAAATAGTGAAAGGGTTAAAGAAGGGTGAGGATGTTACAGTTTGGAGAGTCATCTCAAGTGTGAAGTTGGCAGACTCCTGGTTAGTGTGACTGAATGGGAGTGTGGATGTTTTTTTTTTTTCTGGGTCACCCTACTTTGGTGGGAGACAGCTTTGGTGTTAAAAATAGCACAGAAATGTTTACCTGAACAGTAATAATACTGGATGGCTTGTGAACAGTGGGAGATGCCGTAGAGACGGGAGTTAAGCGATTACAGAGGCCAGCAGCTCTGGTGAAAGTTAGAGTAGCTGGAGGCTCCAGGGAACTGCAAGTAGATGCAGGAAACAATGTTCTTCTAGCTGATGACTGACCCACTGGTGACTGGAATCTTTCAGATATTGTTGACAGTGGTGAAAGCTGAAGATCTGAAAAGCATGAATAAGCATTATTATTATTATCATTTTAATTTTCATTGCTAAAAATAACACACTGGCTATCTCACAAAGGTAGGGTGACCAGAAAAAGAAACTGTTTCACCATCATTCAATAACTTATCAGAAGAATGCCAACACCAGAGTTCAAATGACTCAACTGCAACATTCTCATTCCCCTCTCCTCCTCCAGTGTTGGCACTGTACTTCCCACCTCCAGGACTAAAGTCCAGCTAGCTGGTTTTTCTGAATCCCTTCATAAATGTTACCTTTTGCACACTCCAACACTGTCAAATCATAAAAATTACTTTTTTTCCACTCATTATCTAACATGCTCATACAAACTTCTTCGATGCTCAATATTTTTTTTTTTTTTTTTTTTTTTTTTTTTAACAAGTTGGCTGTCTCCCACCGAGGCAGGGTGACCCAAAAAGAAAGAAAATCCCCAAAAAGAAAATACTTTCATCATCATTCAACACTTTCACCTCACTCACATAATCATTGTTTTTGCAGAGGTGCCCAGAATACAACAGTTTAGAACCATATACCTATAAAGATACACAACATATCCCTCCAAACTGCCAATATCCCGAACCCCTCCTTTAAAGTGCAGGCATTGCACTTGCCCATTTCCAGGACTCAAGTCCGGCTATATAAAAATAACAGGTTTCCCTGAATCTCTTCACTAAATAGTACCCTGCTCACACTCCAACAGCTCGTCAGGTCCCAAATACCATTCGTCTCCATTAACTCCTATTGAACACGCTGACGCACGCTTCCTGGAAGTCCAAGCCCCATGCCCACAAAACCTCATTTCCCCCTTCCTTCCAACCTTTTTGAGGACACCTACCCTGCTTTCCTTCCCCTACTGATTTATATGCTCTCCATATTCTACTTTGATCCATTCTCTCTAAATGACCAAACAACCTCAACAACCCCTCTTCAACCCTCTGACTAATACTTTTATTAACTCCACACTTTCTTCTAATTTCCACACTCTGAATTTTCTGCATAATATTTACACCACACATTGCCCTTAGACAGGACATCTCCACTGCCTCCAACTGCCTCCTCGCTGCAGCATTTACAACCCAAGCTTCACACCCATATAAGAGTGTTGGTACTACAAGACTTTCATACATTCCCTTCTTTACCTCCAAAGATAACTTTTTTTTTGTCTCCACATATACCTCAATGCACCACTTGCCTTTTTTCCCCTCATCAATTCTATAATTAACCTAATCCTTCATAAATCCATCCGCTGACACGTCAACTCTCAAATATCTGAAAACATTCACTTCTTCCATACTACTCCTCCCCAATTTGATATCCAATTTTTCTTTATCTAAATCATTTGATACCCTCATCATTTTACTCTTTTCTATGTTCACTTTCAACTTTCTACCTTTACACACACTTCCAAACTCGTCCACTAACCTTTGCAATTTTTCTTTAGAATCTCCCATAAGCACAGTATCATCAGCAAAAAGTAACTGTCAATTCCCATTTTCTATTTCATTCCCCATAATTTAATCCCACCCCTCTCATGAACACCCAAGCATTTGCTTCTTTTACAACCCAATCTATAAATATATTAAACAACCATGGTGACATTATACATCCCTGTCTAAGACCTACTTTTACTGGGAAGTAATCTCCCTCTCTTCTACACACCCTAACCTGAGCCTCACTATCCTCATAAAAACTCTTTACAGCATTTAGTAATTTACCACCTATTCCACATACTTTCAACATCTGCCACATTGCTCCCCTATCCACTATCATATGCCTTTTCTAAATCCATAAATGCAATAAAAACTTCCCTACTTTTATCTATATACTGTTCACATATATGCTTCATTATAAACACTTAATCTACACATCCCCTACCCACTCTAAAACCTCCTTGCTCATCCACAATCCTACATTCAGTCTTACCTCTAATTCTTTCAATAATAACCCTACTGAACACTTTCTGGTATACTCGGTAACCTTATTCCTCTATAATTCTTACGAACTCTTTTGTCCCCCTTCCCTTTATATAAAGGGACTATACATGCTCTCTGCCAATCCCTTGGTACCTTCCCCTCTTTCATATTATTTATTATCACACTGGCCGATTCCCACCAAGGCAGGGTGGCCCGAAAAAGAAAAACTTTCACCATCATTCACTCCATCACTGTCTTGCCAGAAGGGTGCTTTACACTACAGTTTTTAAACTGCAACATTAACACCCCTCCTTCAGAGTGCAGGCACTGTACTTCCCATCTCCAGGACTCAAGTCCGGCCTGCCGGTTTCCCTGAATCCCTTCATAAATGTTACTTTGCTCACACTCCAACAGCACGTCAAGTATTAAAAACCATTTGTCTCCATTCACTCCTATCATACATTTATTAAACAAATATACCAACCACTCCAACACTATCCCCCCCTGCTTTCAACATTTCTGTCATGATCCTGCCAGTTCCAGTTGCTTTACCCCCTTTCATTCTATGTAATGCCTCACGCACCTCCCCCATACCCACATCCTGCTCTTCTTCATTCCTAAAAGATGGTATACCTTCCTGGCCAGTGCATGAAATTACCGCCTCCCTTTCTTCGTCGACATTTAAAAGTTCCTCAAAATATTCTTGCCATCTACCCAATACCTCCCTCTCCCCATCTACTAACTCCCCTACTGTTTTTAACTGACAAATCCACTCGTTCTCTAGGCTTTCTTAACTTGTTAAACTCACACCAAAATTTTTCATTATTTTCATTAAAATTTCTTGACAGTGCCTCTCCCACTATCTGCTCTCCTTTTGCACTCTCTAACTACTCTCTTCACCTTTCTTTTACTCTCCATATACTCTACTCTTCTTATAACACTTCTGCTATGTAAAAACCTCTCATAAGCTACCTTTTTCTCTTTTATCACACCCTTTACTTCATCATTCCACCTATCATTCCTCTTTCCTCCTGCACCCACCCTCCTATAGCCACAAACTTCTGCCCCACATTCTAGTACTGCATTTTTAAAGCTATCCAACCCTCTTCACCCCCCCCCCCCCACTACTCATAGCTGCATCAGCCCACGTTTCTGCCAATAGTTGCTTATATCTCACCTGAACTTCCTCCTCCCTCTTACTTGTTGCTATTTTCCTCTTTTCCCATTTACCTCTTACTCTAAGTGTACCTACAACTAAGTATTGATCCGATATATCAGTTGCCCCTCTATAAACTGGTACATCCTGGAACCTACCCATCAACCTTCTATCCACCAATACATGATCTAACAAACTACTTTCATTACGTGCTATATCATACCTTGTATATTTATTTATCCTCTTTTTCATAAAATATTTAATACTTATTACCAAACCTCTTTCTACACATAGCTCAATTAAAGGCTCCCCATTTTCATTTACCCCTGGGACCCCAAATTTACGTACTACTTCTTCCACAATATTTTTACCCACTTCAGCATTGAAATCCTCAACCACCATTACTCTCACACTTGGTTCAAAACTCCCCATGCAGTCACTCAGCATTTCCCAAGATCTCTCTCTTCCCTCTACACTTCTCTCTTCTCCAGGTGCATATACGCTTACTATAACCCACTTTTCACATCCGACCTTTATTTTACTCCACAATCCTTGAATTAATACATTTATAGTCCCTCTTTTCATGCCATAGCTTACCCTTCAACATCATTGCTACTCCTTTTTTAGCTCTAACTATTTGAAACCCCTGACCTAATCCCATTTATTCCTCTCCACTGAAACTCTCCCACCCCCTTCAGCTTTGTTTCACTTAAAGCCAGGACATCCAGCTTCTTCTCATTCGTAACATCCACAATCATCTCTATCATCATTTGCACAATATCCACGCACGTTCAGACTTCCCGCTTTGACAATTTTCTCCTTATTTTTTAATTATTATTACAGGAAAAGGGGTTACTAGCCCATTGTTCCCGGCATTTTAGTTGACATTTACAACACGCATGACTTACGGAGGAAAGATT
Organism: Cherax quadricarinatus; assembly: GCF_026875155.1. Classification (NCBI taxonomy): domain Eukaryota; kingdom Metazoa; phylum Arthropoda; class Malacostraca; order Decapoda; family Parastacidae; genus Cherax; species Cherax quadricarinatus. The sequence goes on from NC_069438.1 coordinate 7,902,051, forward strand.
CTTATTCCACTTCCCCATGGATATGAAAGGAAAAATAATAAGACCAAGAGGTATTAAGATAAAAATCAAAGAAAACTCAGAGGAGTGTGTATAAATAAACGTGTACATGTATGTGTAGTGTGACCTAAGTGTAAGTAGAAGTAGCAAGACATGCCTGTAATCATGCATATTTATGAGAGACAAAAGACACCAGCAATCCTACCATCATGTAAAACAATTACAGGCTTTTGTTTTATACTCACTTGGCAGGACGGTAGTACCTCCCTGGGTGGTTGCTGTCTCCCAACTTACTACCCTGAATCCCTTCACTAAATATAACCCTGCTCACACTCCAACAGCTCATTACGTCCCAAATACCATTTGTCTCCATTAACTCCTAACACGCTCACGTATGTTTACTGGAAGGTCAAGCCCCTCGCCCACAAAACCTCCTTTACCCCCTCCCTACAACCTTTTCGAGGATGACCCCTACCCCGCCTTCCTTCCCCTACAGATTTATACACTCTCCACGTCATTCTACTTTGATCCATTCTCTCTAAATGACCAAACCACCTCAACAACCCCTCTCAGCCCTCTGACTAATACTTTTATTAACTCCACACCTTCTCCTAATTTCCACACTCCAAATTCTCTGCATAATATTTACACCACACACTGTCCTTAGACAGGACATCTCGACCGCCTCCTCGCTGCAGCATTTACAATCCAAGCCTCACACCCATATAAGTGTTGGTACCACTATACTGTGTAGATCAAGTGTTTACATTGAAGCATATATGTGAACAGTATTTAGATAAAGGTAGGGAAGTTTTTATTGCATTTATGGATTTAGAAAAGGCATATGATAGAGTGGATAGAGGAGCAATGTGGCAGATGTTGCAAGTATATGGAATAGGTGGTAAGTTACTAAATGCTGTAAAGAGCTTTTATGAGGATAGTGAGGCTCAGGTTAGGGTATGTAGAAGAGAGGGAGAATACTTCCCGGTAAAAGTAGGTCTTAGACAGGGATGTGTAATGTCACCATGGTTGTTTAATATATTTATAGATGGGGTTGTAAAAGAAGTAAATGCTAGGGTGTTCGGGAGAGGGGTGGGATTAAATTATGGGGAATCAAATTCTAAATGGGAATTGACACAGTTACTTTTTGCTGATGATACTGTGCTTATGGGAGATTCTAAAGAAAAATTGCAAAGGTTAGTAGATGAGTTTGAGAATGTGTGTAAAGGTAGAAAGTAGAAAGTGAACATAGAAAAGACTAAGGTGATGAGGGTATCAAATGATTTAGATAAAGAAAAATTGGATATCAAATTGGGGAGGAGTATGGAAGAAGTGAATGTTTTCAGATACTTGGAAGTTGAAGTGTCGGCGGATGGATTTATGAAGGATGAGGTTAATCATAGAATTGATGAGGGAAAAAAGGTGAGTGGTGCGTTGAGGTATATGTGCAGTCAAAAAACGTTATCTATGGAGGCAAAGAAGGGAATGTATGAAAGTATAGTAGTACCAACACTCTTATATGGATGTGAAGCTTGGGTGGCAAATGCAGCAGGGAGGAGACGGTTGGAGGCAGTGGAGATGTCCTGTCTAAGGGCAATGTGTGGTGTAAATATTATGCAGAAAATTCGGAGTGTGGAAATTAGGAGAAGGTGTGGAGTTAATAAAAGCATTAGTCAGAGGGCAGAAGAGGGGTTGTTGAGGTGGCTTGGTCATTTAGAGAGAATGGATCAAAGTAGAATGACATGGAAAGCATATAAATCTATAGGGGAAGGAAAGAGGGGTAGGGGTCGTCCTCGAAAGGGTTGGAAAGAGGGGGTAAAGGAGGTTTTGTGGGCGAGGGGCTTGGACTTCCAGCAAGCGTGCATGAGCGTGTTAGATAGGAGTGAATGGAGACGAATGATACTTGGGACCTGATGATCTGTTGGAGTGTGAGCAGGGTAATATTTAGTGAAGGGATTCAGGGAAACTGGTTATTTTCATATAGTTGGACTTGAGTCCTGGAAATGGGAAGTACAATGCCTGCACTGTAAAAGAGGGGTTTGGGATATTGGCAGTTTGGAGGGATGTTGTGTATCTTTATACGTACAGTATATGCTTCTAAGCTGTTGTATTCTGAGCACCTCTGCAAAAGCAGTGATAATGTGTGAGTGTGGTGAAAGTGTTGAATGATGAAAGTATTTTCTTTTTGGGGATTTTCTTTCTTTTTTTGGATCACCCTGCCTCGGTGGGAGACGACCGACTTGTTTGGGGGAAAAAAAAAAAAACACTATACTTACATGAATTCCCTTGTTTGCCTCCATAGATAATGTTTTTTTTGTCTCCACACATTCCTCAATGCACCACTCACCTTTTTTCCTTCATCAATTCTATGGTTAACCTCATCCTTCATACATCCATCCGCTGACATGTCAACTCCCAAATATCTGAAAACATTCACTTCTTCCATGCTCCTCTCCAATGTGATATCCAATTTTTTTTTATTAACACATCGGCCAATTCCCACCAAGGCAGGGTGGCCAGAAAAAAGGAACTTTCATCATTCACTCCATCACTGTCTTGCCAGAAGGGTGCTTTACACCACAGTTATAAAACTGCAACATTAACACCCCTCCTTCAGAGTGCAGGCACTGTACTTCCCATCTCCAGGACTCAAGTCCGGCCTGCCGGTTTCCCTGAATCCCTTCATAGATGTTACTTAGCTCACACTCCAACAGCATATCAAGTATTAAAAACCATTTGTCTCCATTCACTCTTATCAAATACGCTCATGCACACTTGCTGTAAGTCCAAGCTCCTTGAACACAACCTCCAGTACTCCCTCCAGCTTCCTAGGCCAACCCCTACCCCACCTTCCCTCCACTACAGATTTATACACTCTCGAAGTCATTCTGTTATGTTCCATTCTCTCTACATGTCTGAACCACCTCAACACCCTCTCCTCAGCCCTCTGGATAATAGCTTCGATAATCCCACACCTCCAAATTTCCAAACTACGAATTCTCTGCATTATATTCACACCACACATTGCCCTCAGGCATGACACCTCCCTGGTATAACTATACTTTCATACATTCCCCTTTTTGCTTCCAGACAAAGTTCTTTGTCACCACAGACTCCTAAGTGCACCACTCACCCTTTTCCCCTCATCAATTCTGTGATTCATCTCATCCTTCACTGACCCATCTGCTGACATGTCCACTCGTAAATATATGAATACATTCACCTACTCCATACTCTCTCCCTCCAATCTGATACCCAGTCTTTCGTCATCTTTTCGTTATCCTCATAACCTGACTCTTTTCTATATTCACTTTTAATTTTCTTCTTTTACATACCCCACCAAATTCATCCACCAACCTCTGCAACTTCTCTTCAGAATCTCCCAAAAGCACCGTGTCATCAGCAAAGAGCAACTATGACAACTCCCACTGTTTTGATTCTTTATCTTTTAACTCCACACCTCTTGCCAAGACCCTCGCATTCACTTCTCTTACAACCCCATCTATAAATATATTGAACAACAATGGTGACATCACGCATCCTTGTCCAAGGTCTACTTTTACTGGGAAATAATCTCCCTCTCTCCTACATACTCTAACTTGAGCCTCACTATCCTCGTAAAAACTTTTCACTGCTATCAGTAACCTACCTCCTATACCATACACCTGCAACATCTGCCACATTGTCCTCCTATCCACCCTGTAACATGCCTTTTTTAAATCCATAAATGCCATAAAAACCTCTTTACCCTTATCTAAATACTGTTCACCTATATGCTTCACTGTAAACACTTGGTCTACACACCCCCTATCTTTCCTAAAGCCTCCTTGTTCATCTGCTATCCTACTCTGTCTTCCTCTTAATTCTTTCAATAATAACTACCATACACTTTACCAGGTATACTCAACAGACGTATTACCCTATAATTTTTGCTTTCTCTTTTATCCCCTTTGCCTTTATACAAAGGAATTATGTATGCTCTCTGCCAATGCCTAGGTACCTTACCCTCCAAAATTTTTTCTTATTTTCATCAAAATTTCTTGGTTGTGCCTCTCCCACTATCATCTGCTCTCCTTTTACATTCTCACCACTCTCTTCACCTTTCTTTTACTCTCCATATACTCTGCTCTTCTTATAACACTTCTGTTCAAGATGTTAGCACTTAAAACCTCCCTTTCCCTCTAAGCCTCTCTGGGACAACCGACAACCCTCCTTCCTTCTACCCCAGATTCATATGCTCTCCTAGTTATGCTATTTTGCTACATTCCATGTCTAAACCACTTCAACAATCCATCCTCTGCCCTATGTATAATACTTTTGGCAGCTCTGCATCTCTGAATATGAAAACTTCAAATTTCACACAATACACCGCCAAAGAAAAATCTCCACTGCCTCCAGCCTCCTCACTGCAAACATTTAAAACCCATACCTTACAGCCAGACAAGAATGTTGGTACTACTATACTCAGGTATATTTTTTTTTTTTTTGTCTGTGGATAATGTTTGTCTACAACTCCCCCACCCCCCCAATTTTATGAGTCGCCTTTCAAAAGAATCGATTATCAACAAGTCCACTCCCAAATATCTAAACACATTTACTTCTTCCATATTCCCTCCCTCCAATTCAACATTCAGTCTTTCACTGACTAAATTTTTTTGTTACACTCACCATTACCCTGCTCTTTCCTATGTTTACTTCCGATTTTCTTCCTTTACATACCCTCCCAAATTTAACCATCACATCTCCCAAAACTATACAACTACCATCATTAGTCTACCAACCTTTGCAGGATATCTTCAATATCTCTCAGAAGCACATCAGAAAAAAAAAAAAAAAAAAAAAAAAAAAAAAAAAGGCAACCGTGACAAATTTCACTTGGTATTTGATTCTTTACCTTTTCATAGCACGCTTCTCCAAAATACCCTAGTGTTCAATTCTCTTACAATCACATCTATAAATATGATGAATGAGGTGACATCTTGCATCCCTAAGGCCTGCTTTTACAGGAAAAAAAAAAAAAACATATCCTGAGCCTCACTATCCACACTAACTCATTACTGCTTTTAACCCTTTCATGGTCAGTGCTGTAGTATCACAGTTTTGAGCTTAGCATAGTGCTGGAGTTCAGCTCACTCCCATCAGCTGAGAGTGGTAAATTTTGGCCTAGATATGTGTGGAGTGTGCGCACCACAAAAAAATCCTGCCCCCCACACAGTTCATGACGAGGAAAAAGCAAAACTTACCATGTATGGTTTAACCCTTTGAGGGTCCAGACCCCCAAATCTGAAACTTGCCCACAGGGTTATAAAAAAAAAAAAAAAAAAAAAAAAAAAAATCTTATGAAATGGTGGAGAATCTTTTTCTGAAGGTAATAAAACAAAAATATGAAATTTGATAGAAAATTTACGAAATTACATTAACGTGAATTTGGCTGTGTGTGATATTTATGCATCAGCGATTTTGCCCACTTTGGGTCATATTTTAGGCCAATTACATTGTTCCAGTCGACCAAATTCTTAGCTATTTTGCTAATATGTCTTCTATTTTAGTGACTGAGCACAAGAAACTGCCCAATCAACTATTTCAACTACCCAATAGTCATCAGAAATTGGTAATTGTCTAATTTTTCACAAATTTCAAAATATTCCAACTTCAAAATGGGGTCCAGAGTAAACAATGCAGGCATTCCTGGCACTAAAATAACATTTCCTTTGTTCATTAGTTATGTTCCCAGGCTTTACACATGAATTCCATTTCGATTTGTTATTCACAAAGAATTTTTAGTTATATAAAAAAAAAAAAAAAAAAAAATTTTACTGTTGTGCAATACTGTAATAATTAAATAAATAATATCAGTGCCTTCATGAATGGATATAAGACCCACCAGTTGACATGAACTGGAAATTTGATGTGACATGTTTACTCGAATACATTGTATTGGCAAAAATTGAGTATTTCCCCAATTTTGAGCTCAATTTCAAACTATTTCCAGTTCTAAATCATCTCAATTTCTGTAACATACCTTCCTTATGGAAATCACGAATACATCCATAAAAAAAAATCCCGCAACCATGTTTTTGGTTTAACCCCTTCAGGGTCCAAGGCCAAAATCTGAAGTGGTGCCCAAGTGTCCAAGAATTTTCCAAAAAAAAAAAAAAATGTTACTTTTTCTTATGAAATGGTAGAGAATCTTTTTGTGAAGGTAATAAAACAAAAAGTACGAAATTTGATGGATAATTGACGAAATTATGCTCTCGCGAATTTTGATGTGTCAGCGATATTTATGAATCTGCGATTTTGCCGACTTTGACTTCCATTTTAGGCCATTTACATCATTCCAGTCGACCAAATTCTTAGCTATTTTACTAGTATTACAGTGGACCCCCGCATACCGATGGCACCACATAGCGATTAATCCGCATACCGCTTGCTTTAATCGCAAAAATTTTGCCTCGCATACCGCTTAAAAACCCGCTCACCGATTTTCGTCCGAGACTCGTCCAATGTGCGCCCTCAGCCAGCCTCACATGTGCCGCCCGTGCCATTGTTCACCAGCCAGCCTCAGCAGTAACATTCAAGCATACAATCAGAATATTTCGTATTATTACAGTGTTTTCGGTGCTGTTTCTGGAAAATAAGTGACCATGGGCCCCAAGAAAGCTTCTAGTGCCAACCCTACACCAATAAGGGTGAGAATTCCAATAGAAATGAAGAAAGATCATTGATAAGTATGAAAGTGGAGTGCGCATCGCCGACCTGGTCAGATTGTACAAGAAACCCCAATCAACCATCGCTACTATTGTGGGCACCAGAAAGGCAATCAAGGAAGCTGTTCTTGCCAAAGGTTTAACTGTGTTTTCGAAACAAAAAATCGCAAGTGATGGAAGTGTTGAGAGACTCTTATTGGTGTGGATAAATGAAAAACAGCTAGCAGGAGATAGCATCTCTCAAGCGATCATAAGCGAAAAAGGGTAGGAAGTTGCAATCAGGATTTAATTAAAAAAAGCCTGCAAATAGGGTGATGTGAGTGAATTTAAGGCCAGTAAAGGGTTGGGTTTGAAAGGATTTAGAAGCAAGTGGCATACATAGTGTGAAAAGGCATGGTGAGGCTGCCAGTTGGACCACAAAACGCTGAAAAATATGTGAATGAATTCAAGGAGTACATAAGACGAAGGACTGAAACCTGAAAAGTGTTTAATTGTGATGAAACGGGCCCTGTTTTGGAAGAAAATGCCAAGGGGACCACATTACTGAGGAGGAAAAGGCACCCCAGACAAAGCCAATAAAGACGGGCTTACTTTGTTATGTGTTCCAATGAGGGGTGTTTGCAAAGTAAGCCTTTATTAGTGTATCACTAAACTCCAAGACGTTCGGGCAAAGAATGCCCTCAAGAAAATTTGTTGTCTGGGGGGGCAAACATAAGGCAGGGCCCTAGGGACTTTTTCTATAACGGGTTACCCCCGCATTTGCCCCCAATGTAAAGATTACCAACGAAAAAAAATTAGAATTTAAAGTGCCCCCTGTTTAGACAAGCCCCTGGTCATCCTCGGGGCAGAGGACTTTTTGGGGACAGAGCTTCATTAAGGTAAGTTTTTGCCTCCAATACCACTCCCTCCTAGCCTGGACCAAAGGTTTTTGCAAACTTAAAAAAAACTGTACACAAAAGCTCTTTTTGAAAGGTGTTTTGTAGTGCCCTCAGAAACCAACTGACTAAGAGATTTTTGGGAGAGATCACTTTAAATCCTCAATTGTGTAAACCTTATGGGAAAAGGCTTGGGAGGGAGTGATAAAAACCCTTTAACTCTGCTTGGAAGAAACTGTGGCCAGAAGGTAGACAAAAGGATTTTGAAGGGTTTGGGGGCTAACCCTGAGGGATTATGAGTTAGGAATCCATTGTGGGATTGGGAAAGTCCCTTGGGGGTTTGGGGGTTTGTGGGAAATGTGGGGGATTTGGGGAGGAGGACAATGAAGAATAACCCCTGAGAGCTGATAGATCAAAATCAAAAGCAGAGGGCCCAAACCTGAGAAAACTGGTTCAGAGGAGGGGGGAAAAGAAATTGAAGAAGTTGTCACTACAAAAAATTAAGAAATGTGTGCAAAATGGCTTTAAGTGCAAACCTTTTTTGATGAAAATCACCCTCACAGCAAGCCGTGCTGGTGATTATTACACTGACAATGTTTTGAAACTTTTAGGGGAATCATAAAGGAAAGAGAGGGACAGGGCCCCTATGGACAGATATGTTGGGCGAAAAAGTCCCCGTGCTCTGAAGCTGGTCCTGGGCATTAAAAGAAAAGGGATGAAACCCCCAAAAAGGGTCGACACCTCAAATCTTAATGGAAGGGGATTCCCCCTTTAAACCTAACACTCTCCTCCCCCCCTCCCATCCCCAATATCAAACCCGATCTTCAATAAAAGTAAGTGTCATGTAATTTTGCATGCCTTTTTCAGTTTGTGTGTACAAAAATTAACTTTCATTGGTAAAAAAAAATTTTTTTTTTTTTTTTGGGGGTCTTGCCCGGGTTTAAATTTTTTTTCCATTATTTTTTATGGGGGAAAAATTTATTTACATACGATTATTTCCATAACAATTACCCCTTTGCAGGATTAAAAATCGGTATGCGGGGGTCCACTGTACTTCTTCTATCGATGAGCACAAGAAATCGCCAAGTCAACGTTTCAACTACAAAAAAAACGATCGGGGAATTTGGGAAATTTTTGGGCCCAAATTTAAAAAACAAAAGTTAAAATTTCCAATTTTAAAATAGCTCCAGAAAAAATTTTAGGCATTCCTTGCCTAAAATAACATTTCCTCGGTTCATAATTTTTTGTTTTGAGGCTTTATAAATAAACCCATTTTGATTTTTTATTTACATAATGAATTTTTTTTCCACCAAAAATAAAAAATTTTCTAATATCAAAACAGTGGACCCCCCATACCCTTGGTTACATAATGTTAAAACCGCATACCGCTACATTTTATCGCTAAGATTTTGCCTCGCATACCGCTAAAAAACCCGCTCAACACTGTTCGTCCGAGACGCGTCTATGTGAGGCCTGAGCCACGCTCACATGTTCCACCGGTGGCATTGTTTACCAGCCAGCCTCCGCGGTAACATCCAAGCATACAATCGGAACATTTCGTATTATTACAGTGTTTTTGGTGATTTTATCTGCAAAATAAGTGACCATGGGCCCCAAGAAAGCTTCTAGTGCCAACCCTGCAGCAATAAGGGTGAGAATTACTATAGAGATGAAGAAAAAGATCATTGATAAGTATGAAAGTTGAGTGCGTGTCTCCGAGCTGGCCAGGTTGTATAATAAACCCCAATCAACCATCGCTACTATTGGTGGTACAGCTGCTGCTGCTGCTGTAGTACCGTCTGCATACAGTGGACCCTCGGCTAACGATATTACATAATCCGTTCCTTAGAGCTCATCATTAGACGAAATTATCATTAGCTGAATTAATTTTCCCCATGAGAAATAACGGAAATCCAATTAATCCTTTCTGGACAGCCAAAAGTATTCAAAAAAAAATTTTCATAAAATATACATTTCCCTACAAAGAAAACAATGAGACATGCACAATAACTATATAAATAAATGTTAAAATGACACTTACCTTTACTGAAGATTATTGATGAGTGATGAGACACTTTCTTGAACACACTGGGATTTTCAGAGTGATACATGAGTAAAGGCTTCACTTTGCGATCCCCACTAGCATTACAACAGAACATGAGAGTTAGTCTGTCTTTCATAGGCTTGTGCCCTGGGAGTGCCTTTTCCTCCTGAGTAATATAGGTCCTGTTTAGCATTTTCTTCCAGAACAGGCCTGTTTCATCACAACTGAACACTTGTTGGGGTTGGAATTCTTCAGCTCCGCCATGTCTTATCACGCTGTGTATGCCACTACGATTCTTAAATCTCTCAAACCAACCTTCGCTGGCCTTAAATTCACCAATATGAGCACTAGTTCCAGGCATTTTTTCCTGTTCACCTGGGTGTTAGTCGACTGGTGTGGGTCGCATCCTGGGGGACAAGATTATGGACCCCAATGGAAATGAGTTACAGTCCTCGATAACTCACTGACTTTCTTGGGTTACCCTGGGTGGCTAACCCTCTGGGGTTGTTTCTCGGTAATTGTTTCTCGTTAAGCCACACCAATAACAGTCTCTCCATATCTTCGAGTAGTACAGCTGACGGTGATGCAGCAACCTCTGACCGTGGTGCAGCAGCAGCTGACCGTGATACAATAGTATTTCGATAGTATTTCTCGCCCTTTTTACCACAGGGTTGGCACTAGAAGCTTCCTTTGGGCCCATGGTGGCTTATTTAGCAGTTACAAACACTATAAACAATGGAATAATGCAAAATGTATTTAATGTATGCATGAAACCGGCCACCCTGGCTTGTAAACAATGACAGCAAGGCAGCTGAGGCACTCAGGCTGGACGGACAGGCTCAGGACGAATCACATTGGGAGAGTTTCTTATCGGTAGCCAGGCCAAAATTTTTACGCTCAAACGCTTCGTTGGGCAGATTTAACATTATGCAATGCGTTCGTTAGCCAAGGGTCCACTGTATTATGTAGCATGTATAAAGTTGGTAGACAGCAACCGCCCAGGGAGGTACTACCGTACTCCCAGGCGAGTGTAAAACAGAAGTCTGCATTTGTTTTACATGATGGTACGATTGCTGGTGCCTTATTTTCTGTCTCAAACATGCAAGATTTCAGGTACATCTTGCTACTTCTACTTACACTTAGGTCACAGTACACAAGCATGTACACATTTATATATACACACTCATTTGAGTTGTCTTTGATTTTATTTTAAATTCTTGTTCTTAAAAAATTTTTCTTTCATACCAGGGGAATGGAACAAAATCTTCCCTCCATAAACCATATGTTTTGTAAAAGTCAACTAAAATACCGGGGCAATGGACTAAAAACCCCCTTTTCCGTACAGCTTACTAAAAAGAAAAAAAAAAAAACCCAAAGTGGATGTTTGAATGTGTGTGGATTATGTGAATGATAAAGACGTTTTGGGATGCATGAATGAAAAGAAGCTGATGTCTTGGTTTAAGTAAAGGGGGAGGAATTTTCAGTGGGGAGAAAAAAAGGGGTGGGTCAGGGTTTTAAGAGTTGGACGTTTTTTGTAGTAAAAGGGGGTTAAGTAAGGGGTTTTTTTAAACCTGGAAAAGAGAGAAGTGTAAGAGAGTTTTTGGGGAAATTTTTGGTCGCAGAGTTTTGAACCAATGAAGAGACTTATGGTTAGGGTTTTGTGCAAAAAGGGGGAAAAAAAAAGTTGTGGAGGGAGTAGTGGGTAAATTTTTGGGGTGCCAAGGGAAAATGAAAATGGGGAGCCTTTAATTGAACGATGTGTTAAAAAAAGGTTTGGGAAATAAGTCTTACATTTTTTTAATGAAAGAAAATCAATAAGTATACATGAAAGCACAATGAAAGTATTTTGTTAGACGATTTTTTGGAAAAAGGGTTTGATAGTAGGCTTCAGGTGGGTATGTTTAAAGGAGCAACAATTATCAGATCTTATTTTTTAAGCACAGTTACAGAAGAGGTAGAGGGAAAAAAGGGAAAAATGGCAACAAAGGTAAGGAAGGGAAAGTTTAAAACAAAGGGAAGGGGAATTTGGGGCGAATACATGCCTTTTGGTTTTGGGAATTTAACCATTCCAGGAGCGATTATCCAAACTGACTTGTATCAAATTTAAAATTTCCCCGCAAGAAATAATGGAAATCAAATTAATCCATTCCAAAAACCCCAAAAATATAACATAATAATTTTCCCCTTACATAAATAACATTTCCCTACACAGAAAACAATGAGATGCAGAGTAAATTTTAAAAATTAAAAAAAATTCATTCCTTTTATTGAAGACTTATTGTGGTATGACACGGAGGGGAGGGATGGAGGTGACATTTTTTGGAAAGGGGAAATTTCCCCTTCCATAAAGACTTCAAGCCCAAGTCCTTTCCGGGGGTTATTTCCCCTTCTTTGTCTTTTTAATGCAACGGGACCAGCTCGAGGTCACGGACCCCTGTCGCACAAAATGTCTAGAGGTTCTGTTTCGGGATTTTTCTTTAAAACTCCCTAAAATAAAAAACAACATCATTTTTCAGTTCCCAAACAGGCCTGCAACAGTTTTGGGTCAGGGTGATGTTTCCAAAAATTTTTTTGCACCTTTGCCAAATTTGTAAAAATTCCTTAATTTTAAACAAGGCAATTTTCCGATCTCTCTTCCCCCCCTCTAAAAATTTTTCCGAGCTGTGCGGGTTTTCAATGAAGGTTTTGCATCCCTGTAGTGAATAGCTTTTCATCATGGTCCTCCACCAACCTTTTCCCACATCCCCCAAAAACCCCCAACCCAAACCCCTAAATTTCCCCGTCCCACAATAGATTCCAACTGCATAGACCCTCGGGGTCAGCCCCAAACCCTTCAAAATCCCTCGCTTGTACACTTTGGGCCCACAATTTTCTCCAAGCAATTTTAAAAAGTCCGAAAGTCACTCCCCCCAAGTTTTAAACCTTAAAAGGTTTATGCAACGAAGATACTGAATGATCTTTCCAAACCCTTTGGGGTCAATTCAGTGTCTGAGGTCATTTAAAAACATTTTTTGAAACAGTTTTGGTGTACGTTTTTTGAAATTTGAAATGACCTGCTGCCGGGGGCTGAAGGGAGGATGGTATTTTTTTTTTTTTTATTTTACACACTGGCCGATTCCCACCAAGGAGGGGGCCCCAAAAAAAGAAAAATTTTTCACCTATTCACTCCATCACTGTCTTGCCAAAGGGGTGTTTTTACACCAGTTTTTAAACTGCAATTTTTAACCCCCCTCCTTCAGAGTGCAGGCATGTATTTCCCCTCTCCAGGATCAGCCGGCCTGCCGTTTCCGAAACCCCTTTAAAATGTTTCTTTGCTCACACTCCCCAGCACGTCAAATATTAAAAACCATTTGTCTCCCTTCACTCCTATCAAAAAACCCACGCATGCCTGTGGGTCCAAGCCCCCCGCACCAAAACCTCCTTTACCCCCCCCCTCTAAAACCCTTCCAGGGCCCACCCCCACCCCGCCTTCCTTTCCACACAGACTGATACACTCTTGAAGTCATTCTGTTTGCCCATTCTCCCTTTCAGTCCGAACCACCTCAACAACCCCCCTAGCCCTCACAACAGTTTTGGTAATCCCGCACCTCCCCCTAACTTCCAAAAACGAAATTCTCTGCATTATATTCACACCCACATTCCCCAACATGACTTTTCCCCCGCCTCCAGCCTTTTCCTCGCTGCAACATTCATCCCCACGCTTCACACCCATTAAGAGCGTTGGTAAAACTTTACCCATACTTCCCCTCTTTGCCCCCAAGGACAAAGTTCTTTTTCCCGACCCTAAGTGCACCCTCACTTTTTTTCCCCCACAATTCTATATTCACCCCACTTTCATAGACCCATCCGTGACATCCACTCCCAAAAATTGAATACGTTCACCTCCTCCAACCCCTCCCTCCAAACTGATATTCAATCTTTCAACCAATCTTTTTGTTACCTATAAACCTTTTTTTTTCTGTATTTCCCCTTTTTAAATTTTTTTCTTTTGCACACCCTACCAAATTCACCACAATTCTGCGCTTCTCTTCGAATCTCCCCAAAGCAAGTGCACAGCAAAGGCAGCTGTGACAACTCCCACTTTGTGGTGAAATTTTTTTATCTTTAAATCCACGCCTTTGCAAGACCCCCATTTTTCTTCTTTACAACCCCATCTTAAATATATTAAACAACCCCGGGGCATCAACCATTTGTCTAAGGCCTAATTTACTGGGAAAAAAAAATTCCCCTTTCCTCATCTCTAACTTGACCTCACAAATTTGAAAAACCCCTCACTGCTTTTTATAACCTACCCCCAACCCCCACTTTTCAACATCTGCCCCAAATTTCCCCTTCCCCCCTGTCTACCCTTTTCCAAAACCTAAAGCCCCAAAAACCCTTTTTAGCCTTTTTAAAAAACTTTACTTATATGTTTCACTTAAACCCTGGTCCCCACACCCCCCACCTTTTTAAAGCCTCCTTTTCATTTGCTATCCTATTCTCCGTCTTATCTTAATTCTTTTAAATTTTTAATCTCCATACACTTTACCAGGTACACTCAACAGACTTTTCCCCCATAATTTTTTCACTCTCTTTTTATCCCCCCTTTTCCCTTTTTACAAAGGGAAATATGCATGCTCTCGCCAAAAACCCTAGGTACCTTCCCTCTTCCAACATTATTAAAAATTGCACCCCCCATCCAAACTATATCCCCCGCTTTTAACTTTTTCTTTATTCCCCCAAACCCCGGGTGCCCTTTCCCCCTTTCATTTTTCCTACTCCTCACGAACTTCCCCCCCCACTCCAACGGCTCTTCCTCACCCTACAAGATGTTATTTTTCCCCCCCTTCCCTATACACAAATCACAGCTTCCCTATCTTCATTTAAAATTTAACAATTCCCTCAAAAAATTTCCCTCCATCTTCCAAACCCTAAATCTCCCTTTAATAACTTCCCCCCCTTTTTTTTAAATGACAAATCCATTTTTCCTTAGGCTTTCTTAAAATTGTTAATCTCACTCCAAAAATTTCTTATTTTCAACAAAATTTGTTGATAACATCTCACCCACTTCTCATTGGGTCTTTTTTTTTTTGGGGGGAAGAATTTCACTTTAATAGACAAAAATCCTGCACCATTTGCTCTTTAAGTCTGGAGGATGAGCAGGAGCACTGTTTTTTTACCAGGAGGCACTTAGTTGCCCTTTATTTTTTTAGGGTTTTATACATGGGGGCCCCAAAACATCATGGAAACCCAACAAGGAAATATATCCCTCGGTCCCGCCCCTTTTTCTCTCCAATCACACCAATTTACTCTTTACAATACTTTTTCTTGAACCACGGGATTTTTTAACAATAAAGTACTTGAAATTTATCTCGAAGTAGAAAAATGTTCGTTTTTCCCCAAGTTCAAAGAAAACAATCATGCCAAGCGTCCAATACACTAAACTGGCGAATTTAATATTCTTTCAAAAAGTGCGTGATATTTTTAAAACCATTTCTACACTAATGCGTAGCCCGCATTAGTGTAAAAAATGCACCAAAATCACTCCTCTCATCCACCCAGGGGACCAGCAGGTCTTTTTAAAAAAAAAAAAAAAAAAAAAAAGGTTTTTTGAAGTCCCCGGACAAGAATTTACCCTAAAGTTCTGGGGAATCACTTCAAAATCTTCAACTCCTTATAACCTGCACAAGGAGAGGGGCTTAGCGATGTTTGGGCCAAAACTTGTCCAAGCTCCTCTTTCTTGTGGGGTTATTTGTGTATTGGGCCAGTCACGGGAATGTCCTTTTCGTTATTTTTTAAAAGTGACTTTCCAGGGCTTTGAACTCTGCTGGGGAAAAAAAGTGGCCAAATTGTCCTCGACAAGGGTTTTTTAAAAATTTTAGGGTGACCCCGATAACCTATGCCCGTTTGAAAATTTTTGTGTTTTGGGGGTGCCATGGAGTTGGAGGGGATGGCCAGGGTGTGGAAGAGTTGGTGGGGGCCCACAGGGAAGAGCTAACCCCTGAAGAGTGCAAACCTCATCTGGGAAAAGTGAGGAAATTCAAGGGAAAAGGGGAAAAGGGAAAAAGGTACCCCCTTCCCTTCCGTGATTAAGGACTTTGGGGCAAAGTGAATTGAGGGTTTCAAACTTTTGTGGAAAAAATCACCCGACCAACTGAACAAGCATTCCGCAACTTTCAGTGGCAATACTTTTTCCCATATTTGGCAAAATTTTTAACCCTTTCAGGGCCAAGGCCAAAAAAAAACGGGGGGGTGCCCCCCGTTAAAAAAAATTTTGGAGAGAGAGAAAAAAAAAAAAAAAAAAAAAAAAAAAAAAAAAAAAAAAAAAAAAAAAAAATTACAGGATTAAAAATAATTTTTTTGTAAAGGTAATAAAACAAAAACAAAAAATTTTCTGATCATATTTTACCGAAAATACAGAAAGGGGGAAAATTTGACCCAAAATGACCGGGTGGGGGCAAAAATCAGTGATTTCCCAAAATCACATTTTTTTTTTTTAAAACTTTTTTTATACTTTTTTTCTTTTTTTAATTTTTTTTTTAAAGAAACATTTTTGACCTTGAGCCCAAAATAAATGTATAAATTTTAAAAAGTGTAAACCCATTGTAAATTTAACACAATAACTGCAAAATAATTTTTTTTAAACATTATATTGCTTACAAAACTTGTTTACAATTTTTTGTAAACAAAATGATGAAAAAAATTAAGGGGGTTATTTTGTTGAATTTCAAACCGGGACCCAAAAATAAACCCTATGGTACAATGGTGCCATAGGGGGGGAAGGAAACCCTATATTTCCCAAAATAAAACATGGTTAAATGGTAAAAAAAACACGATACAAAGGCACACGATACAATGGTACCATATGAAACAATGGTTTCCATATGGTAGAATATGGAAAAAATTTGGTTTCCAATTTTCCAAAAGGTGGGCCCAATTTAACAATGGGACCCCAAAAGGCAATGGTACCAAGGGACGTTGAAATTTAACACAAAACACACCCAATATTTTCATCACATTTTGATTACAATAGTTTTTTTACAACAAAAAAATTGAAAAATGTTTTTTTTTAAAAAAGTAATGTTCTATTATATATTTATAAAAGAAAAGAACTCGACAAATTTCCCCTTTTTGGGGGATGAAAAAGTGCTTTGTCCGGAAACCTTTTTTCGGGGGTCTTTGCTAGGCGCCCCCTTTACTCATCCCTTGGGGCCCGGGTCTCCTGCCAAACCCAAAACCTATTTAAACCCTATGGTACACGGTATCATAAGTTACAGGGAAACCCTATGGTTTCAACCAAATCGTAATGACATATTTCCAAAAAAACCCCTACCACGGGGGTATGGTTTTCCATAGGGACATTGTAAAACCCTGGGGGAAAAGGGGACCATGCAGTAACAGGGAAAAAATTTGGTGCAAGGGGACCATATTGTGCAGGACCAAAATGGCACAGGGTACCATACAGTACAGGAAACCAAAAAGGGACAAGGGAAAAAGGTCCCCAAAGGAAATAAGTCACAATGACTTTTTTTTTGGGGTTTTCCTAAAATTTTTTACACATGGGGCTATGTATGAAAAATCCCATGAAAATTTTTATTTCCCGTACACCTAAAAAAACAAAACCCCCTGCATGTGGCAACATAAGTAAGTTTATTTAGGTATACACAAATAAAGTTATAGAATATCATACTTAGCATATGTTTGGAGAACCTAGGATAACCCAAAAAAGTCAGACTTATTTCCATTAGGGTCCCTGTACCCTGTACCATATGGTATAATGTACCATATGATACAATTGTACCATATGGTACCATTGTACCATATACCATTGTATGACATGGCACCACTGTACCATATGGTACCATTGTACCATATGGCACAATGGTACCATATGGTTCTAAACCATAGAATTCCTCTTCAGCTCCACTTCCATCAGTCTTAGAACTGTAAGCTGTGAAGAGGAGAGTCAGAATTCACCCAGAGAGAGTGGGGAGCGAGAGCTTCCTTGCCGCCAGGCACGATGAACAAAGCTACTTTGCCGGCGTTCCCGCAATGCCATACGGGTATCCAGATTTTTTCTACAGTGTGCACACTGACCACCAAGACCCATTCTCTCAGATGTAGGCCTACCAGCCTTCTCGCGCTAAATTTGACACCGCTAGAATTTTGGCGTAGATCTACGGTTTGGACCCTGAACATAAAAGCCGTAGATCTACAGGACGGACCCTGAAAGGGTTAAGAGACCCCAGAAACAGAGCCCTCTGGACAGATTTTTAGTGCGACAGGGGTCCAGTGCCAGTAAAAGACAATGAAGGGAAGTAACCCCAGATAGGGCTTTGATACCTGAAGTCCTTATGCAGGGGGATTCCCTTTCCAAACAATAAGCTCTCCTCCCTCTCCCCGCCTCGCCTTCTTCCATATGCCAACAAGAGTCTTCAATAAAGGTATGTAATAGTGATTTAAATGTTCATTTATCCATTTCATTAATATTTTTGGGTGTCTGGAATGGATTAATTGTATTTACATTATTTTTTATGGGAAATATTACTTCAGTTTTCGAACGTTTCGGATTTAGACCGATTTTCTGGAATGGATTAAGTACAAAATCTGGGGTTCCACTGTACCTGTTATCCAGCATGCTTTTCGGACAGGAAAAGGACACCAGCAATCCTACCATCGTGTAAAAGAATTACGGGTTTCTGTTTCACACTCACTTGGCAGAACAGTAGTACCTCCCTGGGTCGTTGCTGTCTACCAACCTACTATACTTTTTTTTTTTTTTTTTTTTTTTAAGAAACCGGTCATATCCCACTGAGGCAAGGTGACCCCCCCCCCCAGGTTAAAAAAAGAAATAGAAACACTTTCACCATCATTCATACACAATCAGTCTTTACAGAGGTACCCAGATGTGACAGTTCAAGATGTCACTCCAAACAGCCAATATCACAAACCCCTCCCTTAAAGTCCAGGCATTGTACTTCCCACCTCCAGGACTCAAGTCTGGCTACTGGTTTCCCCCGAATCCTTTCACAAAATATTACCCTGCTAACACTAATATGAGCCAAATGTTAGGAGTAGCAAGATGTACCTGTCATCTTGCCTGTTTATGAGACACACCTGCAGTCCTACTATTGTGCAAAACAATTACAGGGCTTAGTTGCACACTCGTGTGGCAGGATGGAAGTACCTCCCTGGATGGTTGCTATCTACCAATCTATATTATATTTTATATTATAATTATATTATTAGGTAGTAGGTTGGTAGACAGCAAACGTCCAGGGAGGTACTACCGTCCTGCCAAGCGAGTAAAACAAAAGCCTGTAATTGTTTTACATGATGGTAGGACTGCTGGTGTCTTTGTCTCAAACATGCAAGATTTCAGGTACATCTTGCTATTTCTATTTACACTTAGGTCACATTACACATGCATGTACAAGCATATATATACACACACACCCCTCTGGGTTATCTTATATTTTCTTACTAGTTCTTGTTTATTTCCTCTTATCTCCACAGGTAAGTGCAGCAGAATTCTTCCACCATAAGCCATACATGCTGTAAGAGGGGACTAAATTGCAGGGAGCAAGAGGCTTGTAACCCCTTATGTATACATTACTAAAGTTTAAAAGAGAAACTTTTTTCTTTTTTGGGCCACCCTGCTTTGGTGGGATACAGCCGGTTTGTTGAAAGAAGAATTATCTTCTTTCAATGTACCAGCCTTATCCCACCGATGTGGGGTGGCCCAAAAGGAAAAACGAAATTCTCTCATTTTAAATTTAGTAATACGTACAGGAGAAAGGGTTACTAGCCCCTTGCTCCCAGCATTTTAGTCGCCTCTTATGACACGCATGGCTTATGGAGGAAGAACTCTGTTCCACTTCCCCATGGAGATGAGAGGAAATAAACAAGAACAAGAGCTAGAAAGAAAATAGAAGAAAACCAGAGTGGTATGTATATACATGTGTATATGCTTGTACATGTATGTGTAGTGTGACCTATGTGTAAGTAGAAGTAGCAAGATGTACTTGAAATCTTGCACATTTATGAGACAAAAAAAAAAAAGGACACCAGTAATCCTACCATCATGTAAAACAATTACAGGTTTCCGTTTTACACCCGCTGTCTACCAACCTACTACCTAGGAAGAAGAATTATATTTTATATTATGCTCCTGGAGCAGCACTAAATCCACAGGGGTCACACACAGAATTATGAACATACCTCTAATAATCTGTAACACATTTTCACAGGGAAACACTAAACCTGCATGGGCTGTACAGCACCAGAGGAACAGGGTGACTGAACGCAATACATAAACTGTTTGATCTAAGGAAGAAGCGAGAATTATTCAACTTACTGTTGGCCTTATCATTGACTAGTTTCGAAGCTGGAGAGACTGGGTTAGACCCAAGAGTGATGGAGGAAGTGACGGCCGGGTTGATCTCAGTCTCCAGTTGGTCGGAGAAGTTGACGTCCTGGCAGGAAGGAATGTTCATGTTACCAGGAAGGAGGATCTGCCACAGTGGTGACTCAGCCTTCCATGCCAGAGAGTCCAGGATCTGCTCCTCAATCTGACAACACAAATATAAGCTCGTCAATTTTCTAATGGTACTCTATAAACCATTAACTGACAATGATTATACTTGCACTGGTCAATGATTTAACACTAGATGAATGAGGATGGCCTTACTGTTAAGTGCAAAGCCAAGTTGCCAAGGTACCACACTTGGCTCCACTTTGAGAACAGCAAAAAGTGTCTGCACAAGACCAGCAGCAAATCAACTGTATTCTCCTCCAGAAAATCACTTCATCCAAGATCATTTGCTCCTAGGATGACTCGAGTGTGGAACATGTTCATACAGCATAATGACAGTGATGAAACAGGGTGTTGATAAAATGAAATTGCTGGTTCACAGCTGGATCCAATTTCATCCTGTTCCCTATTTGAATGTCTCTTAACAATTAAAATGAGCTGATGCAGGTAACAGCTGTTAGCTTGTGAATAAAAGTACAAACCCTAAATCTAACCTTTAAAAATCCTGTGTATAAAAAAGAGGGAGGGGAAGGGAGGAAGATGGATTGGGGAGGGAGGAGGAAGGAGTGGGAAAAGGAAGATGGTGTGGTAAGGAGTGCTGGGTGGCCAGTAACCTCCTCCATCTCAGTCACCAATCTCCATGAGGCCTCCACCCCCCCCCCTTTTTTTTTTTTGACAACTGCTTAGATGCAGGCAGTCTCCAACAGTGTAAATAAATATTAGCCCCTTTTAGTGGACTGTCATGTAGAATTACATCATTGAGACCAGGCTCCCTGACAGAGTTCTACGTCATGGGCTTAGGTCACCCAGATAAGCTGTTAGCAGAAAATTTTAGCGTATATATGATGGAATGTGTCTGTGCAATGAGTGTGCACAGTATAAAAAAAATTCCTGCCCCACGCAGTGCTTGATGGAAAAAGCAAAACTGTGTGTATGGCTTAAAATAACTTTTAGGTATTTTCTAGGGTGATTTTTATGGTTTTATTGTCTATTTCTTTGTATCGTTTGATAAAATGGAAGACAAATTACTGAAAGATGATTTCTGTTGGTTTCAGGACCAGAGGTAGCCTGAAATTGGGCTCAAAATAGAACATTATGGGAGTCAGAGGACATATCCTTGAGTACCTAAATTCTTATCTTATAGACACCAGTATGTCTCCACAAATGGTGTAACCTCAGCCTGTAGCCATAGAAGTGCCCCAAGTGTCCTTGGCCCTCTGCTTACTCATTTACATCAATGATCTACTCATTCCATCTCATCTCTTTAAACCTGTTCTATTTACAGACGACACTACCAGACGACACTACTTAAGTCTTCCACTTAAATTTGACTACGCTCAGTGACACTATTAGCCCTTTCTGGGTTGGTGCCCTACTAGTACGGCTTGCATGCATAAATTCTAGCGAGAGAAAGCTGGTAGGCCTACATGTGAAAGAATGGGTCTATGTGGTCAGTGTGTGCAGTATAAACAAATCCTGCAGCGGACAGTGCATAATGAGAAAGAAAACACTCCGACCGTATTTTCGTTTTAAAACTGCGACTTTGCAGTGCATTTTCGTATGCTATTTATGGTTGTATTCTAGTTTTCCTGGTCTCATTTTATAGAATGGAAGACATATTATGGAAATGGAGATTTTGATTGGTTTCACAATGAAAAGTACCTTGAAATTGAGCTCAAAGTAGCAGAAATGTTCAATTTTTGCCAAAGTTCAAGAGTAAACAAATCATGCCATGCGTCCAATACATGTCAACTGGTAAGTCTGATATTTCACAAATGCGCTGATATTATTTATACCATTTCTACACTAATGCAGTTGTGCGCTTAACAGCAAATCTTCTATTTTTTTTTTTTGTGAGAAAAATTCAAAGTGGAAAGCAAAAGAAATGTAAGAGAGGCCTGGGGACATGACTAATGAACAGAGGAAATGTTATTTTAGTGCCAGGAATGTCTGTCTTGCTTATTCTGGACCCTATTTGGAAATTGGCATCTTTTGAAACTTGTGTGAAATTGACAAAATTGCCAAATTCTGACTACTTCATTGGATAGTTGTAATTGGTAAATGGGTGGTTTCTTGTACTCATTTGATAGAAAAAAATGGAGTTCTAGTTAAATAGTTATGATTTTTGTTGACTGGTACATTGGAATTGGCCAAAAATAGGGCTCAAAGTGAGCGAAATTGCCGATGCGTAAACGCTGTCGAGACCGCTAACTTCACTAGAGCATAATTCCCAAAGTTTTCCATCAAATTTCATACCTTTGGTGTCATTATGATAGGGAAAAGATTCTCTATCTTTTCATAATTTTTTTTTTTTAAATTTGTCGACTCTGAAAACAAGTCTGGGAGAGGGCCTGTCGACCCTGAAAGGGTTAAAGAGTGGTGTTGTTTGGGGTACGTAGTACTGTATCTTGGAGAGGAAACCTACTGTTTCGGAGACCTTCTTGGCTATATTTTGGCTGTGGGTATGAAATTTCAGGTTGCAGTCAAGGTGAAGATCTAAAAATTTGCCCTCAGTGTTTCTTGTAATGGAGAAACCGTTGATCATAATGTTAAGTTGGATATTTAAAGCTGTTTCTGAACAGCATGTAGTAGGTTTTGTTTATATTGAGGGTGAGTTTGTTGGTTGTCATCCATGTAGATATTTTAATAGTTTGTGTTAACCCTTTCAGAGGTCAGCAGTCCCTCTCCTAAACTGTTCTCGGGGTCCGGAAATTTTTCTTAAAAAAAAAAAAAAATCTCATGAAATGATAGAGAATCTTTTCCCTAAGATTTTTTTTTTTTTCGAAAAATTTCCGACCCCGAGAACAAGTTTAGGAGAGGGACTGCTGACCCTGAAAGGGTTAACAAGCTACTTAAAATATCTACATGGATGACAACCAACAAACTCACCCTCAATATAAACAAAACCTACTACATGCTGTTCAGAAACAGCTTTAAATATCCAACTTAACATTATGATCAATGGTTTCTCCATTACAAGAAACACTGAGGGCAAATTTTTAGATCTTCACCTTGACTGCAACCTGAAATTTCATACCCACAGCCAAAATATAGCCAAGAAGGTCTCCGAAACAGTAGGTTTCCTCTCCAAGATACAGTACTACGTACCCCGAACACCACCACTAACCCTTTCAGGGTCGACAGGCCCTCTCCCAGACTTGTTTTCAGAGTCGACAAATTTAAAAAAAAAAAATTATGAAAAGATAGAGAATCTTTCCCCTATCATATTGACACCAAAAGTATGAAATTTGAAGGATAACTTACGGAATTACGCTCGCGCGAAGTTAGCAGTCTCGACAGTGTTTACGCATCAGCGATTTTGCCCCTTTGAGCCCTATTTAGGGCCAATTCCAGTGTACTAGTCGACAAAAATCATAACTATTTCACTAGAACTCCATTTTTTCTATCGAATGAGTACAAGAAACCACCCATTTACCAATTTCAACTATCCAATAAAGTGGTCAGAATTTAGCAATTTTGCCAATTTGACAAATTTCAAAAGATGCCAATTTCCAAATAGAGTCCAGAATAAACAATAACATTTCCTCTGTTCATTAGTCATGTCCCTATGCCCCTCTTACATTCTTTTGCTTTCCACTTTGAATTTTTATTCTCACAAAAATTAGAAGATTTACTGTTATGCAGACTACTGCATTAGTGTAGAAATGGTATAAATAATATCAGGGCACTTGTGAAAGAATATTAGACTCGCTAGTTGACGTGCATTGGACGCAAAGCATGATTTGTTTACTTTGGCAAAAATCAAAGATTTCTGCTACTTTGAGCTCAATTTCAAGGTACTTTTCATCGTAAAACCAATCAAAATCGTCTCAATTTCTGTAATATGCCTTCCATTCTATAAAATGAGACTAGAATACCATTGACGCTTAGACATACATTTTTCTTAAATTACTTAGACTATACAACAAACATTGTCCTATAAAAACGAAACAGATCACAAATAAACAGCTCGGTTGACCATGGCTAACCTGCACCATTCTGAAATCCATTAATAAGAAACACTAATATGAAAAGCAATATAGACAGGGTTTAATACACAAAGATATTCTTAGACACTACTCATCAGTACTCACCAAAGTAATAAAGAAAGCCAAACAACTGTACTACTCCAGCAGATTCACTAACACAAGAGGAGATATAAAAAAGACCTTAAAAACACACTCCCAGATTCTGGGGACCCACAAACTGGGAAAAAAAAAAAAAAAAAAAAAAAAAAAATACTGTCCTAACTAAACCTAGTGAAACACCACTGCATCCCACTGACACAGCTAACAAGATAAACAACTTCTCAAACATAGGATCTAATCTCGCCGGTAAAATTCCACGTACCAACACCCATGCCGGGGACTACCTAGATGGGAATTTCCAAAATTCCTTCTATCTTGTACCAATGGAACCCACGGAAGTCACCGAGATTATAAAGTCACTTAAAAAATAACTCGGGGAATCTGTCTCATGACCCACCATTATTGTACAAGCGAGCGGCCCATGTCCTTTCGCATGCTATAACATTACTTTTTAACAAGTCACTAGAAACTAGCACTTTCCCGACAGTACTCACGACAGCAAGGGTTACACCAATACATAAAGGTGGTGACCCTACAGATGTAAAACTATATGACAATATCAAACTTACCATTGCTATCCAAAATCTTCGAGAAACTCGTGCACAAGAGACTATATTCATTTATAATGGCACAAACACACTGAACCCCTGCCAATTTGGATTAAGGAAAATTAAAAGCACTAATGATGCAATTGTAAAAATGCTAGATCTGCTTTACACAGCATTGGAAAATAAGGCATATCCGCTAGGAATTTTTATTGACCTAAGAAAAGCTTTTGACACGGTAGACCACGGCATCCTACTCCACAAACTTGACCATATGGTATAAGAGGCCATGCACTTGCATATTTCAAATCCTACCTTACTAATAGGTATCAGTATGTCACCATTAAAGACACAGCATCATGAACATGGCCACTTGATACTGGAGTTCCACAGGGAAGTGTCCTTGGACCCCTGCTCTTCCTCATTTACATCAATGATCTTCCAAACGTATCCCAACACCTGAAACCCATTCTCTTTGCTGATGACAAGACTTGCGTCATCTCTCACCCTAATCTTGCCACCCTCAACACCATTGTTAACAAGAAGCTGCTCAAAATATCGACTTGGATGACAGCCAATGAACTAACACTTAACACTGACAAAACCTACTATATTATGTTTGGAAGCACATCAGGTGTTGCACAACTTAACATTAAGATCGACAACGCTAATTGCCAGCCATAATGAGGGCAAATTCCTAGGCCTATACCTCGACAAGAACCTGAATTTCAGCACCCATATCCAACACATAACAAAAGAAGTATCCAAAACGGTTGGGATTCTCTCCAAGATATGATACTACATGTTGCAAAATGCCCTTCTCACACTATACCATTCACTCATTTATCCATACCTCACCTATGCTATTTGTGCTTGGGGATCAACTGCAGCAACACACCTAAAGCCAATAATAACCCAACAAAAAGCCGCAGTAAGAATAATCACTAAATCCCATCCCTGGCAACAACCCCCCCTCCCCCCCCCACTCTTCATAGATCTAGACTTACTCCCTGTTCAGAACATCCACACTTACTACTGTGCAATCTACATCTACAGGACCTAAAATTCCAATATTAACCTTGACCTCAAATGCTTCCTTGATAGTTTTGACAGGACCCACAGGCATAACACTAGACACAAACATCTCTGACATTCCCCATGTCCGACTAAACCCTTACAAAAATTCAATTTATGTCAAAGGCCGTAAAATCTGGAACACCCTACCTGAAAGCTCTAGAGCTGCACACATTCATCACCTTCAAAACTACCGTTAGAAAACATCTTATCTCCCTGATACACCCCGTCAACTAACTACACGAAAACCACCTGGTGATTCACACTTACATTCACTCACCCATTTGACTATAAACACAGAAATACGAATCTTAATCTTAAAATAATGAATCCTAACTAGTCGTAAGTTTGCCTGTGATATTCCAATATAGAAACTATATATTGCGCCAAAATAAAAGCATTTGCATTGCTGAACTCACAAACTACGACTTAGTCACCTAGCCATAATACCAACTTGCTCCATAATTTGCTTAGCCATGCTAGGTGTCCTAGTGGCCCCCTCTGTAATTAGTATTTTATAACATGTAAACCACACAATATCCAAAATCTGTAAACCCCGCATGGGGTTTACAGATTTTGGATATTGATTGACTGATTGATAAATACCATACAAAAATACAGTGCAAAGTCACTGTTTTAAACCAAAAACACTGTCAAAGCTTTTTTTTTCTCATTACGCAGTGTGCGCTGCAGGATTTTTTTTATACTGCGCACACTGACCACAGACCCATTCTTTCATATGTAGGCCTACCAGCTTTCTCTCACTCGATTTGAGGCGCTAGAATTTAGGCGTACTAGTACGTCAAAAACCCTGAAAGGGTTAATCTTACCTCATGTATGGTATCTGTGCCTAGGAATCTATCATGATAATCACCTGAACCATTAATAACCCTACAAAAAGCTGCTGTGTGGACTATAACTTATTCCTGTTCCAGACAACCCCCCTCCCCCACTCTTCAAGAGTTTGAACTTACAGTGGACCCCCAACCAATGAAGGCATTGCCTAAAGATTAATTTCACTTAAGAAGCGTTTGAGTGTAAAATTTTTGGCCCGACCAACGATGAAAAACTCAATCAACATGATTTGTTCAGAACGCGTCCACGTGTCTCGTCTGGCGTGAGCACGCCTTAGCTGCCCTGCCTTCAGTTAGCATGTCAGTGTTTCAAGCCAGTGAGGTTGCTTCCACGGATACATTTCGTACATTTTGTATTATTTCAGTATTTTTAGTGCTTTTTTTTTTTTTTTTTTTTTTTTAACAAGTCAGCCGTCTCCCACCAAGGCAGGGTGACCCAAAAAGAAAGAAAATCCCCAAAAAGAAAATACTTTCATCATTATTCAACTCTTTCACCTCACTCACACAATCACTGTTTTTGCAGAGGTGCTCAGAACACAACAGTTTAGAAGCATATACGTATAAAGATACACAACATATCCCTCCAAACTGTCAATATCCCAAACCCCTCCTTTAGAGTGCAGGTATTGCACTTCTCATTTCCAGGACTCAAGTCCAGCTATATAAAAATAACCGGTTTCCCTGAATCCCTTCACTAAATATTACCCTGCTCACACTCCAACAGATAGTCAGGTCCCAAATACCATTCGTCTCCATTCACTCCTAACGAACACGCTCATGCAAGCCTACTGGAAGTCCAAGCCCCTCGCCCACAAAACCTCCCCTACCCCTTCCTTCCAACCTTTTCGAGGACAACCCCTACCCCGCCGTCCTTCTTCTACAGATTTAAATGCTCTCCATGTCATTCTACTTTGATCCATTCTCCCTGAATGACCAAACCACCTCAACAACCCCTCTTCAGCCCTCTGAATAATACTTTTATTAACTCCACACCTTCTCCTAATTTCCACACTCCGAATTTTCTGCATAATATTTACACTACACATTGCCCTTAGACAGGACATCTCCACTGCCTCCAACCGCCTCCTCGCTGCTGCATTCACAACCCAACCTTCACACCCATATAAGTGTGTTGGTACTACTATACTTTCATACATTCCCTTCTTTACCTCCATAGATAATGTTTTTTGTCTCCACATATACCTCAACGCACCACTCGCCTTTTTTTCCTCATCAATTCTATGATTAACCTCATCCTGCATAAATCCATCCGCCGACACGTCAACTCTCAAGTATCTGAAAACATTCACTTCTTCCATACTACTCCTCCCCAATTTGATATCCAATTTTTCTTTATCTAAATCATTTAATACCCTCATCACCTTACGCTTTTCTATGTTCAACTTTCTACCTTTACACACACTCCCAAACTCGTCGACTAACCTTTGTAAATTTTCTTTAGAATCTCCCATAACCACAGTATCATCAGCAAAAAGCAACTGTGTAAATTTCCCATTTTGTATTTAAATTCCCCATAATTTAATCCCACCCTCTCCCCGGGAACACCCAAAGCATTTACTTCTTTTACAACCCCATCTATAAATATATTAAACAACCATGGTGACAAACACATCCCCTGTCTAAGACCTACTTTTACTGGAATAGTCTCCCTCTCTTCTACACACCCAAAACCTGAGCCTCACTATCCCTCATAAAAACTCTTACAGCATTTATAACTTCCACCTTTTCCATATACTTGCAACATCTGCACATTGCTCCCCTATCCACTATCAATGCCTTTTCCCTAAATCCTAAATGAAATAAAAACTTTCCCTACCTTTATCTAAATACTGTTCACAATATATGCTTCAATGTAAACACTTTATCTACACATCCCCTACCTACTCTAAAACCTCCTTGCTCATCCGCAATCCTACATTCTGTCTTACCTCTAATTCTTTCAATTTATACCCCACCATACACTTTTCCGGTATCCCTTTTAAAATTATAGAGGAATAATTTACATCTTTTTTTTCCCCCTTCCCTTTTATAAAAAGGGGACTATACATGCTCTCCGCCAATCTCTAGGTACCTTCCCCGTTTTCATGCTTTTTTAAAAAAAAATGCCAACCCCCCAACACTACCCCCCCCTGCTTTTAACATTTCGTCATGACCCATCTTTTTCCACTGTTTTACCCATTTCATTCTACGAAATGCTTCAAAAAACCCCCCCCACACTCGCATCCTGCTGTTCTTCACTCCTAAAAGAGGGATACCCCCGTCCATGCATAAATTTACCACCTCCCTTTCTTCTCGACATTTAAAATTTCCTCAAAATATTCTCGCCATCACCCAAAACCCCCCTCTCCCATCACTAACTAGCCTACTCTTTTTTTAAAAACTGAAAAATCCATTTGTTCCCTGGGCTTTTTTAACTTTTTAAAAAACTCACTCCAAAATTTTTTTCATATTTTCCCTTAAAAATTTCTTGACGTGCCCTCCCACTATCATCTCTCCCCTTTTTTGCATTCCTCACCACTCTCTTCACCTTTCTTTTACTCCCATATACTCGCTCTTCTTATAACACTCCTGCTTTGAAAAACCTCTCATAACTAACTTTCTCTTATCACCCCTTTTTTACTTCATCATTCCCCAACCCCCCTCTTTCCCCTGTGCCCACCCTCCTATAACCAGACTTCTGCCCCACTTCAATACGCTTTTTTAAAAAAATTTTCCCAAACCCTCTTAAAACCCCCCCCCCCCACTACTCATACTTGCACCAGTCCACCTTTCTGCCAATACTGCTTATATCTCGCCCGAATTTCCTTCCCCCTTAGTTTATACACCCCTCTCTTATTTGTTTTTAAAATTTTTCCCTCTTTTTTCCCATCACCTTTTACTCAAACCCTGTAGCTACAACTAAATAATGACCGACATGTCCGTTGCCCCCTAAAAACGTGTACTGCGGGAGTTTCCCCATCAACCTTTTATCCACCAATACATGATCTAACAAAGTACTTTAACTATGTGCTATATCATACCTTTATTTATTTATCCTCTTCTTCATTAAATATGTATACCTTACTACTAAACCTCTTTCTACACATACTCAATTAACCCTTTCAGGGCCCGTCCCGTAGATCTACGGCTTCACGTTGTGTCCAAACCGTAGATCTACGCCAAAATTCTAGCGCCGTCAAATTTAGCGCGAAAACGCTCATAGGCCTACATGTGACAAGGGGTCGTGGGGTGGTGGCGCCATAAACAAAAACCGGGCGTCCGCATAGCTTTGTGGGAACCCGGGCTCAGTTACCCTTGTTCACCAGCCCTCCAAGTCAGCTCCACCCCCCGGGAAAATGGGACTCCCCCTTTTCCTATCTGATATTCTGATAGTGAGGGAAGTGGAAAAAAGACAAATTCTACGGCTTTACATTATAAACCGAAAAGAATGACCAGGATATCGATAATAGTGAATAAAACCCTGACGACCTCAACCTTCTACCTCTGTGTGGGCACTCGGACTGAAGGGCGTTGTTCCTCAACGCAAGAAAAACTAATTTTTTCCGGGCCAGGCCTCTGACTTCGTATTATAGTAGTAAGTGGATTGTGATTTTTTTGCGCTCGACGATCATTCGAGTAGGATATGAGGAATCATATTTTACCATAAGCTCGGTAAGTCGCCACCGCATTCGCTCGGGTAGTGACCCTATGCTTTTTCCCGGACGGGGTACATCCCGGGGTACATCCCATGGCCCTACACCAGTTTTAGGTAGTGAAAGAGGATATGGGCACACTTGGCATGGGTAACCACAGGCATCAGTGGTGGGTTATTTGGGGATGGTAGTGGCATCCCATGCCTGACCACCCGCCCACCTGGGGGCCCCCGCTGGGGCCCACGCGCGACTCGCCAGTCAAGGGGCAAAGCGGAGCGTCAGCCACCACCACCACAACACCCGCACAACCAGCCTATGATGCCAGTATCCACCAGCAAACCGTATCTGGGATTGGCAGCAAAATCCCAATTTTGTTTTCCAAGCCCACCACTTTGAACCTCAAAGTGGAATTCTACCTCTTGCCCCTTGGAACCACGGCCCAAGAACTGGAATTCTTTGAATTTTTCTTTGACCAGCCATTGAGGAAACTATTTTCAGGGAAAGTAATAAGTATTTTGATACACCCTGGCAAATACGACTTAAACACCACACAAGACTACACAGGTGGAAAGAGACGACGTTTTTTAGAAAAGCCATTTGCTTTTTTTTCAACAAAAAGCTTAGGCCCCATGGGGTTTAAAACATAATATAAAAGCATACTGGTCCACAATCGGCTAATTTCTACCCCATCTTCAGTGAAATCATACCATGAACAGGTTTTATCTTACTCTTACTATTTTGCCTTCCTAAAAACCAGCCTACGAAGTGACAGGTTATACAAATTAGAAATTTTTCAGTATCCAAACAAAAGTTCAGCATATACTTTTATCCATTCAAGAATCTTGTAATTGACAGTCTTTTATTTTGTTCAAAGGTAGACTGCATTCAAGCATAAAAACCCACAAAAGGGGAAAACCTTTTGGGATAAAACGCTTGTACTCGTGATTGGACAGTGGCTGGTGTTGGATATTTTGTAACACGGGGATAAAAAAAATTGAAAGATACCAAGATTTTTTGGGGATTCATACAGGAGAAAAATGATGGCACCTTATCTTGGAAGGGGGGATACATTAATACCGATAACTGGTACACAAGCCCAATACTCCCCTATTTTTACAGTGAACAGACAGAGGTTGGACAGTGCGTTCTAATCGTAAACATATCCCAGCTCACCAGGTGCTCATGGTGAGACGTGCAGGTGTTTTTTGCCAAAGACTAGGATTCGGTGGGCCAAAAGGGGC
>NC_069438.1:7934141-7941641 GCF_026875155.1 Cherax quadricarinatus
CCTGCAGCCCTACTATTGTGTAAAACAATTACAGGGCTAGTTGCACACTCATGTGGCAGGATGGAAGTACCTCCCTGGATGGTTGCTATCTACCAATCTATATTATATATTTTATATTATAATTATATTATTAGGTAGTAGGTTGGTAGACAGCAACCGCCCAGGGAGGTACTACCGTCCTGCCAAGTGAAGTAAAACAAAAGCCTGTAATTGTTTTTACATGATGGTAGGACTGCTGGTGTCTTTTTGTCTCAAACATGCAAGATTTCAGGTACATCTTGCTATTTCTATTTACACTTAAGTCACATTACACATGCATGTACAGCATATATATACACACACACCCCTCTGGGTTTATCTTATATTTTCTTTCTAGTTCTTGTTTATTTTCTCTTATCTCCACAGGTAAGTGCAGCAGAATTCTTCCACCATAAGCCATACATGCTGTAAGAGGGGACTAAAATGCAGGGAGCAAGAGGCTTGTAACCCCTTATGTATACATTACTAAAGTTTAAAAGAGAAACTTTTTTCTTTTTTGGGCCACCCTGCTTTGGTGGGATACAGCCGGTTTGTTGAAAGAAGAATTATCTTCTTTCAATGTACCAGCCTTATCCCACCGATGTGGGTGGCCCAAAAGGAAAAACGAAATTCTCTCATTTTAAATTTAGTAATACGTACAGGAGGAAAGGGTTCTAGCCCCTTGCTCCCAGCATTTTAGTCGCCTCTTATGACATGCATGGCTTATGGAGGAAGAACTCTGTTCCACTTCCCCATGGAGATGAGAGGAAATAAACAAGAACAAGAGCTAGAAAGAAAATAGAAGAAAACCAGAGTGGTATGTATATACATGTGTATATGCTTGTACATGTATGTGTAGTGTGACCTATGTGTAAGTAGAAGTAGCAAGATGTACTTGAAATCTTGCACATTTATGAGACAAAAAAAAAAAAAAAGGACACCAGTAATCCTACCATCATGTAAAACAATTACAGGTTTCCGTTTTACACCCGCTGTCTACCAACCTACTACCTAGGAAGAAGAATTATATTTTATATTAAGCTCCTGGAGCAGCACTAAATCCACAGGGGTCACACACAGAATTATGAACATATCTCTAATAATCTGTAACACATTTTCACAGGGAAACACTAAACCTGCATGGGCTGTACAGCACCAGAGGAACAGGGTGACTGAACGCAATACATAAACTGTTTGATGTAAGGAAGAAGCGAGAATTATTCAACTTACTGTTGGCCTTATCATTGACTAGTTTCGAAGCTGGAGAGACTGGGTTAGACCCAAGAGTGAATGGAGGAAGTGACGGCCGGGTTGATCTCAGTCTCCAGTTGGTCGGAGAAGTTGACGTCCTGGCAGGAAGGAATGTTCATGTTATCCGGAAGGAGGATCTGCCACAGTGGTGACTCAGGCCTTCCATGCCAGAGAGTCCAGGATCTGCTCCTCAATCTGACAACACAAAATATAAGCTCGTCAATTTTCTAATGGTACTCTATAAACCATTAACTGACAATGATTTACTTGCACTGGTCAATGATTTAACACTAGATGAATGAGGATGGCCTTACTGTTAAGTGCAAAGCCAAGTTGCCAAGGTACCACCATTGGCTCCACTCTGAGAACAGCAAAAAGTGTCTGCACAAGACCGGCAGCAAATCAACTGTATTCTCCTCCAGAAAATCACTTCATCCAAGATCATTTGCTCCTAGGATGACTCGAGTGTGGAACATGTTCATACAGCATAATGACATGATGAAACAGGGTGTTGATAAAATGAAATTGTGGTTCACAGCTGGATCCAATTTCATCCTGTTCCCTATTTGAATGTCTCTTAACAATTAAAATGAGCTGATGCAGGTAACAGCTGTTAGCTTGTGAATAAAAGTACAAACCCTAAAACTAACCTTTAAAAATCCTGTGTATAAAAAAGAGGGAGGGGAAGGGAGGAAGATGGATTGGGGAGGGAGGAGGAGGAAGGAGTGGGAAAAGGAAGATGGTGTGGTAAGGAGTGCTGGGTGGCCAGTAACCTCCTCCATCTCAGTCACCAATCTCCATGAGGCCTCCACCCCCCCCCCTTTTTTTTTTTTTGACAACTGCTTAGATGCAGGCAGTCTCCAACAGTGTAAATAAATATTAGCCCCTTTTAGTGGACTGTCATGTAGAATTACATCATTGAGACCAGGCTCCCTGACAGAGTTCTACGTCATGGGGCCTAGGTCACCCAGATAAGCTGTTAGCAGAAAATTTAGCATATATATGATGGAATGTGTCTGTGCAATGAGTGTGCACAGTAATAAAAAAATTCCTGCCCCATGCAGTGCTTGATGGAAAAAAGCAAACTGTGTGTATGGCTTAAAATAACTTTTAGGTATTTTCTAGGGTGATTTTTATGGTTTTATTGTCTATTTCTTTGTATCGTTTGATAAAATGGAAGACAAATTACTGAAAGATGATTTCTGTTGGTTTCAGGACCAGAGGTAGCCTGAAATTGGGCTCAAAATAGAACATTATGGGAGTCAGATGACATATCCTTGAGTACCTAAATTCTTATCTTATAGACACCAGTATGTCTCCACAAATGGTGTAACCTCAGCCTGTAGCCATAGAAGTGCCCCAAGTGTCCTTGGCCCTCTGCTTACTCATTTACATCAATGATCTACTCATTCCATCTCATCTCTTTAAACCTGTTCTATTTACAGACACTACCAGACGACACTACTTACGTCTTCCACTTAAATTTGACTACGCTCAGTGACACTATTAGCCCTTTCTGGGTTGGTGCCGTACTAGTACGGCTTGCATGCCAGGGTTGGTGCCGTACTAGTACACAAATTCTAGCGCCTTCAAATCTAGCGAGAGAAAGCTGGTAGGCCTACATGTGAAAGAATGGGTCTATGTGGTCAGTGTGTGCAGTATAAAAAAATCCTGCAGCGGACAGTGCATAACAAGAAAGAAAACACTCCGACCGTGTTTTCGTTTTAAAACGGCGACTTTGCAGTGCATTTTCGTATGCTATTTATGGTTGTATTCTAGTTTTCCTGGTCTCATTTTATAGAATGGAAGACGTATTATGGAAATGGAGATTTTGATTGGTTTCACAATGAAAAGTACCTTGAAATTGAGCTAAAAGTAGCAGAAATGTTCAATTTTTGCCAAAGTTCAAGAGTAAACAAATCATGCCATGCGTCCAATACACGTCAACTGGTAAGTCTGATATTTCACAAATGCGCTGATATTATTTATACCATTTCTACACTAATGCAGTTGTGCGCTTAACAGCAAATCTTCTATATTTTTTTTTTTTTGTGAGAATAAAAATTCAAAGTGGAAAGCAAATGAAATGTAAGAGAGGCCTGGGGACATGACTAATGAACAGAGGAAATGTTATTTTAGTGCCAGGAATGTCTGTCTTGCTTATTCTGGACCCTATTTGGAAATTGGCATCTTTTGAAACTTGTGTGAAATTGACAAAATTGCCAAATTCTGACTACTTCAAAGGATAGTTGTAATTGGTAAATGGGTGGTTTCTTGTACTCATTTGATAGAAAAAAATGGAGTTCTAGTTAAATAGTTATGATTTTTGTTGACTGGTACATTGGAATTGGCCAAAAATAGGGCTCAAAGTGGGCGAAATTGCCGATGCGTAAACGTTGTCGAGACCGCTAACTTCACGAGAGCATAATTCCCAAAGTTTTCCATCAAATTTCATACCTTTGGTGTCATTATGATAGGGAAAAGATTCTCTATCATTTCATAAGATTTTTTTTTTTTTCGAAAAATTTCCGACCCCGAGAACAAGTTTAGAAGAGGGACTGCTGACCCTGAAAGGGTTAACAACAAGCTACTTAAAATATCTACATGGATGACAACCAACAAACTCACCCTCAATATAAACAAAACCTACTACATGCTGTTCAGAAACAGCTTTAAATATCCAACTTAACATTATGATCAATGGTTTCTCCATTACAAGAAACACTGAGGGCAAATTTTTAGATCTTCACCTTGACTGCAACCTGAAATTTCATACCCACAGCCAAAATATAGCCAAGAAGGTCTCCGAAACAGTAGGTTTCCTCTCCAAGATACAGTACTACGTACCCCAAACAACACCACTCTTTAACCCTTTCAGGGTCGACAGGCCCTCTCCCAGACTTGTTTTCAGAGTCGACAAATTTAAAAAAAAAAAATTTGAAAATATAGAGAATCTTTCCCCTATCATATTGACACCAAAAGTATGAAATTTGAAGGATAACTTACGGAATTACGCTCGCGCGAAGTTAGCGGTCTCGACAGTGTTTACGCATCAGCGATTTTGCCCCTTTGAGCCCTATTTAGGGCCAATTCCAGTGTACTAGTCGACAAAAATCATAACTATTTCACTAGAACTCCATTTTTTCTATCGAATGAGTACAAGAAACCACCCATTTACCAATTTCAACTATCCAATAAAGTGGTCAGAATTTAGCAATTTTGCCAATTTGACAAATTTCAAAAGATGCCAATTTCCAAATAGAGTCCAGAATAAACAATAACATTTCCTCTGTTCATTAGTCATGTCCCTACGCCCCTCTTACATTCTTTTGCTTTTCACTTTGAATTTTTATTCTCACAAAAATTAGAAGATTTACTGTTATGCAGACTACTGCATTAGTGTAGAAATGGTATAAATAATATCAGGGCACTTGTGAAAGAACATTAGACTCACCAGTTGACGTGCATTGGACGCAAAGCATGATTTGTTTACTTTGGCAAAAATCAAAGATTTCTGCTACTTTGAGGTCAATTTCAAGGTACTTTTCATCGTAAAACCAATCAAAATCGTCTCAATTTCTGTAATATGCCTTCCATTCTATAAAATGAGACTAGAATACCATTGACGCTTAGACATACATTTTCCTTAAATTACTTAGACTATACAACAAACATTGTCCTATAAAAACGAAACAGATCACAAATAAACAGCTCGGTTGACCATGGCTAACCTGCAGCATTCTGAAATCCATTAATAAGAAACACTAATATGAAAAGCAATATAGACAGGGTTTAATACACAAAGATATTCTTAGACACTACTCATCAGTACTTACCAAAGTAATAAAGAAAGCCAAACAACTGTACTACTCCAGCAGATTCACTAACACGAGGAGATATAAAAAAGACCTTAAAAACACACTCCCAGATTCTGGGGACCCACAAACTGAAAAAAAAAAAAAAAAAAAAAAAAACAAGAATATTGTCCTAACTAAACCTAGTGAAACACCACTGCATCCCACTGACACAGCTAACAAGATAAACAACTTCTCAAACATAGGATCTAATCTCGCCGGTAAAATTCCACGTACCAACACCCATGCCGGGGACTACCTAGATGGGAATTTCCAAAATTCCTTCTATCTTGTACCAATGGAACCCACGGAAGTCACCGAGATTATAAAGTCACTTAAAAATAACTCGGGGAATCTGTCTCATGACCCACCATTATTGTACAAGCGAGCGGCCCATGTCCTTTCGCATGCTATAACATTACTTTTTAACAAGTCACTAGAAACTAGCACTTTCCCGACAGTACTCACGACAGCAAGGGTTACACCAATACATAAAGGTGGTGACCCTACAGATGTAAACTATATGCCAATATCAAACTTACCATTGCTATCCAAAATCTTCGAGAAACTCATGCACAAGAGACTATATTCATTTATAATGGCACAAAACACACTGAACCCCTGCCAATTTGGATTAAGGAAAATTAAAAGCACTAATGATGCAATTGTAAAAATGCTAGATCTGCTTTACACAGCATTGGAAAATAAGGCATATCCGCTAGGAATTTTTATTGACCTAAGAAAAGCTTTTGACACGGTAGACCACGGCATCCTACTACACAAACTTGACCATAATGGTATAAGAGGCCATGCACTTGCATATTTCAAATCCTACCTTACTAATAGGTATCAGTATGTCACCATTAAAGACACAGCATCATGAACATGGCCACTTGATACTGGAGTTCCGCAGGGAAGTGTCCTTGGTCCCCTGCTCTTCCTCATTTACATCAATGATCTTCCAAACGTATCCCAACACCTGAAACCCATTCTCTTTGCTGACGACAAGACTTGCGTCATCTCTCACCCTAATCTTGTCACCCTCAACACCATTGTTAACAAGAAGCTGCTCAAAATATCGACTTGGATGACAGCCAATGAACTAACACTTAACACTGACAAAACCTACTATATTATGTTTGGAAGCACATCAGGTGTTGCACAACTTAACATTAAGATCGACAACGCTAA
The DNA here is from genome assembly GCF_026875155.1 of Cherax quadricarinatus. NCBI lineage: Eukaryota > Metazoa > Arthropoda > Malacostraca > Decapoda > Parastacidae > Cherax > Cherax quadricarinatus. The sequence goes on from NC_069438.1 coordinate 7,940,456, forward strand.
TTGCCAGCCATAATGAGGGCAAATTCCTAGGCCTATACCTCGACAAGAACCTGAATTTCAGCACCCATATCCAACACAACAAAAAAAAAAAGTATCCAAAACGGTTGGGATTCTCTCCAAGATATGATACTACATGTTGCAAAATGCCCTTCTCACACTATACCATTCACTCATTTATCCATACCTCACCTATGCTATTTGTGCTTGGGGATCAACTGCAGCAACACACCTAAAGCCAATAATAACCCAACAAAAAGCCGCAGTAAGAATAATCACTAAATCCCATCCCTGGCAACCCCCCCCCCCTCTTCATAGATCTAGACTTACTCCCTGTTCAGAACATCCACACTTACTACTGTGCGATCTACATCTACAGGACCTTAAATTCCAATATTAACCTTGACCTTAAATGCTTCCTTGATAGTTTTGACAGGACCCACAGGCATAACACCAGACACAAACATCTCTGACATTCCCCATGTCCGACTAAACCCTTACAAAAATTCAATTTATGTCAAAGGCCGTAAAATCTGGAACACCCTACCTGAAAGCTCTAGAGCTGCACACATTCATCACCTTCAAAACTACCGTTAGAAAACATCTTATCTCCCTGATACACCCCGTCAACTAACTACACGGAAACCACCTGGTGATTCACACTTACATTCACTCACCCATTTGACTATAAACACAGAAATACGAATCTTAATCTTAAAATAATGAATCCTAACTAGTCGTAAGTTTGCCTGTGATATTCCAATATAGAAACTATATTGCGCCAAAATAAAAGCATTTGCATTGCTGAACTCACAAACTACGACTTAGTCACCTAGCCATAATACCAACTTACTCCATAATTTGCTTAGCCATGCTAGGTGTCCTAGTGGCCCCCTCTGTAATTAGTATTTTATAACATGTAAACCACACAATATCCAAAAATCTGTAAACCCCGCATGGGGTTTACAGATTTTGGATATTGATTGACTGATTGATAAATACCATACAAAAATACAGTGCAAAGTCACTGTTTTAAACCAAAAACACTGTCAAAGCTTTTTTTTTCTCATTACGCAGTGTGCGCTGCAGGATTTTTTTTATACTGCGCACACTGACCACAGACCCATTCTTTCATATGTACGCCTACCAGCTTTCTCTCACTCGATTTGAGGCGCTAGAATTTAGGCGT
>NC_069438.1:7946641-7954141 GCF_026875155.1 Cherax quadricarinatus
CTTTTTAATGCTCAATGCATATAATATGTACCAAAAAAGACTGGCAACAACCACCCTTTTGGTTTAATTTTGTTTTCTGTTGGGCAGAAAATTCCCCTAAAAAAAGACCAGGTAAAACACCTGGGTATACAAAAAAGGTCCCCGAATTCCTCAGGATAACCCCCAAACGTTTGAGGAGGGAAGGTGATCATTTCATAATCAGCCCTTTAACTCAAAGAAAATTTTCTCAGAAGAGAGGATCGTCTTTTGCACAAACAAAAACGGCAACAAAAATGCAAAAAACACCCCGGTTTATGTGTGAGGAATGTAAGGTTTCCTCTGTCAAGGGGCCCTTTTTTTCAAGGAGGTTTCCCCATGTCCAGCAGTTTTTTTTTTAAAACCATGTCCAGTGATTGTAAATATGTAAATATATAAGGAAAATTAGTATTTTACAAGATTTGTTGGGAAGGTTTTTTGTAAAAAACATGGTAAAAAATAATATGATAATAATTTATGCCGTTTTGTGGTTTTAATACAGTGAGTTTATATATAACATTATATACAGTAAAATTTTTTTCTCCAGGGCCCCCAAAAATTGTAGGAAAAAAAAAATTGGGGAAAAAAAAAAGGAAAAAAAATTTAAAAAAAAACCCCAAATTAAAAGGGAATTTGGGGAATTTTGGGAAATTCCCTCGTTTTTGCCGCCCCCACAAAACATTTTTTTACAAAATTCTTGGCCTGTAAACTGGGAAGTTTCTGATCAAAAATTTTTTTTTTTGTTTTAAATTAAAATTCCCAAAAATATTTCTCTTTTAATTTTTGTAAGAAAAAAAAATTTTTTTTTTTTTTAAAAAATTTTTGGGCACGGGGGCACCACTTCAGATTTTGGGCCCTTTGGGCCCCGGGGGGTTTTAAAGGTCCCCATTTTTTATTTACCCCTGGCACCCCAAATTTAACCCACTACTCCCTCCCCCAACTTTTTGCCCATTTAGGAAAATTTAAAAAACCCCCCCCACCATTCTCTCCCCCACCTTTGGGTTTAAAAAACTTACAAAAACCCACCCTTTTTTTTTTCCTTTTTTTTTTAAATTTTTTTTAAAAAACCCCAAAAAAATTAAAAACCTTGAATTAAAAAATTTTTTCCTTTTTCCTGCCAAAACTTATCTTTTAACATTTTGTTTTTTTTTCCTTTTTTTCTTTAGCTCCCAAAACCCATTTGAAAACCCCCCCAAACCCAAACCCAAATCCCCTTTATTAAATTTATTTTTTTTTTAACTTTAAAAAAACCCTTTTCCCCAAAATTCCCCCCCCCAAACACTCCTTATATTTCACAAAAACCCGGACATTCAGGCTTTTTTAATTTACCCTTTTTTTTTTTACATTTATTCAAAAATTCCCCAACCCATTTTATACTTTAAAAAATAAGGGGAAAAAAACCCCCCCCATGGAATAAAAAAAGAATAAAACCCAAAAACCATTAAATTTAAAAAAAAAAAACCCGTTTTGTTTAAAAACGCCCCCTTTTTAAAAACCCTTCCCAAAACGAAGAAAAACCCCACCTTAAAAAGCCCCCCTTTGGGGCCAAAAAACCCCAACCCCCAGGAACAAAACCCTTTTAAAAACAAAAAAGGGCCCCGGGCCCTAGAACCCCTCCCCCACCAACCCTTTTTTTAAACCCCCCCCCGGGGGCCCCCAAAATATATCCCACCCCTTTAAAAAAATGAAAAACCCAAAAGAAAAAAATTTCCCCCCCCCCGGGACCCCCCAAAAGGGCCAAAACCCCCCTTTAAAATAAAAAAACCCCCCCCCCCACCCACCCTTTCAACCCCCCCCTTTGTTTAAAGCAAAGTTTTAAACCCCCCCAAGGAAAACTTAAAAAACCCTGGGGTACAAACTCAATTAAAAGGGGGACAAGGGGGAGGGAAATTTTCCAGCGGGAAAAAAAACCCAAATTCCCAACCAAAAGGGAAACCCCCCCCCGGACCGCCAAATTAAGCCTTTTCCCGTTTCAAAGCCACAAATATCCCACAAAATTCCCAAAAAAAAAGTCCCCCTGATTGTTACCAAATTTTTATATATAAAAAACATTAATTTTTTAAAAACCCCCCCCCCCCCCCCGACCCCCCCCCTTTTTTTTGGAAGCCCAAAAGGGGGAAATTATTCCAAAAAAATTGGAATTTTTTTCCCCCCCCTAAGGGGAAAAATGGGAAAAAAAATAATTAATCCCGGGCCCCCGCCCCAAAAAAAATTTTTTTTTTCCAAGGTAAAAAATTAAATTTTAAAAAAAAACAACCCCAAACCCTAAAAAAAAAAATTTTAAAAATTTAAAGGAACAAAAAAACCTTCCCGAAAAAAAAAATTTTTCCCCGGTATTAAATTTTAAAAAAAAGGGAAAAATGTAAAAAATTTTTAATTTTTGGAAAAAGGGGGGGGGTTTTTAAAAAATTCCCCCCTTTCCCTTGGACTTGATATGTCAATCCTTTTCCCGGGTTTTCTTCCCTTCTTTTAATGCCATAGGAACCCCTTTAAACATAACCCCCGTTTTCGAAAAACAAATTGTTCATAGAGGGGCCCGTACCTCCCGTTCCCTTTTAATATTCCTAAAATGTTTCACAGCATTGTCAGTTTAAAAAGTCCCAGCACGGCTTGCAATTTTTTGTTGGGGGGTGATTTTCATCAAAAAAAGGGTTTTCACTTTTAAACCACATTGCACACAATTTTCCCTTAAACTTTGAAGGAGGGGAATTCCCCAATTTTTGTATCCCCTCCCCCAGACATTTTTTCCCCCAAAGGGCTGGCCCCCTTGCTTGTTTAGGGTTTTATTTTTACTATGTACTCCTTTAATTCCCTTTATATATTTTTTAGCTGCTATTTAAACACACTATGGATGCCACTACGATTCTTAAATCTTCAAACCAACCTTTGGGTGGGCCCTTTAAATTTCCCCCGCATCACCACTAGTTGATTGGGGTTTTTTTTAATTTTAAAACCTCCCTGCAACTTCCCGCCTTTCGCATATGATTTTTGAGAGATGTTTTCTATCTGTTTTTCGTTTTCCCCCAAACCCAAAAAAACAGGCTTCAACATCTTCTATCACTTTAGAAAATTTGGTTTTTAAAACAAAATTGCACCCTTTTGGGAAAAAACCGTTTTTGAAGGGGTTTTCCCTTTTTTAAAAAGTAGCGATGGGTTGGGGTTTTGTGTACCCAAACCGGCCAACTCGGGGACACGCACCCACTTTTATACTTAGCAATGATTCTCTCCTTTATACCATATTAAATTCCCCCACCCCTTTTTTCTGTAGGGTTTGGGGGCTAGAAGCTTCCTTGGGGCCCATGGTGACTTAATTTTTTCAGGTGCAATCACTAAAAAAAGCTTGTAATATAAAAAAATTCCCATTGTTTTGTTTTTGGGTGCGACGCGGTGGCCCGCTTGTAAACACGGGACCAGTGAGGGCCACTCAGGGGGGGAAGGGACGTTCTTAAAAAGAAAGAAAAGCGTTTGGGGGAGTTTTTTTTGTTCCCAGCCGAGGCAAAAATTTTGCGTTTTTAAAGTTTTTGCTAGGGCCGGGTTTTTAAGTTGGGGATGCGTTCAATTTGGGGGAGGGGCCCCTGTTTTCAAAATTTTTTGCCTGTTTATTGGGAAAAAAACAAAAGTGGTAAATAATATTTTGAAAAAATTTTAAATGAGGTTTTTTTTGTGGGTTTATTATATTTCAGGGAAATTTGGGCTCTTTAGGCCCAAAAGTTAGTTGGAAAAGAAAAAAAAAAAAATAAAAAAAAAAAAAAATTTAAAATAATGGGGCGTTGTGGAAATTGTCAAAGTTGTGCCAAACCCGGTCATTTTGGGTTTAACTTCTGCCACTTTCTCGGTAAGGGACTGATCAGAAATTTTTTTTTTTTGTTTTATTACCTTCACAAAAAGAATACTTAATTCTGTAAGGGAAAAAATTTTTTTTTTTTTTTTTAAAATTTCTTTGGGCACTGGGGCAACCTTTTGAATTTTTGGGCCCTTTGGGCCCTGAAAGGGTTAAATTTAAAAACAGCAAGGGGGGAAGCTCCCTGGGTGGAAGGGGTAGACTCATAAGTGTCCTGTTTGCCGATGTAAGTAATGAAAGGGGAATTCAATTTGGTCGAGTCAGGCCCGGAACTACTAAGGGATCTGGACAGGCTACAAAACCCGTTCCAGCAAAATGGCTCCTGGAGTTTAACAACACCAAGTGCAAATCATGAAGACTGAGGATGGGTAAAGAAGACTGCTGATGGAGTACAGGCTAGGGGGCCAAAGACTGCAAGCCTCACTCAAGGAAAAGGGAAAGGGGTCGTTAAATACCAAACAATTCTTTAGGGCACACATCAACCAAATATTAAAAGGTATAAAATCCCTTTGGAACCCTCGACTACGCTATTAACCCATTCCTGAGAGCTCTTTCGTTAGTCAAAATTATCTTTATCAGTTAATTTTCCCCATAAGAAATAATGGAAATCAAATTAATCCGTGTAGGACACCCCAAAGTAGAAAAAAAAACTGTTTTTTAAACCACATGAAATTTTAAATTTTTTAATACACACAAACTGAAGAGACATGCACATTACATGACACTTACCTTTATTGAAGATCTGGTGATGATTGATGGGATGGGAAGGGGGGAGTGTGTTGATGGTCTTAGTGTTTAGAAGGGGAACCCCTTCCATTAGACTTGAGGTGGCAACCCCTTTTTTCCCGGGGTTACTTCCCTTCCCTTTAAATCTCTCAAAACCAACCTTTGCTGGCCTTAAATTCACATCACATCACCACTAGTTGCTGGCATTTTTTTCATTAAATCGTCATGCAACTTCCTACCCTTTTCACAATGATCGCTCGAGAGATGCTATCTCCCTGCTATCATGTTTTTCGTTACCACACCAATAACAGTCTCTCAACATCTTCGAGTACTTGCGATCTCAGTTTCGAAACATAGTTGAAACCTTTGGCAAGAACAGCTTCCTTGATTGCAGTTTTCTTGGCCACAATAGTAGCGATGGTTGATTGGGGTTTTGTGTACAACCTGGCCAGCTCGGAGACATGCACTCCACTTTCATACTTAACAATGATCTCTTTCTTCATATCCATAGTAATTCTCACCCTTTTTGCTTTAGGGTTGGAACTAGAAGATTTCTTGGGGCCCATGGTGACTTATTTTGCAGGTGCAATCACTAAAAAGGCTGTGATAACATGAAATGTTCCGATTGTATGCTTGGAAGCGACCGCGGTGGCTGGCTGGCTTGTAAACACTGGCCAGAAGTGGACGCGTCTGACGGAACAAATAGTGTTGGTCGAGTTTTTTAGCGCTAGTCGAGGCAAAAATTTTGCGTTAAAATGTATCGATAGTCGGATTTATCGTTAATCGATGCCATCGTTGGTCGAGGGTCCACTGTACCTAACATCAACCAAATAACTGCTACAGTATACGAGCACTGGCAAACCTAAGAATAGAGTTCCAACACCTTGGTAAGAAATCATTCAAGACTCTGTACACAGTGTGCATCAGGCCAATATTGGAGTATGTAGCACCCTCACACAACCCACACCTGGCCAAGCACGTCAAGAAATTAGAGAAAGTGCAAAGGTTTGCAACAAGACTAGTCCCGGAGCTGAGGGGCATATCCTGTGAAGAGAGGTTAACCCCTTAACTGCCAAAATGTAAATCTACATTCTAACTGCTAGCGCTCCAAACATAGATCAACGTTTTATTTTTCCCGCCTCCAAATTTGGCAAGATTGGCGCTCACACACACGTGCGTACACACTCACTCACATTCTCACTCACATTCTCACTCACATTCTCACTCACATTCTCACTCACATTCTCACTCACATTCTCACTCACATTCTCACTCACATTCTCACTCACATTCTCACTCACATTCTCACTCACATTCTCACTCACATTCTCACTCACATTCTCACTCACATTCTCACTCACATTCTCACTCACACTGGCAAATCCTGCCATGAGTTAATACTTTTCTTAAGAACTGCTATGTACAATTTTTATGTTTATCTCGCTACACTACGTATCTCCTGTGAACCGTTCCTCTGTCAACCATGTCAACAGTTACTGTAATGCCTTTTGCTGGCGCTATAGCCTTTATAGACTCCTATTTTAGTATTGCACATATAGTAGATTATTATTATTATCATCATGGGGAAGCGCTAAACACGTAGGTACATATAGTAGCGTGGCTATGCTTGTACTCAACTTGCCAAGTCCTCAACTCTCATACCTAGTCTGTGCTTATTAATCCTTCGTTTTAATTCCATGAAAATCATCCTCTTTTTCTTCTCGGCACTGTCCTTTGCACTTGCTTCCTTAGGACCCATGGTTAGAAGAAATAAATCTGGCAAATAAACTGCACGAAACGTAAGGAAATCACGAGAATTCCTTGCACGCACATGTGCACTGGTGAGCACTGTGGTGTTGTTTTCAAACTAAATCATACGCAGTACGTACATAGTATTACTGTACTATTACGTATTATACATATTGTGTATCATTATTAGTACTTACGTATTATAATAAAAAAAATTTATTAGCACACTGGCCGATTCCCACCAAGGCAGGGTGGCCCAAAAAAGAAAAACTTTCACCATCCCTCACTCCATCACTGTCTTGCCAGAAGGGTGCTTTACACTACAGTTTTTAAACTGCAACATTAACACCCCTCCTTCAGAGTGCAGGCATTGTACTTCCTATCTCCAGGACTCAAGTCCGGCCTGCCGGTTTCCCTGAATCCCTTCATAAATGTTACTTTGCTCACACTCCAACAGCACGTCAAGTATTAAAAACCATTTGTCTCCATTCACTCCTATCAAACACGCTCATGCATGCCCGCTGGAAGTCCAAGCCCCTCGCACACAAAACCTCCTTTGCCCCCTCCCTCCAACCTTTCCTAGGCTGACCCCTACCCCGCCTTCCTTCCACTACAGACTGATACACTCTTGAAGTCATTCTGTTTCGCTCCATTCTCTCTACATGTCCAAACCACCTCAACAACCCTTCCTCAGCCCTCTGTACAACAGTTTTGGCAATCCCACACCACCTCCTAACTTCCAAGCTACAAATTCTCTGCATTATATTCACACCACACATTGCCCCTAGACATAACATCTCCACTGCCTCCAGCCTTCTCCTCACTGCAATATTCATCACCCATGCTTCACACCCATATAAGAGCGTTGGTAAAACTATACTCTCATACATTCCCCTCTTTGCTTCCAAGGACAAAGTTCTTTGTCTCCACAGACTCCTAAGTGCACCACTCACCCTTTTCCCCTCAATTCTATGATTCACCTCATCTTTCATAGACCCATCCGCTGACACGTCCACTCCCAAATATCTGAATACATTCACCTCCTCCATACTCTCTCCCTTCAATCTTTCATCACCTAATCTTATTGTTATCCTCATAACCTTACTCTTTCCTGTATTCACTTTTAATTTTTTTCTTTTACATACCCTACGAAATTCATCCACCAACCT
>NC_069438.1:7959141-7974141 GCF_026875155.1 Cherax quadricarinatus
GTTATCTAGCGTGTTCATGAGACAGAAAGACACCAGCAATCCTACCATCATGTAAAACAGTTACAGGTTTCTGTTTCACAGTCATCTGGCAGGACGGTAGTACTTCCCTGGGTGGTTGCTGTCTACCAACCTATTATTATTAATTGAGGGACCTGGAGCACAGATCCAATTGCTTAGATCAAGAGCCCCTCACCATGTACGTACATACTACTACTAAGAATTATAATAATAATAATAAATAATAATAATAAATAATAATAATAATTATAATACAATAGTAGTAATAATAATAATATTAACAGTAAGGAGAAACTTCAAAAGGCTGCCAGTAGTTGGTGCCACCATCAGCAAAACAATGGTAACCACTACTAGAACACTTTCCACCTGCCTAGACTTTAGTTATTAGTATTAGGTTAAGTCTGCTCTAAATGCCTCAGCATGATAGTGCCTTTCTTTGCTCCAATCATATTATATGTAAACACATATTGTAACCTTCGCTAAGAAATAAATATTTTATTTATTAATTTATTTAACCCGTAAACGCATATATACGTTTTCACCGCTAGTGCCCCAAACGTATATATACGTTTTATTTTTCCTGCCTTCAAATTTGGCACGATTGGCCTGAGATGCCTTGTCAGCATAGAATGGGTCCTAGCACTCGGTGTACACAGTATTAAAAAATCTGGGACCACTTAGTACCTTGTGGGAGCACCAGTTCAAATGAGCGCCAGATAGAGCAAACAGCGCAGCAAACGCCTGGAATTCACTGATGTCATGGAGTATTAACACTCCCATTTTAAAAGGAAAGTGATTTTGACCCTGAGTTTAGTGGCTGTGGCCACAAGCGTTCAAGGAAATATCAAGAAGCCTCGATAATAATCCATGTGCAATATTTGTGCAACACCCTTTCAGAATGTCTTATAACCTATGCCCTAAGAGAAACAATGCTGACTGACCTGACTGACCGACCGACTGGCTTGCTAGCTGGCTGGCCAGCTGTGTGGCTGGCAGGCTGCTGGCAGCCTGGCTCTATTTCCGTTTGTTTGTCTGCATCTATGTCTGTCTCTATCTCTGTCTATTTCTAACTGTATCTATCTCTGTCTCACAGGTACACAAATACAAGTACATATAGTGTAAATTACCTAGGATAACCCAAAAAATCCAGACAAAGTGCTATACTCTGCTGGAAGATAGGAGTAACCGTGATGACCATGCAGTCTTGTGGCTCTCTCCGAGACGAAGCTAGACGGATAGACAGACAGACAGGGAGCTTGACAGACATCCAGACATGTTTGTTCCAGCAAAAACAAAGCAGACCCTAATCTTTTCTTATCAAGTCTTATCACTGCACCCTTGCGAATGCTCATCAAACGTCAGCTCTTATCAAATGTTATCTCATCTTATGTCACTGTCAGGGATAGACTGTTTCTCATACTTCAAGGAAACTTATTATTATGTATTATTATTATTCCTCCTCCTCCTCTTCCTGTAACTTAAGAGTCTTCAATCTTTCTTCATAAGGAAGATTTCTAATGCTATGTATTAATTTAGTCATCCTACGCTGAATGTTTTCTAACGAATTTATGTCCATTCTGTAATATGGAGACCAGAATTGAGCTGCATAATCTAGGTGAGGCCTTACTAATGATGTATAAAGCTGCAGTATGACCTCTGGACTTCTGTTGCTTACACTTCTTGATATAAATCCCAATAATCTATTTGCTTTATTATGTACGCTTAGGCATTGCTGTCTTGGTTTAAAGTTGCTGCTCACCATAACCCCCAAGTCCTTTTCGCAATCTGTATGGCTAAATTCTACATCATTTAACTTATAAGTTGGTTTAGAAAGACATGTAAGCAAACACTATGACATTACCAAGGTTTATACCAACTTATAAGTGCTAGGGTTATAAACACTCCTGAGCTTCAGAACCTTGCATTTATCTACACTGAACTGCATCTGCCACTTTTCTGACCAAGAATAGAGTTTGTTTAAATCCTCCTGAAGTTCCATAACATCTACGTTTGAATCAATTATCCTACCTATCTTTGTGTCATCGCGAATTTGCTCATATCACTAGTAATTCCCTCATCAAGATCATTGATATATATTATAAACAACAACGGGCCCAACACTGATCCCTGTGGAACGCCACTTGTTACAGATCCCCACTCGGATTTAACCCCATTTATGGACACACTCTGCTTCCTGTCTGAGCCATGACTCTATCCATGAGAGCACTTTTCCCCCAATGCCATGAGCTGCCACTTTCTTTAACAGTCTTTGGTGCGGAACTATCAAAAGCCTTACTAAAATCTAAGTAAATAATATAAAATTCTTTATCGTGGTCAACAGCCTCAAAAGCTTTACTGAAAAAAAGTTAATAAATTAGTTAGACAAGACCGGCCTCTTGTGAATCCATGCTGAGTATCATTAATAAAGCTATGCTTATCGAGATTTATTTATTTATTATCACACTGGCCGATTCCCACCAAGGCAGGGTGGCCCGAAAAAGAAAAACTTTCAACCATCATTCACTCCATCACTGCCCTGCCAGAAGGGTGCTTTACACTACAGTTTTTTAAACTGCAACATTAACACCCCCCTCCTTCAGAGTGCAGGCACTGTACTTCCCATCTCCAGGACTCAAGTCCGGCCTGCCGTTTCCCTGAATCCCTTCATAAATTTTTTACTTTGCTCACACTCCAACACACGTCAAGTATTAAAAACCATTTGTCTCCATTCACTCCTATCAAACACGCTCTTTGCATGCCTCTGGAAGTCCAAGCCCCTCGCACACAAAACCTCCTTTACCCCCTCCCTCCAACCTTTCCTAGGCCGACCCCTACCCCCCCCTTCCTTCCACTACAGACTGATACACTCTTGAAGTCATTCTGTTTCGCTCCATTCTCTCTACATGTCCGAACCACCTCAACAACCCTTCCTCAGCCCTCTGGACAACATTTTGGTAATCCCCCAAACCCCCTCCTAACTTCCAAACTACGAATTCTCTGCATTATATTCACACCACACATTGCCCTCAGACAGACATCTCCACTGCCCTCCAGCCTTCTCCTCGCTGCAACATTCATCACCCACGCTTCACACCCATATAAGAGCGTTGGTAAAACATACTCTCATACATTCCCCTCTTTGCCTCCAAAGGGCAAAGTTCTTTGTCTCCACAGACTCCTAAGTGCACCACTCACTCTTTTTCCCTCATCAATTCTATGATTCACCTCATCTTTCATAGACCCATCCGCTGACACGTCCACTCCCAAATATCTGAATACGTTCACCTCCTCCATACCCCCTCTCCCCCCAATCTGATATTCAATCTTTTATCACCTAATCTTTTGTTATCCTCATAACCTTACTCTTTTCCTGTATTCACCTTTAATTTTTTTCTTTTGCACACCCTACCAAAAATTTATTCCACCAATCTCGCAACTTCTCTTCAGAATCTCCCAAAAAGCACAGTGTCATCAGCAAAAAGCAGCTGTGACAACTCCCACTTTGTGGTGTGATTCTTTTTCTTTTAACTCCACGCTCTTGCCAAGACCCTCACATTTACTTCTCTTACAACCCCATCTATAAATATATTAAACAACCACGTGGACATCACACATCCTTTCTAAGGCCTACTTTTACTGGGAAAAAATTTCCCTCTTTCCTACAACTCTAACTTGAGCCTCCCCTATCCTCGTAAAAACTCTTCCACTGCTTTCAGTAACCTACCTCCTACACCATACACTTGCAACATCTGCCACATTGCCCCCCTATCCACCCTGTCATACGCCTTTCCAAATCCAAAATGCCACAAAGACCTCTTTAGCCTTATCTAAATACTGTTCACTTAAAAGTTTCACTGTAAACACCTGGTCCACACACCCCCTACCTTTCCTAAAGCCTCCTTGTTCATCTGCTATCCTTTCTCCTCTTTACTCTTAATTACTTTCAATTATAAAATCTACCATACACTTTACCAGGTACACTCAACAGACTTATCCCCCATAATTTTTGCACTCTCTTTTATTTCCCCCTTTTCCTTTATACAAAGGAACTATGCATGCTCTCTGCCAATCCCTAGGTACCTTACCCTCTTCCATACATTTATTAAATAAAATTTCACCAACCACTCCAAAACTATATCCCCACCTGCTTTTAACATTTCTATCTTTATCCCATCAATCCCGGGTGCCTTACTCCCTTTCATTTTACCTACTGCCTCACGAACTTCCCCCCACACTCACAACTGGCTCTTCCTCACTCCTACAAGATGTTATTCCTCCTTGCCCTATACACGAAATCACAGCTTCCCTATCTTCATCAACATTTAACAATTTCCTCAAAATATTCCCTCCATCTTCCCAATACCTCTAACTCTCCATTTAAATAACTCTCCTCTCCTATTTTTAACTGACAAATCCATTTGTTCTCTAGGCTTTCTTAACTTGTTAATCTTCACTCCAAAACTTTTTCTTATTTTCAACAAAATTTGTTGATAACATCTCACCCACTCTCTCATTTGCTCTCTTTTTACATTGCTTCACCACTCTCTTAACCTCTCTCTTTTTCTCCATATACTCTTCCCTCCTTGCATCACTTCTACTTTGTAAAAACTTCTCATATGCTAACTTTTTCTCCCTTACTACTCTCTTACATCATCATTCCACCATTCGCTCCTCTTCCCTCCTGCACCCACTTTCCTGTAACCACAAACTTCTGCTGAACACTCTAACACTACATTTTTAAATCCTACCCCATACCTCTTCGACCCCATTGCCTATGCTCTCATTAGCCCATCTATCCTCCAATAGCTGTTTATATCTTACCCTAACTGCCTCCTCTTTTAGTTTATAAAACCTTCACCTCTCTTTCCCTGATGCTTCTATTCTCCTTGTATCCCATCTACCTTTTACTCTCAGTGTAGCTACAACTGAAAGTGATCTGATATATCTGTGGCCCCTCTATAAACATGTACATCCTGAAGTCTACTCAACAGTCTTTTATCTACCAATACATAATCCAACAAACTACTGTCATTTCGCCCTACATCATATCTTGTATACTTATTTATCCTCTTTTTCTTAAAATATGTATTACCTATAACTAAACCCCTTTCTATACAAAGTTCAATCAAAGGGCTCCCATTGTCATTTACAACCTGGCACCACCGAACTTACCTACCACACCCTCTCTAAAAGTTTCTCCTACTTTAGCATTCAGGTCCCCTACCACAATTACTCTCTCACTTGGTTCAAAGGCTCCTATACATTCACTTAAAAACCCCCAAAAATTTCCCTCTCTCCTCCTCTGCTTTTCCTCTTTTTCTCCAGGTGCATACACGCTTATTATGCCCCACTTCTGCACCCAACCTTTTTTTTTTTTTTTAAATCCACATAATTCTTAAATTTACACATTCAATTTCTTTTCCCCTTTCCCAAACTGATCTTTAACATTACTGTACCCCTTCCTTTGCTCTAACTCTCTCAGAACTCCAGTTTTAAATCCCATTTTTTCCCCCCACTAAACTCTCCACCCCCTTTCAGCTTTTTTTCACTTAGACCCAGGACATCCAACTTCTTTTATTCATAACATCAGAAATCTCTTTTTCTTTCATCCGCACTAATCCACGCACATTTAAGCCCCCAGTTTTATAAATTTTTTTCTTTTTTTTTTTTAGTAAATGTATACAGGAGAAGGGGTTACTACCCTTTGCCCCCGGCATTTTAGTCGCCTATACGACGGCTGGCTTAGAGGAAAAAGATTCTTTTCCATTTCCCCCAGGGACAATAGAAGAAATAAAAAAGAACAAGACTTTTTAGAAAAAGGAGAAAAACCTAGAGTATGTATATTAATTTGCATGTGCTGTCTGTGAAGTGTGCCCAAAGTGAAGTGGGGAGTAGCACGATATCCCTTTTATCTACCCGTTTTATGAGACAGAAAAAAAACCGCAATCCTACCATCATGCAAAAAAGTTACGGGTTTTTTTGTTTCACAGTCATCGGGCGGGGACGGTGACTTCCCCCGGGTGGGTTGCTGTCTACCAACCTACACCTACCTATTTTACGAGATGGCTTCTTATAAACCAGCTAAAATTTGACTTAATTTGCCTACAATTGAGGTCGGGCCCTCATTGGGCGGTTTTTTGACGGAAAAAGCTTGCCCCCTGTTTTAAAAATGGGAAATTTACATTAGCCATTTTCCACATACAACACTAACCCTTTTGAAAGATAAATTAAAAATTTTATTTAATGGTTCACAGGTTCCATTTGCATTCCTTAAAAACCCCTTGAAAAAACCTCACAGGCCCCGGGGATTTCCCTTTTGCTTCAGTCTGTTTTTCTGTTCACAACCATTTCACTAGTGCTGTGATTTTACATAATTTATCTTCTTCTGCCCACTATAAAAATTAATTACTGGAATTTTTATGCTTCCTGTGTAAAAACAGAGAAAATAATTTTTTAAAATCGAGCACATTTCATTCTCTTTGTAAGATGCCCTGTTATTTTTAAGGGGACCTATCTTATCTCTAACTTTTTTCTATGACCGGGAAAAAAATTTTTTTGGGGTATTTTAAAATCCCTAGAAATTTTAATTTCATAGCCCCTTTTAGCTTTTTTTTTCCCCCTTTTTTTAAATGTCCCTCTTAAATGTCAATATACTGATTCATAAGATGACCCTCACCCTTTTGATATCCTATAAATTCCTTCTTATCCCTAGAAATTTGAGCCCCCCCTATTTATCCTTTTGGGTCATTTTTTTTGATCTAATTTTTTTAAATGGATAAACGTTCATATCTTTTAATTGGTTTGTAAAAAAACTAGAGTTGATATTACTTCATATTCCCCCAACAAACTTGCCCCTCCCCCCCTCACACAAACAAGTTCCAGTAAAAAGGAGGAACACTGCAGTGGGCCCATTTGGGGCCCCTTCTGGGGGGTTTTTAAATGGGGATATCGAAGTTTAAGGAGACACACTTGTTGGATGGGCGATATATATTGTCAGACTGAGATGATGGGAGATGGAGCCCCCTTCCTGTCCTAGCCTGATGTCCACTCCGACTGAAAGGGCCCAGGCAGAGGTCGAACATACACAAAGCTCATCCGTGACGTCACACAAAGTCACAGCCTAGGATCTCCTATCTAAAGCACAGGTATACTATATGCTAGCTATATAACACAGGGTCAGCAACTATGCTACAGCTCGCCCGTTACGTATGTCGTCCGGCATACACTACTTCTAAGGGTGAACAGGCAGGTGGGTTTTGGGCTGATTCTATACAATAACAATTCATATATAACTTTGAACTAATTATGGTACAAATGAAAGTTAACAAAAAGAAATTTTTCGTAATGGGTGTTAACGTAATCCTTAACGTAATGCATTACAAAATTAAAAAATAATTCATTTTAAAATAAAGGTGGAATTGAGATCACTGTATTAGCATTACGAATCTGAGGAAAGAATAAATAATAATTACCCCCAAAGGGTTGAAAAGTGGGTTATTAAGCAGTTTGCACCGGGAAGAGAGAAATGGAAGGAAGAGAGAGATTTGGGAAATGTTGATGAATCCGTGGAAGTTTTTTATCAAGTGTGAGATAAAGGTGGTTGGGGGGTTTTAATGCTAAAGTGGTAAAAATGTTATGAAACTCATTGTGGGTATGGTCTATGGCAACGCGCGGGCTGGAGTTTTGAGACTATGACCACGGGTTCAATCCCGGCCGGGGTATGGTTTGTTTGCAATCGTGTCATTACGATTTCTTGAGTCATGTTATGGAGGGAGTAGTAGTTAAATTTGGGGTGCCAGGGGTAAATGTAAATGGGGAGCCTTTAATTGAGCTATGTGTAGAAAGAGATTTGGTAATAAGTAATACATATTTTATGAAAAAGAGGATAAATAAATATACAAGGTATGATGTAGCACGTAATGAAAGTACAGTGGACCCCCGCATAACGATCACCTCCGAATGCGACCAATTATGTAAGT
Source organism: Cherax quadricarinatus (assembly GCF_026875155.1). Classification (NCBI taxonomy): domain Eukaryota; kingdom Metazoa; phylum Arthropoda; class Malacostraca; order Decapoda; family Parastacidae; genus Cherax; species Cherax quadricarinatus. The sequence goes on from NC_069438.1 coordinate 7,967,139, forward strand.
ATATTTATGTAAGTGCGTTTGTACGTGTATGTTTGGGGGTCTGAAATGAACTAATCTACTTCACAATATTCCTTATGGGAACAAATTCGGTGAGTACTGGCACCTGAACATACTTCTGGAGTGAAAAAATATCGTTAACCGGGGGTCCACTGTAGTTTATTAGATTATGTATTGGTGGATAGAGGGTTGATGAGTAGGCTCCAGGATGTACATGTTTATAGAGGGGCAACTGATATATCGGATCATTATTTAGTTGTAGCTACAGTTAGACTAAGATGTAGATGGGAAAAGAGGAAGGTGGCAACAACAAGAGGGAGGTGAAAGTGTATAAACTAAGGAAGAAGGAAGTTCGGGCGAGATATAAGCGACTATTGGCAGAAAGGTGGGCTAGTGCAAAGATGAGTAGTGGGGGGGGGGGGGGGGGGGGGGGTTGGAATAGTTTTAAAAATGCAGTATTAAATGTGGGGCAGAAGTTTGGGGTTTTATAGGAGGGTGGGGGCAGGAGGAAAGAGGAGTGATTGGTGGAATGATGAAGTAAAGGTGTGATAGAGAAAAAGGTAGCTTATGAGAGGTTTTTACAAAGCAAAGTGTTATAAAGAAGAGCAGAGTAATGGAGAGTAAAAGAAAGGTAAAGAAAGTGGTGAAGAGTGCAAAAGGAGAGCAGATGATAGAGTAGGAGGGGCACTGTCAAGAAATTTTAATGAAAATAAGAAAAATTTTTGGAGTTAAACAAGTTAAGAAAGCCTAGGAAAGTATGGATTTGTCAGTTAAAAACAGAGTAGGGAGTTAGTAGATGGGAATGGAGGTATTAGGTAGATGGCGAGAATATTTTGAGGAACTTTTAAATGTTAAGGAAGAAACAGAGGAAGAAATTTTCAATGCACTGGCCCGGGAGGTAACCATTTTTAGGAGTGAAGAAGAGCAGAATGTAAGTGTGGGGGAGGTACGCGAGGCATTCCGTAAAATGAAAAGGGGGTAAAGCACCTGGAACTGAGGGGATCATGACAGAAATTTTAAAAAGGGCAGGGGGGGATATAGTGTTGGAGTGGTTGGTACTTTTGTTTAATAAATGAAAGAAAGAGGGGAAGGTACCTAGGGTTTGGGTGGAAAGCATGTATAGTCCCTTTACATAAAGGGAAAGGGGACAAAAGAGACTGAAAAAATTATAGAGGAATAAGTTTACTGAGTATACCAGAAAAGTGAAACGGTAGGGTTATAATTGAAAGAATTAGAGGTAAGACAGAAGTAGGATTGCGGATGAGCAAGGTTTCAGAGTGGGTGGGGGATGTGTAGATCAAGTGTTTTACATTGAAGCATAATGTGAACAGTATTTAGATAAAGGTAGGGAAGTTTTTATTGCATTTATGGATTTAAAAAAGGGCATATGATAGAATGGAAAAGAGGAGTAATGTGGCAGATGTTGCAAGTATATGGAATAGGTGGTAAGTTATTAAATGCTGAAAAATTTTTTTTAAATGAGGATAGTGAGGCTCAGGTTAGAGTGTGTAAAGAGAAGGAGACTACTTCCCGGGTAAAAGTAGATCTTAGACAGGGATGTGTAATGCCCACCATGGTTGTTTAATATATTTAAGATGGGGTTGTAAAGGAAGTAAAAGCTAGGGTGTTCGGAGAGGGTGGGATTAAATTTTGGGAATCAAATTCAAAATGGGAATTGACACAGTTACTTTTTGCTGATGATACTGTGCTTTTGGGACATTCTAAAGAAAAATTGCAAAGGTTAGTGAATGAGTTTGGGAATGTTTTGTAAAGGAAAAAAGTTGAAAGTGAGCATAGAAAAGGTTTAAGTGATGAGGGTGTCAAATTTATTAGAAAAAAGAAAAAATTGGATATCAAATTGGGGGGGAGTATGGAAGAAGTGAATGTTTTCAGGTACTTGGAGTTGACGTGTCAGCGGATGGATTTTGAAGGATGAGGCTAATCATAGAATTGATGAGGAAAAAAAGGTGAGTGGTGCATTGAGGCATATGTGGAGTCAAAAAACTTTATCTGTGGAGGGAAAGAAGGGAATGTATGAAATAAGTAGTACCAACACTCTTATATGGGTGTGAAGCTTTGGGGGGCAAATGCAGCAGCGAGGAGACGGTTGGAGGCAGTGGAGATGTCCTGTTTAAGGGCAATGGTGGTTGGGAAATATTATGCAGAAAAATTCGAAATGTGGAAATTAAAGGGAAAAGGTGTGGAGTTATAAAAGTATTAGTCAGAGGGCAGGGAAAAGGGGTTGTTGAGGGGGTTTGGTCATTTAAGAGAGAAGGATCAAAGTAGAATGACATGGAAAGCATGTAAATCTATAGGGGGAAAGGAAGGCGGGGTAGGGGTCGTCCTCGAAAGGGTTGGAGAGAGGGGTAAAGGAGGTTTTGTGGGCAAGGGGCTTGGACTTCCAGCAAGCGTGCATGAGCGTTTAGATAGGAGTGAATGGGGACGAATGGTACTTGGGACCTGACGATCTGTTGGAGTGTGAGCAGGGTAACATTTAGTGAAGGGATTCAGGAAACCGGTTAATTTCATATAGTTGGACTGAGTCCTGGAAATGGGAAGTACAATGCCTCACTTTAAAGGAGGGGTTTGGGGTATTGGCAGTTTGGAGGGATATGTTGTGTATCTTTATATGTGTATGCTTCTGAACTGTTGTATTCTGAGCACCTCTGCAAAAACAGTGATAATGTGCGAGTGTGGTGAAAGTGTTGAATGATGATGAAAGTATTTTCTTTTTGGGGATTTTCTTTCTTTTTTGGGTCACCCTGCCTCGGTGGGAGACGGCTGACTTGTTGGGGGGGGGGAGGGGAAATTAACAGCAAAGGTATCTGGTGCACTCAGACTATTACTGTCAAATTCTCAGAATACGGAGGGAACGTGAATACGAAGAAAAAAAATTCTGAAAAAACTAATCAGATAATAACAAACAGTTGACAATTTACTTCATCTCGGACATCTAGTTATACAGACTATGTACATTTAAACCCAATTCTGCGAGGGTGAGGTTTACATATGCAGAATGGTTATCATCTCTGGGACGATCGAATTCCTCTGAAATGGCTAACACATGCCTTGACTGAGGGAGATTTGAACGAGTATCTACAAAAGATACTTGTGGGTTTCTCATTACTTGTCTAGTACGCAAGGAGTAACGACATTCAGGTTGATTATCTGACTGAGTATCTGAGGTAGAGGGAACAGAGTCAAGAGGATTTTCAGCATCTGTCACATTAGTCTGGGTAGCAATATCATCAACATCGCATACTAATTTCATATGATCTAAATGCGATACTTTGTACTGCCAGTACTAATTTCTCTAACCTTATACAGTGGTCCCTCGCTTTTCGTAGTTCTCGGCAATCGTAAATTTCGCCAATCATAGGGGTATTTTCGTATAAACATGGACTCGCTTTTCATAGTGTTGACTCGCAAATAGTAGTTCGTCCAGGACGCTTACGCACGGTGTGAGCAGGGGAGGCCTCCCTACCCAGCCAGTCTGGCATTGTTTACCAGTGAATGAAGGTCCCCTCAAGTGCTCCTACGAAATACTTCATAATATTCCACTCATTTTAGTGCTTGCAAGTACTAAATAATCTACTATGGCTCCAAAGAAAGCTCCTAGTGCCAAACCTGTGGTAAAGAAGGTGAGAAATATGTACAGTGACAGTCTTGTACCATTTTAGGGAAGTGTTAAAGAGACGCCAGAAACAGAGCTCTCTCCACAGTTACTTTGCGAGACAGGACTAGAGTGACTCTCAAGGTGGTCCTAGTGGCATTAAGAAACAGAGAAGAGAAGCAACCCCAGAGAAGCAATTGGTACCTGAGGTGTTGCTGGAAGGGGATTCCCCTTCCAAACTGTAAACAATTCAATCTCTCTCTTCCTCCAGTCTCCCATACACTAAGAAGAATCTCCAATAAAGGTAAGTGTTATGCTGTTAATGTTTCATTCATCATTTCCCATTGTATTGTTTATGTACTACATGTATATTTCATGTAAAAAATTTTTTTGTTTTAATACTTCCGAGTGTCAGAAACGGATTAATTGTATTTACATTATTTCTTATGGGGAAAATTGATTCGCAAATCGTAAATTTTGTTTATAGTAGCTCCTCCAGGAACGGATTAATTATGAAAAACGAGGGACCACTGTACTTATTACCAGAGATATGTTCTACAACTCGATAAGGTCCGACAAACTTTTGATCAAGCTTAGGCATTGCGGATGTTTTGTTGAAATTTGTCAGCATTACTCTTGAACCTACTTTTACTTTTGATAGCTTAGCACGGCTATTAGTTACTCTAGTAAATTCTGCTGTTGATTTATGAAGTGTTTCACGGATTCTTCTAAAAACACTGAGCCATGCTGGTACGAGTTGCTACGAAATCATCAGGGTTGTAATTAGGTTTGGGAGTGGAATATAACAACTCATATGGTAAACGCTTGTCTACACCATACAATGCATAATGTGGAGTATCACCTATGGAAGCATTGTAAGCAGAATTTATGGCACATTGAACATCTGGTATGACTTCATCCCAAGTTTCACTATTGGGGTTGATAGTGGCTCTCAGGACATCAAGTACTTTCTTAATGGTTCGTTCGGCTAACCCATTGCTAGCAGGATGATGAGGAACAATGGTGGATTTAGAGATCTTGTATAAAGTACACAAATTTTCAAGAATCTCATTACAGAATTCACCTCCATTATCTGTTACTAAGGACTTTGGGGTGGTATGCCTGCAGATAATGCGTTCTTTAAACGCTTTAGCTACTGTCTCTGCAGTCTTATCTGCAATAGGAACTAACTCACAATATCTGGTGAAATGGTCTACCATAACACACAGATGTTTGTTGCCTTGGAGGGAACATTTAAAATTGGTTAACAAGTCAAGGGCAACTCTTTCCCACGGTTTGCTAGTGGTTGGGTACACTTGGATTGGATTAGGACCATTGACATTCCCTTTATATTGCATACAGACACTACATTTCTTAACATACTCCGAAATGTCAGTTGCCATACGTGGCCAAAAGTACTTCATTCTGGCTTGTTTCACAGAACGATCCATGCCAGGGTGTGCAACACCTGGTGCATCATGAACTAACTGTAGAGCTACGTTCACTAGTGACTGTGGAATTACTAACTGGTAAACTCTTCTACTTGGAGTACCCAACTCGGCTGTTCGATACAGTAATTCTTGGCTCATTACAAAGTCACTAATGGGTGCTGGTGGCTTCACAGTAAGAATAAGATCTTCCTGGAGCAGGAATCGAATCACACCAGACCACATGAGATCTGTTCTTTGGGCATTCTTGACATCCTCGACAGTAAATGGAGGATCTACAGTAACTACACTAACGTGTCACGATAAAGCATCTGTGACTACATTTGACTTGCCAGGTAAATGTTCAAAGGTAGGATTGAACTCTTGGATAGTCAAGGTCCATCTGGTTAACCTTCCAGTAGGTTGTTTGTTCTGGAATAAAGGTATCAGTGGTGCATGGTCTGTCAAGACATGAACAGGGTACTGGTAAATAATGTCTCGTAAGTGCTTTAAAGACCATGCTATTGCTAAAGCTTCTTGCTCCGTTACTGTATAATTACGTTCAGCCTTCGTAAGGACTCGGCTAGCAAATGCAACTGCGTTGTACTTGCCATCAGTCTTCTGAGCTAGTACGGCTGTTGGATGGTAACGGTATATATTGTCAGACTGAGATGATGGGAGATGGAGTCCAGCCTCTGCCTGTCCTAGTCTGGATGTCTACGCCGACTGAGGCCGAGGCAGAGGTACGAACATACACATGTGCATCCCGTGACGTCACACAAAGTCACAGGCCTAGGGATCTCCTATCTAAAGCACATGGATGATACTATATGCTATGCTATATAACACAGGGATCAGCAACTATGCTGACACCCATACTAGGCAAGTCCTTTACAATCCTTCCCACTAAAAACATAACAATGGAAGAACACTGCAGGTCTACTGGCCCATACAAGGCAGGTCCTTATCAAAATGACCTCTACACAAAGCTACCCAAGAATTTACTCCCATACCCAATGACACAAATTAAACTCAGCTCCTCCCACTCATATATTTGTCCAATCTCTTCTTAAAGCTACCCAAGGTCCTAGCCTCGATCACCCTACTGGTAAGTGTGATGTTAAATAAGAACTTAAGAAAGTAGGAACACTGCAACACCCCTGCTGGCCCATACTAGGCAGGTCCTTCACAAATCCAACCCACTAACAGAACAAATGCTACCCAAGCAATAAGCTCGGGTGCAAGTCCGACTCAAATCCAACCCCTCTCACTCATGTACGTATTTATCCAGCCTTAAGATCCCAAGAAGTTGCAGACTTCTGCAACTTCTTGAGATCTTAATACTTGGGAATTCTTCGCTTATCTAATTCTTGGGCACGACCTACTTCCACACTGAACAAATGTGACACCACACCACCTATGACTGCTGCACCTCTCCTACCAACGGTTTATAAGCTCCTTCTCCGCACGTATGCCGTATTCTATTCAAGATTGATGGACTGACCACTTCGACTCAAGGTTGAGGGACTGATTACCTCATTCTCCTCCTGTTCAAGATTCTCCTTTGTATGGACTGATGAAGCCACTGTGGCGAAACGTTTCCTCAATAAAGATACCGAAGAGTTGCACATGTGTCTAATTTATCAACAATGGATTCCACAACTGGCATAGGCTTCTCAGGGTTAGTGACCACACTGGCTGGCTTGTAAACAATGGCACTGAGGCCACACGTGGGACATGTCCCGGATGAATCACGTAAGGAGAGGCAAAATTTTTGCGTTCAAATTCTTCGTATGGCAGATTTAACGTAACATGATGCGTTCGTACGGCAGGGGTCCATTGTATTAGTGTCAGAACAAAGATTGTTTATGAAATGACAAGAACTACTATAAATTGTAATTATCAAACAAAAATTATATAAAATATGAAAAATAGAAAAAAAAAAAAGTATATCGGCAATATTTCT
>NC_069438.1:7984141-7993991 GCF_026875155.1 Cherax quadricarinatus
AAGAACTACTACAAATTGTAATTATCAGAACATTTAAATTAAAAAATAAACTAGAAAAACTATATTGGCAACATTTCTGCAAGCAGCAGGACTCCATGTTGCTGTCAGGTGAGCATCCAGCAAAAACTTCGTGGTCTTATATCTTGGAAAGAACTGACCCCAATTTGTTTTTGGTCTTATTACACAGAAAATGGCACTATTTAATTAAAAAAAAAAAAAAAAAAAAAGAATCCAAAATATTCGGAGCGGTGGCATGAAGAATGTAGATCTACATTTGGACAATTAACGAGTTAAGGGAAATCAACATGACAACACTTGTGGACAGGAGGGATAGGGAAGACATGATATATCAAAATACTGAGAGGAACTAACAAGGTGGATAGGGACAGCATGTTTCGGAGATGGGACACAGCAACAAGGGGTCACAATTGGAAGCCGACTCAGACGAGTCACAGGGATATTACAAAGTATTTCTTCAGTCACAGGGTTGTCAGGAAATGGAATAGTCTGGAGAGCGATGAGTGGAGGCAGGATTCATATATAGCTTCAAGAGGAGGTACGATAAAGCTCATGAAATAGGGCGAGGACCTAGTAGCGACCAATGAAGAGGTGGTCCCAGGAGCTATGACTACTCCTGCACCCACAATTAGGAGAATACTCAACACAAGTAACAGCTAAAAAAGTAACACTCAACACTCACTCCTTTAAGGTGCTTAACCAGTTCTCTGGACAGTTGATTGTCTGACTGTTTTTCTGACCGTATAACTGGTTCAATGATCCTTATGAAGTAGTAAGGCTCTACACGACCAACCTGTCAACACAAACAACTTGATGTTAGATATGTGGAAATTCTGAGTTTTGTGCCATGCACAACTCAAGAAATATTGTGCTTCAGCACTTACAAGTACTAAACCCGTAAGGGGTCACACAGTGCTTGGGGAGTGGGAGGTCATCAAGTCTGATTCAAGGAAAGGCGTAAGTTTTAATAAATTACTAAAGGATTCTGAAGAAAAAAAAAAAAAAACTGATTACAAACAAGATTGATGTAAATGATTTACAAGTTGAAGAATGAGACACCTGTGCAACATTTGGAAAACAATCTATTGTGGAAATATTTTATCACTCAGTGGCTTCTTCAGTCCAGACCGATGAACTGAACACAAAAATTCCAGGATGAGGGACTGATTACCTCAAATTCCTCCTTATCTTCCAGTAGTCTTCTCTGTACAAAACTGAAGAAGCCACTGGCTGGCTAAATGTTTCCTCAATAAGGATTCCTAAATGTTGCAAAAGTGTCATTTGACAAACAAGAAAGAAGGAAGAAACTTTGGTCTTGTGTCCTGTAAGGAAACAAACTATGCAATACATCTTTTTACATAATGCTAAATATGATCAAATGTTTCATACATAAAATATTTCAAAATTAACAAGTAAATCTCACATGAATGATCAAATATTTCACAGATGACATTTAAAAATCATGGAACAGGTGGGGTCTGAGCCCATGGCAAGCGAGTTTTAAACCTCACAGGCCAGTGTGTTAACCACTTGGCCAGCGAGTTTTAAACCTCACAGGCCAGTGTGTTAACCACTTGGCCAGCGAGTTTTAGGACTCGTCTGCCATGGGTTTGAACTCCACATATTCCATGATTTGTTTGCAATCATGTTATTATGATTTCATGGATCATGGTAACTGTGAAGGCTTACTCAGCCCTGTAACAACCTCAGATAGTATTACCAAGGTTGGCTCCTCCTCAGGAAAATTAATGAATAGAAAAAGAAATAATTCACAAAGATAAACACTTATTTAGTAATGCAAAGATAAAACATTGAAAAAATGAATGTGTATCTTATTTGACAGAAAAATGAAAAATGAAATAAAAACATGACATTTGAATTCAACGCTAACATATACAGTTATACTGGGGTGTATGGTGGAGGTTGACACCGTCTTGTAGAAATTGTAGCCGTTACTGATGATGTGGGGGGGTTACAGGTGTTGGTGACAACCCAACAACTAGTTCTTCACAGAGTCTATAGCCTTGAATAGTCAGTCCATATGACAGGAACGCAGGTTCTTTACCACTGCAAAGATGAGGGGCAGTGTCCTGTACAATTTATCAGGTAGGTAGATTATAAGGTGACGTCCCAAGACCGTTTTCAGTCCGTCTCCTTCAACACTTCTCGTTGGCTGGCAGGTAACCCGATCTGTCATTCCAAGCTGGAAAGAGAGAGAGGTTACCCACTGCTTAAGAAATCACTCTCCATGATAAGTGTAAGATACTTAAAAAAGGTGGTGATTATCGAAAAGTCTCATGTGGAGCTTAAAACAAAGGACAAAGTTTATTATTGGTCAAAAGTGAAGCTTTCAACCAATATCCACTAGAATAGGAGCAGAGGCTTTTACTTACAGTTGTGCTGGGAGCTGAGAGTCAAGTGATTACTGTTTGGCCGGAGCCCCACACGTCACCTTTCGAGGTGGGGAGAAGGGGGGGGGGGGATAGCGGGAGCTAGACTGACCCTACCTTAACAAGCAGCCGGCAATCAAACTATCGTTACCATATACTCGCTCACTACTCCTATCTGTTGAACTTTTCCCTCACATTCCCCCATACCAAGACTTATAGTCAAGGAGTATAAGAAGAATAGGCGAGGAAAAAGTTCTAATACGAAGTCGCGTAAGGCAACAAATCTGACTGTCACGACTTAACCAGTCAGAAATGATTGGATGAACCATTGATATACACAATATGAAACTTAAAAGCTTGGAGTGCCAATGTCCACCTTAAGAGGCAACTGTTGGTTCCCTTAAAAGTTTCTAGGTATATCAAAGGTTTGTGATCCGTTTCTAAAATATATTCTTTTCCCAGTAAATAAAATTTAAGTTTGGAGATACCCCACACAAGGGCCAAACATTCCTTTTCTATGGTGGAGTATCTCGTTTCTGCAGGAGGGAAGTTTTAGATTTAATAAATGTACAGGAACTAGGAGCATGTATTTTGTGCAGCAAGCACCTGACACCTACTGCAAGAACTATACTTCTTTGTAACCTGTAAGTACATGCTTGGCCAAAAATAAGTGTGCTTGAGTTTATGCTATGTCTTACGATGGGCCAAGTGTTAGGTCACTGGCAAATCATGAGCCATTTGAAGAACAGTCTCTCGACATGGTTTAGGAACAGCAAGGAGGGAATAATCTATCGCTGAAGAATGAGATTTAAATACAGATTTATATAAGATACCATTAATATATTCAAACTTATGAGATACGTATCTCCCATGGATAACTTTGTTGTTAAAAGCTTGATTATGACAATCCCGAAGTGAAGGGCAATAGCACTGTATATTGACAAAGTCATCCTTGGACATAAAATCTAGGAAAATAAAAGGACTTACGGTGGGAGAAGAGGTAGGAGAAGCCAGGGTTATGGTCTGAGCCCTAGTCAAGACATTGAGAGTGCCGGAGGCAATACCCTTACTTTCACCTGACGAGTGGACAGGTGATCCTGCTACCTCACTATCGAGAGCAGTATCATCTGTTTCCACCCCCAAATGAACAGTACGAGACAATGCAGCTTCCGGTGTGGAATTGTTAAGGGGCTTATTTAACTTGCAACGAAGAGGAGCTGGAAAACTTAGATTCATGGGTGGTGACGAAAGATCCGCCTCTGAAGGAAGAATGGCACCTTTAACCCTTTCAGGTTCCGTCCCGTAGATCTACGGCTTTACGGTGAGTGTCCAAACCGTAGATCTACGCCATGAGCTCAGCTCACTCTGATAAACTGTGAGTGGTACATTTGGGCCTAGATATGAGAGAATACATCTATGTGGTATGTGTGCACCACATAAAACAGATCCTGCAGCACACTGTGTATAATGAGAGAAAAAAACTTAAATCATGATTTTTCAATTAAAACAGCAACTTTGCAGTGTTTTTTCGTATGTTTTTTATAGTTGTATTTGCGATTTCTTGGTCTTATTTGATAGAATGGAAGACATATTACAGAAATAGAGATGATTTTGATTGGTTTTAGCACTGGAAATGGCTTGAAACTGAGCTCAAAGTAGCGGAAATGTTAAATTTTTGCCGATATTCAAGAGTAAACAAACGACCTCACACGTCTAATACACGTCAGCTGGTGGGTCTAATATACATTCACAAATATGGTGATGATATTTATACAATTATTACAGTATTGCATAACAGTAAATCTTCTATTTTTTGGTGTGAATAAAAATTCATTATGTGAATAAAAAATCAAAATGGAATTTAATTTGTAAAGCCTCAAAACATAACTAATGAACAGAGGAAATGTTAGTTTAGTGCCAGGAATGCCTACATTGTTTATTCTGGACCCTATTTTGAAATTGGAATATTTTGAACTTTGTGTTAAATTGGCCAAATTAACAATTTCCGATCACTTTATTTTGTAGTTGAAACAGTTGACTTGGTGATTTCTTGTGCTCAATCGATAGAATAGAAGTAATACTAGTGAAATAGCTAAGAATTTGGTTGATTGGAATAATGTAATTGGCCTAAAATGGGAGTCAAAGTCGGCAAAATCGCCGATTCGTAAATATAGCCGACATCAAAATTCGCGAGAGCATAATTTCGTCAATTTTCCACCAAATTTCGTACTTTTTGTTTTATTACCTTCACAAAAAGATTCTCTACGATTTCACAAGAAAAAATAACAAATTTTTTTTTTTTAAATTCTTGGACACTGGTGCGTAACTCCAGATTTGGGCCTTGGACCCTGAAAGGGTTAATGTTACCCACTATTATAGAACAAGTAATTGGGGCTAGTACCGCATTAGTCCAACCGGTGAACCACTTAGTTTTCAAGTAACAATGTATTGTAGGGAAAGCATTTTCACAACCCAAGTAATCTGAAAGAATAGAGGACACACGAGAGGTTTTAAAGTAAGGGAACAGTTTGTCCGAAATTATGATGCACGTACATCCAGTGTCACATAATATGTGTGAGACTTTTATACCTTTAACTGCTCCTGAACAGAAGGTTGCTAGGTCATTACCGCCAACAAAACATCTACCAACTTTATTTTCTTGGAAGGACAATCTGGACGTTTATGTCCGATACCACCACACCGATGACATGTTGGTATAATAGCTGGTGACTTTCTTTCTACTCTAGGCTTCTTAATCTTTGGTTCAGGTGAACCATTGCCCTTAGGGATCGATCCCTTTAGGTCTTTATAGGAATTGCGAGCCTCAGCATATAAGTCAGCAGCCTCAGCAACTTCTTCAGCTTTAATCAGGTTACGTTCTCTAATGAATTTTCGTATTTGGTGGGGAAGAGCTGTCAGGAACTGGTCAGCAACCATGAAGTCTCTAAGAGATTCATAACTGTGATCAATTCCTGAACTCTATCCAAAAGTTGAACAGACGAAAGAGTTACTTGTAACTGCTGAAAGTTCTGGCCAGGCTGTAAGGTGGCATACCTGAAATCTTTCCTATAAGAATTTGTGGTTTTTTGATATGCTTTAAGGATTGCCTTCTTCAGTAGGTTATAATTACATATGATATCCTGCGACAAAGTTGCATAGATATTCAAAGCTGTACCAGAAAATAACATTCCTAACCTGGTAGCCCAGGTGTCAGCAGGCCATTCACAGAGGGTAGCGGTATTTTCAAACCTGATAATGTATGAAGTTATGTCTTCCCCCTCTGTGAAGGGAGGTAAATTAGGTGTTGGAATATGTTCACTAGCTGCATCATGTTCAATTACTCCTTCCTCTAATTGTTGTTGCGTACAAGTTAACTTTTTATTCTCTAATTCAAGGTGAGATTTTTCGAGCTCGCGATCTTTTTGTCTCTCGCAGTTCATTCTCAAGCTTTTTCCTCACATTCTCTAGCTTTTTCCTCACATTCTCTATCTTTCCTCAAGTTCTCTTAACCTAACTTGTTCCTCACATATTTTAGCTCTCTCCTCACGATCAAGTCTATCACGCCCCTTTTTTTCCTCTTTCTTTTTCTTGATTTTCTCTTTCAATTCGATCTCTCTCCTTTTTCTCCTCTCTTTCTAACTGTCTTTCTTCTCTCTCAATTCTTTCCTTCTCCATTCTTTCCTGGATCTTAGCACTCATAAAAGCTAAATTTTTCCCCGTTATTCCGAACTTACTCCCAGCGCTCATCCAAAACTGGTATTCCTCCATACTTGCAAGAATAACAAACTACCAGGGGAAAATGAAACGGATATATCAAAGAAAACTGAGGGTTCAATTCCTGCTCTGTTCAAACTGTAAATAAATCGGAGGGTTTGATCCCTGCTTCGATTAAACAGTATGTGTGAATGAAAACCGAGGGTTCTATGCCAGCTCCGAGCAAACAGAAAGTAGAATGGGGTCCCTTGACCATCCAATCTTCTCACCAACAAAAAAAAATCTAAGTGTCCAACAGTTCCCTTGATATAATCAAGAGTTCAATGAAATAACTTGTCACTGGAAAATCTCGGGGTCCCTAGAGTTTATTCCTCCAAATCATTTCAAGCTCAAGAATAAAGGAGGCAGAATTAACTAGTACATCCTGCCTTGACTTGACTTACAATAAATTGAGACTATAACAATCGCCAAATCATTTAAATACCTGTACTGTAGTCCTACCATAGAGAATAATTACTCATGGCTGGTGGTAACCGTCTGTGGTATGTGGCGTTGAAGTTCCAATGGTAGATTCAAGATGAAGTCGAACCTTGATTCAGTCGAGTTGATCCTGGCAAGGTCGCCACTTGTGAAGGCTTACTCAGCCCTGTAACAACTTCAGACAGTATTACCAAGGCTGGCTCCTCCTCAGGAAAATTAATGAATAGAAAATAAAATAATAATTCACAAAGATAAACACTTTATTATTTATTAATGCAAAGATAAAACATTGAAAAAATGAATGTGTATCCTATTTGACAGAAAAATGAAAAATGAAATAAAAATATGACATTTGAATTCAACGCTAACATATACAGTTATACTGGGGTATCTGGTGGAGGTTGACACCGTCTTGTAGAAATTGTAGCCGTTACTGATGATGGGGGGGCGAGTTACAGGTGTTGGTGACAACCCAACAACTAGTTCTTCACAGAGTCTATAGCCTTGAATAGTCAGTCCAAATGACAGGAACGCAGGTTCTTTACCACTGCAAAGATGAGGGGCAGTGTCCTGTACAATTTATCAGGTAGGTAGATTATAAGGTGACGTCCCAAAAACCGTTTTCAGTCCGTCTCCTTCAAAAACTTCTCGTTGGTGGCAAAGGGAACCCGATCTGTCATTCCAAGCTGGAAAGAGACAGGTTACCCACTGCTTAAGAAATCACTCTCCATGATAAGTTTAAGATACTTAAAAAAGGTGGTGATTATCGAAAAGTCTCATGTGGAGCTTAAAACTGAAAGGACAAAGTTTATTATTGGTCAAAAGTGAAGCTTTCAACCAATATCCACTAGAATAGGAGCAGAGGCTTTTACTTACAGTTGTGCTGGGAGCTGTGAGTCGAGTGATTACTGTTTGGCCGGAGCCCCACACGTCACCTTTCGGGGTGGGGAGAAAGGGGGGAGGGGATAGCAGGAGCTAGACTGACCCTACCTTAACAAGCAGCCAGCAATCAAAATATCGTTACCATATACTCGCTTGCTACTCCTATCTGTTGAACTTTTCCCTCACAGTAACACTTCAAAATGAGCAGACAAATTCCACAGGAATGTGAAATCCGAGACAGAGAAGGAAGGATATGTACACTTCACCCTCACACACCATCCTCAGCTGAAAATAGTATTTGGCCAAAGATGATGTAAAATGTATCTCAACTGTGTTCAATGCTCCATCCATGTGGGATTTACCTCTCCATTGATCACTAATATATTGAAAAAACTTCAAGTCCATGGTAATAAAAAGCCGAGGTTAGTCGATTATACTCACTTGTAACGACCATGGAAACCTTCTGGGGTCGTTATAGGACTTTAGAACAATTTCTAGGCAGCAGGTAAATAGTGTCCGGTGAAATAAATCTTCTCTCAAAAGTGCCTGGGGGTAAAAAAAAAAAAAATATCACAAAACTGTTACTACAATGACTAAAAACAAATCCACAAACCTTGAGATTGCCCCACTTCAACCATTATCAAGTCATACCTTAATGATGGGCTATGACTGACCAAAATACTTTGATCTTCAATTTGTGTTACTAGTAAAAAGTCAAGTCATACAACACACTGCAAAATACACTAATAAATCAATTGATGTTTAACATACTTTATCATTTAGCTTATTGTGGAATAATGTAAATAACCCATGTAAAAGACAGGACATGAATACACAGCAAGTCTGTGCAAAAACTAGCAGACTAGAGCTAAAGTAGCAGACCAGCAGTATAACTAGCAGATCTGTGCTAAGAACTAGCTGTTTACACTTGTGTTATGATTTTCAAGTATAAGTACACTCCCAATTTTTGCAGGAGTTACAGATGGGTTAAAAGTGTTCATCCCTAACAAGGGAGAATTCACAATGTTACATAATATTTTAGGAAACCTTAAACTAAGAGTATAATGAAATGACAACCTTGTACACACAACCTGTAATGCTTAAATGTTTTGTACACAAGTTTTATGCAAATAAGAAATTTGATTAACAATTCTATATTCAGTAGACCCATGGTTATGACACCATCTATTAACACACTCAGCAAGTACAGTGGACCCCGACCAACGAAGACATCGTCTAACGATAACTTCGACTAACGAAGCGTTTGAGCGTAAAAATTTTTGGCCCGACCAATGATGAAAAACTCGACCAACATGATTCGTCCCGAACGCATCCACATGTCCCATCTGGCCTGAGGGTGCCTTAGCTGCCCAGTACGGTCACATCCACACATACATTCGGTACATTTTGTATTATTCCAGTGTTTTTAGTGCTTGTAACTGCAAAATAAACCACCATGGGCCCCAAGAAAGCTAGTGCCAGCCCTGTGGTAAAAAGGGTGACAATTACAATTGAAATGGAGATCATCACAAAGTACGAAATTGGAATGCGAGCTGGCCAGGTTGTATAACAAACCCCAAATCAACCATTGCTACTATCTTGGCCAACAGTTAGGCAATCAAGGAAGCTGTTGTTGCAAAAGGTGCAAGTATGTTATTGAAACACAGATCACAAGTACTACTCGAAGATGTTGACTGTTATTGGTGTGGATAAATGAAAAACATATCAGGAGATAGCATCTCTGAAGCAATCGTATGTGAAAAGGCAAGCCAGTTGCATGATGATTTAATTAAAAAAATGCCTGCAACTAGTGGTGATGCGAGTGAATTTAAGGCCAGCAAAGGTTGGTTCGAGAGATTTAACCCTTCAACGGTCCAAATGTATATATACGTTCACTCACGCAGACTTGTTGAGAGAGAAAAAAAAAAAAAATTTGACTTGCTTGAGAATAAAAAAAAAATCAAGAGTCGGTACTTACAGAGACATGAACCCGAGAAGCTGGCACTGGATGCTCATGTAACAGCAACATGGAGTCCTGCCGCTTGCAGAAGTGTTGCCGATATGCCTTTTTTCTATTTTTCATATTTTATATAATTTTTATGTTCTGATAATTACAATTAATAGTAGTTCTTGTCATTTTATAACCAGTCTTTGTTCTGACACTAGTATTAGGTACTAAAACTGTACTTAAATTGTCACAAACACACTGACAGGTGGACATTTACACCTGCCTTGGCCATTTACTATTGTCTTGGAATATATACAAAGTATTTTCGTCCCCGCAATGTTTTGGAAAGTGGAAAAATAATAATAGGAGAGGGGAGGGAAAAAAGGAGAACGTTGCCAGAGCTTTAAAAAAAACCGTA
>NC_069438.1:7994491-8141522 GCF_026875155.1 Cherax quadricarinatus
AAACGAATTTTTTTTGGCATTAACAAAAAAGGAAATTTTAAAAAAAAAAAAAAAAAAAAAAAAAAAACCCCCCCCCCAAAAAAACCCAAAAGGAAAAATAACATGACAACACTTGGGGAAAGGAGGGATAGGGAAGACATATATATCAAAATATGAGGGAACAAAAAATAGGGACGCAGTTTCGGAAAAATGGACACAGCAACAAGGGGCCTTGGGGAAACCCCGCTCAGACGAGTCACAGGGATATTACAAAGTTTTTCTTAGTCACGGGGTTGTCAGGAAATGGAAAGTCTGGGGCAGTAGTGGAGGCAGGATTCATATATAGCTTAAAGAGGAGGTACGAAAAAAGCTCTGAAATAGGGCGAGGCCTAGTAGCGACCAATAAAGGGTGGTCCCAGGGTTTGATACTCTGCACCCCAATTAGGAGAATATCAACAAAAGTAACGCTAAAAAAGTAACATCAAATCACCCTTTTAAGGGCTTACCGTTCTCTGGAATTTGATTGTCTGACTGTTTTTTGCCTTTAAAACTGGTTCAATGACCCTTTAAAGTAGTAAGGTCTACACCCCCCAACCTGTCAAAAAAACAACTTGATGTTAATATGTGGAAATTCTGATTTTTGGTCCCATGCACAATCAAAAATATTGTGCTTCAGCACTTAAAAGTACAAAACCCCGTAAGGGGTACAAGTGTTTGGGGGAGTGGGGGGTCAAAAGCTGATTCAAGGAAAAGGCGTAAGTTTTAATAAATTTACTAAAGGATTTAAAAAGAAAAAAAAAAAAAATGTTTAAAAACAAGATTGATGTAAATGATTTTCAAGTTGAAGAATGAGAACCTGTGCAACATTTGGAAAACAATCTATTGTGGAAATATTTTATCACTCATTGGCTTCTTACAGTCCAGACCGATGAATGAACAAAAAAAATTCCAGGATGGGGGACTGATTACCTCAAATTCCTCCTTATCTTCCAGTAGTCTTCTCTGTACAAAACTAAAGAAGCCACTGGTGGCTAAATGTTTCCTCAATAAGGATTCCTAAATGTTGCAAAGTGTCATTTGACAAACAAGAAAGAAGGAAGAAACTTTGGTCTTGTGTCCTGTAAGGAAACAAACTATGCAATACATCTTTTTACATAATGTTTAAATATGACAAAATGTTTCATAATAAATTTTTCAAAATTAACAAGTAAACTCACATGAATGTTTCAAATATTTCACAGATGACATTTAAAAATCATGGAACAGGTGGGGTCTGAGCCATTGGAAAAGCGAGTTTTAAACCTCACAGGCCAGTGTGTTAACCACTTGGCCAGCGAGTTTTAAACCCCCACAGGCCGTGTTAACCACTTGGCCAGCGAGTTTTAAACCTCACAGGCAAGTGTGTTAACCACTTGGCCAGCTGGCCTGCGAGTTTTAGGACTCGTCTGCCATGGGTTTGAACTCCACATATTCCATGATTTGTTTGCAATCATGTTATTATGATTTCATGGATCATGGTAACTGTGAAGGCTTACTCAGCCCTGTAACAACCTCAAAAAGTATTACCAAGGTTGGCTCCTCTCAGGAAAATTAATGAATAGAAAAGAAATAATTCACAAAAGATAAACACTATTATTTAGTAATGCAAAGATAAAACATTGAAAAAATGAATGTGTATCTTATTTGACAGAAAAATGAAAAATGAAATAAAAACATGGACATTTGAATTCAACGCTAATATATACAGTTTTTACTGGGGTGTTGGTGGAGGTTGACCCCATCTTGTAGAAATTGTAGCTTTAAATGATGATGTGGGGGAGGGGGGGGGGGGGTTACAGGTGTTGGGTGACAACCAACAACTAGTTCTTCACCGAGTCTATAGCCTTGAATAGTCAGTCCATAGACAGGAACGCAGGTTCTTTACCACTGCAAGATGGGGGCAGTGTCCTGTACAATTTATCAGGTAGGTAGATTATAAGGTGACGTCCCAAGACGTTTTCAGTCCGTCTCCTTCAACACTTCTCGTGGCTGGCAGGTGGACCGATCTGTCTTCCCAAACTGGAAGAGAGACAGGTTACCCCCACTGCTTAAGAAATCACTCTCCATGATAAATGTAAGATACTTAAAAAAGGTGGTGATTATCGAAAAGTCTCATGTGGAGCTTAAAACTGAAAGGCAAAGTTAATTATTGGTCAAAAGTGAAGCTTTCAACCAATATCCCCTAGAATAGGAGCAGAGGCTTTTACTTACAGTTGTTTCTGGGAGCTGAGAGTCAAGTGATTACTGTTTGGCCGGAGCCCCACACGTCACCTTTCGAGGTGGGGAGAAGGGAGGGGGGATAGCGGGAGCTAGACTGACCCTACCTTAACAAGCAGCGGCAATCAAAAATAAACGTTACCATATACTCGCTTGCTACTCCTATCTGTTGAACTTTTCCCTCATATTCCCCCCTTACCAAGACTTATAGTCAAGGAGTATAAGAAGAATAGGCGAGGAAAAAGTTCTAATACGAAGTCGCGTAAGACAACAAATCAGAGCTTATTTCTTGGGTAGCATTGAAAATTGGGTTGGTCAAATGTTTGTTAGTGGGATGAATTCTAAAGGACCTGCCTAGTATGGGCCAACAGGCCTGCTGCAGTGTTCCTCCTTTCTTATGTTCTTATGTTCTTATGTACTGACTGTCACGACTTAACCAGTCAGAAATGATTGGATGAACCATTGATATACACAATATGAAACTTAAAAGCTTGGAGTGCCAATGTCCACCTTAAGAGGCAACTGTTGGTTCCCTTAAAAGTTTCTAGGTATATCAAAGGTTTGTGATCCGTTTCTAAAATATATTCTTTTCCCAGTAAATAAAATTTAAGTTTGGAGATACCCCACACAAGGGCCAAACATTCCTTTTCTATGGTGGAGTATCTCGTTTCTGCAGGAGGGAAGTTTTAGATTTAATAAATGTACAGGAACTAGGAGCATTTTTTTGTGAGCAAGCCCCTGAACCTACTGAAAAAAAAATATACTTCTTTGAACCCTGTAAGTAATGCTTGGCCAAAAAATAATGTGCTTGATTTTTTGCTATGTCTTACGGGGCCCAAGTTTTTGGGTCATGGCAAATCAGAGCCTTTGAAGACAGTCTCTCGACAGGGTTTTGGGAACAAAAAGGGGGGAATAATTATCGCTGAAGAATGGATTTAAATAAATTTTATACAAGAACCTTAAAATATTTAAAATTATGAGTCTATCTCCCGGGGATAAATTTGTTGTTAAAAGTTTGTTTATGACAATCCCAAAGGAAAGGGGCATTTGGCTGTAATTGCAAATTTTCATCCGGGAAATAAAATCTAGGAAAAAAAAAGGATTACGGTGGGAGAAGAGGTAGGAGAACCCAGGGTTATGGTCGAGCCCTAGTAAAGCCCTTTGAGAGTCCAGGGAAATTTCCCCTTCTTTCCCCTGACAGGGAAAGGTGATCCTGTACCTAATACCGAAGCGATCATCTGTTTCCCCCCCCCCAAATGAACAGTCGGACAAGCAGTTTCCCCGGTGTGGAATTGTTAAGGGGCAATTTAATTTGAAAGGAAAGGGGGAGCTGGAAAACTTAGATTCATGGGTGGTGCGAAAGATCCGCCTTAAAGGGAAAAACGGACTTTAATGTTCCCACTATTATAGAACAAGTATTGGGGCAAGTACCGCATTAGTCCAAACCCCGGTAAACCCATTTAGTTTTTCAGTAAAAAACGTATGAGGGAAAGCATTTTCAAAACCAAGTAACTGAAAAAATGGGGACACACGAGAGTTTTAAATAAGGGAACAGTTTTTTCCGAAATTTGGGGCCGTACATCCAGTGTCACATAATATGTGCGGACTTTTTACGTTAACTGCTCCTGAAAAAAGAAGGTTGCTAGGTCATTACCCCCAAACAAACATTTCCAACTTTATTTTCTTGGAAGGACAATCTGGACGTTTTTTGTCCGATCCACCCCACCCTGACATGTTGGTATAATAGCTGGTGACTTTCTTTTACTTGGCTTTTAATCTTTGGTTCGGTGAACCTTTCCTTAGGGATGATCCCTTTAGGGCTTTTTTAGGAATCCGACCTCAGCATATAAGTCAGCAGCCTCAGCAACTTTGCTTTAATCAGGTTCGTTCTCTAATGAAATTTTTATTTGGTGGGGAAAAAGGGTGTCAGGAATGGTCAGCAACCATGAAGTCTCTAAGAGATTCATAACTGTGACCCAATTCCTGAACTCTATCCAAAGTTGAACAAACGAAAGAGAGTTACTTGTAACTGCTGAAAGTTTGGCCGGCTGTAAGGTGGCATACCTGAAATCTTTCCTAAAAGAATTTGTGGTTTTTGATATGTTTTAAGGATTGCCTTCTTCAGTAGGTTATAATTACATATGATATCCTGAAACCCAAGTTCCATAGATACTCAAAGCTGTACCAGAAAATAACATTCCTAACCTGGTAGCCCAGGTGTCAGCAGGCCATTCACAGAGGGTAACGGTATTTTCAAACCTGATAATGTATGAAGTAATGTCTTCACCCTCTGTGAAGGGAGGTAAATTAGGTGTTGGAATATGTGCACTAGCTGCATGATGTTCAATTACTCCTTCCTCTAATTGTTGCGTACAAGTTAACTTTTTATTCTCTAATTCAAGGCGAGATTTTTCGAGCTCGCGATCTTTTTATCTCTCGCAGTTCATTCTCTAGCTTTTTCCTCACATTCTCTAGCTTTTTCCTCAACTTCTCTATCTTTCCTCAAGTTCTCTTAACCTAACTTGTTCCTCACATATTTTAGCTCTCCTCACGATCAAGTCTATCACGCCCCTTTTTTTCCTCTTTCTTTTTCTTGATTTTCTCTTTCAATTCGATCTCTCTCCTTTTTCTCCTCTCTTTCTTCTCTCTCAATTCTTTCCTTCTCCATTCTTTCCTGGATCTTAGCACTCATGAAAGCTAAATTTTTCCCCGTTATTCCGAACTTACTCCCAGCGCTCATCCAAAACTGGTATTCCTCCATACTTGCAAGAATAACAAACTACCAGGGGAAAATGAAATGGATATATCAAAGAAAACTGAGGGTTCAATTCCTGCTCTGCTCAAACTAAATAAATCGGAGGGTTTGATCCTGCTTCAAATTAAAAACAGTATGTGTGATGAAAACCGGGGGTTCTATGCCAGCTCGAAAAAAACAATAAGTAAATGGGCCCTTGACCATCAATCTTCTCCCAAAAAAAAAAAAAATCAAGGTGCCCTACAACAGTTCCCTTGTTAATAAAGGTTAATGAAATAACTTGTCACTGGAAAAATTCGGGGCCCCTGAGTCTATTCTCCAATCTTTCAAGCTCAAGAAAAAGGAGGCGAATTAACAGAACATCCTGCCTTGTTTGGCTTCAATAAATTGGACTAAAACAATCCCCAAATCATTTAAATACCTGTCTGAGTCCTCCCATAGAAAATAATTACTCAGGTGGTGGTAACGTCGTGGTATGGGGCGTTGAAGTTCCAAGGGTAGATTCGGATGAAGTAAAAACCTGATTCAGTGATTGACCCTGGCAAGGTCCCCACTTGTGAAGGTTTACTAGCCCTGTAAAACTTCGACGTATTACCAAGGTGGTCCTCTCAGGAAAATTTAAGAATAGAAAACAAAAAAAATAATTCACAAAGATAAAACTTTTATTTATTAATGCAAAGATAAAACATTAAAAAAAATAAAAAATGAAAAAAAATATGCATTTAAATTCAAAACGCTGCTATACAGTTATACTGGGGTGTTGGTGGGGGTTTGACACCGTTTGTAGAAATTGTGGCCGTTATGATGGGGGGGGGGGGGGGCGAGTTACGGTTTTTGGTGAAAACCCCAACGTAGTTCTTACAGGTCTTAGCTTGAATAGTCAGTCCTTGAAGAACGCAGGTTTTTTTTACCCTGCAAAGATGGGGGAGGGGTCCTGTACAATTTATCAGGTAGGGTGTTTTAAAAGGTGACGTCCCAAGACGTTTTCGCCCGTCTCCTTAAACACTTTCTTTGGTGGCAGGAAAACCCGATCTGTTTTCCCAAAGTGGAAGAGAGGAGGTTACCCACTGCTTAAAAAATCATCTCCATGAAAATTAAGAATTTAAAAAAAAGGTGGTGATTATCGAAAAGTTCATGTGGAGCTTTAAACTGAAAGGACAAATTTTATTTTTGGTAAAAAGTGAGCTTTCAACCCAATACCCACGATGGAGAGAGGCTTTTATTACGTTGTGGGGATGGAAGTCGAGTGATTACTGTTTGGCGGACCCCCACACGTCACCTTTCGGGGTGGGGAGAAAGGGGGGAGGGGATAGCAGGAGCTAGACTGACCCCCACCTTAACAAGAGCCGGGAATCAAACTTCATTTCTAACTCGCTTGTATCCCCTTTGTTTAACTTTTCCCTCACAGTAAAATTTCAAAAAGAGAGACAAATTTCCACAGGAATGTGAAATCCGAGAAGAGAAGGAAAAGGTATGTACACTTCCCCTCACACACCCTCCTCAGCTGAAAATTTTTTTGGCCAAAGTGATGTAAAATTATCTCAATGTGTTCAATGCTCCATCCATGTGGATTTACCCTCCATGTCACTAATATATTTAAAAACTTCAAATCCCTGGTAAAAAGCAAGGTTTGTCGATTATATCACTTGTAAGACCCTGGAAAAACCCTTTTGGGGTCATTATAGGACTTTAGAACAATTTTTAGGCAGCAGGTAAAAAAGTGTCCGGTGAAAAAAAATCTTCTCTCAAAAATGCCTGGGGGTAAAAAAAAAAAAAAAAAATACAAAATGTTACTCAATGACAAAAACAAAACCACAAACCCTTTAGATTTTCCCCACTTCAACCATTATCAAATCAACCTTTAAAGAGGGGTTGACTGACCAAAAAATTTGATCTTTTTTTTGGTTATAGTAAAAAGTCAAGTATACAACCACTGCAAAAATACCAAATTAAATAAATTTTGATTTTTAACATACTTTACATTTAGTTTTGGGAAAAATGTAAATAAAAATGTAAAGCAGGACAGAATAACAGCAAGTCTGTGCAAAAACTAGCGACTAGAGCTAAAGTAGCAACAGCAGTTAACTGAGATCTGTGCTAAAAAACTAGTTTTACACTTGTTTTGATTTCAATTTTAAAGTCCCTCCCAATTTTTGAGGAGTTACGATGGGAAAAAAGTGTTCACCCCTAAAAAAGGGGGAAAATTAAAGTTACATAATATTTGGGAAACCCTTAAAAACAAAGAGATAATGAAATGCCCCTTTGTCACAAACCTGTAATGCTTAAATTTTTTGTACACAATTTTTATGCAAATAAAAAATTTTGATTGAATTTATATTCGTAGCCCCCAGGTTATGACACCATCTATTAACACACTCGGCAAGTACAGTGGACCCCGACCAAAACGAGCATGTTTTTAACGATAACTTGCTAACGAAGCGTTTGAGGTAAAAATTTTTGGCCCGCCCAATATAAAAAAACTGCCCAACATGATTCGCCCCGAAGACCCACATGTCCATCGGGGCCTGAGGGTGCCTTTTAGTGCCGTCCCGGTCACTCCACACTACATTGGGTACTTTTGTATTTTTCCCAGTTTTTTTTAGTGCATGTAATGCAAAAAAAAAACCACCTTGGGCCCCCCAAGAAGCTAGTGCCAGCCCTGTGGTAAAAAGGGTGAAAATTTACAATTGAAATGGGATCATCACAAAGTCAAAATTTGGAATGCGAGCTGGCCGGGTTTGTTAAAAAAACCCCAAATAAACCTTGTACTTTTTGGGCCCAACAGTTAGGAAATAAGGAAGTTTGTTGCAAAAGGTGCAAGTTTTGTTATCGAAAAACAGATCACAAATCTACTCGAAGATGTTGGGCTGTTATTGGTGGATAAAAGAAAAAAAAATCAAGAGATAGCATCTCTGAAAGCAATCATATGTGAAAAGGGAAGCCAGTTGCTGATGTTTTAAATTAAAAAAAATGATGAATAGTGGGGATGCGGGGGTAATTTAAAGGCCAGCAAAAAGGTTTGGGTTTGAGAGATTTAACCTTCAAGGTCCAAAAGTTATATACGTTCACTCGCGCAGACTTGTTTAGAGAGAAAAAAAAAAATTTGACTTGCTTTAGAATAAAAAAAAAATTTAAGAGTGGTCTTACAAAAACTGAACCGAGAAGCTGGATGGTGCTATGTAACAGAACGGAGTCTGCCCCTTGCAGAAGTGTTGCCCATATGCCCTTTTTTTTTTTTCTATTTTATATAATTTTTTTTTTTCGATAATTACATTAATAGTTTCTTGTCATTTTTACCCGTCTTCGTTTGACACTGTATTAGGGGCTAAAAAATGTACTTAAATTGTCACAAAACACACTGAAGGTGGACATTACACCCGCCTTGGCCATTTTACTTTGTCTTGGGGTATATACAAAGTTTTTTCGTCCCCCCAATTGTTTGGGGAAAGTGGAAATTATAATAAAATGGGAAAAGGAGGAGGAGAAAGGGGAAAGGGGAGGAGAAGCGTTGCGAAACATGAAAAACAAAGTCCCCCCTGACAGTGAGTAATGAGATAACATCTGTAAAAGCTGCGTTTGATGAGATACGAAGGTGCGAATAAAAAAAGTTTAGGGGGCGACATTTGTGAGCATCGCCTCACTTTGTTTTCGTGGTACACAAAATGTGTGTTTTTGTGTCTCAGGTCCCGTCTATCTGTTTATCCGTTAGTCTGTCCGCAGAGAAAAACACAAGAGCGTCTCCCTTTACTCTATTTTCAAGCAGAGTACGCATTTCTGGATTTTACCAAAGATGGTTTTTTTCCCTCATTATGCATTTGCATGTGCGGGATTTTTCTTTTTTAGGTGCATACCCATTTTTTACCTAGGGTCAAAAATTTACCCCTCGCGCTTATCTGAGCGAGTGGTTTATTCATGTACTTGGGGATGGACCTGGTTCAAACATGTGAAAAATGGCACGACATCAAAAGGGTTTTTAAAAACATAAAAAAAATGTGTGTACAAAAGGCCCCCCTTATACAGCGGTTATGTTCCAGGTTACCACCGTTAAAATGAAAAGAGCTGTAGACAAATACCCTTTGATGTCAATTTAACACAAAAGGTTTCAATTAAACCCCCCAAATTTGCGGTTCCCAAAATTTACGGTTCAGTAATTTTCGGATTTTTCCATAGAACCTAATAATAATTGTTTGCAAAATTTTTGGGTTAAATTGGAAGTCTGGTAGATAGCAACGCCCCCGGAGGGATCAATCCTGCCAAGCGAGTTTTTAAAACGAAAGCCTGTAAATCATTCACTGTCGTAAAAATTGTTTTTGTCTTTTGCCCCATAAACATGCGAGATTTAAGGTACGTCTTTTCTACTTCTCTTACATTAGGTAACACTTGTATGCGTAAAAATTTATACACGGACCGGGGTTTTTTTCTATTTTTTTTACTAGTCTTTGTTATTTTTTTTATCTCCCTAGAGAAGTTAAAAAAAGAATTTTGTCCATAAGCCAGCGTGTGTTAAAAGGCGATTTTAAAAGCCAGGAGCAAGGGGTAGTAACCTTTCTCCCGTAACACTATGAAGTTTAAAAAAGAAATTTCTTTTTCTTTTTGGACCACCTGCTTGGGGATACAACCAGTTTTTGAAAAAATAATAATTTGAAAAAAGTCCTATTTGCAAAAGTTTGTAAAGCAGGGCCCCCCTGTATTTTGGGGCAGAGCATCCTTGCCCCCGGATAAGGTACATGGGTTACAAATTAAGAGATTTCGTGTGACAACACGCAAAGGAGTGATAAAGGTTTGCGTTTCCCGAGTTTGGTAAAAATATTTAAAAAGCAGATGCCCTAAAAAACGTTTTTGAAAATGTTGGAAAGATATGCCTCAAAGAGCAATGAAAGGGAGGCCGGGGGAAAAAAAGGCCTTTTTTTTTTTCAACAAGTCGGCCATCTCCCACCGAGGCAGGGTGACCCAAAAAGAAAGAAAATCGCCAAAAGGAAAATATTTTCACCATTCAACACTTTCACCTCACTAGTACATAATCACTGTTTCTGCAGAGGTGCTCAGAACACAACAGCTTAGAAGCATACACGTATAAAGATATACAGCATATCCCTTCAAACTGCCAATATCCCAAACCCCTCCTATAAGGGGCAGGCACTGTACTTCCCATTTCCAGTACTCAAGTCTGGCAATATAAAAATAACTGGTTTCCCTGAATCCCTTCACTAAATATTACCCTGCTCACACTCCAACAGCTCATCACATCCCAAATACCATTTGTCTCCATTCACTCCTAACACGCTCATGCACGCTTGCTGGAAATCCAAGCCCCTCGCCCACAAAACCTCCTTTACCCCCTCCCTCCAAACTTTTCAAGGACGACCCCTACCCCACCTTCCTTACCCTACGTATTTATACACTCTCCACGTCATTCTACTTTGATCCATTCTCTCTTAAATGACCAAACCACCTCAACAACCCCTCTTCAGCCCTCTGACTAATACTTTCATTAACTCCACACCTCCTCCTAATTTCCACACTCCGAATTTTCTGCATAATATTTACACCACACATTGCCCTTAGACAGGACAACACCCAAATATCTGAAAACATTCACTTCTTCTATACTCCTTCTCTCTAATTTGATATCCAATTTTTCTTTTTCTAAATCATTTAATACCCTCATTACCTTAATGTTTTCTATGTTCACTTTCAACTTTCTACCTTTACACACACTCCTAGTGTGGTGAATAACATCACAGGTTTTTCCCTCGGCTCAGAATCATGTTCACAAAATTATTCAGCTGGCAAAGAGATTGCCAGGTGAGAGCTTGGAAGATATGCAACCACATGTAAATGATCTCAATAATGATAACGATATAATGAAGAAGAATCTGCAGAAAAACAGTTAACATCTTAACTAAGGGTCTACTGTAGTCTGATCATTATATTAATTGGAAAGTGTTAAACAGGTCACACACTGCCTAAGGAATGAGAAAATCAGGAGTAACCAAGAGGAAAGGTAAAACAGTTCAAGGCCCTTAGAGCAAGAGCCCTTCACCAAGATCAACTCATTGAGTTCAGGTATTCAGTCAACATTTTCTGCAACTTGTCTCACAAGAGAACTGTCATATTTAATATTAAATTTACTCATTTTTTCGATATAAATTTTTTCCCATTTTCTTTGGAACAGCCAAAATTTTACAATTTGTATCTTATTCAAATAGTTTATATAGTTTTAGTTTTCAACTGAGCAACTTTTTCTTAAATTTTTGCAACAGCTACATTTAAAGTCAGGTGAACATAACTGCACTCTTCATGGATTCAATCAAGTCACATATACAATCATACACCTCAGTTTCAATCAAGGCAGGTAAATACAATCACACCCCATAGCATCAGTGAAGTCACAGAGCCAATTTGAAACTACTTAATAAATCCCAATTAACTTAAGATCACTAAATTAGTTTAACCCTTTCAGGGTCGACAGGCCCTCTCAGAGACTTGTTCTCAGGGTCCCCCAAATTTAAAAAAAAAAAAAAAAATTCTTATGAAAAGATAGAGAATCTTTTCCCAATCATAATGACACCAAAAGTATGAAATTCGATGGAAAACTTACGGAATTATGCTCTCACGAAGTTAGCAGTCTCAACGATGTTCACGCATCGGCAATTTTGCCAACTTTGAGCCCTATTTTGGCCAATTCCAGTGTACTAGTCGACAAAAATCATAACTATTTCGCTAGAACTCCATTTTTTCTATCGAATGAGTACAAGAAACCACCCATTTGCCAATTTCAACTATCCAATACAGTGGTCAGAATTTAGCAATTTTGCCAATTTCACACAAATTTCAAACGATGCCAATTTCCGAATAGGGTCCAGAATAAACAAGAAAGACATTCCTGGCACTAAAATAACATTTCCTCTGTTAATTAGTCACATCCCCAGGCCCCTCTTACATTCTTTGCTTTCCACTTTGAATTTTTATTCTCACAAAAAATAGAAGATTTACTGTTATGCAGACTACTGCATTAGTGTAGAAATGGTATAAATAATATCGGTGCACTTGTGAAAGACTTAGATTCACCAGTTGACGTGTATTGGACGCTTAGCATGATTTGTTTACTTTTGAACTTAGGTAAAAATCGAACATTTCTGCTACTTTGAGCTGAATTTCAAGGTACTTTTCATTGTAAAACCAGTCAAAATCATCTCAATTTCTGTAATATGTCTTCCATTCTATAAAATGAGACCAGGAAAGCTAGAATACAACAATAAATACCACACGAAAATACAATGCAAAGTCACTGTTTTAATCCAAAAGCACGGTCAGTTTTTTTCCTCATTACGCACTGTGCTGCAGGACTTTTTTTTATACTGCGCACACTGACCACAGACCCATTCTTTCATATGTACGCCTACCAGCTTTCTCTCACTAGAATTTGAGGGCGCTAGAATTTAGGCGTACTAGAACGTCAAAAACCCTGGTGCGTAAGCCGTACTAGTACGTCCGAAACCCTGAAAGGGTTAAAGTATTTAATACACGTTCAAAATGTACTATTGTATATTGTGCTACATGTAATATTTTCCTATCTCTGTTAATTGCACTAACTGAAATACTTTTGCTACCTCTCTTTTTATAATAATTCATAATTAAAACTGTACCACTCGGTAACCTGCATAACCTTAACCCTTTCAGGGTCCATGCTGTAGATCTACGCCATGAGCTCAGCTCACTCTGATAAGCTGTGAGTAGTAAATTTGGGCCTAGATATGAAAGAATACATCTATGTGGTATGTGTGCACCACATAAAACAAATCCTGCAGCACACTGCATAATGAAAGGGAAAAAAAAACAGACCGTAATTTTCGATTAAAACGGCAACTTTGCAGTGTTTATGTTTTTTATAGTTGTACGTATTTGCAATTTCTTGGTCTCATTTGATAGAATGGAAGATATATTGCAGAAATAGGGATGATTTTGATTGGTTTTAGTACTGAAAATGGCTTGAAACTGAGCTCAAAGTAGCAGAAATGTTAAATTTTTGCCAATGATCAAGAGTAAACAAATGATCTCAAACGTCTAATACATGCCTGCTGGTGGGTATAATATATGTTCACAAATGTGGTGATATTATTTCTACAATTGTTACAATATTGCCTAAAAGTAAATCTATTTTTTTTTGGTTTGAATAAAAATTCATTATGTGAATTAAAAATCAAAATGGAATTCATTTGTAAAGCCTGAAAATGTAACTAATGAACAGAGGAAATGTTAGTTTAGTGCCAGGAATGCCTGCATTGTTTATTCTGGACCCTATTTTGAAATTGGAATATTTTGAACTTTGCACACAAAATTGGCCAAATTACCAATTTCCAATCACTATTTTGTAGTTGAAACAGTCGAGTTGGCGATTTCTCGTGCTCAGTCAACAGAATAGAAGTAATACTAGTGAAATAGCTAAGAATTTTGTTGACTGGGATAAGGTAATTGGCCTAAAATGTGAGTCAAAGTCAGCAAAATCACCGATGCGTAAACATCGCTGACACATCAAAATTCATGAGAGCATAATTTCGTCAATTTTCCATCAAATTTCGTACTTTTTGTTTCATTACCTTCAGAAAAAGATTCTCTACCATTTCATAAGAAAAAGTAGAATTATTTTTTGAAAATTCTTGGAGACTGGTGTACACTTTGAAATTTGGTCTCTGGACCCTGGAAGGGTTAAGTAGTGTGTGTAAGCATTAGTATTAGTCTGCCCAAAATGCACTGAATGCTAGTGGCTTTCTTCGTGCTTAACAATATATTATTACATGTATATTACATTTTGTATACTACACAAAGAAATAAAGTTGTTTGTTTGAATATTTTACACAACATGCCATTTCCCACCAAGTAGAAGGGTTTAAACAAGAAAAAACATTAACCATCTTTCAGTCAATAGATGTCTTACCAGCACACAAGACCCACAGTTCAAATAACCTTATAAACCACAACACTCCCACTTCACCCACCTCCACGACTAACTAATTGATTTCCCCGATTTTTTTTTTTTCTAAGAGCCAGAGGCTTGGACATCCAACAAGCTAGGATGCTTGCATGTGTGTCAGAGAGCAGTGAGGGAAAGAAAGGATTTTTATGACTTGAGGTGTTGAGTGAGCAAGGTAACACTAATGAAGAAATTCAGGGAAATTCGTTAGCCAGACTCGTGTCCTGAAGGTGGGAAGTACAGTGGCTGCACTCTGGAAGGGTGGGATGGTAGCAGTTGAAAGAGTCATCAGAACTGTGATGTCAGCACACTTCCAGGAAGACTGATTAGCTTTTTTTTTTTTTTTTTTTTTTTTAAAGATTTGGGGAGAGGGAGGGTCATCCCACCTAGCACATCAAATTCAAAAAACACTTCTCCACTCCCTGTATTCTTAAGAGTGAAAGGCCTAAAGCTGTCAACTTGGCAAGTTTTACTGTAAAAACTTAAGTTAAGACCCCCTATAACAATCGGTGCCATATACCGGACGCCTCATACAAATATCCCAAATATTAGATATAATTTAATAACACTAATAACAAACAACCAAATGAACAAGCACCACCATCTCCTAGCCGGAGACTTCAACATTAAATTTGGTCTAATAGATGACCAGCCAATAACTGATTTCATCAACAATATGAACAACACGCTACTCGTACCAACTATAACAAAACCAACCAGGTGAACTGATACAAGTGCAACAATAACTGACCATTTTTTTTTTTTTTTAACAAACCGGTCGTATCCCACCAAGGCAGGGTGGCCCAAAAAGAAAAACGAAAGTTTTTCTTTTTAAATTTAGTAATTTATACAGGAGAAGGGGTTACTAGGCCCTTGCTCCCGGCATTTTAGTCGCCTCTTACAACACGCATGGCTTACGGAGGAAGAATTCTGTTTCACTTCCCCATGGAGATAAGAGGAAATAAACAAGAACAAGAACTAGAAAGAAAATAGAAAATCCAGAGGGATGTGTATATATATGCTTGTACATGTATGTGTAGTGTGACCTAAGTGTAAGTAGAAGTAGCAAGACATACCTGAAATCTTGCACGTTTAAGAGACAGAAAAAAGACACCAGCAATCCTACCATCATGTAAAACAATTACAGGTTTTTGTTTTACACTCGCTTGGCAGGACGGTAGTACCTCCCTGGGAGGTTGCTGTTTACCAACCTACTACCTACAATAACTGACCACATATGGACAAATATACTAACTCCCCTTAAACCAGGGATAATCACAGACAGCACTACTGACCACTACCTGACCTTCCTCCTAATAAACAACTGTAAACAACCAATGTAATAGAAGTTCTCCTTTAGACTCCATGACAAGGCATCAATCAGTAATTTCACAACAGTTAAGCATAGTTGGCTGGCCTACAGAATTTTCCACTGCCAATAGAATCGATAATTGGGAGATTCTAAAGAAAAATTGCAAAGGTTAGTGGACGAATTTAGGAATGTGTGTAAAGGTAGAAAGTTGAAAGTGAACACAGAAAAGAGTAAAGTGATGAGAGTATCAAATGATTTAGATAAAGAAAAGTTGGATGTCAAATTGGGGAGTAGTAGTATGGAAGAAGTGAATGTTTTCAGATATTTGGGAGTTGACGTGTCAGCAGATGGATTTATGAAGGATGAGGTTAATCATAGAATTGATGAAGAAAAAAAGGTGAGTGGTGCATTGAGGTATATGTGGAGGCAAAAAATGTTATCTATGGAGGCAAAGAAGGGAATGTATTAAAGTATAGTAGTACCAACACTCTTATATGGGTGTGAAGCTTGGGTTGTAAACATACACAAATAACCCGCACATAGAAGAGAGGAGCTTACGACGACGTTTTGGTCCGACTTGGACTATTTACAAACTCAAACTAACCAGAAGTGGAGCAGGACGGCTATATATAGGCAGGAAGAGGTAGTGGAGGTCGTGGTAGTAGTGGTACTAGAAGTGGTGGTGGTAGAAGTGGTGGTGGTAGTAGTGGTGGTAGTGGTGGTGGTAGTAGTGGTAGTGGTGGTAGGGGGGTTTGGTGGTGGTGTGGTGGTAGTAGTGGTGGGGGGGGTGGTGGTGGTAGTAGTGGGGGTGGTGGTGGTGGTGTGGTGGTGGTGGTGGATAGTGGTGGTGGGGGGTGGGGGTGGTGGGAGTGGAAGTAGTGGTGGTGGTGTGGTAGTAGTAGTGGTGGTGGTGGGAGTAGTGGGGGTGGTAGTAGTTTGGTGGAGTAGTAGTGGTGGTGGTTGTAGTGGTAGGTGGTGTTAGTAGTGGTTGGATTGGTGGTGGGGTAGTGGTGGTGGTGGTGGGTTGTTGTGGTGTGTGGTATTGGTAGTTTGGGGGGGTGGTAGTAGTGGTGGTGTAGTGGTGGTGTGGTAGTAGGGTGGTGGTGGTGGGGGTAGTAGTGGTGGGGGTGGTGGTGGGGTTGTAGTAGTGGTGGTGGTGGTGGTGTTAGTAGTGGTGGGGTGGTGTAGTAGTGGTGGTGGTGGTGGGAGTTGTGGTGGTGGTGGTAGTGGGGGTGGTGGTAGTAGTGGTGGTGGTGGTGTAGTGTGGGGGTTAGTATGGGGGTTGGGTGGTGGTGTTAGTGGGTGGTGTGGTGGTGGAGTAGTGGTGGTGGTAAGTGGTGGTGGTGGTGGTGGTGGTGGTGTGAGTAGTGGTGGTGGTGGTAGTATATTTGGGGGTGGTGGTGGTGGTGGGGATGGTGGTGTGGTGGTGGTGGTGGGAGTGGTTGGGGGGGTGTGGTGGTGGTGTAGTAGTGGTGGTGGTGGTTGGTTAGTAGTGGTGGTGGTAGTGGTGGTGGTAGTAGTGGTGGTGGTGGTTAGTGGTGTGGTGGTGGTGGTGTGTGGTGGTGGTAGTAGTTGTTGGTGGTGGTGGTAGTGGTGGTGGTGGTGGGAGTTGTGGTGTAGGGTGGTGGTGGGGGTGGTGAGTGGTAGTGGGGGTGGTGGTGGTAGGGGGGTGGTGGTGGTAGTAGTAGTGGTGGTGTGTGGTGGTAGTAGTGGTGGTGGTGGTAGTTGTGGTGGGGGTAGTGTGGTGGTGGTGTAGTGGTGGTGGTTTGGGAAATTGGTGTGGTGGTTGATGTGGTGGTGGTAGTAGTGGTGGTGGTGGTAGTGGTGGTGTGTAGTGGTGGTGGTGATGTGGTGGTGGTGGTGGTAGTGGTGTGGTGGTAGTGTGGTGGTGGTAGTGGGTGGTGGTTGGGTGGTAGTAGTGGTGGGGTGGTAGTAGTGGTGGTGGTAGTAGTGTGGTGTGTTAGGTGGTGTGGTGGTAGAGTGTGTGGTTAGTAGTGGTGGTGGTGTTAGTGGTTGGTGGTGGTTAGTTAGTGTAGTGTGGGTGGAGTGTTGTAGTTGTGGTGGTGGTGTAGTGTGGTTAGTGGTGGGGTAGTAGGTTTTGGGTGGGTAGTAGTGGTGGTGGTAAGTAGGGGGTGGTAGTTAGTGTGGTGGTGTAGTGTGGGGGAGTTGTGGTGGTTAGTGGTGGTGGAATGGTTAGTAGTGGTTATGTGGTTTGTAGTATGGATGTGGTAGTGGTGGTGGTGTGGTAGTTTTGGTGTGCTTTGGTAGTGGTGTGTTTGGTGTAGTAGTGGTTTTTGGGGGTGTGGTAGTGGTGGTGGTGGTGTTGGGTGTTGTGTGTGTGGTGTAGTTTTGTTAGTATGGTGGTGTGTAGTATGGTGGTGTTTGGTTTGTTGGTGTGGTTTGTGGTGTGTGGTGGTTGCGTAGTAGTAGTGTGTATGGTGTAGTGGATGTAGTAGTAGTGGTGGATGGTTTGGGGTAGTATTTGTGGTAGTAGGGGTGGTGGTGGTAGTAGTGGTAGTAGTGGTGGTGGGTTGGTGGGTTTGTAGTGTGGTGAGGGGGGTAAGGGAGTAGTGGTTGGTGGTAGTGGTGGTGGTGTTGTGTAGGGGGGTTGGTGGTAGTAGTGGTGTGGTGGTGGTAGTAGTTGTGTGGTGGTGTAGTGTGGTGTGTAGTAGTAGTGTGTGTGGTATGTTGTGGTGGTAGTAGTGTTGTGTGGTTAGTAGTGGTGGTAGTTTTGTGGTGGTGGTGGTGGTGTATGGTAGTAGTTGGGGTGGTTTGGGTAGTGGTGGTTATTGTGTGGTGTGGTGGTTGTAGTATGGTTGTGGTGGGGTAGTAGGGGGTGGTAGTAGGGTGGGTGATGTGGTGGTAGTTGGTGGTAGTAGTGGTGTGTTATGTTTGTGGTAGTAGTGGTGGTAGTTGTGAGTAGTGGTGGTAGTAGTAGTGTGGTTGGTGTGGTATAGTGGTGGTGTGTTAGTAGTTGGTGTAGTGTGTAGTGTGTGGTAGTGGGAGTAGTGGTGGTGGTAGTAGTGGTGGTGGTAGTAGTGGTGGTGGTGGGGTGGTGGTGGTAGTAGTGGTGGGTTGTTGGTGGTGTAGTAGTGGTGGTGGTAGTAGTGGTGGTTTGGTTTGGGAGTGGTGGTGGTTAGTGGTGGTTATAGTGGTAGTGGTTTGGGGGTATATAAGGGGGTGGTGGTAGTAGTGGGGGTGTGTAGTAGTGGTTGTGTTTGGTATAGTGTGGTGGTTAGTAGTGGTGGGGTCGTTTATGGTGGTGGTGGTAGTTAGTAGTGTGGTGTAGTATATGTGTGGTGGTAGTAGTAGTGTGGGGTGGTATTAGTAGGGGAGTAGTATGTGGTTTGGGAGTTATAGTGGTGGTGGTGGGAGTGTTGTGTAGTAGTGGGGGTAGTAGTTGGTGGTGGTTAGTAGTGGGTATAGTAGTGGTGGTTAGTATGGTTTGTAGTAGTGGTGGTGTAGTGTATTGGTGGTAAATATGTGGTAGGTGTAGTGGTGGTTGAGAGTATAGTAGGGTGGGAGTAGGGTAGTGTGTAATTAGTAGTATGGGGGTGGGTTAGTAGTAGTGGTGGTAGTAGTAGTGGGGTGGTAGTAGTGTGTTTGGTTGGTTAGTAGTGGGGTAAATGTGGTGGTACGATAGTGTTATAAAAGGAAATTTTGGGTTTTAGTAGTTATTAGTGTGGTGTTAGTTGGGGGTGAGTAGTTTAGTAGTGGTCAGTATATATGTGGTGTTTAGTAGTGTTAGGATATTTGTATAATGTTTTTTATTTTTTGTTTTTTTTTATATGGTTTTTTTATTGGGGGGGGGATATTTTTTTTATTTTTGGGGGTTTTTTATATTTTTTTTTTTTAAATTTTTTTTAATTTTTTTAATTTTTTTTTTTATTTTAAATTTTATTTAAATTTTATATTTTTTATTGGTTTGGTTTGGGGGGGGCTTTGAAATTTTTTTTTTAAAAAAAAAAAATTTTTTTTAAAATTTTGGGAAAATTTTTAAAATTTTTTTTTTAAAAAGGGGGAAAAAAAGGGGAAAAAAAGGGGGGTTTTTTTTTTTTTTTTTTTTTTTGGGGGGGAAAAAAAATAAAAAAAATTTTTTTAAAACCGAGGGGGGGCCCCCCCAAAAAAGGGGGTTTTAAAGGGGGGGGGTGGAAAAAAAAAATTTTTTTTTTTTGGAAAAAAACGCAGGGAAAAAAAGGGGAAAAACAAAAAAAAATTTAAGGGGGGGAAAAAGAGGGAAAAAAAAGGGAAATGTTTTGGGAGAGGTGGGGTGTGGGGGGGTTTATGGGGGGGGTTGGGGGGATGGGGGGAGTAGGGTGGGGGGTGGTGTGGGGGGGTTTGGGTGTGGGGTTTTGGGGGGGGGGGGGGGTTTGGAGTATTTTGGTGTGGGTTATTTAGTGGTGGAGTTTTGTGGGGTGTTGGGTTTTGGGGGTTAGTGGGGTGGGTTGGGTGGTTGGGTTGGTTTTTGGTGTGGTGGGTGGTGGGGGGGGG
This sequence comes from Cherax quadricarinatus, assembly GCF_026875155.1. NCBI lineage: Eukaryota > Metazoa > Arthropoda > Malacostraca > Decapoda > Parastacidae > Cherax > Cherax quadricarinatus. The sequence continues at coordinate 8,014,259 of NC_069438.1, forward strand.
TTTTTGGGTGGTGGGGGGTGTGTGTTGGGGGGGTTTATGGGGGTTTTAGTTGGTGGTGTTTTTGGTGGGAGTGGGGTTTGGGGTGGTGGGTTGTTGGGGTTGGGTGGGGGGGGGGGTTGAGGGGCCCAAAAATTTTGAAACACGCAAGGGCCCTTGGTGCCCCAGGGGGAACAACCCAGAGGGGGGGGGAAGTGATGAAATAAAAAGGAAACGAAACGCATCGGCAAAAAAGGGGAGGAAGGGAAAGGAGAAGAAAAAAGGGTACGGTTAAGCCCGGCTGAGCTTGGAGCTCTTCCCAATGTAGGGGGAGAGGAGGCTCTACAGGCGAACCCAGGACTAAATTCTAAAAGGAAAATTTGTATTAGAGGGAAAAACAAGACGGGACTTTTAAAGTTGGAAGTGGGAAGTTTTAAAACCCCCCGTCTTGGGATGGCTGTGATCTCGATGCGACAGAAAGGCATTGTTAGTGCCCAAAGCCAAACCTATTTTTGTGCTCCCTAAGTCTGCAAAAAAGAGATCGGCCAGTTTCTCCAAAGTTTTGAAGAGACAGGAGGAGAAGAAAAGAGTATACTCGGGAAACATCTGTAAGGGGAGAGGTATGAACGGATTAGGTGAAAGAGAAAAACTGGCGGAAAGTAACTTGATGTCTAAGGGACGGAGAGAATTTGTGGGAATTAGAAAGACCGGAAATGTAGGGAGGCAGGGGACAAAGAGTTCCCGGATAGATTTTTTTGGGGAGAAGAAATTATTTTTGCTCGGAGAAGGCAGTTATGAAATGGGAAGGGTCCCAAGACGGAAAAACGAATTTGAAGAGTGGAAATTTTTGCTGAAAAAACGGGGATCACAGATGGGGGGGCACGGAGAAAGGGGAGATAACATTTCTTGAAAAGGGAAGCTAAGGAAAAAGTGTGATGTACAGCCATTGCAAGGCTTTCGGTAAATGAAAAAAAAAACCTGTTCTGAGGGGGGACAGGGACTCAAAAAAGGAAGCAAGGAATTAGATTCCCATTCAGCTTTAAATAAGGGAAGGGGAAGATTATTAAGAGCTTCAAAAAAGGGTTGAAAGTTGAGTCATAGGCCAAAAGGGCAAAGAGTCTCCACATAGCGGAGCCAGAGTAAAGGTTTACTTTGATGGTAAAAACATCCGAAGTTTTCCATGTAAAGTTAAAAGGACAGGAGAGAGGAGAGCCCTAGGACACCAAGGTTTGAGAAAATATTTCCCTTGGGAAAGGGGAAAAGGGAATTAAGAGCCACACAGGGCAATAAGATAAAAAAGACTTCAAAGGGTATGGAAGATTAGAAACCCTTAAAAGGGCCTTCTTCAAGGAAATAAGGAATCTTTAAGGGGGACTTGGGTGAAAGGGACTCAACGTCAAGATAACTTTTTACGTTGGGAAAAAAGCAACCGTTAAATTTGAAGTTTGAAGTACAGAGGTGGGCAGGAGAAAAAGTACAAAAAAGGGGAGTGGGGGTTTTGGCCCAACAAGAAAATTTGAACAAAACCCTCTAGAGGAAAAGATGGACGAAGAGGAAATTAGGTTTAGATTTTTGGGAAAGCCATAGAAATAGGGAAGAGGGGACAGAGGGCATGAACCATGAACAAGGTAAAAGGGGTTGTAAATGCCGCAAGGGGGGGTTGGAGGCAGTGGAGATGCCCCTTTTCTAAGAGCAATGTGTGGTGTAAATATTATGCAAAAATTCGGAGTGGGAAAATTAGGAGAAGGGTGGAGTTAATAAAAGTAAAAGTCAGAGGCAAAAGGGGGTTTGTTGAGGGGTTTGGTCATTTAAGAGAAGGGGATCAAAGTAGAACACATGGAGAGCTAAAAATCTGAGGGAAGGGAAGGGGGGGTGGGGGTCGCCCTCAAAAAGGATGGAGGGAGGGGTAAGGTGGTTTGGGGGAGGGGTTTTGGGTTTCCCACAAGCATGCGTCGTGTTAGACAGGAGTGACGGGGAAATTTTATGAAGGGTTTCAGGAAACGGTTTTTTTATAAAACCGGGACGGATCCGGGAAGGGAATACAATCCTCCTCAAAAGGGGGGGTTTGGGATATTGGCATTTTTGGGGGTATTTGTGTATTTTTATACTATAAACTTCTAAACTGTTGTATTCTGGGCACCTCTGCAAAAAAGTGATTATGTGTGAGGTAAAAGGTTGAATAGAAAATATTTTCTTTTGGGGTTTTTCTTTCTTTTTGGGCACCCTGCCTAGGTGGGGGGATGGCAACTTGTTTTAAAAAAAAAAAAAAAATTTTTAAAATTGCATGTCCTCACCAAACTAAAAAGTCAACAACGTACTATTCTAATATTTACTGAAAAAAAAGGAGAACATGGACCCTACCTTTTATGCCGTACTTTCGGAAATCCACTTTCACATAAATTTTTTTTTTTTCCAAATATAGCCTCGGGGTTTATGATTGGCCCCTGATCGGCGACCATCTGGTACAAAAGTCGGGGCGAATCCCCCCATCAGCTGCACACAAAGCCACCCGCACCTTCACATCGGTGTCCATTTTTTACAACAGTGACCCCCCCACGGGTTCATTATACGTTTCATAATCCATTGTTTTTTTGGGTTGCAACTGCTAAAAAGACACAAAGGGGGCCCAAAAAAAGCTCCCATGCCAGGGCCCTTTTGGGAAGAAAGGAAAAAAATAAAATAGAATTCAAAAAAACTTTTGCAAATTACTAAGTGAACAGGAAGAGGAGGGGGGGGGTTGCCTTCTTCATGATTCTATGAATAAGATAAAACTAAAGCAGCAGGTATCGAAAAGTTTAAATGCCAGCCAGCGATAATGTGTAGCATTAACAGTGTAGCAACAAGTTAAGCAATTAACATAAAAAACGCACAAACAACTCTCCAATGTTTTTTGGAGCTACAGGGCTTAACATAGCCGCCCTGGGACCCTTTCCCTCACCCAAAAATCTTACACTCTCCCTCAAACTATTAAAAATCTCCCCAATTAATGTAAATATTTTTTATTTAAAATTACGTACACTGTTTCAGTGTGAAAAGTGTTCGGGCTTCTGCTGCTGCCTCCGCCACCACTTAGTACACTTCCTCATGGCCCCCCTTTTAAACCCAACCCGCCCCAACACTTACTCCTCATATTGTTTTGATTATTTTATTCTATAAGTATATTTTCTATGTTTCATATTTTTATTATTCATATTAGATGAATTTTTCGAAGATAAATAAGCCGTAAGTGATATTACGCTATTGAAGATAATAACTCGCCTCCCCCCTGCCCCACCCCTTCCATGCACCAAGAATCTTAAAAAGGGTGGGTGTTAAAAGCCATTTATCCATTTTTTTTGCTTTATTTTCATTTGTCATTTTTTTCTTATGTAAATCTATATTTAAAACTTTAAAAAAAATTTTTTTGAATATTTTGGGTGCGAAAAGGATTAATTGGGTACCTTATTTTCAAGGAAAAGGTTTCATTAACTTAATTTTGCCATTCGGGCAGACTCTCTGGGAAAGGATTTTCGAAACAGGGGTCCCCGGATAAGAGAGACTTGAAACATCAATTTCCCAACACTGCAAACTAGAAAAAAAAGGGATATTGTCCAACTAAACGAAGAACCACAAATATTTAAACCCATGAACATTTAAGGTATACGACTTTTTTGCAACTAAAATCAAATTTCCCTCAAAAAACCCGATGCCAATGACTGAGCAAGTGATTTCTTAGGCAGGAATCCCCAAAATCCTTCTATTTTTTAAACAACCCAGGGGGCCCGAAATCACCACATCACCGTTCGGCTTAAAAACAAAACGGGAAAACACCAAGTCCCCCTATTATTGTACAAACGAGTGGCTCATGTTTTTTCACCCAATAATGCATTAAACTTTAACATCACAGAAACCCGAACTTCCTACACTACTCAAGTACATGGTTACACCAATATACAAGGTGGTACCCCCCAAAGTAAACAATACAGGCCAAATCAACAAACTGTTGCTAAAACCAAAAACCCCTGGAAACTCATTTTACAAGAAATTTAAAATCCTTTTTTAACAGCACAAAGCTCTACCCCCCGCCAATTCGGTTTCAGGAAAAACAAAGGTACAAATGATGTAATTGTAAAAAATGCTAGACCTGCTTTATACAGCCCTTGAAAAAATGAATATACACTAGGACTCTTTATCGACCCAAGGAAAGGTTTTGATACAGTAGATCACTGCATCCTATTCCACAAAACTGACCATTACAGTATAAGAGGCCATGCACTTACATGTATCAAATCCTACCTTACCAACAGATATCAATAAGTCTCTATTAAGGACACAACAACAAGCCCACTGGATACTGGAGTACCACAGGGAAGTGTCCTTGGCCTCCCTGCTCTTCCTCTTAAACATCAATGATCTTTCAAACATATTACAAAAACTTACACCTACTCTCTTTGCTGACAACACAACTTATGTCATCTCCCACCCTGATCTTGCCTGGCTCAACACTATTGTTAATGAAGAGCTAGTAAAAATATTGACCTGGATGTCTGCCAATAAACTCTTATGTAATATTGACAAAACCTCTCACAGATACGTAATATTGACAAAAACTCAAAGATATGTTATTATGTACCACAATCATCCCTACACACACTATACTATTCATTCATCTATACCTACCCCACCTATGCTATTTGTGCCTGGGGATCAACAGCAGCAACACATCTAAAACCAATAATAACCCAACAAAAACCTGCATTAAGAATCATCACACAATCCAATGCTAGACAACCCCACCCCCTTCCCCCCATTCTTCAAAGACCTAAACCTACTCACTGTACAAAATGTTTTACACCTACTACTGTGCAACCTACATTTACAGAACAGAACCATAAATTGTAATATTAATCATGAAATAAAACACTTTTTAGAGAGTTGCAACAGGACCCACAGACATAGTACCAGACAAAAAATATCTGACATTCCTAGTGTGGGGTTAAATCTTTTCAAAAACCTGGTACCTTTGATATACCTTTGAAGAGTTTCGAGAGTTTATCTACTCTCTGAGCCCGGCCATGGACCAGGCTCGTCTGGTGCTTGCCTGGTCAACCAGGCTGTTGCTGCTGGAGGCCTGCTGCCCCACATATCCATCACAGCCTGGTTGAACTGGCACCTGTTAAAGATACTTGTCCAGTTTTCACTTGAAGGCTTCTACACTTGTTCCAGCCATGTTTCTGATATTTTGATATTTCCGAGATTCCAGTAATTAACAATTATTTAGTTCATGATGAATTTAAATTAACTAATATTACTGTCACGAGGGACATGGTTATTGAACAGATAGACAAACTGAAGCAAAATAAGTCCCCGGGACCCGATGAGTTGTTTTCCAGGGTACTTAAGGAATGAAAGATGGAGCTTAGTCAGCCATTAACGAGTGTGTTTAATGCGTCCATCCTTACTTGTGTTGTGCCAGAGTTGTGGAAGATGGCTAATGTGGTTCCTATATTCAAATCAGGGGATGAGTCCACTCCTTCAAATTACCGTCCAATAAGCCTGACATCTATAGTGGGCAAGTTAGAATCAATTATAGCTGACATTATTAGAAGTCACCTTGAAGAGCATAACTTGATAAATGAATCTCAGCATGGATTCACGAGAGGTCGTTCCTGCCTGACAAATTTACTGATGTTTTTCAATAGAACATTTGAGGCAGATGAGTGATACAGAATATGACACTGTTTATTTTGATTTTAGTAAAGCCTTCGATAGAGTACCTCACAAGAGACTCTTAAGAAAAGTGGCAGCTCATGGTAGAGGAAGTAAAGTTCTAGCATGGATAGAGGCATGTCTTACCAATAGAGAGCAGAGTGTTACCATAAATGGGGTGAAATCTGAATGGGGATTTGTCACTAGTGGCGTTCCACAAGGATCAGTTTTAGGCCCTCTCTTGTTCATAATTTACATTAATGACCTTGATAAAGGTATTACGAGTGACATGAGTAAATTTGCTGATACAAAAATAGGCTGTATAATTCATTCTTAGGAGGATAGCAATGAACTCCAGGAGGATTTGGACAAATTAATGTCTTGGTCTGAAAAATGGCAGATGAAGTTCAATGTGGATAAGTGTAAGGTACTAGTCCTTGGTAACGAAAATAACCCTCAAAGCTATAAACTAGGTGAAGTAAAGCTTGATCATACAGAATGTGAAAAAGACTTGGGAGTCTTGGTAAACAGAAATCTAAAACCAAGACAGCAGTGACTTAGTGTGTGCAACAAGGCTAACAGAGTACTTGGATTTATCTCAAGAAGTATAAGTAACAGAAGTCCAAAAGTTATTTTACAGCTCTATACATCACTAGTGAGGCCTCATTTAGATTATGCTGCTCAGTTTTGGTCCTCTTACTACAGGATGGATATAGACTCATTAGAGAATATACAGAGAAGAATGACTAAAATGATTTACTGTGCAAGGAATCTCCCGTATGAAGATAGACTTTAAGCCTTAAATCTCCACTCTCTGGAGAGACGTAGAATGAGGGGAGATATCATTGAAGTGTATAAGTGGATGAAGGGCATAAACAAAGGAGATATTAAAGTACTGAGGGTGTCGAACCATGTAAGAACCAGAAATAATGGATTTAAATTGGATAAATTTAGATTTAGAAAGGACATAGGTAAGTACTGGTTTTCTAACAGTTGTAGATTAATAATTTAGAAATTTCAGAGGAACTGGGTGCTAGCGACCACAAATCAATTACATTTAGCATTGAATGGAAGCATGATAATAGGGATAACTCAGTAACAGTCCCAGATTTTAGCTTGTCTTGTCTTGTCTAGGCCCTCCAGAATCTGAATCTGGAGAGAGTTCCGGGGTTCAACGCCCCCGCGGCCCGGTCTGTGACCAGGCCTCCTGGTGGATCAGAGCCTGATCAACCAGGCTGTTGCTGCTATCTGCATGCAAACCAATGTACGAGCCACAGCCCGGCTGGTCAGGAACCGACTTTAGGTGCTTGTCCAGTGCCAGCTTGAAGACTGCCAGGGGTCTGTTGGTAATCCCCCTTATGTATCCTGGGAGGCAGTTGAACAGTCTCGGGGCCCCTGACACTTATTGTATGGTCTCTTAACGTGCTAGTGACACCCCTGCTTTTCATTGGGGAGATGTTGCATCGTCTGCCAAGTCTTTTGCTTTTGTAGCAAGTGATTTTTGTGTGCAAGTTCGGTACTAGTCCCTCTAGGATTTTCCAGGTGTATATAATCATGCATCTCTCCCGCCTGCGTTCCAGGGAATACAGTTTTAGGAACCTCAAGCGCTCCCAGTAATTGAGGTGTTTTATCTCCGTTATGCGTGCCGTGAAGGTTCTCTGTACATTTTCTAGGTCAGCAATTTCCTTGAAAGGTGCTGTTAGTGTGCAGCAATATTCCAGCCTAGATAGAACAAGTGACCTGAAGAGTGTCATCATGGGCTTGGCCTCCTTAGTTTTGAAGGTTCACATTATCCATCCTGTCATTTTTCTAGCAGATGTGATTGATACAATGTTATGGTCCTTGAAGGCGAGATCCTCCGACATGATCACTCCCAGGTCTTTGACGTTGGTGTTTCGCTCTATTTTGTGGCCAGAATTTGTTTTGTACTCTGATGAAGATTTAATTTCCTCGTGTTTACCATATCTGAGTAATTGAAATTTCTCATCGTTGAACTTCATATTGTTTTCTGCAGCCCACTGAAAGATTTGGTTGATGTCCGCCTGGAGCCTTGCAGTGTCTGCAATGGAAGACACTGTCATGCAGATTCGGGTGTAATCTGCAAAGGAAGACACGGTGTTGTGGCTGACATCCTTGTCTATGTCAGATATGAGGATGAGGAACAAGATGGGAGCGAGTACTGTGCCTTGTGGAACACAGCTTTTCACCGTAGCTGCCTCGGACTTTACTCTGTTGACGACTACTCTCTGCGTTCTGTTAGCGAGGAAATTATAGATCCATTGGCTGACTTTTCCTGTTATTCCTTTAGCACGCATTTTGTGCGCTATTACGCCATGGTCACACTTGTCGAAGGCTTTTGCAAAGTCTGTATATATTGCATCTGCATTCTTTTCGTCTTCTAGTGCATTTAGGACCTTGTCGTAGTGATCCAATAGTTGAGACAGACAGGAGCGACCTGTTCTAAACCCATGTTGCCCTGGGTTGTGTAACTGATGGGTTTCTAGATGGGTGATGATCTTGCTTCTTAGGACCCTTTCAAAGATTTTTATGATATGGGATGTTAGTGCTATCGGTCTGTAGTTCTTTGCTGTTGCTTTACTGCCCCCTTTGTGGAGTGGGGCTATGTCTGTTGTTTTTAATAACTGTGGGACGACCCCCGTGTCCATGCTCCCTCTCCATAGAATGGAAAAGGCTCGTGATAGGAGCTTCTTGCAGTTCTTGATGAACACGGAGTTCTATGAGTCTGGCCCTGGGGCCGAGTGCATGGGCATGTCATATATCGCCTACTCGAAGTCATTTGGCGTCAGGATAACATCGGATAGGTTTGTGTTAACCAAATTTTGTGGCTCTCATAACAAATTCATTTTGATCTTCGACTCTCAGTCTGGTTAGCGGCTTGCTAAAAACCAGAGTCATATTGGGACTTGAGTAGCTCACTCATTTCCTTGCTGTCATCTGTGTAGGACCCATCTTGTTTAAGTAGGGGCCCAATACTGGATGTTGTTCTCGACTTTGATTTGGCATAGAAGAAATGCTTTGGGTTTCTTTTGATTTCATTTATGACTTTTAGTTCTTCCCGCGATTCCTGACTCCTATAAGATTCCTTTAGCTTAAGTTCGATGCTTGCTATTTCTCTGACAAGTGTCTCCCTACGCATTTCAGATATATTGACCTCTTTTAGCCGCTCTGTTATTCTTTTCCGTCGCCTGTAAAGGGAGCGCCTGTCTCTTTCTATTTTACATCTACTCCTTTTTCTTAGAGGAATAAACCTTGTGCATACATCGAGTGCCACCAAGTTAATCTGTTCTAGGCCTAAGTTGGGGTCTGTGTTGCTTAGTATATCTTCCCAGCTTATATCGGTTAGGACTTTGTTTACTTGGTCCCACTTTATGTTTTTGTTATTGAAGTTGCTTAGCAGATTATGATGGGCTTAGAGAACACTTATCTGTTGACTGGGGTAACGAAGAGAACTATCAATATGACGGTTTTCTGAACACTATACATGCTGCTCAAAGAACGTTTATCCCGTGTAAAGAAATTAGATCAAATAGAAATTGCTCAAAATGGATGAATAATAGGCTGAAATATCTACTAGGGCATAAGAAGGGAATTTATAGGCGTATCAAAAGAGGCGAGGGTCATCTTATGAATCAGTATATTGACATTAAGAGGGACATCAAAAAGGAGATAAGAAAAGCTCAAAGGGACTATGAAATTAAAGTTGCTAGGGATTCAAAAACTAACCCAAAAAGTTTTTTCCAGGTCTATAGAACAAAAGTTAGAGGTAAGATAGGTCCCCTTAAAAATAATTATGGGCATCTTACTGACAAAGAGAATGAAATGTGCTCGATTTTAAATAATTATTTTCTCTGTTTTTACACAGAAAGACACTAACAATATTCCAGAAATTAATTTTTATAGTGGGCCTGAAGAAGATAAATTATGTAACATCACAGTCACTAGCGAAATGGTTGTGAAGCAGATAGACCGACTGAAGCAAAATAAGTCGCCAGGTCTTGATGAGGTTTTTTCAAGGGTTCTTAAGGAATGCAAAATGGAACTCTGTGAACCATTAACTAATATTTTTAATTTATCTCTTCAAACAGGTGTAGTGTCTGATATATGGAAGATGGCTAATGTAATTCCTATTAAAACAGGGGACAAGTCGTTACCGTCATATCACCGCCCAATAAGCCTAACCTCAATTGTAGGCAAATTACTAGAATCAATTATAGCTGAGATTATAAGAAGCCATCTCGATAAGCATAGGTGACCAATATAAATCTCCTGCAAGACCAGGACCCACACGTAGCTGAATTCACGAACACAATGAGTAACTGCATGTTGCTACCAACAGTAACAAAACCTACAAGAGTTACGGAGCCTAGTGTTTCCCTACTTGACCACATCTGGACCAACACCATATCCCCTTTAAAATCAGGCATAATTACAGATAATACCACAGACCACTACCCTACTTTCCTCATAACAACTCTTGGTAAAATACCCCAAGACACTACTAAAGTCACCTTCAGACTTCACAATGAGGCAGCCATTAATAACTTCACAACAGCAGTAACAAACATTGACTGGCACACTGAGCTAGAAATCTATACAGATATTGACGAATGTTTTAATAATTTTCTAAAAAAGACCCTGTACCTCTATAACAAGCACTGCCCTAAAAAAACTAAACAGATGACAGCTAAGAGACTGAACAGTCCCTGGCTAACACCCAGCATTCTCAAATCCATAAATACAAAACACCGATATGAAAAACGGTACAGAATGTGTCACATAACCAGAGACCAAACAATAGTTACTCGTCAATCCTAACCAGCCGATAAGAAGGGAAAAAAAAATTGTATTATGAGAACAGATTATCCAACTTACGAGGTGATATAAAAAAGACCTGGAAAAACCCTATCAGAAATTCTGGAAAAAAAAAGATATCACAAAAATTGCGAAATAAAATTAGCAAAATCAGATGAACCCCAACTCCCACCAACAGAAACAGCAAACAGACTCAATGATTTCTTCTCCACTATAGGACAAAACCTGCCAATAAAATCCCAAGCTCAGATACCCCACCAAATGCCCTACCTCACTGCAACTACCCGAACACACTGTTCCTAGCTCCGACTAACCCATACGAAGCCCTCCCTTTTATCAACGCACTAAAAAACAAGGCAGGAGATTCAAATACCTTACCACCCTTTATAACAAAAAAGTGTCACAAGTACTATCACCAATCATTGCAACACAACAAATCCATTGAATCCTCCACCTTCCCTACAGCTCTCAAAATAGCAAGGGTCACCCCGATCCATAAAGGAGAACCAAACAGAGTTGAATAACTAAAAGGCCAATATCCAACTTACACCCTCTCTCAAAAATCTTCGAAAAATTAATTCATAAACGAATCTACTCCTACCTCATCTCCCAAAACATTCTCAACCCCTGCCAATTTGGATTCAAGGCCTAATAAAAATACAAATTGATCTATTATACACATGCTAGAACATATATACACTGCAATAGAGAAAAAAGAATCCCACTGGGATCTTCATTGACTTACGTAAAGCTTTTGATTACAGTTGACCATGACTTGCTCCACGTAAAATTGTCACACTAGGGGAATTAGAGCACTCCCCCCAACTACCTCAAGTCATACCTCAGCAACAAAGCCAATACGTGTACGCAAATGGGGCAAGCCCTTCCGCTCAACCAATTACCAGTTGGTGTCCCACAGGGAAGTGTCCTTGGCCCTCTTCTTTTTCCTCCTATACATAAATGACCTACCAAATGCTTCGCAATTACTAAAACCCACACTTTTTTGCAGATGACACTACATACGTCTTCTCTCCCCGAGCCCAGTCACGCTGCCAATACTGTAAAACACCGAATTACAGAAAATATCTACCTGGATAAGGACTAACAAACTTACACTAAACATTGACAAAACCTACTTCATTCAGTTTGGTAACAGAGCTACAGATGTACCTCTTAACATAACGATAAACAGATCACCTATCACAAAGCTAACAGGAGGAAAATTCTTAGGAATCCACCTTTGATAATAGACTCAAATTTCAAAACACATATACAACAAATTTCTAAGAAAATTTCCAAGACTGTAGGCATACTATCGAAATACGGTACTATGCTCCACAGTCAGCCCTCCTGGCCCCATATCACTCTCTTATTTACCCTATCTCACCTATGGAATTTGTGCATGGGCTCAAAAACAATTAACCATCTCAGACCACTAATTACCCAACAAAAGGCTGCAGTTAGAATGATAAATTCTCACTACAGGCAGCAAAAACTCCACCAATATTCAAAACACTCAACCTACTCACCATACAAAACATCCATACTTTTTACGCACCTATTACATACATAGAACACTTAACTCTGATAATAACCCTCCCCTCAAACATCTCCTTGCCAAACCCCAACAAACACATGACCATAACACAAGCACAATCACTCTTTGATGTTCCTCGTGTCCATCTCACGCTAAGCAAAAACTCAATGCACCCTAAAAGGCCCTAAAAAACTGGGAAATTTATTACCTGTAAATATAAAAGAAACACTACCTGTTTATAAATTCAAGTCTTTTCTCAAAGATCACTTACTCAAAACCAAATAAATACTGAATAACTGAACCTTTTAAAAATTTTATATCCTAAATTTACTCACAATTATATCACACAATGTTAAACCTAGGACCCAATCTAACTATTTTTTTTTAAAAACACTACCTAACAGAATACTCCATTTTGACTGAATGTACAGCAATGCATGCAACCATATGACCTGTCTTTGTAATACTCATTTGTGCTTTATAGTTATCTGTTTACAATAATGTTTTATCACTGATTTCATCATTGCTTAGTTAATCTTAAGTTATTTAAGTCAGCCCGTAATGCTATGCATATAAGTGGCTTTGGCATGCTGCTCTTACCTGTATTTTTTTGTACCTCTGTATGTATGCTAAAATTACTAAATAAATAAATAAATAAATAAATAAATGATACTCAGCATGGATTCACGAGAGGCCGTTCTTGTCTAACTAATTTAACTTTCTTCAGTATAGCTTTTGAGGCTGTTGATCACGATAAAGAATTTGATATTATTTACTTAGATTTTAGTAAGGCTTTTGATAGAGTTCAGCACCAAAGACTGTTAAAGAAAGTGGCAGCTCATGGCACTGGGGGAAGGGTGCTCTCGTGGATCGAGTCATGGCTCACAGACAGGAAGCAAAGTGTGTCCATAAATGGGGTTAAATCCGAGTGGGGATCTGTAACAAGTGGCGTACCACAGGGATCAGTCTTAGGCCCATTGTTTATAATGTATATCATGACCTTGATGAGGGTATTACTAGTTTATATGAGCAAATTCGCCGATGGCACAAAGATAGGTAGGATAATCGATTCAAAAGTAGATGTTAGGGAACTTCAGAAGGATTTAGACAAACTATTCTTGGTCAGAAAAGTGGCAGATGCAGTTCAGCGTAGATAAATGCAAGGTTCTGAAGCTCGGAAGTGTCCATAACCCTAGCACTTATAAGTTAAATGATGTAGAACTTAGCCATACAGATTGCAAAAAGGACTTGGGGGTTATGGTGAGAAGCAACTTTAAACCAAGACAGCAATGCCTAAGCGTACGTAATAAGGCAAATAGATTATTGGGATTTATATCAATAAGTGTAAGCAACTTAAGTCAAGAGGTTATACTGCAGCTTTATACATCATTAGTAAGGCCTCACCTAGATTATGCAGCTCACTTCTGATCTCCATATTACAGAATGGACAAATTCATTAGAAAACATTCAGCGTAGAATGACTAAATTAATACATAGCATTAGAAATCTTCCTTATGAACAAAGATTGAAGACTCTTAAATTATATTGACTTGTTAGATGAAGAATGAGGGGAGACCTGATCGAAGTGTATAAGTGGAAGATAGGTATTAATAAAGGGAATATTAATAAGGTCTTGAGGATGCATAACTTGATAAATGAAGAGCATAACTTAATAAATGAATCTCAGCATGGATTCACGAGAGGTTGTTCCTGCCTGACAAATTTACTGATGTTCTTCAATAGAACATTTGAGGCAGTTGACAGTGATAAGGAATATGATATTGTTTATTTGGATTTTAGTAAAGCCTTCGATAGAGTACCTCACAAGAGACTCTTAAGAAAAGTGGCAGCTCATGGTATAGGAGGTAAAGTTCTAGCATGGATAGAGGCATGGCTTACCAATAGAAAGCAGAGAGTTACCATTAATGGAGTGAAATCTGAATGGGGATTAGTCACTAGTGGCATTCCACAAGGATCAGTTTTAGGCCCTCTCTTGTTCATAATTTACATTAATGATCTTGATGAAGGGATTACGAGCGACACGAGTAAGTTTGCTGATGATACAAAGACAGGCCGTATAATTCACTCTGAGGAGGATAGCAATGAACTCCAGGAGGATTTGGACAAATTAATGTCTTGGTCTGAAAAATGGCAGATGAAGTTCAATGTGGATAAGTGTGATGTTCTATCCCTTGGTAATGAAAATAACCCTCGAAGCTATAATCTAGGTGAAGTAGAGCTTGATCATACAGAATGTGAAAAGACTTGGGAGTCATGGTAAGCAGAAATCTAAAGCCAAGACAGCCTTAGTATGCATAACAAGGCTAACAGATTACTTGGATTTATCTCAAGAAGTGTAAGTAACAGAAGTCCAAAAGTTATTTTACAGCTCTATACATCACTAGTGAGGCCTCATTTAGATTATGCTGCTCAGTTTTGTCCCCTTACAACAGGATGGATATAGACTCATTAGAGAACATACAGAGAAGAATGACTAAAATGATTTACTGTGTAAGGAATCTCCCGTATGAAGATAGACAAAGCCTTAAATCTCCACTCTGTAGAGACATAGAATGAGGGGAGATATCATTGAAGTGTATAAGTGGATGATGGGCATAAACAAGGGAGATATTAATAAAGTACTGAGGGTGTCAAACCAGGTAAGAACCAGAAATAATGGATTTAAGTTGGATAAATTTAGATTTAGAAAGGACATAGGTAAGTACTGGTTTTCTAACAGAGTTGTAGATGCATGGAACAATCTTCCCAGTTGGGTGATAGAGGCTAGGACCTTGGGTAGCTTTAAGAAGAGATTGGACAAATATATGAGTGGGAGGGGCTGGGTTTGATTGGTGTCATTGGGTACGGGAGTTATTTCTTGGGTAGCTTTAGGTAGAGGTCGTTTTGATAAGGACCTGCCTCGTATGGGCCAGTAGGCCTTCTCCAGTGTTCCTCCATTCTTATGTTCTTGTATCTCTCCAAGAGAGAACCCGCAGTAATGAATTTAACCCTTTCAGGGTCGACAGGCCCTCTCAGAGTGGTCGGCCAAATTTCAAAAAAAAAAAAATCTTATGAAAAGATAGAATCTTTTCCCGATCATAATGACACCAAAAGTATGAAATTTGATGGAAAACTTACGGAATTATGCTCTCGTGAAGTTAGTGGTCTCGACGATGTTTACGCATCGGCAATTTTGCCCACTTTGAGCCCTATTTTCAGCCAATTCCAGTGTACTTGTCAACACAAAATCATAACTATGTCTAGAACTCTATACAGTGGACCCCCGGTTAACGATATTTTTTCACTCCAGAAGTATGTTCAGGTGCCAGTACTGACCGAATTTGTTCCCATAAGAAATATTGTGACATAGATTAGTCCATTTCAGACCCCCAAACACACGTACAAACGCACTTACATAAATACACTTACATAATTGGTCGCATTCGGAGGTAATCGTTATGCGGGGGTCCACTGTATTTTCTATCGAACGAGTACAAGAAACCATCCATTTACCGATTTCAACTATCCAATACAGTGGTCAGAATTTAGCAATTTTGCCAATTTCACACAAATTTCAAAAGATGCCAATTTCCGAATAGGGTCCAGAATAAACAAGAAAGACATTCCTGGCACTAAAATAACATTTCCTCTGTTCATTAGTCACGTCCAAATGCCCCTCTTACATTCTTTTGCTTTCCACTTTGAAACTATTCTCACAAAAAAAAAAAAAAAAAAAAAAAAAAAAAAAAAATTATAGAAGATTTACTGTTATGCAGACTACTGCATTAGTGTAGAAATGGTATAAATAATATCAGCGCACTTGTGAAAGAATATTAGACTCGCCAGTTGACGTGTATTGGATGCACAACATGATTTGTTTACTTTTGAATTTTGGTAAAAGTTGAACATTTCTGCTACTTTGAGCTCAATTTCAAGGTACTTTTCTTTGTAAAACCAGTCAAAATCATCTCAATTTCTGTAATATGTCTTCCATTCTATAAAATGAGACCAGGAAAACTAGAATGCAACAATAAGTACCATACGAAAATACAGTGCAAAGTCGCTGTTTTAATCCAAAAATACGGTCAAAGTTTTTTTTTCTCATTACGCAGTGTGCTGCAGGATTTTTTTTTTATACCGTGCACACTGACCACAGACCCATTCTTTACATGTAGGCCTACCAGCTTTCTCTCACTAGATTTGAGGGCGCTAGAATTTAGGCGTACTAGTACATCAAAAACCCTGGTGCGTAAGCCGTACTAGTATGGCCGAAACCCTGAAAGGGTTAAATTAGACAAGTTTAGATTTAGAAAGGACATAGGAAAGTATTGGTTTGGAAATAGCGTAGTCGAGTGGAACAGTCTACCTTGTTGTGTTATTGAGGGTAGGACTTTGGGTAGTTTCAATTTTTTTTTTTTTTTTTCAACAAGTTGGCCGTCTCCCATCGAGGCAGGGTGACCCAAAAAAGAAAGAAAATCCCCAAAAAGAAAATGCTTTCATCATCATTCAACACTTTCACCACAGTCACACATAATCACTGTTTTTGCAGAGGTGCTCAGAATACAACAGTTTAGAAGCATATACGTATAAAGATGCACAACATATCCCTCCAAACTGCCAATATCAATATCAAATTTAGGTTGAATAAATACACAAGTGAGAGGGGTTGGATTTGAGTGGGACTTGCAAATGAGTGGATAGAGTTATCAGAGCTTATTTTTTGGGTAGCATTGAAAATTGGGTTGGGCAAATGTTTTGTTAGTGGGATGAATTGTAAAGGAACTGTCGAGTATGGGCCAACAGGCCTGCTGCAGTGCTCCTCCTTTCTTATGTTTCCTCCCTGTCTTCCATTCATCAACAACAGTCTTCAATAAAGGTAACTGACATGTTGAATGTTCATTTTTTTGTGCATGTAAAAAAAAAAAATTGTTGTTGATACTTCTGAGTGTCTGGAACGAATTAATTGGATTTACATTGTTTCTTATGGGGAAAATGGATTCGAAAATCA
Source organism: Cherax quadricarinatus (assembly GCF_026875155.1). Taxonomy (NCBI): domain Eukaryota; kingdom Metazoa; phylum Arthropoda; class Malacostraca; order Decapoda; family Parastacidae; genus Cherax; species Cherax quadricarinatus. The sequence goes on from NC_069438.1 coordinate 8,031,301, forward strand.
TCAATTTTGATAATAGTCACACTTCCAGGAACGGATTAATTACGAAAAACGAGGGACCACTGTACTGTAATATGTTTTGAACTTTTTTTTTTTTTTCAACGTCGGCCATCTCCCACCGAGGCAGGGTGAACCAAAAAGAAAGAAAATCCCCAAAAAGAAAATACTTTCATCATCATTCAACACTTTCACCTCACTCACACAATCACTGTTTTTGCAGAGGTGCCCAGAATAAAACAGTTTAGAAGCATATACGTATAAAGATACACAACATATCCCTCCAAACTGCTATTATTAATCTTATTAGTGATAAAACTTTTTAATTACCTAACTTTTATATCAATATGCAATAATGAACATTAAAATGTACTGTTCCATAACCTGTGTCACTATAGTCAGTAAGAATTAGAATTAGTCTGCCCAAAATGAATAGGCATGCTAGTGGCTTTCTTTGTCATTAACATTTTGTAATATGTAAACCACACATTGTAAGCTTTACAAGGAAATCAACATTTTCATTTTTTTTTTTATTTTTCATGCTTATCCTAGACATGGCATTGTTGATTATCACTGATGAATGGACGTTTGCTCTATACCCAGTGGAGGTGACAAAATGCTTTCTCTCTAAACTCAGTGGAGGTGACAAGAAGCTTACCATGAGATCAATGCCTCTTCTTCTCTCATCCACTAAGATGTGTTCCAAGAATGTATAGTACAACATCTGACCCATTTGCAGTCTCATCTTAGCAAACTCTATACTGGGACCTGTATAATCTTCTGTGGCTTGTGTGTACAAGCTGCAGAACTCTTCACTTAATTCTGTTATCAGTGAAGCAATCCTTTCTTCAGGGTTTGCCTTGCAACTTCTGAAAATATACAGTACTGTTGTTATTGTTGTTATTATTATTATATTATTATTATTATTATTATTATTATTATTATTAAAAAATCAAACTTGGTACAGGGTGAACGAAAGTTAATCAGGCTTGATTCACGGAAGGAAACGACTGTTTCAATTCTTAGAATAAACAATTTTAAGCATCAAGGCTACCACCTTGAAGAGTAAGGCATTCTGGAATCGAATTATTGTAATGCATCTTGTACACCTTATGTAACATGCTCACATATGCCTGCTGGATGCTCAAGCATCTACTGCTTAAACCTTCCTTCACATCCTCCCTCCAACACATCCTGGGACAACCCCAAAACCCTCCTTCCTTCCACCCTGAATTTATACACCCCCTCTTTAAGTAAGTTTATTCAGGTAATACAAAGTTGCACTGATTATCATACATAGCAGCATATGGTGTAGAGAACCTAGGATAACCCAAAAAGAGTCAGTGACTTATTTCCACTGGGGTCCTTGTGATAGTTATTTATATTTAAAAGTTAACAACAGGTAAGTATCTTAACCCTTACTCTGTCTGCCCTATAATATTACAGCTTGTAAGCCAGTGTCGGTCCCGTAATGTTAATCCAAGATTCTAGCGGCTTCAAATCTTGCAGAAGAAAGTTGGTAGGCCTACATACGAGAGAATGGGTCTGAGCGGTCAGTGTGTGCAGTATAAAAGAAAATCCTGCAGAACGCAGTGCATAATGAGAAAAAAAAAAAACTCCGACCGTGTCATCGGTTTAAAACAGCAACTTTGCAATGTATTTTCGTATGGTATGTATGGTTGTATTCTCATTTTCTTGGTCTCATTTGTTAGAATGGAAGCTATATTACAGAATTAGAGATGATTTTAATCGGTTTAATGATGAAAAGTACCTTGAAATTGAGCTCAAAGTAGCGGAAATGTGATTTTTGCCGATGTTCAAGAGTAAACAAACGACATCACTGCCCAATACATGCCCAACTGGCCGGTCTAACATGTAGTCACAAATGGACTGACATTATTTATACAATTATTACAATAATGCAGTAGTCTGCATAACAGTAAATCTTACATTTTTTGTGAATAAAAGTTCAAAATGGAAAGCAAGAGTAATATAAGAGGGGTCTGGAGATGTGACTAATGAACAGAAAATGTTATTTTAGTGCCAGGAATGTCTGCGTTGTTTATTCTGGACCCTATTTTGAAATTGGCAACTTTTGAAATTTGTGTGAAATTGGCCAAACTGCCAATTTCTGACCACTTTATTGGGTAGTTGCAATTGGAAAATGGGAAGTTTCTTGTACTCTTAGAACAAATGGAGTTCCAGCGAAATGGCTACGAGTCTGGTCGACTGGAACAATGGAATTGGCCAAAAATAGGGCTCAAAGTGAGCGAAATCACCAATGCATAAATATCGCCAAGATCACTAACTTTGCAAGAGTAATTCTGTAATTTTTCCAACAAATTTCATTCTTTTGGCATCATTACCATTGGGAAAAGATTCTCTACCATTTCATAATAATTTTTTTTTTTTTAAATTCTTCGACACTGAGAGCAAGTTTGTGAGCACGAGTCAACAGTGAGAGGGTTAACTATGTAAAAGCAGTTACAATAAAAGAAGACATACTAAGGGCGAGGTAAAATTAGTTATTTTCATACAAGAAATCACTCTTCTCCCTTTCTGTAGCCTTATTCATGAGGTACATTTTGATTCTCTTGTTGAACTGGCTCATGCAATGACAGGCTTTGACAAGTGCAGGCAGTCTACTCCACTCTTATTATTGCATAGAAAAATGTCTGAAGCCTGACCACTGACTCAAGGTACTGCAAAGTTGTTCTTCCCCCTAATTCTATAACCGCATTGGTTCCCGGCCTTAAAACTGGCAGCAAGATATCGGGTGCACTGGTTGTGAACAATTTTATAAACGTACTTTAGCTTTAGTTGATTTACCCTGTCTTCAATATTCAGAATGTCCAGTTGTTGTAATTCATCCTGGCCAACATGTTCTTGGACCCAGGTCCAGAATGAATCTCACCATTTAGTTGTAGGTAATTTGTAGCCTATCTTTCAGTTTTTTTTTTTTTTTTTTTTTTTTAAGGCAGAGTACCATGAAGAGCAAGAGTAGTCTATAATACACGGAGCTAGACATAGGGTCCTGCGAGCCTCGGTGGGTAGACACTGCACCTGTCTGTAAAGAAACTTAAGTATGGCATTCACTACCATATTGCTCCTTATTAGTTCTCCTGACATGCTTGGGGCCAAGGGTATCCCCAGATATTTTACTGAATTAACTGTAATAATAGGTTCCTCATTACACTGGACATAAAAATTAGTTACCCTTTTTAATTTATGTTTCGTGTCAAAGAATGTGGCTTCTGTTTCCCCGAGGTGTAGTGATAATCTGTTGTCTACCAACCATTGCTACAGGACTCTAGTTCTAATGATAGTACATTAGCAATGTCTTGTGGGTCTTTACCTGATACAAACAGAGCACTATCATCTGCATACAACAGAAGCTTGCATTTCACACTGACAAGCATGTCATTCATATAACACAAGAATAGCAAAGAAGCCAGGATACTACCCTGAAGAGCCCCACGTGTTATTGGCATAGGTTCTAATTCTGTGTTGTTGATCTTGACAATTTGTTTCCTGTTGCTCAGGTAGGACTTAAACCATTCTACAGAACTCGTGTAAGAAACTACAAGCTGTCGGCATAATACATTGTGGTTGACCATATCAAAGGCCTTTTGCAAGCCTAAGGTTACCATTCCTATGAAATTCCCTAGACACATTTCAGTTCTCAGGTAGCGGTCAAAGAGATATTCGGGTGTGTGTTGGTAATCCTTTATTCAGGTACAACATAATGAATGCTCCTAGCTGCAAAGAGACGAACACAAATTAGGATGCACAACCTGACGTTTGAGTACACGTTGTACCTCTTCGTCCTGATATATCACTGACTGGCACAGTATGGAGGGAAATCTACAGTGGGTGTGCATTGCCTTCCCCGGCACAATACGTGAATATTAACTCGCACATCAGGGAGGTAATAAGTGTTCCGTCGGCCTCGCTCTCTCTGTTTACACTCACATTTCTCCCCCTCACCTACAGGCGGCACCCCGGTGTTGCCAGCCTGCCCCCCCCCCCCCCTCCCGCAGTTTCCAGAAGGAAACTCATCACTCCGTGACAATCCCGTAGGTACGCTGGCGGACGTCTCTGCGTGGTCTTGGAGGTGGCGATACGGGCGTGTTTTGTGCGACGGTCTGGCTGGGTGCTGGCTCTTGTGCCTGGTCTGCGTGCTCCATGGGTGGCTTTGGGGTTGTTGCTGTGTGTGCAACTGTGGGGGTGTGGTCGCTGCATCGCCACTGGATATCTGAGGCAGCTCACTGTTCTGTGCCGCACTACATGCTGGCATGGGTAGGGGGTAGGGGGTGGGGAGCGGGGGAACAGGGTATGGTGGTGGCACAGGCTGGTTGGCGTTGACCAGCCCGAATGTGGCGCAGGAACCGCCGATTGCACAGAGTAATCCGTCCCGAGCCATCTACTTGACCAAATATTGGTCGTACTGCTTCAACTCCACTACCACAGCGGTCCTGTCCCATCTCGTACTGTGGTTCCCAGTTTGGTTTTGCAGAAGCATTCGATTGCGGGCACTAAGGGGATAAGCTGCCGAGTGTGGTGCTGTAGATCGTCTATTTGTTTGGCGAATCTTAGCCGGAGGGCCTCTTCTTGCATACTCCACGTTTGACGCCACACAGGGCGAATCAATGGGTTGGTGAACACCGGCATTCCCGGAGCAATGGGTAGCAGAGCCCGAAGATTCTTGCCGAAGATGATTTGTGCTGGTGACATACTGATCTGAGGGTCTGGCGTGTTTTGATACTGAAGCAAGCCGGCGGTCACCGCCTCTGAATCGGGGACTCCTGTTTGCATCCGTGTGCGATGTCAGTAAGCGCTTCATAGATTTGACGGCTACCTCTGCCCACCCGCTGGACTACGAGTGGTGTGCCGATGAACGGCGATGGCTCACTCCCCATCGTCACAGGAGTGACTCAGTTTCTTTTGTGGTGAACTCCGGGCCTTCGTCTACGCTCAGTTCTTCGGGAACACCAAATGTTGCAAAGTAACTGAGAAGAGCCGTGATGAAGCCCTTGGCACCCGACTTGGACATGACAATGTGTGGCCAGCCGCTGAACCTGTCCACGATGACTAGGTACCCAATGCCGCGCACTACGCAAAAGTCAGCAGCGATGGCTTGGAAGGGGTTGCTTGGCACACATGGTACAGGCGGCATACGAGGCTGGGAGGGTGACATTCCCCAGCAGGCATGGCACCTGGAACGTGTGCTCTCCATGTCTCTGGTGATGCCTGGCCAAAAGATAGCGCCCACTGCCCTACTGTGCATGCGACTGCTGCCTTGGTGAGCGGCGTGAAGCGTCTGTAGGACCTCATTCCAAAGTCCCTGTGGTATCACCATCCTGTGGTCCATCATGACGACTTCATCCATGAGAGAGAACCTGTCGCGGTACTGCCAACATGGCTGCAGCTCCTCTGGTAAGGCATTCTGGGATGGTGGGAACCCAAACTCAGCTAGTGGTGTGAGCAGCTGGAGGTCATGGTCTGCGGAGGTGCACTCCTCGACTCTCTCCCATGTGACGGCGCCGAGAGAATCTGCTGATGATCTTGCTGCTGCCACGAGGAGCGTCTCCAGGTCCCCTTGGGTGCCCGCCGGGACCCGGACAGGTGACAGAGCGCACATTTCGCTGGCTGTGTCCTTTGAATCTGTGGCTGATGGGTACCGTGATGTTGCATCCGCTGCCGGGGTGGTCTTGCCGGGGACGTGCAGGATCCGGTACTGCCACATGAGGGTGCGCTGCTTCAGTCTGAAGAGCCTTGGATTGGTGATGTCATCTAATGCCTGATCCCCGTGGATTTTCACAAGCGGCTTGTGGTCGGTCGTTATGATGAGATCCAGGCACCCCATGGTGAAGAAGCGGCCATCTTCCAGTGCCCATGCGATGGCCAAGGCCTCTCCCTCAATTGGAGCATACTGCTTCTCAGCGCCCCTTAAGGAAGGAGGTCACGGAAAACTGGAGTGCTGATGAAGTAGTCTGTGGACTAGAAGTGTGCTACATTGTTCTTATGTGTGTGTGTGGCACAAGCATGATAGTGCCAAGGAATAAATACATTTCAGCTACAGTTATATCTTTCCACCTGCACAGCCGTGACGATTCTGAAACAAATGCGTTTCCATTGTATACTGGTAGTACATGTTGGTCTGGGTAACAATCAGGTTCATTATTGGCTCATCAATGTATAGTTGAAAACAGTCGAACTCTGTAGACTCATTTGTGATGGGACAGTGTGGCATGATGCCACTTCCACTGGCATCAAATTTGAAAGAATGTGGCACAAATGGTGTACTTTCTGTCCGGTTCCATTCGCAGTCACGTGGTGCACCTGTGGCATGTGGCATGGGGGAGCAGGAGGGACAGGAGTGGAGGCAGCACATGGTTGAGAGAGTGTTGGGCAGTCCTTTATATGCCCACCCACCACACCATGAGGTCTAGGCACCATGCCACCCACCTCTTCCTCCATCCTAGCAAACTCTTCTTCATGATCAATATCACTATCAGTGGCAGGGGTTTTGGCTTGTGACCTGCCACAACCCTTGCCGACTGCATATGGCACACTGCCTGAATGTAGGCGCCGCCACCCAAAATTACGTTTCACTGGGGAATAACTATAATCACTTTCACTCGACGAATCCTCTGTGGGCATAAAATCGATCACCACCACCACTTATATCACTTGCTATCATCAACACCATAACACATGGAAAATGATAATTTCCTCTTGCGGAGTTGCCTCTGGGTAGTAACACTAGCAACCCCAGAGGTGCTGGGCTAAGGATCTGGTATGGCCACACTGTCCACCCCCAGAGGTGATGGACTGAGGGTCATCTGGGTTGTCATCAATAGTTTCACTAATTCCTTGATCATTAGTGGTCATACCGGTGTCAAATCCACTAAATTCGCATTCTGCATCACTTTCCGAGAATTATAGTATTAGACAAGGCGTGAGTGAACCACGGGGTTTGGCCGTGAAGTTGACCAAAGATGGAGCTGAAACTACTGGTGCTACCACACAATACCCCAGCGTCCCCGATTTCTTCATACTGCGCACACCGAGTGCACAGACCCATTCTCTCTTGTCTAGGCGACTCAGGTCTATCACACCAATTTTGAAGGAATGAAAAATAAAACTTATCTACGTTCGGAGCACTATGCACATGAATGCAGATCTATGTTTGGACAGTTAAGGGTTAACTGGTGCAATATTATCAAGGATAGCAGTGAATATTGCTTTGAATTTTTCCCAGGCATCATTTATGTCTGTGCAACTTGTAATCACTGTCAAATCATAATTTTGTAGCCTATTTACCAGTATTTCTTTGCTGTAGTTTCTAGCTGACCTCATTTTAACTGTCCTGTGAAGGCCTGTCCAATCCCTAATGATTTTCCTGGTACAGTAAATGAACAGATGATCGCTAAGACCTGTGGTAATGACGCTTGACTGGCTAGTGCTGTCTGAGTGATTACAAAGGATGTGGTCTAATATGGTGGCTGAAAACGGTGTGATCCGGGTTGGTGCATTAACCCGTAAACGGTCCAAACGTATATATACGTTTTTTCAACATTTGAAAGTATGTAAAAAGTAGATTTTTTTTTTTTTGTTATATTTGAAAATGTAAAAAAAATGTACTTCTGTAGCACTACACATGTGAACGTAGATCTGCTTGGACTGTTCACGGGTTAATTAGTCGAGTAACTATTTAATCCCACAATTTGCTTATACAGTGGACCCCCGCCTAACGATGGCATCGCGTTATGTTAAATCTGCCATACGATACATTTGAATGCAAAAATTTTGCCTTGCCTCAAGCGATTCGTCCGGGACGTGTCCCACACATGGCCTCAGCGCCAGTGTTTACAAGCCAGCCAGTGCGGTTGCATCTACGCATACATTTGGTACATTTCACATTATCCCAGTGTTTTTAGTGCTTGTAACTGCAAAATAAGTCACCATGGACCCCAAGAAAGCTACCAGTGCCATCCCTGTGGTAAAAAGGGCAAGAATTAGTATGGAATTGAATAGAGAGATTAAGGAAATGTGTGCAAAGTGGGTTGAACTGCCAACCTTTACGGATGAAAATCACCCTGACACAGCTACTGCAAGGCGTGTCAGCAACCTATACAATGACAATGTTATGGCCCATTTAAGGAAAGTCTTAAAAGAACAGGAGGTACAGAGCTCTATTTACAGATATGTTGTGCGACAGAGGTCCAGTGACTCTCAAGCTGGTCCTAGTGGCATTAAAAGAAGGGAAGTAACCCCGGAAAAGGACTTGCTACCTAAAGTCCTAATGGAAGGGGATTCCCCTTCTAAACAATAACCTCCACACACTCCCCTCCTCCCATCCCATCAATCATCACCAGATCTTCAATAAAGGCAAGTGTCATGTATTCTATTCTTAGTAGAGTAGTAATTGTGCACGTCTTCTTCAGTTTGTGTGTATTAAAATTAATATTACATGTGGTAAAAAAATTTTTTTATCATACTTTGGGGTGTCTTGCACAGATTAATTTGATTTCCATTATTTCTTATGGGGAAAATTAATTCACCTTACGATAATTTCGGCATACGATGAGCTCTCGGGAACGGATTAATATCACAAGGCGGGGGTCCACTGTACATGTTACATAGCCCATTATTTTGCTGTTCGAAACAGATAGTACTGAAGTCTCCCAATATCACTGTCTCAGAATTACTATCGGTTCCGGACAAGATTCTCGAAAAATTCTCCAAGAATTTATCACTGGGGGCAGTAACTAGTTCCTACTAGAATTCGTTTAGTCTTTGGTAACAACACTTCAAGTCATGGAATCTCCAGTTTATCATCATTCAAATCAGGTCTTAGGTTGTAGGCTAAGTCATTTCTTACATAGGCACATACCCAAAAGCCATGTCTATTCCTGTGTTGTAACCTTCTATTTTGACCTCGCCGTCAGTCACCGTGACATCCAATCAAGATTCAGAGATGGATATAACTGTTGACCTAGTTCTGTAAGCTAGAATCCTAATCTCTGACATCTTGGGTAAGAGTGACCTCGCATGACATGAACCAAGTGAAGGCCTTGGTCATCCTATTCTGCTCCATTCTCTCTTCAATGCCCAAACCATCATAACACTTCATCCTTCCATCCTCAACCCTCTGAATTATACATTCGGCAGCTTCTAATTTCTACACTTCAAATTCCCTGCAAATATTCACAGTGCTCATTCTTCTCAAATGACATCACCACTGCCTTCAGCCTTCTACCTGCTACATTTAAAAACTATGCCTCACACTTGTATGAAAATGCTGGTACCCAACCTGTCCTTTGAGCATTTTAATGGATTATTCGCATACAGTTTGTAACAAATTTTTAACAGATTAAGTTGTCCTCTATCCATAAAAAAAATATAGAGTCCAACAAACCTCATTTAAATAAATAAAAAAAAAACGTAAGGTACAGGTCCGCCATCACAAATCTGGCAAACAGTTATTCGGTTCCTTCAGTTATTCGGCACTAATTTTGGCTAGCATAATTTCAAATTTCCAGGGTCGCCACACCAACCTGCTGGTACTGTTTGGTGGTGCTACTTGCTGCATAAGTCACTCCAATTTCTTTTTCTCCATTTATTGTTTTAACCTGCTTGCTTTTAGCCTAGCCATGGTTCATGAATAAAGAATGCTTCTCATTATGTAAAGCACCTACACGTAATTGTACATTAAAAGATAAGGTGGCTTAAGCCACTGTCGGTTGTCATGACTCAGTCTCATGATGCAGGAGAATATGCTTTATTACGCTAATGAAAACACTACGCTTACTGCCTATCACAATTGATCTAATATGACAAAAATATAAATAACATAAACTGTTAAATACTCCAGAATGATAATATTTGGCATAACACGGCAGTTCGAGGGAAAGGTATAAGAGGATAGGGTTTAACAAATACCATTCTCTATCTTGTCTTGGAGGTTATATTAGAGAAAACGGAGTATAGCACAGGGCTAACTATGATTCATTTGTAGCCACCATAACATGAAACAAAAAAATTTATTTTCCCTTTATAGATTACCCACACATAGCACAATGTGTAGAAAAACCTAGGATACCCCAAAAAAAAAGTCACGTGGCTTATTTTAGTACCTGGATTGGGTTAGCCATATATGTTTTGTAAATATTCGAATTCCACCAGGGAAAAAAAACCATTAGTGTGTTTCTTTACACCTGTTGTATATGTTACCCATCAGTAAATGGTACCGGGTTTTAGTCGACTAGTGTTGTGTTATCCTGGGACACTGACTAATTTTCTTGAAAATACTCTGCATAACAAGTGCCTTTCAAACAGTAGTATGTCACTAAATGTCAGCTGGGCCCTGTAATTGTACATTATGTTTTATAAATAAGAAATTTATTATTTTTTATATTATTATTATTTTATTATTATTATTTTTTCTGTTACTGTTTGTTGGGTTTATCTTTTTCAAATTGGAAAATGTATGAGGGAAAAGATACTTCTTAACGTACACCAAAAATGAAAGAATCAGACCATAATGCGGAATTCACTTCTCAGCCATTAGCGGTCCGTTAGCGGTAATTTTTGTAATTTGGTTATACAGGGACCCCGCATAACACTTTAAATCCTTCATGGAGAGCTCATTGTTATGCGAATTATGTTACGCGAATAAATTTTCCCAAAAAGAAATAATGGAATCAAATTATCCGTGCAAGACCCCCAAAAAGTATAAAAAAAAAAATTTTCCACATGAAATAACTTTTCCCTACCCCCAAAGAAGGATAATACACAATAGTAGAGTGTACATCCACAGTATACTGTATAGTGCATGTACACCACTAAATGAAGATAATGACATTCCTTTTTTGGAAGATGCAGCAATGACTGATTAACCGTGTCTGGGAGGGGCCTTTTCCTCCTGAGTTACTGTGGGTCCTGTTTGGCATTTTCTCAGAACAGGCCTAATCACACTGGTATGCCATACGATTCTTAATCCTAAAACCCAACCTTTGCGGCTTTAAATTCACCAAAGAGCACTAGTTCCGGGCGTTTTTTCCTGTAAACCTGGGTGTTAGTCGACTGGGTGGGTTGCACCGGGGAGAAAAGTTTAAAGGACCCCAAGGGAAATAAGTTACAGTCTCGATGACAAACTTTTTGGGTTTTCCCTGGGTGGCTAACCTTTGGGGGTTAAATTGTTTTTGGTATTCTCATAAGCCACCCCAACAACGTGCTACAGCAGCAAGCAGCTGACAGTGCTACAGCAGCACGGGACGAAGCAGCAGCAGCAGCAGCAGCAGCAGCAGCAGACGGTAACCAGCACCAGCAGCTGAAGTGCACAGCAGCACCACAGCTGACAGTGCTACGCAGCAGCTGACAGTGCTAACAGCAGCAGCTGACAGTGCTACAGCCAGCAGCTGACACTGCTACGAAGCAGGACACTGCTACAGCATCCCGCAGCTGACACTGCTAACAGCAGCACCACAGCAGACACCCCACAGCAGCAGCAGCACAGAGCACAGCAGCAGACACTGCTACAGCAGCACAGCAGCAGACACTGCTACAGCAGCAGCACCAGCATTGAACACTGCTACGCAGCAGCAACCAGCAGCTGACACTGACAGCAGCAGAAAACCAGGCTGACACTGCAACAGCAACAGCACCAGCAGAGACACTGCTACAGCAGCAGACACTGCTACAGCACAGACACTGCTACAGCAGCAGACACTGCTACAGCAGCAGACACTGCTACAGCAGCACCTGCTACAGCAGCAGACACTGTTTACAGCAGCAGACACTGCTACAGCAGCAGTGCTACAGCAGCAGACAGTGCTACAGCAGCAGTGCTACAGCAGCAGTGCTACAGCAGCAGACAGTGCTACAGCAGCAGACAGTGCTACAGCAGCAGACAGTGCTACAGCAGCAGACATTTGCTACACAGCAGACAGTGCTACAGCAGCGGGACAGTGCTACAGCAGCAGACAGTGCTACAGCAGCAGACAGTGCTACAGCACGGGGACAGTGCTACGCAGCAGACAGTGCTAAAAGCAGCAGACAGTGCTACAGCAGCAGACAGTGCTACAGCAGCAGACAGTGCTACAGCAGCAGACAGTGCTACAGCAGCAGACAGTGCTACAGCAGCAGACAGTGCTACAGCAGCAGACAGTGCTACAGCAGCAGACAGTGCTACAGCAGCAGCAGTGCTACAGCAGCAGACAGTGCTACAGCACAGACAGTGCTAAGCAGCAGACAGTGCTACACCCAGCAGACAGTGCTACAGCAGCAGACAGTGCTACAGCAGCAGACAGTGCTACAGCAGCAGACAGTGCTACAGCAGCAGACAGTGCTACAGCAGCAGACAGTGCTACAGCAGAACAGTGCTAAGCAGCAGACAGTGCTACAAGCAGCGAAGGCTACAGCAGCAGACAGTGCTACAGCAGCAGTGCTACAGCAGCAGGCACAGCAGCAGTGCTACAGAGCATGCTACAGCACAGTGCTACAGCAGCAGCAGACAGTGCAAACAGCAGCAGCAGCCCAGTGCTACAGCAGCAGCAGACAGTGCTACAGCAGCAGCAGACAGTGCTACAGCAGCAGCAGACAGTGCTACAGCAGCAGCAGACAGTGCTACAGCAGCAGCAGACAGTGCTACGCAGCAGCAGACAGTGCTACAGCGCAGCAGACAGTGCACAGCGCAACAGTGTACAGCAGCAGCAGACAGTGCTACAGCAGCAGCAGACAGTGCTTACAGCAGCAGCAGACATGCTACAGCAGCAGCAGACGATGCTACAGCAGCAGCAGACGATGCTACAGCAGCAGCAGACGATGCTACAGCAGCAGCAGACGATGCTACAGCAGCAGCAGACGATGACTACAGCAGCAGCGGGACGATGCTACAGCAGCAGCAGACGATGCTACAGCGCAGCAGACGATGCTACAGCAGCAGCAGACGATGCTACAGCAGCAGCAGACGATGCTGCAGCAGCAGCAGACGATGCTACAGCAGCAGCAGACGATGCTACAGCACCCAGCAGACGGTACTACAGCCCAGCAGCAGCCCTACTACAGCACAGCTGATGGTGCTTCAGCAGCAGCAGCAGCAGCAGTTGACCATGGTCCACATATGTATTTTCGATAATATTTCTCACCCTTTTTACCACAGGGTTGGCACTAGAAGCTTTCTTGGGGCCCATGGTCACTTATTTTGCAGATAAAATCCCCAAAAAAACACTGTATTAATAATACGAAATGTTACGATTGTATGCTTGGATGTTACCGCGGAGGCTGGCTTGTAAACAATGCTACCGGCGGAACATGTGAGGCTGGCTCAGGCCGCAACTAGACGCGTCTCGGACGAACAGGTTTAGCGGGTTTATTTTTTTAGCGGTTGGGGAGGCAAAATCTTAGCGATAAAATGTATCGGTATGCGGATTTAACGTTATGTAAGGCCAACGGTATGCGGGGGTCCACTGTATTCTCATTTTTTCGGTCTCATTTGATAGAATGAAAGATATATTACAGAAATAGACATGATTTTGATTGCTTTCATGACGAAAAGTACCTTGAAATTTCACTCACAGTAGCGAAAATGTTCTATTCTTTAGCGAAGCTCAAGAGTAAACAAATGACATCGTCCAGTACCTGTCCGCCTGCCAGTCCAAATTCCAATACGGAGTCAAGAATGGATTGACATTATTTATACAATTACAATAATGCAGTAGTCTGCATAACAGTAAATCTCCTATTATTTTTTTTTTTGTGAATAAAAATTCCAAATGGTAAGCAAGAGTAATATAAGAGGGGCCTGGAGCTGTGACTAATGAGCAGAGAAAATGCTATTTTAGTTCCAGGAATGTCTGCATTGTTTATTCTGGACCCTATTTTGAAATTGGCATCTGTTGAAATTTGTGTGAAATCAGTCAAATTGCCAATTTCTGACCACTTTATTGGGTAGTTGAAATAAGTGAATGGGCGGTTTCTTGTACCCAGTTGACAGACTAGAAGTAAATAAGTTTATTCAGGTATACACAAATACAGTTACATAGATTATCATACATAGCAGCGTATGTATAGAGAACCTAGGATAACCCAGAAAAGTCAAAGTGACTTATTTCCAGTACCTGGCTTGGGCTTGCCATATATGATTTTTGGTAAATATTTTTTTTTCTCGGTTGTTTGTTGGGCTATCTCATTGAAACTTGGGCATTGCATGATGGAAAGATGCTTCTTAACGTACAACAAAAATAAAAATGACGGACGATAAATAAGGGAGTTCACTTCTCAGCCATTAGCCGCCTCTTTGCAGTATATTTTCGTATGGTTTTTATGGCTGTATTCTCAATTTTTGACTCATTTGATATAATGGAAGATAAATTACAGAAATAGACATGATTTTGATTGCTTTCATGACGAAAAGTACCTTGAAATTGAGCTCAAAGTGTGGAAATGTTCGATTTTTGCCAATGTTCAATGAACTGTTTAAGTCAAGTTGGTTAATTTTATCAAGTGTATTCTAACTTAACCACTCTGTAATTCGGCAAACTCAGTAATCCGGCACACTACAGGTCCCAATGATGCCGGATTTGTGATGGAGGACCTGTAATAAAATCTGTGCCACAAACAGAAAATGGGCAGTCACTGTACACTGCCTAAGAATATCAGTCATAATTCAACTGTTCAAGGGGTCAAGGCCCCCCCCTTTTTTTTTTGGTCCAATTTCTATGAAAGTTTGTCCTGTGATTTAAAGAAGCAGTTTGCAGCCTACACACTTGTTAGTATTGACTTCATATTGCAAAATTTTTGTTTTTTTCGTAAAACCCTCGCTGGCCTACAAAACTGGCAAGATGTACAATGTTCTAGTCAACATCAGATGAAAGAGTTAGATTTTCTAAATTTCAAAGTTTTTTGCAAGAAATGTCAATAGTTTGCATAATAAAAAATTGAAATTTGTTTTTTTTTTTAAGAGTTTTTTGGGAGAATAAGAGTCAATAAAAACAAAATGGTAAAACATATTGCAAATCGCCTCTGAAGATTAATAGAACCATCATTCATCAACAATATGTGAAAAAATTATGACACTATTAATGCTCATTGAAAAAATTAAACTAATGTCAGTAACTTATTCCCGAGTTATTCTTTTTTTTTTTTTTTCTATAAAACTCTATGGACATGGCGTGCCAAATCTGAGCGTGTTGCAAACCCCCATCATTGTTGACAACCCAGAGGCAACTGAGCAACAACCACTGCATGCTCTTCACTTTAGTCCTCACAGAACTTGCCATGTTGAGTATTTAGAATGAAAATCATAATAGTAATTTCTGGAGTTAAAAAAAAAAAAAAAAACACTAATTGCCAACATGTCCACTTGACAGCAAAAACATAAAAATTACATATCTGAAAAAACATACTTAGAAATATGATAGAAACAAACTGATTGCATCAACATGTTGCCAGAATTTTGCACTATTTTTTGGTAAGTAAACCAAAGAATGGAGAGAATGGAGCAAAACAGAATAACTTCAAGAGTGTATCAGTCTGTAGTGGAAGGAAGGCGGGGTAGGGGTCGGCCTAGGAAAGGTTGGAGGGAGGGGGTAAAGGAGGTTTTGTGTGCGAAGGGGCTTGGACTTCCAGCAGGCATGCGTGAGCGTGTTTGGCAGGAGTGAATGGAGACAAATGGTTTTTAATACTTGACGTGCTGTTGGAGTGTGAGCAAAGTAACATTTATGAAAGGGTTCAGGGAAACCGGCAGGCCGGACTCGAGTCCTGGAGATCGGAAGTACAGTGCCTGCACTCTGAAGGAGGGTTGTTAATGTTGCAGTTTAAAAACTGTAGTGTAAAGCACCCTTCTGGCAAGACAGTGATGGAGTGAATGATGGTGAAAGTTTTTCTTTTTCGGGCCACCCTGCCTTGGTGGGAATCGGCCAGTGTGATAAAAAATAAAAAATAAACCTTAATTTCCATAATTTTTCAACTTCAATTTTAAAATCTCTGAAGACAAAGGGCCTTGGTCCCTCAAGGTACCTTCAACAACCCCATCATATGATCATTTACACAACAGTGACTATTTCTGTGGTTAAGAGGACAGGCTGTGGTGCCACTATACTCTGGTAACATATGATATTATGTCTTCATAAACTTCTCTCCACAGATGCTTCAACACACCACCTGCTCAATGGTTTACCTCATCTGCTCAATGGTTTACTTCATCTTTCACAGACCCACCGGCAGAAATGTTCACATCTAAACACGAAAATATTTACTTCCTCCTTATTCCCTTCAATATGATATTCAATTTTTCAAAAAATTTTGTTACTCGCATAACCCATAAGTTTCCATATTCACTTAATTTTCTTCTTTTTCAAATCATCCACCAACTTTGAATCTTGCCTTTAAATCTGCCCAATGTAACTTTATTAACAACTGTGACAGTTCCACTTTCAATTTTTTTTTTAAACAATGGCAGTCTCCCACCAAGGTAGGGTGCCCAGAAAAGAAAAACTTTCAAGATAATTCACTATCATTGTCTTTCCAAAGGTGCACTGATAATATGGTTCAGCTGCCCCTCCAAACTGCAAACATTCCCACCCCACCTTCAGAGTGCTGGCACTGTACTTCTCACCTCCAGGACTCAAATCTGCCTAAGTGGTATCCCTGAATCCCTTCACAAACGCTATCCTGCTCACAGCTTATCAAGTCCC
The DNA here is from genome assembly GCF_026875155.1 of Cherax quadricarinatus. Lineage (NCBI taxonomy): Eukaryota > Metazoa > Arthropoda > Malacostraca > Decapoda > Parastacidae > Cherax > Cherax quadricarinatus. Next base: position 8,047,998 of record NC_069438.1, read on the forward strand.
AGAAACTATTTGCCTCCATTCACTCCTATTTAACATGCTCATCAATGCTTGAGGGATGTCCAAGACCCTCACATACAAAACCTCTTACCTCCCTCCCTTCCAACCTCTCTTATGGTAACTCCTACCCAGCCTTCCCTCCACTACCGATTTATACACCTAAGTCATCCTATTTTATCCAATCTTAAATGCCCAAACCACAACAACCCCTCTTCAGCCCTCTAAATAATACTTTTAGTAACCTCACACCTAATCTCCAAGCTATGAATTCTCTGCATAATACTCACACTACACAATGCCCTCAGACATATCTCCACAGCCTCCAGCTGTGTCTTTGCTGCAACACTCAACCCATCCTTCACACCCATAGAAGTGTGTTAGTACCACTATACTCTCATACATCCCCCCCTCCCCCCCCCCCCCCCCTTTTAAGGAAAACATTCTTTGTCTCCACAGATTCCTCAATGGACTACCCACCATTTTTCATTCATCAATTCTATAGTTCACCTCATATTTCACAGACCCATCCAATGACAAGTCCACTCACATACTCCATCCTTCCAATCTGACATCCAAATTTTCATTACCTAAATCATTTGTTACCCTCATCACCTTGCTCTTTCCAATATTCACTTTTAATTTCCTTCTTTTACATACCCTCCAAAATCTGTCCACCAACTTCTGCAATTTCTCTTCAGAATTTCCCAAAAGCACAGTATCAGCAAAAAGCAACTGTGACAACTCCCATTTTGTGTTCTTTATCTTCCAGTCCCACACCTTCGTAGAACCACATTTATAAACATGTTAAACAACCATAATGATATCACACATCCCTGTCTAAGGCCTACTTTTAGTGAAAAGTAATCCACTCTCTCCTACAAACCACAACCCATCTCACTAACCTATTCCATACATTTGCAACATCTGCCAAATGGCTTCCCTATCTACCCTATCATGCCGTTTCCAAATCCATAAATGTAACAAAAAGTTGCACACTTCAAAGTATTGGTCAATTATGAGCTGCAATGTAGACTACACATAAATAACAAAAAGGCACAATACCGTGACTGGAACGATACACAAATAACCCGCACATAAAAGACAGAAGCTTACGACGACATTTCGGTCCGACTTGGACCATTGACAAAGTCACACTGACTTTGTCAATGGTCCAAGTCGGACCGAAACGTCGTCGTAAGCTTCTGTCTTTTATGTGCGGGTTATTTGTGTAGACTACACATACTCTACCTTTCCCTAAAACTTTGTTCCTCTGTAATCCTACGTTCTGCCTTACCCTTATTTATTTCAATAATAATTCTATTCTATACTTTACCCAGTACAGTGGACCCTCGACCAACGATGGCATTGATTAACGATAAATCCGACCAGCGATACATTTTACCACAAAAATTTTGCCTCTACTAGCGCTAAAAAACTCTACCAACACTATTCGTTCCGTCTGAGACGTGTCCATTTCTGGCCAGTGTTTACAAGCCAGCCAGCCACCACGGTCGCTTCCAAGCATACAATCGGAACATTTCATATTATCACAGCCTTTTTAGTGATTGCACCTGCAAAATAAGTCACCATGGGCCCCAAGAAAGCTTCTAGTGCCAACCCTATAGCAAAAAGGGTGAGAATTACTATGGATATGAAGAAAGAGATCATTGTTAAGTATGAAAGTGGAGTGCGTGTCTCCGAGCTGGCCAGGTTGTACACAAAACCCCAATCAACCATCGCTACTATTGTGGCCAAGAAAACGGCAATCAAGGAAGCTGTTCTTGCCAAAGGTGCAACTATGTTTTCGAAACTGAGATCGCAAGTGATAGAAGATGTTGAGAGACTGTTATTGGTGTGGATAAACGAAAAACAGATAGCAGGAGATAGCATCTCTCAAGCGATCATATGTGAAAAGGCTAGGAAGTTGCATGAGGATTTAATTAGAAAAATGCCAGCAACTAGTGGTGATGCGAGTGAATTTAAGGCCAGCAAAGGTTGGTTTGAGAAATTTAAGAATCGTAGTGGCATACATAGTGTGGTAAGGCATGGCGAGGCTGCCAGTTTGGACCAAAAAGCAGCTGAAAAATATGTGCAGGAATTCAAGGAGCACATAGACAGTGAAGAATTGAAACCTGAAGAAGTGTTTAATTGTGACACTGACAATGTTGTTAAATACTTTAGGAATGTCATAAAGGAACGGGAGGTACAGGCCTCTATGGACAGATATGTTGTGCGACAGAGGTCCAGTGACTCAAGCTGGTCCTAGTGGCATTAAAAGAAGAAGGGAAGTAACCCCGAAAAAGGACTTGCCACCTCAAGTCCTAATGGAAGGGGATTCCCCTTCTAAACATTAACACCAACACACTCCCATCCTATCAATCATCACCAGATCTTCAATAAAGTTAAGTGTCATGTAACTCTGCATGTCTTCTTCAGTTTGTGTGTATTTAAATTAATATTTCACGTGGTAAAAAAACTTTTTCAATACTTTTGGGTCTCTTGCACGGATTAATTTGATTTCCATTATTTCTTATGGGGAAAATTAACTCTACTAACGATAATTTCGATTAACGATGAGCTCTCAGGAACGGATTAATATCGCTGGTCAAGGGTCCAATGTATACTCAACAGACATTCCTCTATAATTTTTAAATACTCTCTTGTCTCCTTTTCCTCAGTATAAAGATACTAAGCATGCTTGGAGAAATTACCATCAAACCTCTTGACAAGTTCCTAAAGTCTGTTGCAGATCAGCCAGGTCTGGACTACCAGCACATGGCACCAACAGCCTGATTGATAAGATCGACAACAAGGAGGTCTACTTTGGGATTGGAATGCGGAGGTATTGACCCCAAAATCGATGCAAGGTAAATGCTCAGCCAATCTTTGGTACCATTACTTCATGTTTTTGCTTTTAACAGACTGGCTGTCTCGCACCAAGGCAGGGTGACCCGAAAAAGAAAAAACACTTTCACCATCACTTGCTCTACTGTCTTGCCAGAGGCATGCTGACACTACAGTTCAAAACTGCAAATATCCCCACCCCGCCTTCACATTGCAGGCACTATACTTCCCACCTCCGGGACTCAAATCAGGCTAACCAATTTCCCTGAATCCCTTTATAAATGTTATGCTGCTCACACTCCAACAGCACATCAAGTCAAAAACCACTTCTCTTCACTCACTCCTAACATGGTTACACATTCATTCTGAAAGTCTAAGCTCCTTGTACACAAAACCCCCCTTTACCCACTCCCTCCAACCTTCCTTAGGATTACCCTTACCCTGCCTTCCCTCCACTACAGATTTGCAAGTCCTCCTATTTTGTTCCATCCTCTCTTCAGCCCTCTGGATAATACTTTTAAAACCCTGCACCTCCTCCTAATCTCCAAGCCAGGAATTCTCTGCATAATATTCACACCACACATTGCCCTCAGACACGACATCTCCACTGCCTCCAGCCGCCTCCTTGCTTCAACATTCATACCCATATATGAGTTTTGGTACCACTGTATTCCCACACATACACATTTCTGCCTACATGCATTTTTTTTTTTAAAAAGTCGGCCATCTCCCACCGAGGCAGGGTGACCCAAAAAGAAAAAATCCCCAAAAAGAAAATACTTTCACCATCATTCAACACTTTCACCTCCCTCACACAATCACTTTTTGCAGAGGTGCTCAGAATACAACAGTTTAAAAGCATATACGTATAAAGATACACAACATATCCCTCCAATCTGCCAATATCCCAAACCCCTCCTTTAAAGTGCAGGCATTGTACTTCCCATTTCCAGAACTCAAGTCTGGCTATATAAATAACCGGTTTCCCTGAATCCCTTCAATCCATGGATACATTGAACAAATACACCAACCAGACCAAATTATATCACCACCTGCTGTTAACATATCAAGTCTTAACCCCTGTCTGTCCCAGCTACATTACTCCATCATTCTACCCACTGTCCCAGCTGCTTGACTATCATTCTACCCACTGTCCCAGCTGCTTGACTATCATTCTACCCACTGTCCCAGCTGCTGAATCATTTACCCATGTCCAGCTGCTTGACTATCATTCTACCCACTGTCCCAGCTGCTTGACTATCATTCTACCCACTGTCCCAGCTGCTTGACTATCATTCTACCCACTGTCCCAGCTGCTTGACTATCATTCTACCCACTGTCCCAGCTGCTTGACTATCATTCTACCCACTGTCCCAGCTGCTTGACTATCATTCTACCCACTGTCCCAGCTGCTTGACTATCATTCTACCCACTGTCCCAGCTGCTTGACTATCACTCTACCCACTGTCTCATGCACTTGACTATCACTTACCACTGTCCCAGCTGCTTGACTATCACTCTAACCACTGTCTCATACACTTCACCCACACTTACCTCTAGCCCTTCTCTCCTGCAACCATTATTCCTCCTTGCTAAATTAATAACATTCACCAAAACCTCAAAGCATTCTATCTTTCTAGCAGCCAGAATGTGAGAATAAGTGTGCTGAATGATAGTACAAGCCCAGTGAACAATACCTGTTCTCACAATAATGCTAATGCCTAAAGTATTTGGAAAGAGACACTGCGAACACCAGGACTTTATTTTTAACACTTCAGCCATCTCCCATGGAGGTAGGGTGACCCAACAACAAAGAAAACACTTCCACTGTCACTCATGCAATCACTGTCTTGCCAGAAGGGTGTCGAAATCACACTAGTTAGATGACCCTCCAATGCTGCAACATCCACCACCCCTTCAGAGTGCAAGCACTAAATGTACATCTTGAATGACTAAGGTCCCAGGATGTGAAGGTTTCCAAAAGAATGTCCTAGAGTAGCATTTTGTGTTTTCCAATAGTTGTATGTTGCATAACTCAATAAGCACCACCTAAAGCACCTTGCTCAGCCAGGGATTGTGGGGTTTATGTTAAACTGCACCTGTTAGCACCAATAGCCTGATTGAGCAGGATATCAACAGAGAACCATGGTCCCTGAATCAACAAGCTGGCAGAAAATTCATTACAAAAACAATGGTCTACGCACCCAAAAATTTCCGCAAGTTCTTCACTGGGACTGTTCTTTCGGCCTGCTAGCAAGGCATATAGTTTCTGTAGACCAGAGGTAACCACAGTCAGTGGGTTGTTGCTGACAGTGGGACGATCTATCGTGTACCGACGACCCGTGATTGGTGTTTGTGGCACTAGATGATGATCGCCCTCAAATGACTGCAAGAAAATATTAAGTCTTAAAATAATTTTTTTTTTAAGTGGAATTATAGTCAATACCATGATCGCGCTCAGCAGTCATGAACACGGAGTTCCATCCAACACCAAGCATGAGCAACTAAACTGTCCCTAGACTTAAGCTGTTCAATTTATTCTCTACCGACTCATTTTTTAAATTCCAAATTGATTTAGGGGCAAAGATGAATGTCCATCTGAAGGCATAAGGATGATGAAAATGTGAAGAGTGCATTTAGAAAGCCTGTACAAGCAACAGCCAGAGGGAGTCAGTTGTGTACAACTTGCAACCTATCTAATCAAATTTTAAATTATCACAACTTTCTTTGCACTAAGTGAATTACATCTATCAGTAACAGACATTCCTACCTACTGGCAGATTTACCAGTTAGTTGCATCGCCTAAAATGAGCTACATTTATGTGAAACATCACTAAGATATGCACCAGTATACAAGCGATTATTCTAGATCTGCTAAATCCTAATCAGAGCTTAAGAGGTTCTTACATTCAGAACTGTCAGCAAAGTGTTCCTTGCAAAGTTAACTTAAATGGTTAACAATTCGAAATGAACAATGTTCAGGAATGATTGACATTAATAAATTTATTTAGGTACAGCTATATATAATATAGCTACACAAATTATCATCGAGACACTTATGCAACATATGGGAATCTTCATTGAAGAAACGTTTCGCCACACAGTGGCTTCATCAGTCCAATACAAAGTAGAAATGGGTAAGGAGAGGAGTAGTTTGAGGTAATCAGTCCCTCAACCTGGAATCGATGTGTTCAGTCCATCATTCTTGTAGGAAGTACAGCATAGGGCCAGAGAGGTGGCTTATATACTGCAGTCAGAAGAGTCGAAGCAGGAGGAGGCAGGATCACAGTGGGACCTGCCACTAGTGTAAGTAGGTCGTTGCCCGAAGGTTGGACAAGCGTTGAAGTCTTTGTACCAAGATCCCATGATGTTGCAGTGTCTGACAGATGTGATGAATGGTTTTGAAAACCAACAAGTTAAAGAACTGAGACACTTGTCGGTTTTCAAAACCATTCATCACACAAATTATCGTACATAGCAACATGTTGGTAAATTACCAAGAAGAATCCAAAGTAAGTCAGAAAAGTGACATTTCTATTGGGATCCATTATTTTCATCACTCATACGAGTCCCATACAATACGTGGACAGGACCTGACTGGCCGTGTTCTCTTTCTATTCAGTGTCTTGATACCTGTAAGTGGATGTGGTTACAGCTACAACTGCATACTGATTTGTGATTTTTTTATTCTTTTTAAAAATTTTACTTATGTTTTTAAGTTTACTGATTTTACAATTTAATACAAGTACATTTGTACTGTAACATGACAAGACATATGGTGTGCAAATGGCGGCTTGTGTGTATAACTACCATATACTGCAATTCTACTTTTGCTTTTTATATGATAATGTTCTCTTAATATCAGGATTGTTTGAGGCCAGTAGAAGTATTCTTACGGGAGGTTTGATGGTAAACTAGTGAATCAGCCTACTGATACTAACATAGTTCATCCCACTCGATCGCCTGGTTTACCTTAGCTTACCGTTGCTAAGAGCAAACAAATTTTTATGATTATTTTTTATTTACAGCGTCTCCTCACTTAAACAGAGTTCTGTTCTTAAGACCATGATGGTAAACGAATTCGTCGTTAAGCGAGGAGCATACTATATGGTAGTTGATTTGTGTCTACCATCTTTGATACTGTTTTAATGTCACCTTTGCACTATTTACAACATTTCTAGTACATTTTTAAAAGTTTATACAGTAGTGTACTGTATATTGTAATAAAAAGAATAGAGGAAATAGCTCTAATATACATTATTTAGGTATGCATACTGATCAGATAGCCCGTCGTAAGTCTGACTCATCAGTAAGCGAGTACAGTGCTAAGTGAGGAGAGGCTGTATTCAATATTTCATACAAAACAGTTTACATAATTCATCACTCGGTCATATACAGGAGCTAAGATTACCACATAGCATTGAAAAAACTTTCTACAATTAGGTCGAGGACTGAGTAATACTGGTGTGACTTGGACCTGCCTAGCATGGGCCACTGGGCTGCCACACTGCTCCTTTTTTATGTCCTTGTGTAACCTTTGGCATCCAAGACAATGGGTAAATTCCCGAGATATTTTTGAAAGAGAAAAAAGAAAAGAGAAAACAAGAAAGGAGAGAGAAAACGAGAAAGAAAACGAGAATGAGAAAAAAAGAAAAAAAGGGAAAGAAAAAAAAGAAAAAAAAAGAAAAAAGATAGAAAAAAGGGAAAGAAAAAGAAAAAAAAAAAAGAAAAAAAGAGAGAAAAAAGAAAAAAAGAAAAAAAGAGTAAAAAAAAAAAAGAAAGAAAAAAGAAAAAAAAAAAAAGAAAAAAAGAGAAAAAGAAAGAAAAAAGAAAAAAGAGAAAAAGAGGAAAAGAGAAAAAGAAAAGAGAAAATAGAGAAAAAGAGAAAGAGAAAAAGAGAAAGAGAAAAAGAGAGAAGAGAAAAAAAGAGAGAAAAGAGAAAGAGAAAGAGAAAGAAAGAGAAGAAGAGAGAAAAGAGAAGAAAAGAGAGAAAAAGAGAGAAAAAGAGAGAAAAAAGAAAGAGAGAAAAAGAGAGAAATAAGAGAGAAAAATAGAGAGAAAAAAAAGAAAAAAAAGAAAAAGGAAGAGAAAAAGAGAAGAAAAAGAGGGAAAAAAAGAGAAAAAAAAGAAGAAAAGAGAGAAAAAGAGAAAGAAAAAAGAGAAAAAGAGAAAAAAGAGAAAGAAAAAGAGAAGAAAAAAGAAAAGAGAAAAAAAAGAAAAAAAGAAAAGAAAAGAAAAAAGAAAAGAGAAAAAAGAGAAAGAGAGAAAAGAGAGAAAAAAAAGAGAAAAAAGAGAAAAGAAAAAAAAGAGAAAAGAAAGAGAAAAGAGAAAGAGAAAGAGAGAAAAGAAAAAGAGAAAGAAAGAGAAAAAGAGAAGAGAAGAGAGAAAGAGAAAGGAAGAGAGAGAAAAAAAAAAGAAAAGAGAGAAAAGAAAAGGAAGAAAAAAGAAAGAGAAAACGAAAAGAAATGAAGAAAGAGAGAAAAGAAAAAAAGAGAGAAAAGAAAAAAAAGAAAAAGAAAAGAAAAAAAGAGAAGTGAGAAAAAAGAGAAAGAGAGAAAAGAGAAAGAAAAGAGAGAAAGAGAAGAGAAAGAGAGAAAGAGAAGAAAAGAGAAAAAGAGAAAAAGAGAAAAGAAAAGAAGAAAAAAAAGAGAAGAAAAGAGAAAAGAGAAAAGAGAAAAGAGAAAAAGAGAGAAAAGAGAGAAAGAGAAAAAGAGAAAAAGAGAAAAAAGAAGAAAGAAAAGAGAGAAAAAGGAGAAAAGAGAAAAGAGAAAAAGAGAGAGAAAAGGAGAAAAGAGAGAAAAAGAGGAAAGAGAAAAGGAGGAAGAAAAGAGTAGAAATAAGAGAGAAAAAGAGAGAGATAAAAGAGAGAGAAGAAAGAGGAGAGAGAAAAAGAGAGAAAAGCGAGAAAGAGAAAAAGAGAGAAAGAGAGAGAAGGAGAGAGAAAGAGAAACAGAAGAGAAAAAAGAAAAAAGAGAAAAAAGAAAAAGAGAAAAAGAAAGAGAGAAAGAGAAGGAGAGAGAAAAAAGAGAGAAAAGAGAAAAAGAGAGGGAAAAGAGAGGAAAAGGATAAAAGAGAAAAGATAGAGAAGAGACAAGGAGATGCCGCGAGCTGAGCTACAAAGAGGAGAGCAGGAACAGTCGCTCTCCGGCGAACCCGTCGCAGCGCTAGACGACGATCACTCCAGGTTAGGCTCGAAGAACAGACTGGCGCTGAGTGCGCGTACCGACTAAAGGCGAGGCGAACAGACGCGAAAGAGACGCGGCCGCAGACGCGCCCTAGACGAACCCGACTCGCTCGGCCGTGCTGGAAGGGCGGGACGAGAAAAAAAGAGAAAAAAAGGAGAAAAAGGAAAAAGAAGAAAAAAAAGAGAAAAAAAAAGGGAAAGGAAAAGAGAAAAAGAAAAAAAAAGGAAAAGAGAGGGAAAAGGGGAAGAAAAGAGAGAAAAGAAAAAGAGAAAAAGAAAAAGGGAAAAAAAAAAGAGAGAAAAAAGGAGAAAAAAAAGAGAAAAAGAAAGGAAGAAAAAAAAGGAGGGGAAAAGGGGAGGAGGGGGGGGAAAAAAGGAGGGGGGGGGGGGGGGGGGGGGGGGGGGGGGGGAAAAAAAAAAAAAAGGGGGGGGGGGGGGGGGGGGGGGGGGGAAAAAAAAAAAAAAAAAAAAAAAAAAAAAAGGGGGGGGGGGGGGGGCCCGGGGCCCCCCCCCCCCGGGGGGGGGGGTTTTTTGGGGGGGGGGGGTTTTTTGGGGGGGGGGGGCCCGCCCCCCCCCCCCCCGGGGGGGGGGGGGGCCCCCCCCCCCGGGGGGGGGGCCCCCCCCCCCCCCCCGGGGGGGGGGGGGGGGGGTTTTTTTTTGGGGGGGGTTTTTTTTTTTGGGGGGGGGGGGGGGGGTTTTTTTTTTTTTTCCCCCCCCCCCCCCCCCCCTTTTTCCCCCCCCCCCCCCCCCCCCCCCCCCCCCTTTTTTTTCCCCCCCCCCGGGGGGCCCCCCCCCCCCCCCCCCCCCCCCCCCCCCCCCCCCCCCCCCCCCCCCCCCCCCCCCCCCCCCGGGGGGGGGGGGGGGGGGGGGGCCCCCCCCCCCCCCCCCCCCCCCCCCCCCCCCCCCCCCCCCCCCCCCAAAAAAAAAAGGGGGGGGGGAGTTTGAAAAAGGGGGGGTTGGGGGGGGGGGGGGGGCCCCCCCGGGTTTTTTTGGGGGGGAAATTTAGGGGGGGGGGAAAAAATTTGGGGGGGGAAAAAACCCCCCCGGGGGGGGAGGGGGGGCCCCCCCCGGGGTTTGGGGGGCCCCCCCTTTGGGGGGGAAAAAAAAAGGGGGGGGGGGGGGGGAGGGGGGGGAAAGGGGGGGGAAAAAAAGGGGGAACCCGGGCCCCCATAAAAAAACGGGGGGGGGGGGGGTTACCCCCCCCCCCCCCCCGGGGGGGCGGGAAAAAAAAAAAAAAAGGGCAAAGGGGCCCCCCGGGGGGTTCGGGGAAATTCCCCCCCCGGGGGGCCCCCCCCCCAGATTTTAAAAAAAAAAAAACCCCCCCCCCCTTTTGGGGGTTTTTTTTTTTTGGGGGGAAATCCCCCTTTTTTGGGGGGGGGGGGGTTGGGTTCCCGGGCCCCCCCCGGGGGCCCCCTTGGGAAAGGGGGGGTGTTTTGGGGGGGTTTGGGGGGGGAAAGGGTTAGGGGGTTTGGGGGTTTCCCCCCCCCCCCCCCCGGGGCTCCCCCCCGCCGAAAAAGGTTTGGGGAAAAGGGAAAAAGGGGGGAAAAGGGGGGGGCCCCCCCCGGGGGGTTTTTTACCCCCCCCCAGGGGGGGGGGGGGGGGGGGGGGCGGGGGTTGGGGGGGGGGGGGAAAAAAAAAAAACCCCCTGGGGGGGGGGGGGTTTTTTTTGGGGGGGAAAAGGGGGAAAAGGGGCCCCCCCCCCCCCCCGGGGGGGAGGGGGCCCCCGGGGGGGAAAAAAAAAAAAGGGGGGGGGGCCCCCGCCCCCGGGGGGGAAAGGAAAAAAAAGCTTAGCAGAATCGGTGGGTAAATCCAACTATTGAACATAGACCACCTCGTTAGAGCAAATTTTGGGATTTTTTTGGGTTTTAGCTGGAAAGCTCTCGGGCCTTAAATTCCCTCGCGTCTTTGCGATCCCCATTTAGCGTTTTTAAGTGGATCATTGCCTTTGTTTCCAAAAAATGACAAGGTTAATATACCAGGGTATTTTATTAGTCATCATCCAGGCAGATATTTTCTGCAATTCGGCATTGATAGTGTTGGAGTGTATGATTGGGTTTGGGTGGGAGAAGACGTACATATGTACAGTGGACCCCCGCATACCGTCGCCATCACATAACGTACAATCCGCATACCGCTCGCTTTTATCGCAAAAATTTTGCCTCGCATACCGCTCAAAAACCCACTCACTGCTCTTCGTCCGAGACGCGTCCAATGTGCGCCCTTAGCCAGCCTCACATGTGTCGCTGGTGGCAATGTTTACCAGCCTGCCTCCGCGGTAACATCCAAGCATACAATCGGAACATTTCGTATTATTACATTGTTTTTGGTGATTTTATCTGCCAAATAAGTGACCATGGGCCCCAAGAAACTCCCAGACCGTAAGCCTATGAAAGACAGGCTTACTCTGTTATGTGTTCCAATGCTACTGGTGATTGCAAAGTGAAGCCTTTATTAGTGTATCACTCTGAAACTCCCAGACCGTTCAGGCAAAAGAATGTCCTCAAGGAGAATTTGTGTGTGCTGTGGAGGGCAAACAGTAAGGCATGGGTCACTAGGCTTTTCTTGACTGGTTACACCATGCATTGCCCCCAATGGAAAGATTACCTAACTAAAAGAAATTAGAACTTAAGTGGCCTGTTAGACAATGCCCCTGGTCATCCTACAGACTGGCAAGCGACTTTATGGGGACCATGAAATTCATTAAGGTGAAGTTTTGCCCCTAATACCACTCCTCCTGCAAGGCCCATGGACCAGCAGGTTATGCAAACTTCAAAAACCTGTACACAAAAGCTCTGTTTGAAAGGGGCTTGTAGTGACCTCAGAAACTCAACTGACTAAGAGAGTTTTGGAGAGAGCACTTTAATATCCTCAATTGTGTAAACCTTAAAAGGTAAGGCTTGGGAGGAGTGACTAAGAAGACCTTGAACTCTGCTTGGAAGAAACTGTGGCCAGAATGTGTAGACCCAAAAAGGGGTTTTGAAGGGTTTGAGGCTAACCCTGAGAGGATTATGCCAGTTGAGGAATCCATTGTGGCATTGGAAAAATCCTTGGGGTTGGAGGTTAGTGGGGAGGATGTGGAAGAGTTGGTGGGGGAGGACAAGAAAACTAACCAATGATGAGCTGATAGATCAACTTCAACAGCAAGAGGCCAGACCTGAGGAAACTGGTTCCCAAAGGGGGGGAGAGAGAAATTGAAGAAGTTGCCTACTACAAAGATTAAGGAAATCTGTGCAAAGTGGCTTGAAGTGCAAACCTTCATGGATGAAAATCACCTCACGCAGCTATTTCAACCCGTGTTGGCACCTGTACACTGACAAATGTTGTAAACACTTTAGGGAGTCATAAAGGAACGAGAGGTAAAAGGCCACTATGGACAGATATGTTGTGCGAAAGAAGTCCAGTGACTCTGAAGCTGGTCCTAGTGGCATTAAAAGAAGAAGGGAAGTAACCCCAGAAAAGGACTCGACACCTCAAGTCTTAATGGAAGGGGATTCCCCTTCTAAACACTAACACACTCTCTCCCCTCCTCCCATCCCATCAATCACCACCAGATCTTCAATAAAAGTAAGTGTCATGTAATTGTGCATGCCTTTTTCAGTTTGTGTGTATTAAAATTAACATTTCATGTGGTAAAATTTTTTTTTTTTTCATTCTTTTGGGTGTCTTGCACGGATTAATTTGATTTCCATTATTTCTTATGGGGAAAATTCATTCGCATACCGATCATTTCGCATAACAAAGAGCCCTCTTGCATGGATTAAAGTCGCTATGCGGGGGTCCACTGTAGTGTCATCTGCAAATAATATGGATTTGAGTAGCTGTGATGCATTCGGTAGATCATTTGTGTAGATGAGAAAGAGGAGTGGTTTAAGGACACTTCCTTGTGGGACTCCTACTGTGATTGGTTGGGTGGAAGAGTTTGCACCATTTGCATACACATATTTTGTTTTGCTACTAAGGTATGACTTGAGGTAGTTGGAGTGGCCTCTGATACCATAGTGCGTTAATTTAGAGTACAGCAGTTCATGGTCAACTGTATCGAAAGCTTTATATAAATCAATGAAAATGACCAGCGGGACTTGTTTTTGAGTGCGGCATATATTAGTTCTAGCATGTGTGATAGCATCATATGTGCTTTTATTATTCCCAAATCCAAACTGACAAGGGTGTAATATGTTGTGCGAGACGAGGTAGGAATAGATCCGTCTATGAATTAATTTTTCAAAGATTTTAGAGACCAGTGGTAAGTTAGAATTGGTCTATAGTTATTAAAGTTAGCTTGGTCACCTCCTTTATGGATCGGAGTGACCCTCGCTACTTTGAGGACTGTTGGGAAGATAGACGATTCAATGGATTTGTTAACGAGTGTTGCAATAACTGGTGACAATACTTGAGAAGCTTTTTGATACATAAAACCAGGCAAGTTGTTTATGTCTCCTGCCTTGTTTTTAAGGGTGTTGATAATGAGTGAGACTTCTAGTGGGTTGGTTGGAGCTAGGAATAGTGTATTTGAGTAGGTCCCTATGAGAGTCTGATGGAAGGGTGTTTGAGCTTGGCATTTTCTTCACCACATTTTTTCCTATGGTGAAGAAAACATTGAGTGTTTGCTGTTTCAGTTGGTGCGAGTAGGGGTTCGTCTGATTTTGTTAGCTTGATTGTTTTGTTTTTGGATAACTTTTTAATTCCAAGAATTTCAGATAGAGTTTTCCAGGTTTCTTCATATCACCTTTGATGTTATGTAATCTATTTTCATAATAAAATTTTTTAGACCTTCTTATCAGGCTGGTAAGAGCTGACGAGTAGCGTTCAGACTGTTCCCTAGTTATTTGACCAATTCTACACTATTTTTCATATTTGTGCTTTGTGTTAATGGATTTGAGGATGCTTGGTGTTAGCCAGGGATTATTCAGTCTCTTTGCTGTGATCTGTTAGTTTTTTGGGGGGCAATGTTTGTTATAGAGGCTTTGGGCTTTTTTTTTTAGAAAATTATTTATACATTCATTCATATCTGTACATATTTTGAGCTCATTTTGCCAACTGATGTTATTCATAGCTGCTACAAAGTTGTTAACTGCTGTCTCGTTATGTAGTGTGAAGGTTACTTTAGAAACGTCTTGTGGCAATTTACCTAGATTAGTTATGAGAAATGTTGGGTAGTGGTCTGTAGTGTTGTCTGTGATTATGCTTGATTTTAAAGAGGATATGGTGTTAGTCCAGATGTGGTCTATTAAGGAGATACAGTGGACCCCCGCATACCGATTTTAATCCGTGCAAGAGGGCTCATTGGTATGCGAAATAACCGGTATGCGAATGAATTTTCCCCATAAGAAATAATGGAAATCAAATTAATCCGTGCAAGACACCCAAAAGTATGAAAAAAAAAAATTTACCACGTGAAATATACATTTTCCTACACACAAAGAGAAGGATACATGCACAATAGTAGAGTAGTACATGCACAGTATATATTGTGCATGTACTAGTCTACTAAATGAAGAATAAATGACACTTACCTTTATTGAAGATGCAGCAATGACTGATGAGACACTGTGTCCTCGGAGTGCCTTTTCCTCCTGAGTACTGTAGGTCCTGTTTGGTATTTTCTTCCAGAACAGACCTTATCACACTGTGTATGCCACTACGATTCTTGAATCTCTCAAACCAACCTTTGCTGGCTTTAAATTCACCAATATGAGCACTAGTTCCAGGCATTTTTCCCTGTTCACCTGGGTGTTAGTCGACTGGTGTGGGTTGCATCCTGGGAGACAAGATTAAGGACCCCAATGGAAATAAGTTAGACAGTCTTCGATGACACTGACTTTTTTGGGTTATCCTGGGTGGCAAATCCTCTGGGGTTAATTGTTTCTTGGTATTCTCAATAAGCCACACCAACAACAGTGCTACAGCAGCAGCAGCAGCAGACGATGCTACAGCAGCAGCAGCAGCAGACGATGCTACAGCAGCAGCAGCAGCTGACAGTGCTACAGCAGCAGCAGACGATGCTACAGCAGCAGCAGACGATGCTACAGCAGCAGCAGACGATGCTACAGCAGCAGCTGACAGTGCTACAGCAGCAGCAGACGATGCTACAGCAGCAGCAGACGATGCTACAGCAGCAGCAGACGATGCTACAGCAGCAGCAGACGATGCTACAGCAGCAGCAGACGATGCTACAGCAGCAGCAGACGATGCTACAGCAGCAGCAGACGATGCTACAGCAGCAGCAGACGATGCTACAGCAGCAGCAGACGATGCTACAGCAGCAGCAGCAGCCGACAGTGCAGCAGCAGCAGCTGTACCACCAATAGTAGCGATGGTTGATTGGGGTTTATTATACAACCTGGCCAGCTCGGAGACACGCACTCCACTTTCATACTTATCAATGATCTTTTTCTTCATCTCTATAGTAATTCTCACCCTTATTGCTGTAGGGTTGGCACTAGAAGCTTTCTTGGGGCCCATGGTCACTTATTTTCCAGATAAAATCACCAAAAACACTGTAATAATACGAAATGTTACGATTGTATGCTTGGATGCTACCGCGGAGGCTGGCTGGTAAACAATGCCACCGGCGGAACATGTGAGGCTGGCTAAGGCGCACATTGGACGCGTCTCGGACGAACAGCGGTGAGCGGGTTTTTAAGCGGTATGCGAGGCAAAATTTTTGCGATTAAAGCAAGCGGTATGCGGATTAATCGTTATGTGATGCCAACGGTATGCGGGGGTCCACTGTACTTGTCTCGGTGATTCTTGTAGGTTTAGATATGGCTGGTAGCAACAGGCAGTTGCTCATAGTGTTTGTGAATTGGTTACTTGTGGGTCCTGGTCGTGGAGTATGTTTATGTTGAAATCTCCTGTTAGTAGTAGGTGGTCTTTATTCAGGTGTGCATCAGTAATAATGTTTCCTAGTTTTTCACTGAAGTGGTAAGTGTTTGACTGTGGTATTCCGTCGATGTTTGTAACTGCGAGGGGGTTTTTGCAGGTCTTTCGATTTAAATTTGGCTACGATATATTCTCCATGTTCATCCCTTGTGCAAGATTTTTGGATACATTCGAGTTGATTTGAGTAGTATATTGCTGTTCCTCCCCCTTGCTGGTCTGTTCTACAGTTGTGTATGACCATGTAGCCAGGAATGCTATAGACATCTGTAATATCAGGCTTAAGCCAGGTTTCTGTGAGTGTGATGATTAATATATTGGAATGAAGGGAATTGAGTAATGCTGTGAGGTCATCATAATGTTTGCTCAAGGATCTGACATTGTAGTTAAAGATGGTTATGTTATTGTTTGCACTGAGTAATGTCTTTGCTTGGTCTGCTGTGTAGTAATTACAGTTGCTGTTTGATTTGTGTAATTCATTTAGTAAAAAGTTTACATCAGGATCTATGCCTGTAGTCATAAGGCGAGAGTAACTCTACAAACTAGATTTTGAGTAAAATATTATAAGACTTGTATTGATCTACAACTAGACTTAGGAATAAGACTAATTATTCTAAAACTTGTAAAAATATAAAAGAACTAGGGATTATTATAGAATAGATAATTCAGCTATACACTTAAGCATTAAATAGCACCTTAATTATTTTAACAAATGTGAGTTTATGAACTATAGTAGATATTTACAGCTAAAATAAAGGAGCTAGTGAATATAATAAAAGAATGAA
Source organism: Cherax quadricarinatus (assembly GCF_026875155.1). Taxonomy (NCBI): domain Eukaryota; kingdom Metazoa; phylum Arthropoda; class Malacostraca; order Decapoda; family Parastacidae; genus Cherax; species Cherax quadricarinatus. The sequence goes on from NC_069438.1 coordinate 8,064,687, forward strand.
TTAAAAACAAAAACAGTAGCACCTGAGATAGTCAATAGCACCTGGAGTATTTTAATAAATGTGACTACACGACTATATTCAAAATGGGAATTGACACAGTTACTTTTTGCTGATGATACTGTGTTTATGGGAGATTCTAAAGAAAAATTGCAAAGGTTAGTGGATGAGTTTGGGAATGTGTGTAAAGGTAGAAAGTTGAAAGTGAACACAGAAAAGAGTAAGGTGATGAGGGTGTCAAATGATTTAGATAAAGAAAAATTGGATGTCAAATTGGGGAGGAGGAGTATGGAAGAAGTGAATGTTTTCAGATACTTGGGAGTTGACATGTCGGCGGATGGATTTATGAAGGATGAGGTTAATCATAGAATGATGAGGGAAAAAAGGCTGAGTGGTGCGTTGAGGTATATGTGGAGTCAAAAAACGTTATCTATGGAGGCAAAGAAGGGAATGTATGAAAGTATAGTAGTACCAACACTCTTATATGGTGTGAAGCTTGGGTGGTAAATGCAGCAGCGAGGAGATGGTTGTAGGCAGTGGAGATGTCCTGTTTAAGGGCAATGTGTGATGTAAATATTATGCAGAAAATTCGGAGTGTGGAAATTAGGAGAAGGTGTGGAGTTAACAAAAGTATTAGTCAGAGGGCAGAAGAGGGGTTGTTGAGGTGGTTTGGTCATTTAGAGAGAATGGATCAAAGTAGAATGACATGGAAAGCATATAAATCTATAGGGGAAGGAAGGCGGGGTAGGGGTCGTCCTCGAAAGGGTTGGAGAGAGGGGGTAAAGGTGGTTTTGTGGGCAAGGGGCTTGGACTTCCAGCAAGCGTGCGTGAGCGTGTTTGATAGGAGTGAATGGAGACGAATGGTACTTGGGACCTGACGATCTGTTGGAGTGTGAGCAGGGTAATATTTAGTGAAGGGATTCAGGGAAACCGGTTATTTTCATATAGTCGGACTTGAGTCCTGGAAATGGGAAGTACAATGCCTGCACTTTAAAGGAGGGGTTTGGGATATTGGCAGTTTGGAGGGATATGTTTAGTATCTTTATATGTGTATGCTTCTAAACTGTTGTATTCTGAGCACCTCCGCAAAAACAGCTATAATGTGCAAGTGTGGTGAAAGTGTTGAATGATGATGAAAGTATTTTCTTTTTGGGGATTTTCTTTCTTTTTTTTGGGTCACCCTGCCTCGGTGGGAGATGGCCGACTTGTTGGGAAAAAAACAAAACAAAAAAAAATAATGGACAAGAGGGAAAAAAATATTATAACACTGTTGGGAGAACTATGCATTAACTACACTGTCGGGAGAACTATGCATTAAGTACACTGTTGGGAGAACTATGCATTAACTACACTGTCAGGAGAATTATGCATAACTACACTAAGGAGAACTGTACATTATTTGCTTTGTGGGGAGGACACCATACATTAATTACTCAATCTTTCATTATAAATGAAATTAAATAATCTAAGACTACCAGTGACTAGTTTTGATGGTTTATGTAGCCTTGCAGCTCAGCCTGAGGACAAAACCTAGTCTATCAGGCTACTGCAAGGTATTACCAAAATTATATGGCAATTATAAACTACTTACCTACATTACATTTAAAATTGCTTAAATTAGTCAAAACTAACTACATTAGTGTAACTGTAGCAGTGTGCTGCCCATCAGAACCTGGCTAATCAAGCTCAAGAGACATACCTGGCCTAAGTGGCGCTTGGCGTGCCTCATTGATGCAGCATCCAAGGGCGAGTCGTGATGAACGGTGTGTGTTGAAGGTGGCGACGCCCCTGCCACACCCTTACAACCTCATCCTCATTCAGAAACATCCTTTCATCAAACTCTCCATAACTCAGAAGGTACTCTTCGTAGGCATTCTTCACTTCTTTTACATTGTGGTCAAAGTTGGTTTGTTCCAAGAGGCCAGTGCCTTCTGCTCCACCTTTAAGTACCTACAAATAAGCATGTATATTGATAAAACAAATACAAATTATTAGGCCTAGGTAATAATTATTGCTAAGCAATAACCTACAAAGCCAATTACTGTGGTTGCTTCTTGTATCACCAATGTTCATGGGTAAGTGCTGAGCTGATAGGGGTCACATACTACCCAAGAAATGGCAGAAAATCAGATTTATGGTAATTCTAAAAAAGAGAAGGTATCTTAATGACTCCAGTGATCACTGGCCCTCAGAGCCCTGCACTCAGACCATCGCTTGTAAATTAAGCAAATATTACACGGCTAACAACTATTATTCCTTAAACTTTGGGATACCCGGGGAAAAAGTGCTTGTCCACCTATTTGTGGGTTGCAGGAGTTGAGTCACAGCTCCTGGCCCCATTTCATCTCTGGTTCCTACTAGGTCCATGCTACCTGCTCCATGAGCTTTATCATACCTCTTCCTAAAGCTATGTATGGATCCTACCTCCACTACATTACTCTCCAGATTGTTCCACTTCCTGACAACTCTGACTGAAGAAATACTACCTAAAATCTGGGTTTTCAGCTTCCAGTTGTGATCTCTTGTTGCTGCGTCCCATCTCTGAAACGCTCTGTCCCTATCCATCTTGTCAATTCCTCTCAGTATATGTTAAGTCGCCCCTATCCCAGCTGTCCTCCAGTGTCAAGTTGATTTCCCTTAACCTCTCCTCATAGGACATACCCCTTAGCTCCGGGACTAGTCTTGTTGCAAACATTTACACTTTCTCTAATTTCTTTGTGCGCCTGACCAGGTGTGGGTTCCATACTGGTGCTGCATACTCCAATATGGGCCTGATGTACGTGTACAGAATCTTCAACAATTCCACACTCAGGTGTCGAAACACACTAATGTTTGTCAGGTGCCCATATGCTGCAACAATTATTTGGTTGTGTGCCTCAGATGCGCTTGGTATTTACTCACCCCAAAGTCCTTTTCCTTGAGTGAGGTTTGCAGTCTTTGGCCCCCTAGCCTGTACTGTCTGTGGTCTTCATTGACCTTTCCCAATCATTATGACTTGGCACTTGGTGGGGTTAAACTCCAGCCTGTCCAGATCCCTTTACAGCCACACCAGATCCTCATCCACTTCAATTCTCTGCATTAGCTTCACACTGTCTGCAAACAGGGATATCTCGAAATCTATTCTTTCTGATATGTCATTCACATACCAGAAACACAGGACTTGGGACTGACCTTTGTGGAACCCCACTCATCACAAGCACCCGCTGACACCTCATTACATACCATCACGACGTTTCCTTCTTGTCAGGTATTCTGATCCATTGCAGTGCCTTTCCTGTTATTCCTGCCTGCTCCTCTAGCTTTTGTACTAATCTCTTGTAAGGAATGGTCAAAAGCCTTCTTACAGTCCAAGAAAAGGTATTCTACTCAGCCCTCTCTCTCCTGCTTTACCTCTATCACCTTGTCATAAAACTCCAGTAGGTTTGACACAGGATTTCCCATCCCAGAAACAGTGCTGGTTATTGTGTAGAAGCTCATTCCTTTCTAGGTGCTACACCAGTCTTTTCCTGATAAGCTTGCTCGCTTTCACTGTACGTGTGCACGCCTGTATGCGAGCAAGGGGGATGATTTTTTTTAGGGTGAAAAATTATAATGTTCTTAGTTTGATATTTTTTCTGAATCTAATAAAACTAAAATAAGTGGAATCCGATAAAAAAAATTACTGTTATGATGTGTTGGTAACATTGGCATTAAAGCACCAATTAGGGTTTATAGAATTTAGTTTTCTAAGCTAAATAAAACTCAATTTTTAATTTTCTTTTAAGAACTAGTTAACACTAGTTACTACATTTTGCAGTGAAAATATACTGTTTTCCAAAAATAATAATACAGCAAATTACTCAGAAAGCACAATGCACCGCACTAATAATGTATATACAGTAGGGCCCCACTTATTCGGCAGTTTAGGTTCCAGGCTGCCACCGCAAAGCAGACATTGCCGCAAAGCAGAACACTTTTTATCCACTAAAAAATGGATATAAATGCCAGATAAGTTTACACTAACATATTAACCCTTTCAGGGTTTCCGACGTACTAGTACGGCTTTCGCACCAGGGTTATTGATGTGCTAGTACGCCTAAATTCTAGCGCCTTCAAATCTAGTGAGGGTAAGCTGGTAGGCCTACATATGAAAAAATGGGTCTATGTGGTCAATGTGCACAGTATAAAAAAAATCCTGCAGCACACAGTGAATGAGAAAAAAAAAACTTTTTGGTTTAAAATAGCGACAGTGTACAGTGGACCCCCGACATTCGATGCATTTTAACCAAAAATTTCAGCCTCGACATTCAATGGAAAACCCGACATTCGATATGATTAGTACGAGACGTATCCACATGTGGCCTGAACTGCCCGTGTGTGCCAGTGTTTACAAGCCAGCCAGTGTGCACGCATCTAAGGACACATTCGGTACATTCCATATTATCCATATTATCACTGTTTTTGGTGCTTGCTTCTGCAAAATAAGTAACCATGGGCCCCAAGAAAGCTTCTAGTGCCAACCCTTCGAGAAAAAAGGGACTAATGACTATTGAAATGAAGAAAGAATTGCAAAGTACGAAAGTGGAGTGCGTGTGTCGGAATGCATGATGATTTGGTAAAGAAAATGCCTGCAACTAGTGGTGATGCGAGTGAATTTAAGGCCAGCAAAGGTTGGTTTGAAAGATTTAAGAATCGTAGCGGCATACAGTGTGGTAAGGCATGGTTAGGCTGCCAGTTCAAGTCCTAATGGAAGGGGATTCCCCTTCTAAACACTAACACCTAAACACTCTCCCCTCCTCCCATCCTATCAATCATCACCAGATCTTCATTAAAGGTAAGTGTCAATTATTCTATTGCTATTAATCTATTGTTATTGTTGTTACTGTAATTTTTCTATTGCATTAAACTTAATATTTCATGTGGTAAAAATTTTTTTTTCATACTTTTGGGTGTCTTGCACGGATTAACTTGATTTCCATTATTTCTTATGGGGAAAATTAATTCAACTTAAAATATTTTCGACATTTGACGAGCTCTCAGAACGGATTAATATTGAATGTCGGGGGTCCACTGTATTTTTGTATGGCATTTATGGTTGTATTCTAGTTTTCCTGATCTCATTTTATAGAATGGAAGACATATTACAGAAATTGAGGTGATTTTGATTGGTTTCATAATGAAAAGTACCTTGAAATTGAGCTCAAAGTAGCAGAAATGTTCGATTTTTACCAAAGTTCAAAAGTAAACAAATCATGCCAAGCATCCAATACACGTCAAATGGTGAGTCTAATATTCTTTCACAAGTGTGCTGATATTATTTATACCATTTCTACACTAATGCAGTGGTCTGCATAACAGTAAATCTTCTATTTTTCATGAGAATAAAAATTCAAAGTGGAAAGCAAGAGACATAAGAGGAGCCTGGAGATGTGACTAATGATCAGAGAAAATGTTATTTTAGTGCCAGGAATGTCTCTTGTTTATTCTGGACCTTATTTGGAAATTGGCATCTTCTGAAATTTGTGTGAAATTGGCAAAATTGTTAATTTCTGACCATTTTATTGGATAGATGAAATCAGTAAATGGGTGGTTTCTTATACTCCTTTGATAGAAAAAACGGAGTTCTAGCAAAGTAGATATGATTTTTGTCGACTAGTACACTGGAATTGGCCGAAAATAGGGCCCAAAGTGAGTGAAATCGTCAATGCGCAAACATCGTCGAGACCATTAACTTCGCGAGAGCATAATTCCCTAAGTTTTTCCCATCAAATTTCATACTTTTGGTGTCATTATGATCGGGAAAAGATTCTCTATCTTTTCATAAGAAAAAATAATTTTTTTTCTCCAAAAAATTTCCAACCCTGAGAACGAGTTTAGGAGAGGGCCTCTCGACCCTGAAAGGGTTAAGTTAGCAATAGAACTAGCCATTAAAAAACAACAAAAAGTAAAATACACACAGTGCACTCATTATTTACCTCAAAATATTTGTAGTCTTAATGTAGGGCAAAAGGCGAATAGTATTTATTGTAAGAAGCCAGTTGTGGATAGGTATGGTAGCCCTCCTGGCCACCCTAGCCACACATAACATACTAAGATGCTTAAAGCGCCCTAGAGTGATGAAATGCATATACGTACAGTGGAAGCTGTTTTCATTTGCCCTGGTTTTCATCGAATTCCGTTTTTGACTACTTTTTTCATCAAAATATTGGTCCCAGTTTTTGTTTCATCACCTCAGTCTTTGTCCGCCGTACCGAACATGTCCATCTGCCCGTGCCCACACAAAGCATCCCACGCATGCATTCCAAGTCAGCCTAGCTTCGTTTCTTCATTGAGGGAGCATTAACCATGCGCATTCATACGAATCATTTAAGAACATAAGAAGAAGAAGAAACACTACAACAGGCTGCTGACATGCAGAGCATGGTCCATGTACCCCCCCTGGAAGGTTTAGACCCCAATGATCCCCCCCCTGGCTTAGACAAGACCCCACCCAGTCTGGTCACCTCCACTCAAGGATGGGGCACTGCACCAGACCCAGCAGCACAAGCTCGTCAGGTCAACTCTCACCCACCCACAACCCACTCATTGTATTTATCTAACTATTTTTAAAACTACACAAATTTTAGCTCAATACTGTACTCAGGGTTTGTTCCACTCATCCACAACTATTACCAAACCAGTGTTTTCCTATATCCTTCCTGAATCGGAGTTTTTTGAACTTTAAACCATTGCTGCGAGGTCCTGTCTGGGTGAAAATTTTCAGCAGGTGTTGGCTATTTACATACCCTTTATTTATTCCTGTTTTCCATTTATACACCTCGATCATATCCCCCCTAATTCTACGCCTTTCAAGAGAGTGCAGATTCAATTTTTTCGTGCTCGTTTATTGAGTGTGACTGCTAAATAAGCCACCATGGGGCCAAGAAAAGTTCCGAGTGCCAGCCCTTAGATAAAGAAGGCGACAAACACGATAGAGATTTTCATATGGTGGTTGGTTAGTAACTTCTCCCTCTCCCCTCTTGCATCTTCCATATGCCAACAATAGTCTTAAATAAAGGTAAAAGTGATTTAAATGTTCATTTATCCATTTCATTAGTCCTTTATAATTTCTTATTGTTTTCTGTATGTAAAACTATAGTTATTCTCTATAAAATGTATTTTTTGTTAATATTTTTGGGTGTCTGGAACAGATTAATCAGATTCACATTATTTCTCATGGGAAATATTGCTCCAGTATCAACGGATTTTGTTTTCGTCAGAACACTCTGAAAGAATTAAAGACGAAAACGAGGTTTATTGTTACAATACATTCATTACTTACCTCAAAATATTTGTAGTCTTATTGGTCTTAATGTAGGGTGAGAGGTGAAAAGTATTTATTTGTAGAAAGTCAGGTGTGGGAGGCAGGGTAGCCCACCTGGCCACCCCACGCACGCAAAGTACTATGTAAACAAACAGACGAAGCGTCTGGTTATGGTTCATACACTTGCATACAAACGCCTTACATTGTTGTACAAGTTGGTTCTCCACGTGGTTACAGTCGGAATAAATAAAGACCAACACTTCCATTCTCATGCAACACACCATTATTAGAGTGAATATTATTATTATAATAAAAAAAAGTGCTAAACCCACAAGTCGTGAATAGCTATAGACCGAGTAAAGGCATACGAAAAGAATATTTTTCTAGTCAAGTAACTGGCATTTGACTAGAGAAAACATCATTCTTCTGACACTCCTACAAACTGCTTGGTAAACAAATTTCACATGTCAAATTTCATATCTCCAATTTCGGTTTTGGCCGACTTTTTTTTTGTTGATTTTTCGTCGATTACCTCAAGTTATCATTGATTGCACGGAACCTGTCCAGTGCCCAGCACACAGACAAACCCACCTCCCACACGCATTCTCAGCCAGTGTAGTGTTGTTTCTCAGTGAGTGAACACATCCTGCCAGGTCATACGAAACATTTCATAATAATCCATTGTTTTTGCCACTTGTTTATCATGTGTGACTGCTAAATAAGCAACCATGGCCCCAAAGAAAGCTCTTAGTGCCAATGCTTTGGTAAAGAAAGTGAGGAACACCGTAGAACTGAAAACAAAAATCCTAAGAAAATATGATAGTGGCATACGCATTGCTGAACTCGGCAGGATGTATGGGAAGTCACCATCAACAATCAGCTCCATTGTAGCAGAGAGAAAAGAAATTATTGAAGCTGATGTTGCAAAAGGGGTGAATGCGATAACCAAACAGAGATCCCAAACAACCGAAGAAGTGGAGAAATCATTATTGGTGTGGATCAGAGTGAATTAGCAGGAGACAGTGTTGTGCAGCCCATTATTTGTGAAAAGGCAAGGCAGTTGCATGACGATCTTATAAAGAAACTGCCTGAAATAAGTGGTGATGAAGGTGAATTCATGGCCAGCAAAGTCTGGCTCGAAAAATTCGAGAAGCGAAGTGGCATACACAGTGTTGTAAGGCACGGTGAGGGTGCCAGATCAGACAAACAAGCGGCAGAAGTGTTCAAATGTGACAAAACAGGCCGCTTTCAGAAGAAAATGGCAAAGAAGACCCACATCATGCAGGAGGAAAAGGCACTCCCAGGACACAAGCCAGGCTAACTCTTGTTGTGTGGTAATGCTAGTGGGGAATTCAAAGTAAAGCCTTTACTGGTGTATCATTCTGAAAATCCCAGAGTGTTCATGAAAAACAGAGCTGGGAAGAGTAAATTGTGTGTGATGTGGAAGGCAAACCAATGCAAACTTCAAAAAACTGTACATCAAAGAAATGTTTCAAAGGTGCTTTGACAACCTCAGAGACCCTAAGAGAGTTCTGGAAGAATCACTTCAGTATCTTCCAGTGCATAGACCTTATAGCTAAGGCTTGGCAGGGAGTGACTTCCAGGACAATGAACTCTGCTTGGGGAAAATTGTGGCCAGATTGTGTCCAAAAGAAGGATTTTGAAGGGTTTGAGGCTGACCCTGTTGATGCGAGTGGTGAGGATGTGGAAGAGTTGGTGGATGAGCACAATCGAGAGCTAACCACTGATGAACTGAAAGAGCTTCATCTGCAACAGCAACAGACCACAGCACAGGAAACTGATGCAGAGGAGGAAGAGAGATAGAAGCAGGTGCCTTCTTCAGAGATTAAGGAGATTTGTGCAATGCAGACTAGTGTGCAGTCATTTGTGGAGCAACATCACCCTAAATAAGCTGTTGCAATCAGTGCTGGTGACTTACAATGACAATGCCATGTCCCATTTTAGGCAAATCTTAAAGGGACGCCAGAAACAGACGTATCTGGACAGATATTTTGTGTGACAGGGGTCCAGCGACTCAAGCTGGTCCTAGTGGCATTAAAAAAAACTTAATACCTACAGTCTTTATAGAGGGGGATTCCCCTTCCAAAAAGTAACCTCTCTTCACTCTCCCCTCCTGTCTTCCTTCCAGCAACAACAGCCTTCAGTAAAGGTATGTGTTATGTATAATGTTCATTCTTTGTGCATGTAAATGTATATTTAAGGTAAAAAAAAATTTGTTGATACTTCTGGGTGTCTGGAACTGATTAATCCCATTTACATTATTTCTTACGGGAAAATGGTTTCAGTCTTGGCTAATGGCTTTGGAACAGATTAAACACGAAAACCGAGGGTCCACTGTAATTATCAGTGTACAGCAGAACCTCGGCTTGTAAGTTTAATCCATTCTGTGACCTTGCTCGTATCTCGATCTGCTCGCATGCTGAGTCAATTTTTCCCATTTAAATTAACCGATATGCTATTAATCTGTTCCAGCGGAATTCCTGCTCTCAGGAGGCAGGAGTATGACACTAATATCAACTCTGGCATATTCCCGACACCACCTTCCCAGCTTAACCCCTTCAGGGTCCAAGGCTAAAATCTGAAGTGGTGCTCCAGTGTCCAAGAAATTTTGAAAAAAAAAAAAAAAATTATTTTTTCTTACAGAATTAAAGAGCATATTTTTGTGAAGGTAATAAGACAAAAAAAAAATTCTGATCAGTACTTACCGAGATAAAGTGCCAAGAAGTCTGTCGAAAATGATGTGGTGGCGGCAACACCGACGAATTCCACATACACGCATTATATTATTTTGCGGATTTTGTTGTTTTTTTCTTTTCTTTTCCCATTTTTTTCTATTCCTACTAACATTTGGGGCCCGAGAGACCAATACTGTATATAATGTATATATATATAAACTCACTGTATTGAACACAATAACCGCACTAAAGTTATTATCATATTATTGTTTACCACTGTTGTTTATTACAATAAACATGCACAAATCTTGTATAATACTAATGTTCTATCATATATTTACATATTTACAATCACTGGACATGGTTTTAGAACTGCTGGAGCTGGTGGAACTCCTTGAAACAAGGCACCATGCAGAGAGGCACCTTACATTCCTCACACAAACCGAGTGTCTTTGCGTCTTTGTTGCCGTAGTTTTGTTTGTGCACAGACGATGCATCTCTTCTGAGCAAATTTCTTCTGAGTTGAAGGAAGTTGTACGTATTATGAAATGATCTCTTTCCCTCCTCAAACGCTTGGGTATATCCTGAGGAATTCGAGGACCGTGTTGTATAGCAGGTGTTGTTACCTGGTACTTCATTATGAGTTGTCTGACAACAGACAAACAAAATTCACCATACGGTGGTCTGTTGCCAGTCTTTATTTGGTACATATTATATGCATTGAGCATTGAAATGTCCATGAGATGGAAGAAAAGTTTCATGTACCACTTGTAACTCTTACGAACACAGTCAACAAAACCAATCTGCATGTCACATTTGTCAACCAAGCGCATGTTTTGTGTATAATCAATCACTGTCACTGGTTTTCGAATACGTTCATTAGTCACTCGATCAACATTGTCACTGTCTTGCATTTCATTACGGTGAATGGTTGTCAACAATGTGACATCTCGTTTGTCATGCCTCCGTAATGCCATGATGTCATTGGCAGTAAACACCTGCACGTCATCACCACGAGCACCTGCGTTGAGCCTGGGCATATGTTTACGATTAGAACGCACTGTGCCACACACATCTGTCTTGTTCACTCGCATGAAATCACCGAGTAATGGGCTTGTGTACCAGTTAGCGGTATATAATGTATGCCCCTTACCAAGATAAGGTGCCATCATGTTTCTCACTACGTCACCTGAGATACCCAATAACATCTTGGTATCTTTCAATGTTTTACTACCCGTGTATACAACAATATCCAACACCAGGCCACTGTCACAATCACAGAGTACAAACAGTTTTATACCAAAGCGTTTCCTCCTGCTCGGTATATACAGTGGACCCCCGCATACCGTACGCATCGCATACCATACAATCCGCATACCGCTCGCTTTTATCGCAAAAATTTTGCCTCGCATACTGCCCAAAAACCCGCTCACCGCTCTTCATCCGAGACGCGTCGAATGTGCGCCCTCAGCCAGCCTCTCATGTTCCGCCGGTGGCATTGTTTACCAGCCAGCCTCCGCGGTAACATCCAAGCATACAATCGGAATATTTCGTATTATTACAGTGTTTTCGGTGCTTTATCTGGAAAATAAGTGACCATGGGCCCCAAGAAAGCTTCTAGTGCCAACCCTACAGGAATAAGGGTGAGAATTCCTATAGAAATGAAGAAAGAGATCATTGATAAGTATGAAAGTGGAGTGTGTGTCGCCGACCTGGTCAGGTTGTACAAGAAACCCAAATCAACCATCTCTACTATTGTGGGCAACAGAAAGGCAATCAAGGAAGCTGTTCTTGCCAAAGGTTTAACTGTGTTTTCGAAACAGAGATCGCAAGTGATGGAAGATGTTGAGAGACTCTTATTGGTGTGGATAAATGAAAAACAGCTAGCAGGAGATAGCGTCTCTCAAGCGATCATAAGCGAAAAGGCTAGGAAGTTGCATGAGGATTTAATTAAAAAAATGCCTGCAACTAGTGATGATGTGAGTGAATTTAAGGCCAGCAAAGGTTGGTTCGAGAGATTTAAGAAGCGTAGTGGTATACATAGTGTGATAAGGCATGGTGAGGCTGCCAGTTCGGATCACAAAGCGGCTGAAAAATATGTGCAGGAATTCAAGTAGTACATAGACAGCGAAGGACTGAAACCTGAACAAGTGTTTAATTGTGATGAAACAGGCCTGTTTTGGAAGAAAATGCCAAGCAGGACCTACATTACTCAGGAGGAAAAGGCACTCCCAGGACATAAGCCTATGAAAGACAGGCTTACTTTGTTGATGTGTTCCAATGCTACTGGTGATTGCAAAGTGAAGCCTTTATTAGTGTATCACTCTGAAACTCCCAGACCGTTCAGGCAAAAGAATGTCCTCAAGGAGAATTTGTGTGTGCTGTGGAGGGCAAACAGTAAGGCATGGGTCACTAGGGACTTTTCTATGACTGGTTACACCATGCATTTGCCCCCAATGTGAAAGATTACCCAAATGAAAAGAAATTAGAACTTAAGTGCCTCCTGGTGTTAGACAATGCCCCTGGTCATCCTACAGACGTGGCAGAGCGACTTTATGGGGACATGAAATTCATTAAGGTGAAGTTTTTGCCTCCTAATACCACTCCTCTCCTGCAGCCCATGGACCAGCAGGTTATTGCAAACTTCAAAAAACTGTACACAAAAGCTCTGTTTGAAAGGTGCTTTGTAGTGACCTCAGAAACTCAACTGACTAAGAGAGTTTTGGAGAGAGCACTTTAATATCCTCAATTGTGTAAACCTTATAGGTAAGGCTTGGGAGGGAGTGACTAAGAAGACCTTGAACTCTGCTTGGAAGAAACTGTGGCCAGAATGTGTAGACAAAAGGGATTTTGAAGGGTTTGAGGCTAACCCTGAGAGGATTATGCCAGTTGAGAAATCCATTGTGGCATTGGGAAAGTCCTTAGGGTTGGAGGTTAGTGGGGGTGATGTGGAAGAGTTGGTGGAGGAGGACAATGAAGAACTAACCACTGATGAGCTGATAGATCAACTTCAACAGCAAGAGGCCAGACCTGAGGAAACTGGTTCAGAGGAGGGGAGAGAGAAATTGAAGAAGTTGCCTACTACAAAGATTAAGGAAATGTGTGCAAAGTGGCTTGAAGTGCAAACCTTCATGGATGAAAATCACCCTCACACAGCTATTGCAAGCCGTGTTGGCAACCTGTACACTGACAATGTTGTGAAACACTTTAGGGAAGTCATAAAGGAACGAGAGGTACAGGCCACTATGGACAGATATGTTGTGCGACAGAAGTCCAGTGACTCTGAAGCTGGTCCTAGTGGCATTAAAAGAAGAAGGGAAGTAACCCCAGAAAAGGACTAGACACCAAGTCTTAATGGAAGGGGATTCCCCTTCTAAACACTAACACTCTCTCTCCCCTCCTCCCATCCCATCAATCATCACCAGATCTTCAATAAAAGTGTCATGTAATTGTGCATGCCTTTTTCAGTTTGTGTGTATTAAAATTAACATTTCATGTGGTAAAAAAATTTTTTTTTCATACTTTTGGGTGTCTTGCACGGATTAATTTGATTTCCATTATATCTTGTGGGGAAAATTTATTCGCATACCGAACATTTCGCATAACAACCAGCCCTCTTGCACGGATTAATGTCGCTATGCGGGGGTCCACTGTACTGCTTGAATGACAGTCTACCTTTGAACAAAATCAAAGACTCGTCAATTACAAGATTCTTGAATGGATAAAAGTATATGCTGAACTTTTGTTTGAGATACATGAAAACATTTCTAATCTTGTATAACCTGTCACTTCTGTCAGGCCTGGTTTTGTCAGAGAAGTGCAACATACGTAAGAGTAAGATAAACCTGTTCACTGGTATGATTTCACTGAAGACCGGGGTAGAAATTAGCCGATCTGTGGACCAGTATGCTTTTATATTATGCTTATAGACGTGAGGCATAAGCATTATTGTTGCAAAAAGTAAATACATTTCTGCAACAGTTGTCTCTTTCCACCTGTGTAGTCTTGACTGTGGTGATAAGATCATATTTGCCATGGTGTACTCAAAATACTTATTACTTTCCCTGACAATAATTTCCATCAATGGCTGGTCAAAGAATAATTCAAAGAATTCCAGTTCATTGGCCATGGTTCCAAGGGGACAAGTAGGTAGAATTCCACTTTGAGAGTCATCAAAGTGGTGAGGCTTGGGAACAAAATTGGGATTTTGCTGCCAATCCCACATACAGTTTGCTGGTGGATACTGGACATCATAGGCTGGTTGTGCGGGTGGTTGTGGTTGTGGTGGGCTGATGGCTGGAGCTCCGCTTTGTCCTTTAACTGACGAGTCAGCAGCGTGGGTCCCAGCGTGGCCTGGCGAGTCACGCATGGCGGTGCCACTACCATCACCACTAACACCATCCATTGATGCCTGTGGTCTATCCATGCCAAGTGTAGCCACATCATCCTCACTATCACTACCTAAAACTGGTGTTGGGCCCCGGGATGTACTCCGGGATGTACTCCGTCCCCTGGGCACAGCATAGGGTACACTACCCGAGCGCATGCGGCGGCGAACATACCGACGCTTCACTGGTGAAAATGATTCCTCACTATCACTACTCGAATGATCGTTGAGCGCAATAAAATCACAGTCCACGTCACTATCATCATTACTGAAGTCAGAGGCCTGGCCACGCGAAAACATTAGTTTTCTCTTGCGATGAGGAACAACCGACCGTGAGTCACGAGTGCCCACACCAGAGGTAGAAGGTTGAGGATCGTAAGTAAGTTTATTCAGGTATACACAAATACAGTTACATAGAATTATCATACATAGCAGCATATGTGTAGAGAACCTAGGATAACCCAAAAAAGTCAGACAGAGTGACTTATTTCCATCAGGGTTTTCTGCACTATTATCGATATCCTGGTCATTCTTTTCGGTCACTAACTGATCAAAGCCGTAGAATTCATCTTCATTTCCACTTCCATCAGTGTCAGAACTATCAGATAGGAAGAGGAGAGTCCCAATTTTCTGGGGAGTGAGAGCTGACTTACGACGAGGCATGGTGAACAAGGGTAACTGAGCCGGCGTTCCCACAATGCTATGCGGACGCCTAGATTTTTTGTTTATGGCGCACACCCACCACGCAGACCCGTTCTCTCACATGTAGGCCTATGAGCGTTTTCGCGCTAAATTTGACGGCGCTAGAAATTTGGCGTAGATCTACAGTTTGGACACTCAACGTAAAGCCGTTGATCTACGGGACGGACCCTGAAAGGGTTAAGTGTAGAGTACCATATCTTGTATCTGCCAAGCAATCTTGATACCCAGTTGGCATACCAGTGTTGCTGACTGACTTACTGAATGACTTAAAGTTAAACTTTTCACTGAAGAGAACCCTGAAACGGTGTCTAGAGCAGCTGATGCCTTACCATCAGTTGTACAATGTACTGCAGGGTAAATTTTTATTTTTTTATTAACACACTGGCCGATTCCCACCAAGGCAGGGTGGCCCGAAAAAGAAAAACTTTCACCATCATTCACTCCATCACTGTCTTGCCAGAAGGGCGCTTTACACTACAATTTTTAAACTGCAACATTAACACCCCTCCTTCAGAGTGCAGGCACTGTACTTCCCATCTCCAGGACTCAAGTCCGGCCTGCCGGTTTCCCTGAATCCCTTCATAAATGTTACTTTGCTCACACTCCAACAGCACGTCAAGTATTAAAAACCATTGTCTCCATTCACTCCTATCAAACACGCTCACGCATGCCCGCTGGAAGTCCAAGCCCCTCGCACACAAAACCTCCTTTACCCCCTCCCTCCAACCTTTCCTAGGCCGACCCCTACCCCGCCTTCCTTCCACTACAGACTGATACACTCGAAGTCATTCTGTTTCGCTCCATTCTCTTTACACGTCCGAACCACCTCAACAACCCTTCCTCAGCCCTCTGGACAACAGTTTTGGCAATCCAGGACCTCCTCCTAACTTCCAAACTACGAATTCTCTGCATTATATTCACACCACACATTGTTCTCAGACTCGTATGACATCTCCACTGCCTCCAGCCTTCTCCTTGCTGTAACATTCATCAACCATGCTTCACACCCATACAGGAGCGTTGGTGAAACTATACTCTCATACATTCCCCTCTTTGCTTCCAAGGACAAAGTTCTTTGTCTCCACAGACTCCTAAGTGCACCGCTCACCCCTTTTCCCCTCATCAATTCTATGATTCACCTCATCTTTCATAGACCCATCCGCTGACAAGTCCACTCCCAAATATCTGAATACATTCACCTCCTCCATACTCTCTCCCTCCAATCTGATATCCAATCTTTCATCATCACCTAATCTTTTTTCCTCATAACCTTACTCTTTCCTGTATTCACTTTCAATTTTCTTCTTTTACATACCCTACCAAATTCATCCACCAGCCTCTGCAAGTTCTCTTCAGAATCACCCAAGAGCACAGTGTCATCAGCAAAGAACAACTGTGACAACTCCCAGTTTATGTGTGATTCTTTATCTTTTAACTCCACGCCTCTTACCAAAACCCTCGCATTTACTTCTCTTACAACCCCATCTATAAATATATTAAACAACCACGGTGACATCACACATCCTTTTCTAAGGCCTACTTTTACTGGGAAATAATCTCCCTCTTTCCTACATACTGTAACTTGAGCCTCACTATCCTCATAAAAACTATTCACTGCTTTCAGTAATCTATCTCCTATACCATACATCTGCAACACTGGCCCCCTATCCACCCTGTCATATGCCTTTTCCAAATCCATGAATGCCACAAAAACCTCTTTAGCCTTATCTAAATACTGTTCACTTACATGTTTCACTGTAAACACCTGGTCCACACACCCCCTACCTTTCCTAAAGCCTCCTTGTTCATCTGCTATCCTATTCTCAGTCTTACTCTTAATTCTTTCAATAATAACTACCATACACTTTACCAGGTATACTCGACACTTTTTTTTTTTCAACAAGTCGTCCGTCTCCCACCGAGGCAGGGTGACTTATCCCCCTATAATTTTTGCACTCTTTTGTCCCCTTTGCCTTTATACAAAGGAACTATGCATGCTCTTTGCCAATCCCTAGGTACCTTACCCTCTTCCATACATTTATTAATAGCACCAACCACTCCAAAACTATATCCCCACCTGCTTTTAACATTTCTATCTTTATCCCATCAATCCCAGCTGCCTTACCCCTTTTCATTTTACCTACTGCCTCACGAACTTCCCCCACACTCACAACTGGCTCTTCCTCACTCCTACAAGATGTTATTCCTCCTTGCCCTATACACGAAATCACAGCTTCCCTATCTTCATCAACATTCAACAATTCCTCAAAATATTCCCTCCATCTTCCCAATACCTCTAACTCTCCATTTAATAACTCTCCTCTCCTATTTTTAACTGAAATCCATTTGTTCTCTAGGGTTCCTTAACTTGTTAATCTCACTCCAAAACTTTTTATTTTCAACAAAATTTGTTGAAAACATCTCACCCACTCTTTCATTTGCTCTCTTTTTACATTGCTTCACCACTCTCTTAACCTCTCTCTTTCTCCATATACAGTAAGGCCCCGCTTTACGGCGTTTTGCCTTACAGCTTTCGTTAACTAGTTGGCTCTCGTTGACGATGGCGTCTAAGGTTAGCCGTGATAAAAAGAGAAGTCGTAAGCCTCTTGCTTTAAGTGCCAAATTAGAGGATGACAGTGTGCCATTCTGATTTTATTTAATAAACACCCTGCCACTCACCTCTCACACATTAATATTAATATTTTAAGGTAAGTAATAAGTGTACTCTGTGTGTATCTTACCTTTTATTGTGTTTTTAAAGCCTATTTCTATTGCTAAGGTAATGTAAGTTAGTGTAAACTTGTTGTCTGCCATTCATTGCATATTTTATGTATGCTCTGATAATAATACTTGTGGAGCTGTGTGGTAGCTGGGTGGAGGGACAACATTACGTTTTCTCTGCTCAGCCATCAGAGAAAACGTATGAATCTGCGTTTGGCCCAGCCACTCCCCCACTCCGCTTTTGTTTACAATTTTCGGCATGAATTATTCATTACTTCCACCTTTGTTTATGATGGCATCTAAAGGTAGTTGTTAGGAATGATTAAATTCAGTGAACAAGGCATGTCGATGTTAATAATATGGCTCTGGCCCACAGTGTAGGTAGCCGGTAGGTGTAGCCCAGGCGGGCTACACCTACCGGCTACATACACTGACTTCCTACAAATACTCACCTCTCTTCCTATATTAAGACTACACATATTTTAAGGTAAATAATGAGTGTACTGTATGTGTATTTTACCTCTGAGATGTTTTAAATATCGTATATTAAGTTATGAGACGGGGAGCCAGTGCTACCTACACCTGGGCTACCTGCACCTGACTTCCTACAAATAAGTACTACTCACCTCTCTCCCTATATTAAGATTTATTTTATTTATTTTTTATTTATTTATAATTTGAGCACACTTACAGAGGTACAAAAAAAAAAAAAAAAAAAAAAAAAAAAAAAAAAAAAAAAATACAGATAAGAGCAGCATGCCAAAGCCACTTATACTATGCATAGCATTACGGGCTGGCTTAAAATTAACTTAAGATTAACTAAGCAATGATGAAATCAGTGAAAAAACATTAATGTAAACTGATTACTATAAAGCACAAGTGAGTATTACAAAGACAGGTCATATGGTTGCATGCATTGTTGTAAATTCAGTAGAATGGAGTATTCTGTTAGGTAGTGAATTTAAAAAATAATAAAGTTAGATTGGGTTTTAGGTTTAACATTTATGTGATATAATTGTGAGAAACATTTAAGATATACAATTTATAAGGTTCAGTTATTCAGTATTTATTTGGTTTTGGGTGAGTAAGTGATCTTTGAGAAGAGACTTGAATTTATAAACAGGTAGTGTTTCTTTTATATTTACAGGTAATGAATTCCAGATTTTAGGGCCTTTTATGTGCATTGAGTTTTTGCATAGCGTGAGATGGACACGAGGAATATCAAAGAGTGATCTGTGCCTTGTGTTATGGTCATGTGTTCTGTTGAGGTTGGCAAGGAGATGTTTGAGGGGAGGGTTAATATCAGAGTTGAGTGTTCTATGTATGTAATAGGTGCAGTAATAAGTATGGATGTTTTGTATGGTGAGTAGGTTGAGTGTATTGAATATTGGTGGAGTGTGCTGCCTGTAGTGAGAATTTGTTATCATTCTAACTGCAGCCTTTTGTTGGGTAATTAGTGGTCTGAGATGGTTACTTGTTGTTGAGCCCCATGCACAAATTCCATAGGTGAGATAGGGGTAAATAAGAGAGTGATATAGGGCCAGGAGGGCTGACTGTGGAGCATAGTACCGTATCTTCGATAGTATGCCTACAGTCTTGGAAATTTTCTTAGAAATTTGTTGTATATGTGTATGAAATTTGAGTCTATTATCAAGGTGGATTCCTAAGAATTTTCCCTCTGTTAGCTTTGTGATAGGTGATCCGTTTATCATTATGTTAAGAGGGACATCTGTAGCTCTGTTACCAAACTGAATGAAGTAGGTTTTGTCAATGTTTAGTGTAAGTTTGTTAGTACTCATCCAGGTAGATATTTTCTGTAATTCGGTATTAACAGTATTGGCTAGCGTGACTGGGCTCGGGTGGGAGAAGACGTATGTTGTGTCATCAGCAAATAGTGTGGGTTTGAGTAATTGAGAAGCATTTGGTAGGTCATTTATGTATAGGAGAAAGAGAAGAGGGCCAAGGACACTTCCCTGTGGGACACCAACTGTAATTGGTTGTGCAGAAGAGTTTGCCCCATTTGCGTACACATATTGGCTTCTGTTGCTGAGGTATGACTTGAGGTAGTTGAGGGAGTGCCCTCTTATACCATAGTGTGATAATTTTACGTGGAGCAAGTCATGGTCAACTGTATCAAAAGCTTTACGTAAGTCAATGAAGATCCCCAGTGGGACTTCTTTTTTCTCTATTGCAGTGTATGCAGTGTATGCAGTGTAATGAATTTACTGTTAATGTATTTTACTTTGTGTGCTTTTAATGCCTAGTTCCATTACTAACTTAATATAATTTAGTGTAAACTTGTTGTCTGGCATTTATATGCATTTATAAATGGAAAAAATGGCGTTCTGCCTTCCAGCGATGTCTGCTTTCCGGCGACAGCCTGGAACCTAACCCGCCATATAAGTGGGGCCCTATTGTACTCTTCCCTCCTTGCATCACTTCTACTTTGTAAAAACTTCTCATATGCTAACTTTTTCTCCCTTACTACTCTTTACATCGTCATTCCACCAATCGCTCCTCTTCCCTCCCGCACCCACTTTCCTGTAACCACAAACTTCTGCTGAACACACTAACACTACATTTTTAAACCTACCCCATACCTCTTCGACCCCATTGTCTATACTCTCATTAGCCCATCTATCCTCCTATAGTTGTTTATATCATGCCCTAACTGCCTCCTCTTTTAGTTTATAAACCTTCACCTCTCTCTTCCCTGATGCTTCTATTCTCCTTGTATCTTATCTACCTTTTACTCTCAGTGTAGCTACAACTAAAAAGTGATCTGATATATCTGTGGCCCCTCTATAAACATGTACATCCTGAAGTCTACTCAACAGTCTTATCTACCAATACATAATCCAACAAACTGTCATTTCACCCTACATCATATCTTGTATACTTTTTTATCCTCTTTCTTAAAATATGTATTACCTATAACTAAACCCCTTTCTATACAAAGTTCAATCAAAGGGCTCCCATTATCATTTACACCTGGCACCCCAAACTTACCTACCACACCCTCTCTAAAAGTTTCTCCTACTTCAGCATTCAGGTCCCCTACCACAATTACTCTCTCACTTGGTTCAAAGGCTTCTATACATTCACTTAACATCTCCCAAAATCTCTCTCTCTCCTCTACATTCCTCTCTTCTCCAGGTGCATACACGCTTATTATGACCCACTTTTCGCATCCAACCTTTACTTTAATACACAATCCTTGAATTTACACTTTCATATTCAGGGTAAAATAGAACAGAAATCCATCGCAAAATAACTCTCCACTCTCTTCACAATCAACAAACACCAGCACCCACAATTTAACCCTTTCAGGGTCCGTCCCGTAGAACTACGGCATCACGTTGAGTGTCCAAACCGTAGATTTACTGCCAAAATTCTAGCGCCACCAAATTTAGTGCAAAACACTCATAGGCCTACATGAGAGAGAACGGGTCTGCGTGGTGGGTGCGCGCCATGAACAAAAAATCTAGGCGCCCGCATAGCATTGTGGGAATGCCGGCTCAGTTACCCTTGTTCACCATGCCTCGTTGCAAGGCAACTCTCACTCCAAGGAAAATTGGGACTCTCCTGTTCCTATCTGATAGCTCTGACAGTGATGGAAGTGGAAATGAAGACTAATTCTTTGGCTTTGATCAGTTAGTGACTGAAAGGAATGACCAGGATATCGATAATAGTGCAGAAAACCCTCACGATCCTCAACCTTCTACCTCTGGTGTGGGCACTCGTCAGTCACGGTCGGTTGTACCTCAACACAAGAGAAAACTATTATTTTCGCAGGGTCAGGCCTCGCCTTCCAGTAATGATGATGATAGTGATGTGGATTGTGATTATTGCTCTTGACGATCATTCGAGTAGTGATAGTGAGGAATCATTCACCAGTGAAGCGTTGGTATGTACGCCGCTGCATGCACTTGGGTAGTGTACCCTATGCTGTGCCCAGGGGACGGAGTACATCCCATGACCCTATACCAGGTATAGATAGTGCTAGTGAGGATGATGTGGCTACACTTGGCATGGATAGATCACAGGCATCACTAGATGGTGGTAGTGGTGATGGTAGTGCCACAGCCATGCACGACTCGCCAGCCCAGGCTGGGACCCACGCTGCTAACTCCGCAGTTCAAGGACAAAGCGGAGCGTCAGCCACCAGCCCACCACAACCACAACTACCCGCACAACCAGCCTATGATGTCCAGTACCCACCAGCAAACCGTATCTGGGATTGGCAGCAAAATCCCAATTTTGTTCCCAAGCCCCACACTTTGATGACTCTCAAAGTGGAATTCTACCTACTTGTCCCCTTGGAACCACGGCCAATGAACTGGAATTCTTTGAATTATTCTTTGACCAGCCATTGATGGAAATTATTGTCAGGGAAAGTAAGTATTTTGAGCACACCATGGCAAATACAATCATATCACCACAGTCAAGACTACACTGGTGGAAAGAGACGACTGTTGCAGAAATGTATTTGTTTTTTGCAACAATGCTTATGCCTCATGTCTATAAGCATAATATAAAAGCATACTGGTCCACAGATCGGCTAATTTCTACCCTGGTCTTCAGTGAAATCATCCCAGTGAACAGGTTCATCTTACTCTTACGCATGTTGCACTTCTCTGGCAAAACCAGGCCTGACAGAAGTGGCAGGTTATACAAGATTAGAAATGTTTTTATGCATCTCAAACAAAAGTTCAGCATATACTTTTATCCATTCAAGAATCTTGTAATTGACGAGTCTTTGATTTTGTTCCAAGGTAGGCTGTCATTCAAGCAGTATATATCGAGCAAGAGGAAACGCTTTGGCATAAAACTGTTTGTACTCTGTGACTGACAGTGGCCTGGTATTGGATATTGTTGTACACACGGGAAGTAAAACATTGAAAGATACTAAGATGTTATTGGATATCTCAGGTGACGTAGTGAGAAGCATGATGGCACCTTATCTTGGTAAGGGGCATACATTCCATACCGATAACTGGTACACAAGTCCATTACTCAGTGATTTCTTGCGAGTGAACAAGACGTGTGTGTGGCACAATGCATTCTAATCGTAAACATATGCCCAGGTTCAACTCAGGTGCTCGTGGTGATGACGTGCAGGGGTTTACTGCCAAATAGTAAAATCCCACATACCAATGCCCATGCCGGCGACTACCTAGATGGGAATTTCCCAAATTCCTTCTATCTTGTACCAACTGAGCCCATGGAAGTCACCGCAATCATAAAGTCACTTAAAAATAATTTGGGGAATCTGTTTCACGTCCCACCATTATTGTACAAGCGAGCAGACCATGTCCTTTCGCATGTTATTACATTACTTTTTAACAAGTCACTAGAAACTAGCACTTTCTCGACACTACTCAAGACAGCAAGGGTTACACCAATACATAAAGGTGGTGACCCTACAGAATTAAACGACTATAGGCCAATATCAAACTTACCATTGCTATCCAAAATCTTCGAGAAACTCGTGCACAGGAAACTATATTCATTTATAACGTCACAAAACACTCAACCCCTGCCAATTTGGATTCAGGAAAAATAAAAGCACTAATGATGCAATTATACAAATGCTAGACCTGCTTTACACAGCATTGGAAAATAAGGAATATCCGCTAGGAATTTTTATTGACCCAAGAAAAGCGTTTGACACAGTAGACCACGGCATCCTACT
This sequence comes from Cherax quadricarinatus, assembly GCF_026875155.1. Classification (NCBI taxonomy): domain Eukaryota; kingdom Metazoa; phylum Arthropoda; class Malacostraca; order Decapoda; family Parastacidae; genus Cherax; species Cherax quadricarinatus. The sequence continues at coordinate 8,088,167 of NC_069438.1, forward strand.
CCACAAACTTGACCACTATGGTATAAGAGGCCATGCGCTTGCATATTTTAAATTCTTCCTTTCTAATAGGTATCAGTATGTCACCATTAAAGACACAGCCTCATCAATACGGCCACTTGATACTGGAGTTCCGCAGGGAAGTGTCCTTGGACCCCTGCTCTTCCTCATTTACATCAATGACCTTCCAAATGTATCCCAACACCTGAAACCCATTCTCTTTGCTGACGACATGACTTATGTCATCTCTCACCCTAATTTGCCACCCTCAACACCATTGTTAACAAGGAGCTGCTCAAAATGTCGACTTGGATGACAGCCAATAAACTTACACTTAACACTGGCAAAACCTACTATATTAGGTGTTGCGCAACTTAACATCAAGATCGACAACACTAATTGCCAGACATAATGAGGGCAAATTCCTTGGCCTATACCTCGACAACCTAAATTTCAGCACCCATATCCAACACATAAAAAAAGTATCCAAAACGGTAGGGATCCTCTTCAAGACACGATACTACGTGGCCGGTGGCTAAAGCTCCCGCTTCACACACGGAGAGCCCGGGTTCGATTCCCGGCGGGTGGAAACATTTCGACACGTTTCCTTACACCTGTTGTCCTGTTCACCTAGCAGCAAATAGGTACCTGGGTGTTAGTCGACTGGTGTGGGTCGCATCCTGGGGGACAAGATTAAGGACCCCAATGGAAATAAGTTACAGTCCTCTATGACGCACTGACTTTCTTGGGTTATCCTGGGTGGCTAACCCTCCGGGGTTAAAAATCCGAACGAAATCTTATCTTATCTTACCGCAAACTGCCCTTCTCACGCTATACCATTCACATATATCCATACCTCACCTATGCTATCTGTGCTTGGGGTTCAACTGCAGCAACACACCTAAAGCCAATAGTATCCCAACAAAAAGTCGCAATAAGAATAATCACTAAATCTTATCCCTGGCAACACCCCCCCCCCTCTTCATAGATCTAAACTTACTCCCTGTTCAGAACATCCACACTTACTACTGTGCAATCTATATCTACAGGACCTTAAATTCCAACATTAACCTTGACCTAAAACGCTTTGATAGTTGTGACAGGATCCACAGGCATAACATCAGACACAAACATCTCTGACATTCCCAGTGTTCAACTAAACCTTTACAAAAATTCAATGTATTTCAAAGGACCTAAAATCTGGAACACCCTACCTGAAAACTCTAGAACTGCAGACACATTCATCACTTTCAAAACTACAGTTAGAAAACATCTTATCTCCCTGATCCACCCCAACAACTAACTACATGATAACCACCTGGTGGTTCAAAATTACACTCACTCACCCACTGACTATAAACCCAGAAATACTAATCATAATCTTAAAATAATAAATCCTAACTAGTCATAAGTTTGCCTATGATACTCAAATATAGACACCTTGTATTGTACGAAAACAAAAGCATTCACATTGCTAAACTCACAAATTATGTAGTCACTTAGCCTTAATACCATAATCTAAGGATTTAATGTTAAGAATTAATCTAAGTCTGTTCGAAATGCCTAGCCAGGCTAGGTGTCCTAGTGGCCCCCTCTGTAATTAGTATTTTATAACATGTAAACCACAAAATACCCAAAACCTATAAACCCCACATTGTAACCCTTATAGAGAATAAACTTGAACTGAATTGATGACATCATGGCATTACGGTGGCATGACAAACGAGATGTCACACTGTTGACAACCATTCACCGTAATGAAATGCAAGACAGTGGCAAAGTTGATCGAGTGACTGATGAACGTATTTGAAAAGCAGCGACAGTGATTGATTATACACAAAACATCTGCTTGGTTGACAAACGTGGCATGCAGATTGGCTTTGTTGATTGTGTTCGTAAAAGTTACTAGTGGTACATGAAAATTTTCTTCCATCTCATGGACATTTCAATGCTCAATGCATATAATATGTACCAAATGAAGACTGGCAACAGACCACCGTATGGTGAATTTTGTTTGTCTGTTGTCAGACAACTCATAATGAAGTACCAGGTAACAACACCCGCTATACAACAAGGTCCTCAAACTCCTCAGGATATACCCAAGCATTTGAGGAGGGAAGGTGATCATTTCATAAGACAGCTTCCTTCAACTCATAAGAAATTTGCTCAATAGAGAAGCATCGTCTGTGCACAAACAAAACGACGGCAACAAAGATGCAAAGACACTCAGTTTATGGTGCCTTGCTTCAAGTTGTTCCACAAGCTCCATCAGTTCTAAAACCATGTCCAGTGATTGTAAATATGTAAATATATGATAGAACATTAGTATTATACAAGATTTGTGTATGTTTATTGTAATAAACAACAGTGGTAAACAATAATATAATAATAACTTTAGTGCGGTTGTGTTCAATACAGTGAGTTTATATATATACATTATATACAGTATTGGTCTCTCAGGCCCCAAATGTGGAAAAGAAAAAAATTGGAAAAGAAAAGAAAAAACTACAAAAACTGCCAAATTAAGTAATGTGCGTATGTGGAAATCGTCGATGTTGCCGCCACCAGGTCATTTAGGGCAAACTTCTCGGCACTGTATCTCGGTAAGTACTGATCAGAATTTTTTTTTCTTATTACCTTCACAAAAATATGCTCTTTAATTCTGTAAGAAAAAACAATTTTTTTTTTTTTTTTCAAAATTTCTTGGACACTGGAGCACCACTTCAGATTTTGGCCTTGGACCCTGAAGGGTTAAGGTAAGAAATACTATTATTGCTGATGCAGTTATAGACTTAAGCAGTAAAAGCAATGCATCACAACAATGAACTACAATTATATACGTATTCTATTTTTACTTTTGTAAGATCTGGAGGTCTAAAAAAAAGGTTGACTGAAGGGGAAGCTCGCATCCTGAATTTCTGCTCGTATCCAGAAAAAAAAATCAACTGAGCGACTGCTCGTATCCTGAAAAACGAATATGGTGGGGCACTCTTAACCCTTTGACTGTTTTGGTCGTATATATACGTCTTACAAGCCACCGTGCTTGATGTATATATACTCAAATTCTAGCAGCTTCAAATCAAGCAGGAGAAAGCTGGTAGGCCCACATGTGAGAGGATGGATCTGTGTGGTCAGTGTGCACCATATAATAAAAATCCTGCAGCACGCAGTGCACGAGAAAAAAAAAACCAACTTTTTTTTTTAACTAAAATGCCGACTTTGTGGTCTATTTTCATATAGTATTTATGGTTGTATTCTCTTTTTCTTGGTCTCATTTGATAGAATGGAAAACATATTATAGAAATAGATGTGATTCTGATTGGTTTTACTATAAAAAGAACCTTGAAATGGAGCTAAAAGTAGGGGAAATGTTTGATTTTTGCAGATGTTCAAAAGTAAACAGATGTCATTTTCCAATAAATATCCAAGTAGCCATTCTAATGTGCAGTCATGAATGGGTTGACATTATTCATACATTTATTACAATATTGCAATAGTCTGCATAACAGTAAATCTTCTATTTTTTTGTTTGAATAAAAATTAAAAATAGAAAGCAAGAGTAATATCAGAGGGGCCTGGAGACATGATTGATGAACAAAGAAAATGTTATTTTAGAGCCAGGAATGTCTGCATTGTTCATTCTGGACCCTATTTTGAAATTGTAATACGTATTTTTTAATTTTTGTGAAATTGGCCAAATTGCAAATTTCTGACCACGTTATTGAGTAGTTGAAATCGGTAAATGGGCAGTTTTTTGTACTCAATCGATAGAAAAAAATGGAGTTCTAAAGAAATAGCTATGAGTTTGGTCAACTGGAACAATGGAATTAGCTGAAAATAGGGCTCAAAGTGGGCGAAATCGCCAATTCGTAAATATCGCCGAGAACACTAAATTCGCAAGAGCGTAATTCAGTCAGTTTTCCATAAAATTTCATTCTTTTGGTGTCATTACAATCAGGAAAAGATTATCATTTCACAAGATTTTTTTTTTTTTAAATTTTGCGACACAAGGAGACGCCTCAGGATTTGGGGTTGCGACAGTCATGGGGTTAAGCCGAGGTTCCACTGTACTGTACATATAAAATATGCAATAACTTTAAAACGCTTGAAATTTTGGAAACATTCCAGACATAATAGAGAGAGACGCTCATGGAGAATGTAAACAAACAGGGTTGGGAGCACGGTATTAGAAAGACCGCTCGCCGTATAGCAAGTTTTGGTTATAATTTGAAATCGGTGTATTACTGGAAGACCGTAAAGCGGGGCCCTACTGTATATCATGTACGGAGCTGTTGTAGTTTGAGTTTCTTTATCTACATATTCTACAAAATTTCATGAATCCAGTCAAGGTGCTGAATGAGCAAGCCTGTTTTCTGTTTTTTCATATTCTTCCAGATTTGTACTGGTCATTTATGTGATCTGTGGCACTCGAGAAAATGAAAAAATTGCATTCTCCAACCTAGTTTCATTTAAGGGACTTTTGAACACATTCATACTGGTCCTTCAGAATTTTGCTCATTTCTTTTTCAACAGTGTATAAACCCTAGTGATTAATGATGCAATCCTAGAGGTAGTTCTTAATTTAGATTTTGAACAAGTGAAGAAATATTTGGCATTCCTAGCAATATACTGGACAGCTTTTTGCTCCTGTTATGCTGCTTCTGTCTGATATAAAAGCTTAAGAATTTATACACAAATAACCCGCACATAGAAGAGAGGAGCTAATGACGACGTTTCGGTCCGACTTGGACCATTTACAAAGTCACACTGTGTGACTTTGTAAATGGTCCAAGTCGGACCGAAACGTCGTAATTAGGTCCTCTCTTCTATGTGCGGGTTGTGTATTGCTCCAGTCACGGAATTGTGACTTTGTTATTTGCTTAAGAATTTGTTCTAACACCAATTTTTCGGCAGAGATCCTCTCTTTCATTGTGACATTCACATTTTTAGGCAGCTCAACCCCCCCCCCCCCCATCTCTGAGTCTGCACAATCTTCTATAGTTTCTTTCTACATCTGACCTTCTTTTAGGCTTTGTCAGCATACATTTTACTTAAATCTTTTTTTCAACTTTTCCAAGCACTGGTGACTGCTCAGGTTGCTCATCACTGTTTCCCAGGGTATGTCAGATAGTTCTTTGTTTATTTTGTCCCAATCAATTCTCTGAATGTTGTAGTTAAATTTACTAAACATACCTTCTTGCCTATAATAATTTTATTTCTGTGAGCCATATAAGAGTAGGCACAAAAAGACACTAATTAGGCATTCTTAGTTGTTTGTGAAGACTAAAGTTTCATTCCTAGTGGGTTCTGTAATCAGTTGGTTCAAATAAACCTTTTCACAAAACCCCATTAGCTCTCTAATAAGTGTCTAAAGAATAAAAGGGCGCAATACCACGACTGGAACAATACACAAATAACCCGCACACAAGACAATGAAACTTTTTTTTTTTTTAACACGTCGGCCATTTCCCACCAAGGCAAGGTGGCCCAAAAGAAGAAAAAAAAACAAAAAAAAACTTTCATCAGTCAACACTTCCACCATCACTCACACAATCACTGTCTTTGTAGAGGCACCTAGATATGACAGTTCAGATAGTCACTCCAAACTGCCAATATCTCAAACTCCTCCTTTAACCCTTTGACTGTCGCAAGCCCCAATCCTGAAGTGTCTCCTGGCGTCGCAAAATATTTGAAAAAAAAAAAAAAACTGCCATCAGTACTTACTGAGATACCGAGGCATGAAGTTCGCAGAAAATGAGCCGCATATGGCAACAGCGGCGACTGTCAATCACCCAGTAAACTTTACTTTAATTCGAAGGTTTCTTGTTTTTTCACTATTTTAATTTTTCACTTAACTTTTGTGGCCCGTGAGACCAAAGTATGGTGCAATGTTCGTATATACACTCACTGAATGTAACACAATTGTAGCAAAAACCCTAGTATCATAATGTTTACAAAACTTGTTTACACAAATATAAAAAATTTTTATTACAATTGTTCTATAATATATATACATATGTACAATCACTGGACACTTTTCTAGAACTGCTGCAGCTTGTGGAATTCTTTGAAACATGGGTGTAAGCACAATGGTGTTTTACACTCCTCACACAAAACGAGTGTCTCTGTTTTTGTGGGGGTTTTGCGTTATGTCCACAGACAAAACACCTCTTCTGAGCATTTTTCTTCAGAGCAGAAGCAGCCAGGGGTATGGGGTAGTGATCACCAGGCCTCAAACGAGAGGGCATGTTTTGATAATTTCGTGGGCGCTGGTCTATTGCAATTGTTTTTCCTTGGTACTTGAATATTATTTGTCTGATGACTGACAAACAAAATTCACCATATTTGGGTTTGTTGTTGGTCTTCAACTTATACATATTATAAGCATTCAGCATGGAAATGTCAAGAAGACGGAAAAAGAGTTTTATGTACTACAGTGGACCCCCGCATAACGATTACCTCCGAATGCGACCAATTATGTAAGTGTATTTATGTAAGTGCGTTTGTACGTGTATGTTTGGGGGTCTGAAATGGACTAATCTACTTCACAATATTCCTTATGGGAATAAATTCGGTCAGTACTGGCACCTGAACATACTTACGGAGTGAAAAAATATCGTTAACCGGGGGTCCACTGTACTTATAACTCTTGCGAACACAATCAGCAAACCCAATCTGCATGTCACATTTGTCCACTAACTGCATATTGAGGTTGTAATCCATCAAAGCTGCAGGTTTTACAATGGGTTCATTGCTCTATTCTGCTTGCCACTGTCTACCATTTCATGTCGGTGAACTGATGTCAACAGTGTGACATCACATTTGTCATGCCACCGAAATGCCATGACGTCATTGGCAGCAAACACCTGAACATCACTTCTACGACTGCCAGCGTCGAACCTAGGCATATGCTTACGATTTCCACACACTGTGCCACACACACCTGTCATGTTCACTCGCAAGAAATCACTGAGTAAAGGACTTGTGTACCAGTTGTCAGTATATAAAATATGACCCTTACCAAGATATGGTTCCATCATTGTTCTAACCACATCAGAGATACCCAGCAACTTCCTGGTATCTTGCAATGTTTTACTGCCAGTGTACACAATTATATCCAAAACCAGACCACTTTTGCAATCACGCAGTATAAATAACTTTATACCAAAGAGTTTCCTCTTGATTGGTATGTACTGCTTGAATGAGTCTTCCTTTGAACAAAATCAAAGACTCGTCAATAACAAGCTTCCTGAAGGGATAAAAGTACATACAGCACTTCGTTTCAGGTACAGTGGACCCCCCGAGTTTCGGCTGCCTCGACTTTCGCAAAATTCGACCTTCGGCGAGTTTTATTTTGGAAAAATTTGGCCTCGAGTTTCGTGAAAAAACTCGTGTTTCGGCGACCATCCGGTACCCGTCCGCCCATCACCGCACACACAAAGCCAGTCTCCCACACCATTCACGTTCAGTGTGCCATTGTTTACCAACACGTGACCATCACCCCGCAGGTTCATACATTTCATAATCCATTGTTTTTTGTGCTTGCAACTGCTAAGTAAGTCATCATGGACCCAAGGAAAGCTAGTGCAAGCCCTTTGGTAAATAAAGTGAGTGACGGGGATGTGAAAGAGTTGGTGGAGGACCACAGGGAAGAGCTAACCACTGACAAACTGCAAGAGCTTCAACCAGAACAGCATCAGACCACAGCCGAGGAACTTGCTTCAGAGGAGGAAGAGGGAATGGATGAGGTGCCTTCTTCAGTGATTAAGGACATGTGTGGAATGCGGAATGAGTTGCAAAGTTTTGTTGAAAAGTATCACCCTGACCAAGCTGAAACAAGCCGTATCTGCAACATGTACAATGCCAGTGTTGTGTCCCACTTCAAGGAAATCTTAAAGAAAGGCCAGAAAAAGACCTCTCTGGATAGATATTTTATGCAGCAGGGGTCCAGTGACAAATTGTTCCCAGTGGCATTAAAAGAAGAAGGGAAGTAACCCCAGATAAGGACTTGCTACCTAAAGTCCTAATGGAAGGAGATTCTCCTTCCAAACAATAGTGTACACCTTCCTCCTATCACCTCCTCCCATCTTACATCCACCCAGAAGTCTTCAGTAAAGATAAGTGTAATATTATTTATTTTAAATGCATGTACTTTATTTCTGATTGTTTTCATTATGTATTATCATAATCAAAAAGAAGCGCTAAGCCACAAGGGCTATACAGCGCTGCAGAGTAGGGAAGGAAGCGAGGGTATTGGGCAGCAGAAGGGGGGAGGGATGATCAGTAGGTTACAGAAAACAGCGGGGCAGGGGATAGTGCGGGGGTAGAGGGTAGCAAGAGATTGAGGTAGAAAGGGCTGAAGGCATCCGAGTTTGTGAAGTCAGTCAGTTGTCAAAAAGTCAATGACAGAGTCCGGATGAAAGGTGGGTCCATCAGCGAGAAGGGAAGGTAAAGAGAGCAGCGGAGCGAAGACGGAGGTAAATTCTGCGTGATCGTTGATAAAGTGGGCAGTCCAACAGAATGTGGCCAATTGATAATGGAGCCTGGCAATTCTCAGAAGCAGGGCGCCTCTCCACGAGATATCCACGAGTAAAACGAGTATGGCCAATGCGAAGACGGGAGAGAGTAGTCTCCCAACCTCGACTCTGGTGACAAGAAGACGGCCAGTAACCTATACTCGGTTTAATAGATTGAAGTTTGTTACCGAGCATAGTAGACCAACGTTGTTGCCAACGGGTGTGAAGGTGGGTAGCTATTGCAGCAAAATAGTCCGTAAATGGTATACCTCTATATGAAACTGGTAGGTCATGTACTGCTGAATGCGCAGCAGTGTTTGCCTGTTCATTGCCCTGTACGTCAACATGACCAGGGACCCAACAAAAAACAATACCTTTATGCTTGGTAAAGATGCGGCGTAGCCAAAGTTGGATACGGAGGACTAAGGGGTGAGGTGTATCAAATTTCTGTATAGCCTGTAAAGCACTAAGGGAGTCTGAGACAACAACAAATGATGACACAGCCATAGATGCAATACGGATAAGTGCTGCAAGAATGGCATACAATTCAGCAGTAAAAACACTAGCCAAAGATAGTAAATGCCCTCGTACGACGCTGTCCGGAAACATTGCTGCAAATCCTACGCTGTCAGAAGACTTAGAGCCATCTGTGTACACTGCAATGGCATGAGAATGAGAGCGGAAGTGGTCAAGAAAGAGAGCGGGAAGCGACCATAGGCAGTTGGGCTTTCGAGCAAGGGAGAGAGAAAGAACAGACTCGAACAGCTGGAACTTACCAGGGGGGTAGGGAAAAGTGAGATGCTACATGAACATAGAAAGGTGGTAATTGAAGAGAAGACAAAAGCGAATGCAGGCGAAGAGAGAAGGGATGGAGTAAACAGGGGCGGCGAACAAATAAATAATGTCTACTAATACAGTGGACCCCCGCATACCGTCAGCATCACATAACGTTCAATCCGCATACCGCTCGCTTTTATCGCAAAAATTTTGCCTCGCATACCGCTCAAAAACCCGCTCACTGCTCTTCGTCCGAGACGCGTCCAATGTGCGCCCTTAGCCAGCCTCACATGCGCCGCCGGTGGCATTGTTTACCAGCCAGCCTCCGCGGTAACATCCAAGCATACAATCGGAACATTTCGTATTATTACAGTGTTTTTGGTGATTTTATCTGCAAAATAAGTGACCATGGGCCCCAAGAAAGCTTCTAGTGCCAACCCTACAGCAATAAGGGCGAGAATTACCCCGGGCGCGCATACGGAGATAAAAAACCCCTCAATTATTGGAGCGCTTGAGGTCCAAAACCTGTATTCCCGGGAACGCAGGAGGGAGAGATACATGTTATAACACCTAAAATCCTGGGGGACTAGTACCAAACTTGCACACGAAATCACTCTTTTGAAAAGCAAAAGATTTGGGGCAGACATGCACCATCCCCCCAATAAAAGCAGGGGTGTCACTGCACGTTAAAAACCAAAAAAAGTGCGGGGGCCCCCCAGACTTTTTCAACTCCTCCCACACCAAAAGGGGGTTTTCCCAACAGACCCCTGGCAGTCTTCAAGCGGCACGGACGCACCTAAAGTCATTTTTCCGATCAGGGGGCTGGCTCATGTTTTTTTTGCGTGCCCAGCAGCAACAGCCTGGTTATCAGCTCTGATCCACCAGGGGGCCCCGGCTCGACCGGGCCGCGGGGGGGGTTACCCCCGGAAACTCTCTCCAGGTAAACTCCAGGAACCCAGAGATGAAAAAAAGATCATTGATAAGTATGAAAAGGGGTGCGTGTCTCCGGCGGGCCCGGTTTTTATAATAAACCCCAATCAACCATCGCTACTATTGGGGTACAGCTGCTGCTGCTGTACCCCCGTCAGCTCTGCTGCTGCTGCTGCTGTACAAACGCTGCGCTGCTGTAGCACCCTACTGTGCTGCTGTAGCACCGTCTGCTGCTTCTGTACACCCCTCTGCTGCTGCTGTACACCCGTCCCCTTTCTGCTGTACACCGTCTGCCTGCTGCTTTTTCAGCCCCTCTTGCTGTAACACCCTCTGCTGCTGCTGTAGCACCGCTCTGGGTGCTGAGCACCGTCGCTGCTGCTGTAGCAACCGCCCGCTGCTGCGTTGCCCGGCTGCTGCTGCTGTGCATTGCTGCTGTTAACCCCCTGCTGGCTGTACACCGTCGCTCTGCGTAGCAACCCCTGCTGTGCTGTAGCCCCCCGTCTGCTGCTGCTGTAGCCCGTCTGCCTGCTGTAGCACCGTCCTGCTGCTTCACCGCTGCGCTGCTGTGCACCGTCTCTCGCTTTTAGCACCGTCTGCTGCGCTGTACACCGTCTGCTGCGCTGTAGCACCGTCTGCTGCTGCGTACACCGTCTGCTGTGCTGTAGCACCGTCTGCTGCGCTGTGCCCGTCGGGTGCGGCTGACACCGTCTTGCTGCGTAGCACCGTCTGCTGCTGCGTAGCACCGTCCGCTGCGCGTACACCCCGCTGCTGCTGTAGCCCCTCTGCTTCTGCTGTACAAACCCTCGCTGCTGCTGTAGACCGTCGCTGCTGCTGTAGCACCGTCTGCTGCTGCTTGAGGGCCCGGCGGCTGCGCTGTAAGGGCCCCCTGCTCTGCGTAGCACCGCTGCTGCTGCGAGCCCCGCTGCTCTGCTGTAGCACCCCCTCTGCGCTGTTAGAACCGCCTGCTGCTGCTGTAGCATCGCCTCTGCTGCTGTACATCGTCTGCTGCTTTCTGTAGCATCGTCCTGCTCTGTACATCGTCCCGCTGCTGCGTAGCACGTCTGCTGCTGCGTACATCGTCTCTGCTGTGTACAAGTCTGCTGCTGCGTAGCATCGCTGCTCTGCTGAGCACGTCCTGCCTGCGTAGATCGTCTGCGCTCTGTAGCATCGCTGCGCGCGTAGCAAACGTCTGCTGCTGCGAAACACGTCTGCTCCTGTAGATCATCGCTGCTGCGTACACTGTCAGCTGCGCTGCTGCTGCTGCTGTAACCGTTGTTTGGTGTGGCTTTTTTGAAATACCAAGAAACAATTAACCCCAGAGGGTTTGCCACCCAGGATAACCCAAAAAAAAGTCAGTGTCATCGAAGCCCTTACTTAAATTTCCATTGGGGTCCTTAATCTTGTCTCCCAGGATGCAACCCACACCAGTTTGACTAACACCCAGGTGAACAGGGAAAAATGCCTGGAACTAGTGCTCATATTGGTGAATTTTTAAAAGCCAGCAAAGGTTGGTTTGAGAGATTTAAGAATCGAAAGGGGCATACACAGTGTGATAAGGCCTGTTCTGGAAGAAAATGCCAAACAGGACCACAGTACTCAGGAGGAAAAGGCACTCCCAGTACACAGGGGTCTCATCAGTCATTGCTGCATTTTCAAAAAAAAGGTAAGTGTCATTTATTCTTCTTTTTGTAGAGTAGTACATGCACAATATATATTGTGCATGTACTACTCTACTATTGTCCATGTATCCTTCTCTGTGTGTAGGAAAATGTATATTTCATGTGGTAAAATTTTTTTTTTCATACTTTTGGGTGTCTTGCACGGATTAATTTGATTTCCATTATTTCTTATGGGGAAAATTCATTCGCATACCGATCATTTCGCATAACAATGAGCCCTCTTGCACGGATTAAAGTCGCTATGCGGGGGTCCACTGTATCAGTAACCATTCTATAAATGGAAGGATTGCAGAGATCATGAGAGTGTACATAGTAGCGAAGGCAATGGGGATCACGGCGATCAGAAAAGGATAGAACGTTCGCTTCTGCATAGAGGCTCTCAACAGGGGAAGAGCGAAAAGCACCAAGGCATAAACGTAATCCTTGGTGATGAATGGGTCTAAGGCTAGAGAGAGTAGCAGGAGAGGCCGCTGAATAGATCTGGTCACCATAATCAAGTTTCAATAAAATGAGGGTGGAATGTAGGCGAAGGAGAGTTAGACGATCAGCTCCCCATGAAAGATGAGCAAGGGTTTTAAGAAGGTTCAGCCGGCTGTGACAAGTTGCCTTCAGAGAGGTTATGCGAGGTTTCCAGGATAACCTACGGTCAAAGATGAGGCCCAGAAACCTGACTGTATCACGTTCAGGGATACGGGAGCCATAGAGGTACAAAGGATGATCGGAGATGACAGAGCGTCTCGTGAAAGTAATTTAGCGAGTTTTGGTGCTGGAAAATTTAAACCCATGTGTGGTGGCCCAATTGGAAACACGGTCGACCGCATGCTGGAGAGAAACTGTAATGAGGTGACAGTCAGCGCCTGCACAGGCAATAGCGAAGTCATCAACATAGAGTGATGACCAAATATTTGATGGAAGACTAGAGGCCAAATCATTAATAGCAAGGAGAAAAAGTGTTGTGCTCAGAACACATCCCTGGGGGACACCTTCAGCTTGGATAAAGTCCGGGGAGAGCACATTATTAACCCGAACACAGAAATGCCTGTCAGTTAAAAAGTTCTTAAGGAAGGATGGTAGATAGCCTCGGAGGCCTAAGGAGTGGACTTGGGCCAAAATATTATACCTCCAAGTTGTGTCATATGCCTTCTCAAGGTCAAAAAATATGGCAATAACCGAGTGGTTATTCGCAAAGGCATTACGAACACACGTATCCAAGCGTAGTAAGGGTCTATGGTAGAACGTCCCTTACGAAAGCCATACTGACGAGTGGAGAGACTGTTGTCTCTCTAAATACCACACTAAACGTCTATTTACCAGGCGTTCCATCACTTTGCAAACTGCACTGGTAAGAGCAATGGGACGATAGTGGGAGGCTTCATGTCCCGTAGTGCCTGGTTTGCGGAAAGGGAGAACAATGGCAGATTTCCACAGCTGTGGAAGAACTCCTTGTGACCAAATAAGGTTGAAAAGGCATAAGAGGACTGCAAGGGCTGACTGATGTAAATGTTGTAGCATACGAATATGAATGTCATCGGGCCCAGCTGCCGATGATCGGCAAGCTGAGAGTGTTGCCTCCAGTTCTTGAAGTGTAGAAAGCACATTATACTGTTCTTCTCTGAGAGAAGAAAAGTCCGAGGGTGCTAACTCTCTGGCAGACTTTGAGGAAAGAAACGAGGGGCATAGATGGAGCCCCTGAGAAATATGGACCAGACGATTGCCAATTTCATTGGCAACATTTAGTGGGTTTGCTATATCAACACCGGCAACCCGCAGAACAGGAGCCGGGTCAGGAGAATATTTACCACTCAGTTTTCGTACTTTTTTCCAGACTGCACTCACAGGAAGCAGAGGTGATGGTGGAGACAATCTCGCCAGCAACTGCGTTTAGCGTCACGGATGACACGGCAAGCGATCGCACGCTTCTGCTTAAAATCAAGAAGTCTCTCCGTAGTTTCTACTGTACCGGTACCTGCCCCATGCAGCTCGTTTCAAACGTACTGCACGAGCACAAGCAGATCACCAAGGCACGCATTTCTGAGAATGCCTGCCCGAAGTTTGGGGTACAGAATGAGAAGCTGCGGTTAAAACGGAGGATGAGAAGGTGTAAAAGCTCATCAGTGGAGGACGAAGAAGGAACCTCACTAAAAACAGTTGTGAGTAAAGGTTCCAATTTGCCTGATCAAATTGCCAGCGTGGGATACGAAGAGGTGGTGAATATGAAGGGGAAGTAAGAATGATTGGGAAATGATCACTGTCATGTAAATCCGGGAGAAGAGACCAGGTGAAGTCTAATGCGGCAGAGGAAGAGCAGACAGAGATCGATGCAAGAGCGAGCGAGTCCGAGGATCAAAATGGGTGTGAGTACCTGTATTTAAAACATGGAGGGGGTGGGTGGCAAGAAAAGCCTCTAACTGAATGCCACAGGAATCACAGTGAGACCCCCCCCCCCCCAGAGGAAATGATGGGCATTAAAATCACCAAGTAACAGAAGCGGTGGCGGTAATGACGAAACAAGAAAGGAAATATCCGGAATAGATAATGCCCGAGAGGGAGAGAGATATAAAGAACAGAGCGTATACCACCTATGCAAGTGGATATGGGCTGCTGTGTAATGCAGCGAAGTACGAACAAATAGCTGATGGTACGGAATATCAGTGCCTAGAAGAAGGGCACTTTCATTAAAGGTCCCATCAGGAAAAGGATCTGAAGAATACAATAAATTATAGCCTGAGATGGGAGACATAACAGCAGAGTGTAATTTTGGTTCCTGTAAGCAAACACCAACAGGGGAAAACTGGGAGAGTAACATCTGAAGCTCACCCCAATTACCCGAGGCCGCGTATATTCCACTGTAAATAGGCCATGATTGGCAATGATAAAGATACCTGATATCCACAGGTAAGGGTTCCTACGGACTAGAGGGGTTAGAAAAGTCCACATGCGGAGGCAGCGGAAAACGTTCAAGCAGCGAAGGAACGATGCGCTGTGAAGAAAGGAGTTGCGCAGATGGAGGAGAGGAGAGAGAAGGAACAGAGGGTGGATCAGTGTCCACTGATGGTTTGGTCTCTGCAATATATTCAGAGATTGCTTCAAGTGTTTTGGAATTCAGAGGCGTCGTATGGGAGACGATATTGGAGATGGTAGGGGGAGGGTGAGTAAAGACTGGAACTGTAATGGATTGTACCAAGGTAGGGGGGGGGGCAAAAGGGTGGAGGGAACTGGAGAAGAAGCGTGGAAGGGGACAGAAGAGGCAGAAACCTGGAAGGCGGCAGAAGAGGAAGAAACTTGGGAGGGAACAGGGGAGGAAGGTACAGTACGAGGAGGAGGGTGAACCAATACACTTGTAACAGAGCCAGTGAGAGGGAAAGAACCAGGTACAGAGACAGGGAAGGGAAAATGAGGAGGTGGAAGAAGGGAAGGAGGGGTTAAAGGACCTTTTTTTGACTTCTGAGAAGTAGAGGGACAATTGGGAGGAGGTATCATACGAGATCTCGTCGATACTGAGGCTTGTGAGGGAGAACACGAAGAAGCGAGAACAGACTGAGGCGTTGAAGTAGGGACGTCTGAGCCTAGGACAGCAAAAGAATTAGATACAGGAGTGACTATGGGAGAGGTAACCACAGAGGAGGCTGCAGAAGATGGGACCCCAGAAGTAGGGGGACGTTTTGAAACACGGGAATAAGAAACACAAGGTAGTCTCCCTTGGAGGCGGAGATGAGAAACTGCCATGGCATAAGGGAGACCTTCTGCCTCTTTGAGGCAACGGATTTCCTGCTCATTTAAGTAGACTTGGCAACGGCGAGAGTACGAAGGGTGAGCCTCATGACAATTAAGGCAAGAGGGAGGTCAATTGCAAGACGTATTAGAATAGTCATCGGCACCACAGACTGGGCATTCGGCTATAAATCTGCATTATTTCGCTGGATGGCCAAATCGCCAGCAATTTCTACATTGTTGCGGTGTAGGGATCACCTTTCGAACTTGTAACCGATGTCCTGCTACATAAACTGAGGATGGGAGTTCACGGCTGTCAAAAGTTAAACGAGCCACATTGCTAGGGTATCATCTCTGCCCGCGGGCAGGAAGAACATAAGTGTCTACCTTGAGGATTGGGAGATCTTGGAGTTCCAGCTGTTCAAGAATGTCATTCCCACATGTCTGGAAATTTTGTTGAACTACGGTATGGGGCAGAATGACGGTACCACTACAAGAATTGAGGGAATGATGTTTTTCAATAGTGACAGGAACAGTATCGATATGGGAAAGAGAAATATCATGAGCTTGGGTAGCATCCTGTACAGTGATGATGCACGTACCGCTCTTAAGAGCATGAAAAGAAATATCTTTACCAACATGGCGTAGGAGTGCCTTGCCAATACTGTGGTCGGAAAGATAGGCAGTAGAGGAAGTCACTCGTAAAGTGAAGAATTTAGTCCATTGTGCATTCTGAAACTGAGCATGGAAAGGGAGTGCAGGACGTGTCGATCTTTTCTGAGAAGAACGAGAAGGTGGAGAAGTATCATCAGCAGGTAATTGTCGTTGGCGTTTAGGCGTGGGACCAGAGTTGGTCCGACGTGGAACGGGCCGGCGATTCGAAAATTGCCACACCGTAGAGGGAGAGGCCGGAAGCTAGTCAAAGGAGAGCGGAGGTCAGATAAATCGAAGGAGTCAGTCGAGACCTCAGTACCTGAAGCGGGTGAGGAAACAGCACCGGTAAGAGGTACAGAGGCATGAGGAGTGTCCAAAGAGTGGTCCAAAGGCAAGGTGGGGTCAGAACGGGGTGTGGTATCAAGAAGGGGCCCAGGGGTAGCAGGTTCATGGACTAGTGCTGCCATGGTTAGGTTACTTTTCTTTTTGTTTTTAAGAAAAAAAGAAAGAAAAGAAAAAGAATAAAAAAGGGGAGAGCGGGGAGGGATAGTTCCTGGGAGGAATGAAAGGGCCAGAAATCTCCCTCCGCGCCCAAGAGGACCTCAGCACCGCAAGTAGCGTAGATGCAGCATGGAACCCGTGCCATACCCTACCCATCATGCCAGTAAACCAGCAATCCGGGATAGCAACCCCACATCTGCCGAGCTACCTCGGTGGACAAGAGAGGGCGGCCGGATATCTGCCACAAAGCGTATCTCCTTCGGCCACCACCCCCGGAACAGATACATCTCTGCCACAGTTGTGTCCTTCCACTTGTGTAGTCGTGATCTTGGTGAAAGAATTGTGTTTGCCTTGGTGTACTCGAAGTATGTATTGCTTTCCCGGACAATAATGTCCATCAGGGGTTCATCGAAGAATAACTGAATGAAAGCATTCCAGTTCAGTAGCATTGTTCCCAAGTGTACATGATGGCCGTGTTCTACTTGGTGTTTCATCAAAGTCATGGGGACTGGGAACAAACTCATCACCTTGCTGCCAATCCCAGATGCAGTCAGCTGATGGGTTATGGATATTGAAACGTGGTTGTGGATGTGTAGGGTTGGGCGAGGCTGGTTGTGGTTGTGCAGAGTCAGCAGCGTTGGTAGTAGCGTGGCCCGCTGCTGGTCCCACATGACTCGTGCCACCATCACTATCACCACCTGCTGCCTCACTCACATTCATACCCATCATAACAATATCGTCATCTTCACTATCAGTTCGTGGTGTAGGGCCACGGGATGTGCTCCTAGATTTACTCCTTCCCCTTGGAACAGCATGACATTACCAGACCGCATGCTACGTCGTATATACTGCCGCTTCACTGAGGAATATTCACCCTCACTGTTGCAACTAGAACTGCTTTCAATACCTTTGAAATCGCTATCACTTTCACTGCTCGCATCCGAGTCTTGTACATGGGCAAATAGTTTCCTCTTTCGTCCTGGTACAGGTGAACGTGAATGAGCTGGCCCAGCACCAGAGGTGGAAGGTTGTGGGTCATCTGGGTTTTCATCACTAATTACGTTATCCTAGGCACTGTTTTTGGCCACACCTGCTTGAAAACCATAGAATTCACTTTCACTGACACTTCCATCACTGTTAGAGATGTCACTTGGGAACAAAAGACCTCCAATCTGAGGAGGAGTGAGGCACTTCTTACCGCAAGGCATGATGAAAATGTACTACCAAGATGGCGTTCCCACAATGCGCCACTAAGTCCCAGATTTTTTTCATAGGGTGCACACCCACCACTCAGACCCATTCTCTCTCTTGTAGGCCTATCAGCCTTCTCCCGTTGATTTGAAGCTGCTAGAATTTATGCGTATAGATACGTCAAACACGGTGGCTCGTAAGACGTATATATACGACCGAAACAGTCAAGGGGTTAAAGTGCAGGCATTGTACTTCCCATTTCCAGGGCTCAAGTCCAGCTAACCGGTTTCCTTGAATACCTTAATAAAATATTAACCTGCTCACACTCCAACAGCTCGTCAGGTCCCAAAAACCATTCATTCCTATCTAACACGCTCGCACACATTTGCTGGAAGTCCAAGCCCCTCGCCCACAAAACCTCTTACCCCCTCCCTCCAACCTTTTCGAGGACGACTCCTACCACGCCTTCCTTCCCCTACAGATTTATACATTCTCCAAGTCATATCACTTTGTTCCATTCTAAGTGACCAAACTACCTCAACAACCCCTCTTCAGCTCTCTAATACTTTTAATAACTCCACACTTCCTCCTAATTTCCACACTATTTACACCACACAATGAGATTTGACAGGACATCCCCACTGCCTCCAGCCACCTCCTCACTGCAGCACTTACAACCCAAGCTTCACATCCCTACGAGTGTTAGTACCACTAAACTTTCGTACATTCCCTTTTTTGCCTCGATGGATAATTCCCCCCCCCCCATCTCCATAGATACCTCAATGCACCATTCACCATTTTTTCTTCATCAATTCTATGGTTAACCTCATTCTTCATAAACCCATCAGCTGACAAGTCATCTCCCAAATATTTGAAAACATTCACTTCTTCCATATTCCCTCTCTCCAATGTGATATCCAATTTCTCTTCATTTAAATAGTTTAGATACCCTCATCAACTTACTCTGATCTATATTCACTTTCCACTTTCTACCTTAACACACCATCCCAAACTCTTTCATTAACCTTCGTAGCTTTTCTTTAGAATCTCCCAGAAGCACAGTATCATCAGAAAAAAGCAACTGTGCCAACTGCCATTTTGTATTTGATTCCCCATAATTTAATCCCACTCCTCTCCCAAATACCCTAGCATTTACTTCTTTTACAACACCATCTATAAATATATAAAGCAGCCATGGTGACATTACACATCCCTGTCCAAGACCTACTTTTACTGGGAAGTAATCTCTCTCCTACACACCCTGACCTGAGCCTCACTATCCTCATAAAAACTCTTTACAGCATTTAGTAACTTACTACCTATTCCATACACTTGCAACGTCTGCCACATCGCTCCCCTATCCACTATCACATGCCTTTTCTAAATCCATAAATACAATGAAAACTTCCCTACTTTCATCTAAATACTGTTCGCATATATGCTTCAATGTAAACACTTGATGTATACATCCCCTACCCACTCTAAAGCCTCCTTGCTCAGCTATCCTGCTCTCAGTCTTACCTCTAATTCTTCCAATAACCCTACTAGACTTTACTTGGTATTCTCAGTAAACTTTTTCCCCAATAATTATTACAATCTCTTTTGTCCCCCTTCCTTCATAAAAAGGAACTATACACACTCCTAGATACCTTCCCTTCTTTCATAATTTATTAAACAAAAATACCAAACCACTCCAACACTATCCTCCCCCTGCTTTTAACATCTGTCAGTCCTGTTAGTTCCAGCTGCATTATCTCCTTTCATTCTATGTAATGCCTCACGCACCTTCCCCACATTCACATCCTGCTCTTCTTCTCTCCTAAAAGATGTTGTATCTCCCTAGCCAGTGGATGAAATTACCGCCTCAAAATATGTACTTCCACCGTTTACCCAATACCTCCAGCTCCCCATCCACTAACTCCCCTACTGTTTTTAACTGACAAATCCATATGTTCCCTAGGCTTTCTTAATTTGCTTATCTCGCTCCAAAATTTTTTCTTATTCTCGGCAAAATTTCTTGACAGTGCCTCTCCCATTATCATTTGCTCTCCTTTTGCACTCTCATCACTCTCTTCATGTTTCTTTTACTCTCCATATACTCTGCCCTTCTTATATCACTTCTGATTTGTATAAGTCTCATAAGCTACCTTTTTTCTCTTTCATGACACCCTTTACTCCATTCTACCAATCACTCCTCTTTCCTCCTGCACCCACATTCCTATAGCCACAAACTTCTGCCCCTCATTCTAATACTGCATTTTTTAAAATGATCCAATCCCTCTCGAACCCCTCCCCCTACTACCCATACTTGCACCAGCCCACCTTTCTGCCAATAGTTGCTTGTATCTCGCCCTAACTTCCTCCTCCCTTAGTTTATTAACTTTCACCTCTTACTTTCTGTTGCCCTTTTCCTTTTGTCCCATCTAACTAATGGCTAGTTAACCCTTTCAGGGTTGCCAGGCCCTCTCCAAGACTTGTTCTCAGGGTCGCCAAATTAAAAAAAAAAATTCTCATGAAAAGATAGAGAACGTTTTCCCGATCATAATGACACCAAAAGTATGAAATTTGATGGAAAAATTACGGAATTATGCTATCGCGAAGTTAGCGGTCTCAATGATGTTTACGCATCGGTGATTTAGCCCACTTTGAGCCCAACTTTCGGCCAATTCCAGTGTACTAGTCAACAGAAATCATAACTTTCGCTAGAGCTCAATTTTTTCTATCGAACGAGTACAAGAAACCACCCATTTACCAATTTCAACTATCCAATAAAGTGGTAAGAATTTAGCAATTTTGCCGATTTCACACAAATTTAAAAAGATGCCAATTTCCGAATAGGGTCCAGAATAAACAAGAAAGACATCCCTGCACTAAAATACAGTGGACCCCCGCATACCATTAACCTTGCATAACGTTAAATCCACATACTGCTACATTTTATCGCCAAGATTTTGCCTCGCATACCGCTAAAAAACCCGCTCAACGCTGTTCGTCCGAGACGCGTCTAATGTGCGCCCTCAGGCAGCCTCACATGTTCCGCCGGTGGCATTGTTTACCAGCCAGCCTCCGCTGTAACATCCAAGCATACAATCGGAACATTTCGTATTATTAGTGTTTCTGGTGATTTTATCTGCAAAATAAGTGACCATGGGCCCCAAGAAAGCTTCTAGTGCCAACCCTACAGCAATAAGGGTGAGAATTACTATAGAGATGAAGAAAGATCATCGATAAGTATGAAAGTGGAGTGCGTGTCTCCGAGGTGGCCAGGTTGTATAGTAAACCCCAATCAACCATCGCTACTATTGTGAGCAACAAAAAGGCAATCAAGGAAGCTGTTCTTGCTAAAGGTTTAACTGTGTTTTCGAAACAGAGATCGCAAGTGATGGAAGATGTTGAGAGACTCTTATTGGTGTGGATTAATGAAAAACAGATAGCAGGAGATAGCATCTCTCAAGTGATCATAAGTGAAAAGGCTAGGAAGTTGCATGAGGATTTAATTAAAAAAATGCCTGTAACTAGTGATGTGAGTGAATTTAAGGCCACCAAAGGTTGGTTCGAGAGATTTAAGAAGTGTAGTGGCATACATAGTGTGATAAGGCATGGTGAGGCTGCCAGTTCGGACCACAAAGCAGCTGAAAAATATGTGCAGGAATTCAAGGAGTACATAGAAACTGAAGGGCTGAAACCTGAACAAGTGTTTAATTGTGATGAAACAGGCCTGTTTTGAAAGAAATGCCAAGCAGGACCTACATTACTGAGGAGGAAAAGGCACTCCCAGGACGTAAGCCTATGAAAGACAGGCTTACTCTGCTGATGTGTTCCAATGCTACTGGTGATTGCAAAGTGAAGCCTTTATTAGTGTATCACTCTGAAACTCCCAGACCGTTCAGGCAAAAGAATGTCCTCAAGGAAAATTTGTGTGTGCTGTGGAGGGCAAACAGTAAGGCATGGGTCACTAGGGACTTTTTCTACGACTGGTTACACCATGTATTTGCCCCCAATGTGAAAGATTATCTAACTGAAAAGAAATTAGAACTTAAGTGCCTCCTGGTGTTAGACGATGCCCCTGGTCATCCTACAGACGTGGCAGAGCGACTTTATGGGGACATGAAATTCATTAAGGTGAAGTTTTTGCCTCCTAATACCACTCCTCTCCTGCAGCCCATGGACCAGCAGGTTATTGCAAACTTCAAAAAACTGTACACAAAAGCTCTGTTTGAAAGGTGCTTTGTAGTGACCTCAGAAACTCAACTGACTAAGAGAGTTTTGGAGAGATCACTTTAATATCCTCAATTGTGTAAACCTTATAGGTAAGGCTTGGGAGGGAGTGACTAAGAAGACCTTGAACTCTGCTTGGAAGAAACTGTGGCCAGAATGTGTAGACAAAAGGGATTTTGAAGGGTTTGAGGCTAACCCTGAGAATCCTATGCCAGTTGAGGACCCCATTATGGCATTGGGAAAGTCCTTGGGGTTGGAGGTTAGTGGGGATGATGTGGAAGAGTTGGTGGAGGAGGACAATGAAGAACTAACCACTGATGAGCTGCTAGATCAATTCAACAGCAAGAAGCCAGACCTGAGGAAACTGGTTCGAAGGAGGGGAGAGAGAAATTGAAGAAATTGCCTACTACAAAGATTAAGGAAATCTGTGCAATGTGGCTGAAAGTGCAAACCTTTATGGATGAAAATCACCCTCACACAGCTATTGCAAGCCGTGCTGGTGACTATTACACTGAAAATGTTGTGAAACACTTTAGGGAAGTCATAAAGGAACGAGAGGTACAGGCCACTATGGACAGATATGTTGTGCGACAGAACTCCAGTGACTCTGAAGCTGGTCCTAGTGGCATTAAAAGAAGAAGGGAAGTAACCCCAGAAAAGGACTTGCTACCTCAAGTTTTAATGGAAGGGGATTCCCCTTCTAAACACTAACACTCTCTCTCCCCTCCTCCCATCCCATCAATCATCATCAGATCTTCAATAAAAGTAAGTGTCATGTAATTGTGCATGCCTTTTTCAGTTTGTGTGTATTAAAATTAATATTTCATGTGGTAAAAAAAAAAATTTTTTCACACTTTGGGGTGTCTTGCACGGATTAATTTGATTTCCATTATTTCTTATGGGGAAAATTCATTCGCATAACGATAATTTCGCATAACAATGAGCTCTCTTGCACGGATTAATATCACTATGCAGGGGTCCACTAACATTTCCTCTGTTCATTAGTCACGTCCCCAGGCCCCTCTTACATTCTTTTGCTTTCCACTTTGAATTTTTATTCTCACAAAAAATGTAGTGTAGAAATGGTATAAATAATATCAGCACACTTGTGAAAGAATATTGGACTCGCCAGTTGAAACGTATTCGAGGCGTAGCACGATTTGTTTACTTCTGAACTGTGGTAAAAATCGAACATTTCTGCTACTTTGAGCTGAATTTCAAGGTACTTTTCATTGTAAAACCAGTCAAAATCATCTCAATTTCTGTAATATGTCTTCCATTTTATAAAGAGACCAGGAAAGCTAGAATACAACAATAAATACCATAGGAAAATACAGTGCAAATTCGCTGTTTTAATCCCAAAACAAGGTCAAAGTTTTTTTTTTTTCTCATTACGCACTGTGTGCTGCAGGATTTTTTTTTTATACTGCGCACACTGACCACAGACCCATTCTTTCATATGTAGGCCTACCAGCTTTCTCTCACTAGATTTGAGGGCGCTAGAATTTAGGCGTACTAGTATGTCAAAAACCCTGGTGCATAAGCCCTACTAGTACAGTGGCCCCCCCGACATTCGATGGCATCGACATTCGATAAATCCGACATTCGATGCATTTTAACGCAAAAATTTCGCCTCGACATTCGATGGAAAACCCGAATTCGATACGATTCGTACAAGACGTGTCCACGTGTGGCCTGAACTGCCCTGTGTGTGCCAGTGTTTACAAGCCAGCCAGTGTGCACGCATCTAAGGATACATTCCATATTATCACTGTTTTTGGTGCTTGTTTCTGCAAGTCACCATGGGCCCCAAGAAAGCTTCTAGTGCCAACCCTGTGGTAAAAAGGGTGAGAATTAGTATGGAAATTAAGAAAGGGTTTGGGGCTAACCGTGAGAAGACTATGCCAGTTGTGGACCCCATTGTGCCTACTTCAAAAATTAAGGAAATGTGTGCAAAGTGGGTTGAACTGCAAACCTTTATCAATGAAAATCACCCTAACACAGCTATTGCAAGCAGTGCTGGTGACTATTACAATGAGAATGTTATGGCCCATTTTAAACAAATCTTAAAGGAAAGGCGACAGAGGTCCAGTGACTCAAGCTGGTCCTAGTGGCATTAAAAGAAGAAGGCAAGTAACCCCAGAAAAGGACTTGCTACCTCAAGTCCTAATGGAAGGGGATTCCCCTTCTAAACAGTAACAACTTCGACACTCTCCCCTCCTCCCATCCCATCAATCATCACCAGATCTTCATTAAAGGTAAGTGTCAATTATTCTATTGTTATTCTATTGTTATTGTTATTGTAATTATTCTATTGCATTAAACTTAATATTTCATGTGGTAATTTTTTTTTTTCATACTTTTGGGCATCTTGCATGGATTAATTTGATTTCCATTATTTCTTAGGGGGAAAATTAATTCAACTTTCGATATTTTCGACATTCGATAGCTCTCAGGAACGGATTAGTATTGAATGTCGAGGGTCCATTGTACGTCCAAAAACCTGAAAGGGTTAAATCAACTTGTTATTCTACACCAAAAATGTTTTGGTATGGAATAACTGATTCAACAACAAGCTTTCACAAGTCTTTAGAAATGGAGGTCTGATGAACACAACCCTGTTTTTCTCATGTTTTACACTCTAAACATCACAGAGATCTTTAGTAGTGCAGTTTTCACAAATTTAACACATGCACATTATGAATGTCCATTGGATATAAAAAATTTTACGGTGGTACATTAGTACTAGAGTAGAATACAATAAATCCTACTTAATAGTCTAATTCTTATGTAGTCTTTAACCCATCGACTGTTTCGGTCCTATATATACACACGTCTCACGAGTCGCCTTGTTTGACGTATTAATGCTCCTAAATTCTAGCAGCTTCAAATCAAGCAGGAGAAAGCTGGTAAGCCCACATGTGAGAGAATGGGTCTGTGTGGTCAGTGTGCACCATATAAAAAAAAAATCCTGCAGCACACAGTGCATAATGAGAAAAAAACTCCAACCGTTTTTTTTAATTAAAATGCCGACTGTGGTCTATTTTCGTATGGTATTTACGGTTGTTTTCTCGTTTTCTTGGTCTCATTTGATAGAACGGAAAACATAGAAATAGATGCGATTTTGATTGGTTTTACTATGAAAAGAACCTTGAAATGGAGCCCACAGGGGAAATGCTTAATTTTTGCCAATGTTCAAAAGTAAACAAATGATGTCATTGTCCAATAAATGGACAACTATCCATTATAATATGCAGTCATGAATGGGTTGACATTATTTATACAATAATTACAATATTGCAGTAGTCTGCATAACAGTAAATCTTCTATTTTTTGTTTCAATAAAAATTCAAAATAGAAAGCAAGAGTAATATCAGAGGGGCCTGGAGACATGACTGATGAACAAAGAAAATGTTATTTTAGAGCCAGGAATGTCTACATTGTTCATTCTGGACCCTATTTTGAAATTGTCATATTTTTTAATTTTTGTGAAATTGGCCAAATTACAAATTTCTGACCATGTTATTGGGTAGTTGAAATTGGTAATTGGGCAATTTCTTGTACTCCGATAGAAAAAATGGAGTTCTAAAGAAATAGCTAGGAGTTTGGCCGACTGGAACAATGGAATTAGCTGAAAAGTGGGCGAAATTGCCGATTCGTATATATCGCCGAGGCTGCTAACTTCACGAGAGCATAATTCCGTCAGTTTTCCAGCAAATTTTGATCTTTTGGTATCATTATCACCGGGAAAAAATTCTATCATTTCATAAGAATTTTTTTTTTTTCAAAAATTTTTCGACACCAGGAGACGCCTCAGGATTTGGGGTTTCGACAGTCAAGGGGTTAAGCATTAGGATTAATTTGACCAAAATACAGTGCATACTAGTGGTTTTCTTCTGTACCTAACTTTTATTGCATGTACACTACATTATCTGTGAATCGTATAAATAGAAGTAAAAATTGAACATTACAAGTAAAGGAAACTCAGAACACTTAAGTGACAAATTAAACAACAAATTTTCCTGCTGAATACTTCTACCCTCACTGACAAATCAATGAACTTTCTCCTTACTGATATAAACCAATGAATTTTTATCATTACAGACAAATCAATCAACAATTACTTACTTTTTTATCTATGAGATCCTTGATGTGCTTGTTCCAGTAGTACTCTCGAACGACTTTGGTTTCCACCAGGACACCTTCAAACTTCTCACAGAGGTAATCCATGATGGAGACTGGCCACGAGGCAAGCTCACCTGCATTCCAGTCAGTGTTAAAAAAATCTTTGGGTACACCTGGAAAACAGAAAAAGTTATTCAACGTTTTACTCGCAAAAAAAGCAAATAACTGATATTCAAACTTTCAGAACATAAGGTAACACGCATTCATCTGTGTGGCATGCAAAGAGGATGCTACACTTTATTCGGCCTATGTGTACACTCCCATATAGGCTGCCTCCCAACCAGCAAACCGAGTGCTGGGTCTTTAAAAATTTATTAGGGTACCCATAGTTAAATCAGTACCTTGGTTCACTGTCCAATCATAGGCGAGCCCACCAAGTGCTGAGGCAATGTGGTATCACTCATGGTCAGCATTTGCCAGATACATATATACATGTATATATCTGGTGAAGGAAATACAAGTTAAATATTACTGCCGAGTTTATATTGTTCCAAAACCCATTACGACCAGGTTACAAGCCATTTTATTACCTGTGAACTTGCTAAATATACCAGATATACACTCCTGTGCCTACTTATGTGCCTACCACATACAGAACATTAAATTCCACTATAAAGCCTCCACTTAAACTTCAATAGTTACAACAGAACGCACAGTCACAATACAAGGCATAAGGTACTTTTCAACACCTCACGTGTCAGTCTCACTATGCAAAAACACTATGCACATAAAGACTTCAAAGATCTGGAACTCTCTACTGGAACTGTTAAAGGATACCCTGACTACTTATAAATTTAGGACTTTGCTAAAAAAAAATCATCTTATCTCTCAATACTAACCAAATCAACCTAATCAATCATATGTGACTTCTAGACTATTAAACATCTGCCAATCCATGAAATATTACTGCCTGAACCAATAATTGTTTTTATTATGTGCAACTGCAAGATTACTATTCTTATGAACCTCCACCTTGATTACCTCGCATTAGTATTAAGATTTATTTTGTAATCAAGTTAACCACTATTATCTTGTTTAGTCATAAGTAGTTACTGTGTACTAGGATTAGTCTGCCTGAAATGCCCCAGCATGATAGTGGCTTTCTTTGTACAGTGGTACCCAGAGTTTCGTACATAACTCGTTCCAGAAGGTTGTTCAGGTGTCGTTACTAAACAAATTTGTTCCGACAAGGAATAATGTAAATTAGATTAGTCTGTTTCAGACCCCCAAAAATGCACTTACAAAAGCACTTACACTAATACAATTACATAATCAAGTTGGGAGCAGTACGAAACTCAGGGTACCAATGTATGTACTTTGCAAACCAAAATTGTAATTACACATTACATTTATATCTTCATCTGTGTTTGTAATATGGAGGCCTCTCTGGGAGCTGAAGCTGGTCTTAGTATCGTTCAGATAGCCTTGCCACTGCTCTCGGCACTGCTTGTCAGCCTTGCCACCGCTCTCGGCACTGCGTGTCAGCCTTGCTACACGAAATCGCAGCTTCCCAATTTTCACCAACATTTAACAATTCCTCAAAATATTCCCTCCACCTTCCTGATACCTCTAACACCCTGTTTAATAACTATTCTCTTTTTAACAAATCCATTCATTCCCTAGGCTTCCTAAACTAATCTCGCTCCAAAACTTTCTTATTTTTCAACAAAATTTGTTGATATTTCATCTACTCTCATTTTACATTGCTTCACCACTCTCTTAACCTCTTTCTCTCTCCATATACTCCTCCCTCCTTGCATCACTTCTACTTTGTAAAAACCTCATACATATAAGCTAACTTTTTCTCTCTTACTACTCTCTTTACATCATTCCACCAATTGCTCTTTTTCCCTCCTGCACCCACTTTCCTGTAACCACAAACTTTTGCCGAACACTAACACTATATTCTTAACCCTTTCAGGGTTTCTGACATACTAGTACGCCTAAATCCAGCACCTTCAAATCTAGCGAGAGAAAGCTGGTATGCCTACATATGAAGGAATGGGTCTATGTGGTCAGTGTGCACAGTATAAAAAAAATCCTGCAGCGCATAGTGCGTAATGAGAGAAAAAAAAATCTGACCGTGTTTTTGGTTTAAAACAGTGACTTTGCCTGGGGATGTGACTAATGAACAGAGAAAATGTTATTTTAGTGACAGGAATGTCTGTCTGTCTTGTCTATTCTGGACACTATTTGGAAAATGGCATCTTTTGAAATTTGTGTGAAATTGGCAAAATTGCTAACTTCTGACAGCTTTATTGGATAGTTGAAATCAGTAACTGGGTGGTTTCTTTACTCACTCGATAGAAAAATTATAGTTCTATCGAAATAGTTATGATTTTTGTCGATTAGTACACTGGAATTGGCTGAAAATAGGGCTCAAAGTGGGCGAAATCGCCGATGCGTAACATCGGTGAGACCGCTAACTTCGCAAGAGCGTAATTCCGTAAGTTTCCATCAAATTTCAAACTTTTGGTGTCATTATGATCGGGAAAAGATTCTCTATCTTTTCATAAGAAAATTTTTTTTTTTTCCAAAAAATTTTCAACCCTGAGAATGAGTTTTGTAGAGGGCCTCTCAACCCTGAAAGGGTTAAACTTACCCCATACATCTACCCCATTGCCTATACTCTTACTAGCCCATCTGTCCTCCAACAGTTATTTATATCCTACCCTAACTGCTTCCTCCTCATCAAACATTAAAAACCATGATGAGAATTTATTGCATGCATTTTCCTACAGACTGGGGTGAATCACTACCTTTGTTGCTGTTCACAATGAGAGAAACTGTGCAGGAGTCCACAGGGTACAGTCCATTTGAGCTAATCTTTGGGTACAACATACAAGGTCCTCTGCAAGTACTAAAGGAAGAATGGATGGGAGAAGACACCTGCATAACACTCTACAACCCTCCAAGGTTGCAGGTGGCCTGTCAGTAGGGTAAGGCTAACTTAAAACTGCTCAAAACACTATGAAACAGATCTAATCCTGAAAAACAGAGGCTACTTCAGCAGAAGGTAGCATTTCTGTTAGAACACAGATTAGTGGACGAGTCATCCAGTCCATGGGCTTCACTGTGCATCATTGTTAAGAAGGCTGATGGAGGATTTCGAATGTGTACAGACTACCAGAAGGTGAATGAAGTCGCCATCCCAGATGCTTGCCCTCTGCCACATTTAGATGTAGTGGACTTTGTGGGCTGATGCATGTGAGTCAGGGGTAGGGGCAGGACTCCTACAAAAATCTGGGGAAGAGTGCTTGCAGCCTGTACCTAACTTCTCAGCCAAGTATCAACTTCACCAGAGGGCCTACTCCACTACTGAAAAAAGTCCTCGCTCTGATACTGGCATTAGAACATTTCGAGGTCTACACGGGGCAGTCGTCCCAGGTGGTCACAGTCTACAGTAATCACAGTCCAATAGTCTACTTCAACTCCATGAAGAACCACAACACATGTCTGACGAGATGGAGTCTCAGGCTGCAACCACACACTACGAAAATTGTACATATTGCCGGCAAAGATAATAAGCTGGCCAATTCCCTTTCCCGTATTTAAATTTAGGTTAGTACGTGTTAGGGACTATATGGGTAGCCTAGCTCTCCCTTCCTCTCCATTTTGTTTATATAAACTGTGTTGTAATGCTGGTAGGAGAGGAGGGAGGGGACATTCTGCTACAGTCCGCAGGTGTCTTGAACCAATGTTAGCCATACTGTCTGCCGTCTCACTCTAGGATAGAGTTTGACTGTCTCGAGAAAAGTTGAGCCCTATCTAACGAGTTGGATGTTTGAGAGGAAAGGTGGTTCTATTACTGTTCAGTGCCATGGCAGCATGCTACCCATGGAGGTGGAATAGGATAACTCAAAAAATCCAGACGAAGTGCTATAGTACTCTGCTTAAAGATGAGAGTAAATGATGACGCAGTCTTGTGGCTCTCTCTGAGACAGGGAGCTAGACAGATACAGATAGACAGGGAGCTTGAGGGACAGACATGTTTGTGTACCAGCGAAAACAAAGAACAAAGGAACATAAGAAAAAAGGAACACTGCAACAGGCCTACTGACCCATGCAGAGCAGGTCCATGTCCCCCCCCCCCGGATTAGACCAATGACTCACCCAGTCTGATCATCTCCACTCAAGGATGGAGCACTGCACCAGACCCAGCAGCACAAGCTAGTCAAGTCCAACTCACACCCACTCATGTATTTATCTAACCTATTTTTAAAACTACACAACTTTTTAGCCTGAATAACTGTACTTGGGAGTTTGTTCCACTCTTCCACAACTGCATTACCAAACCAGTGATTTCCTATATCCTTTCTGAATCTGAATTTTTCCAACTTGAAACCACTGCTGCGAGTCCTGTCTTGGCTGAAAATTTTCAGCACGCTATTTACATCCCCTTTATTCCTGTTTTCCATTTATACACCTCGATCATATCCCCCCAAATTCTACGCCTTTCGAGAGAGTGCAGATTCAGGGTCCTCAGTCTATCCTCATAGGGAAGATTTCTGATACATGGGATCATCTTTGTCATCCTCCTCTGTACGTTTACCAAAGCATTTATATCCAGTCTGTAATACGGTGACCAAAACTGAGCAGCATAGTCTAAATGAGGCCTAACCAAGGATATATAGAGTTGAAGAACAACCCGAGGACTTCTATTATTTATACTTCTAGATATAAAGCCAAGAATTCTGTTAGCTTTATTGCGAACACTAATGTACTGTTGTCTTGGTTTTAGATTACTGCTAACCAAAACTCCTAAATCCTTTTCGCAATCAGTAGTATTAAGAACTACATTATTTAGTTTATACGTGGCATGGTTATTTACCTGTCCAACATTTAGAACTTTGCATCTGCCACTTCTCCGACCATTGCATCAGTCTATTCAAATCATCCTGGAGTGCTCTAGTGTCCTCATTTGAATGAATTGGATGGCCTATTTTGGTGTCATCAGCAAATTTGCTTATGTCGCTATTTATTCCCTCATCTATGTCGTTTATGTAAATTGTGAACAACAACGGGCCCAACACTGACCCCTGAGGAACACCGCTTGTGACATGCCCTCATTCTGATTTCTCCCCACTTATGCAAACTGTGCTGTCTATTTGTCAGCCATGCCTCAACCCAGGAAAAAATTTCTCCTCCTATTCCGTGTGCCTTAAGTTTCCTCAATAGCCTCTGGTGTGAAACTATCGAAAGCCTTACTGAAGTCAATACACACAATATCATATTCATTACCATGATCTACCTCCACAAACACCTTAGTGAAAAAAGTTAGTAAATTCATAAGACAGTAACGTCCCTTTATAAAACCGTGTTGAGATTCATTAATCAATCTGTGCCTATCAAAATGGCTATGAATTGCTTCGGCAATTATTGATTCCATATGCTTTTCCACTATGGAGGTAAGGCTTATTAGTCTATAGTTCGAAGCCAAGGACCTGTCACCTGTCTTGTAAACAGGTATTACATTTGCTTTACATTCCTTTAACACCCTTGCAAACAGTTCATCAGGGCCTGGGGATTTGTTAGGTTTTAGTTTCTCTTTGTCTGAGGACCATGTCACTAGTTACCGCAATCGTGCTTAGTTTATTATCGTCCTGTTCTACATAACCTATTATTTCAGGAATATCGCTAGCATTTTCCTGGGTGAAAACAGAGAGGAAGTAGGTACTGAGAATTTCACACACATCCCTATCACTGTCAGTGATCTGACCAGAGTTACTCTTAAGTGGGCCAATCTTGTCCCTAATCCCTAAGGTGGTACTCTAACCAAACAATGACTAAGACAGGTCACAACAAAGAAAGATGGTGTCCACAGCACCACTGCCTTTCCAGTTTAGGTATATGTTGCCCCTTTCTCCCAAGTTTTTCACTCCAACATATTATGATGGTAGGCAGATTTGGGTGCAAGCTGTAAGATCACCGACTTGAGGCTCTACAAAGAACATGTTATAATGAAGGCTTGCTCTGCACCAGTATCATTAGGAGCAAACCTTGCTGTTATGAGTAGACTTCCCCTTTCATAGTTAAGAGGACAAAAGGAACCTTGCACTGAATGATAACTGCCATAACTGTTAATGGTTCTGGGAATTATCTTCCATATAACCCACCCTCAGATAGGCCTCCTAGGCTTGAAAGTGCTAGTAATTCTGGGGTTTATCTTCCCTATGACCTGGTTGGAATGTGTTAGTGGTTCAGGGGGACTACCCTGCCATGGCTTGGTTTAAGACCAGGCCTCATATGTTAGAAAAGAAATATTACAGGATTAAGAACTCTTAGAAGCACAGAGTAAAGGAATGTGTATACTGAATGTAAGTAAAAGTTCTTGACAGAAATCCAAGATCAGTAATCCTGCCAGAGTGAAAACTTTCACGTTTTCCAGTTCCTGTTGTCTACCAAACTTTAGGAACTACAAGACCATATTATGACCAACAAA
Organism: Cherax quadricarinatus; assembly: GCF_026875155.1. Classification (NCBI taxonomy): domain Eukaryota; kingdom Metazoa; phylum Arthropoda; class Malacostraca; order Decapoda; family Parastacidae; genus Cherax; species Cherax quadricarinatus. Next base: position 8,120,968 of record NC_069438.1, read on the forward strand.
ATGTGAATGCACATTTTCTTTCGCTTAATGTTGGTTTCCTTCATTTGTTTTCACTATTATGCTGTCCTATTCCTAACAAATTGATTTTCGATTAAAATTCCACACAAGATGTACATTCATCGTGTGCAATCTGTGCAATTCGCAAAATGTATCAATTCTTGTTATATTTCATCATTGTATCTCAACAACCATCTCCTGCCAAGGTAGGGCAACCCAAGGAAGGAAATACATTCACCATCATTCATTCAGTCACTGTCCTGCCAGAAGCACGCAGATATCACAATTCAGATTACCCTCCAATTGGAACATTCCCACTCGACCTCCAAAGGAGTGTGGAATTAAGCATAGTGAACTTGACTAAGCACAACAGTTCTGGAATGACCTGATTCAGCTTAGTACAGCTATCATGATCCTGGAACAAATTTACTGGATAAAGTCAGTGACACATGTAAAGGGAATATCTTTTGAACACAAGTGATAACAAGGTTTCAGGTTCACTCTCCAGTATTCCTTACTCTGCATAAATACTGTCAAATGAAACATTACCAATTTAATTCCTGAACCTCAGCAGGGCTACGATGGCTAGGTTAAATTACTTACCATTGGGTTCTATTTTGCAGAAACTGTATGTGTTGGAGCAAAACTAAAGTTTAGATTTGAATTTTGTGTCCCAAAACTAGTTAAAAGTTTTTATAAGTAAACTTAAACCTTTGTCGGCCAGCGTTACTGCCTCATACACCCTTCTGGACCAATGCTAGAGTCAGTGAGCTACACTGTAATTTTAGCACTGGAAAACCACACACCTACACTGTACAATGTATGATAATGACAGGTTACTGGCAACAAACATCAAGCGGAACATCAACACACCTTGGCAGTCGGGATTGATGAGATCTTTACGGTTGGAGAGAACAACGTTGCCATAAATGAGATCAATAGATGCGAGGAGTAATGAGTAACAGCTAACTAGGTCCTGGGGAATACTGGGATACTTCCCTGAAAGTAGAAGAAAAAAAACAGCTTTTAGCGTTAAACTGAATTCATGTTTAAATTGTTTAAGTCATAATAAATGACAGCAAATGAATACACAAAGACGGACGGGAGGCTTGAACCATGGCTCTGGTTAGTAGCAGGTTCAGTACTGCTCCCGAGCAAGGAGTCTTCTAAGGAAAGATACGCAAACAGAACTTCTGCTTGTCTGTCAACAGCACCATCTGTGACCCTGCTGATTCCTCCCCACAGCCCAGGAGATTTAGCAATAAATCCTTCCCTCCATCATTTTGTATATTCAATTAAAGCATATTAAACATTAGTAGGTTTTAATGGAGAAGAATCCTCCTCTAAGTCGTGTGTGCCATAAAAGGAGACTAAAATGCAGGGAGCAAGGGGCTAGTAACCCCCCTTCTGCATTAAACGTAAAAAAAAAAATGACATTTAAAGAAAGAATTTTTTTTTTTTTTTGGGGGTTACTGCCTTGGTGTGAGGGCCAGTGTGTGAGACAGAGGCAGCCAAACAGACAAATCAACCAGACAGACAACTAGTCCTGGAGCTAAGGGGCATGTCCTATGAGGAGAGGTTAAGGGAAATCTACCTGATGACACTGGAGGACAGGGGAGGTGGGGGGTTATGATAACAAAATACTGAGAGAAATTGCTAAGTTGGACAGAGACTGGATGTTCCAGAGATGGAACATAGCAACAACATTATTTATGTTATACCTATTATTATTCTGGAATAATTATGATAGGTAGATAACCTTTACTGATAGTATAATTATACAATATTTTATATGAGCAATCTTGAATTATCGAGGCACTGCTCGCTTCTCCCTCTGCAAATGGTGAATTAAATACAATACGTATATGTATTAGAAACAAAAAATAAAATAAAAATGAAATTCCAACTTGATAACTTCATTTTAATTGATTAAGCATAACCCCTATATTTTCATATAGTCGGACTTGAGTCCTGGAAATGGGAAGTACAATGCCTGCACTTTAAAGGAGGGGTTCGGGATATTGGCAGTTTGGAGGGATATGTTGTGTATCTTTATACGTATATGCTTCTAAACTGTTGTATTCTGAGCACCTCTGCAAAAGCAGTGATAATGTGTGAGTGTGGTGAAAGTGTTGAATGATGATGAATGTATTTTCTTTTTGGGGATTTTCTTTCTTTTTTGGGTCACCCTGCCTCGGTGGGAGACGGCAGACTTGTTTGGGGGGGGGGGGGGACTCCTACATTACAGAAAACAACAACGACAAAAAAAATACACATGGGAATTAAGCTTACAGAAAAATAGCATAAGAAATTGGCAACATTTTGGTGTAAGTATCATCTTTGTACCAAGCTTCTACAAAGAATTAGTAATTTTACAAAAATTATTTTTATGCAGCAAGTAATATAAATTTGAACATGGGAAAAATTCTGAAAATTCACTACTTTTTTTTTCTTTCTGTCTAATACATTAAATCTACCATTAACATCGTTACGAAGAGAGAAAAGCTATAGGAGAGATGGAGAGGCAAGCAGAGGCATTCAGTATCTGGTCAGTCATCATGGGTGTCAGATGTTAGTCGTAGCGCAAATAAAATGTGTAATCACACTAACATTAGTAATAAAGGTTATCTATCACATTTATTCCAAATTGATATCAAACACGATAAGTACCCTAGAACTGTAATAAAGATGCTAAAATGACTAACATATCCCATATTATGCGAGTGGGGCAAGGGCGGAGGTTGCCGCTCACTCATCTGTACCTCTGGTCTATAACATAAGAAAACAGTGCTTACATCAAGGCACACACTCCTAGATCACTTATAAGAAAAAAACGCAAAAATAGCGTGATTTTTCCTGATTTTTTTGAGTCATATGCTATGCTCTGTCTCATGGCATCTTTAGAAAAGATTAAACTCAGTGAACAAGGTATGTCTATGGTAACAATAATTTAAAATAATTTTATAATAATTTATAGTAACTAAAATGCCAGGAGCAAGGGGCTAGTAACCCCTTCTCCTGAATATATTACTAAATTTGAAAGGAGAAACTTTGGTTTTTTTCCTTTTGGGCCACCCTGCCTCGGTGGGATACGGCAGGTGTGTTGAAAGAAAGAATAATAATACATAATAAAGACTGGATATTAGATTGGAGGGAGAGAGTATGGAGGAGGTGAATGTATTCAGATATTTGGGAGTGGACGTGTCAGCAGATGGGTCTATGAAAGATGAGGTGAATCATAGAATTGATGAGGGGAAAAGGGGCGAGTGGTGCACTTAGGAGTCTGTGGAGACAAAGAACTTTGTCCTTGGAGGCAAAGAGGGGAATGTATGAGAGTATAGTTTTACCAACGCTCTTATATGGGTGTGAAGCATGGGTGATGAATGTTGCAGCGAGGAGAAGGCTGGAGGCAGTGGAGATGTCATGTCTGAGGGCAATGTGTGGTGTGAATATAATGCAGAGAATTCGTAGTTTGGAAGTTGGGAGGAGGTGCGGTATTACCAAAACTGTTGTCCAGAGGGCTGAGGAAGGGTTGCCGAAGTGGTTCAGACGTGTAGAGAGAATGGAGCAAAACAGAGTGACTTCAAGAGTGTATCAGTCTGTAGTGGAAGGAAGGCAGGGTAGGGGTCGGCCTAGGAAAGGTTGGAGGGAGGAGGTAAAGGAGGTTTTGTGTGCGAGGGGCTTGGACTTCCAGCAGGCATGCGTGAGCGTGTTTGATAGGAGTGAATGGAGACAAATGGTTTTTAATACTTGACGTGCTGTTGGAGTGTGAGCAAAGTAACATTTATGAAGGAGTTCAGGCAAACCGGCAGGCCGGACTAGAGTCCTGGAGATGGGTAGTACAGTGCCTGCACTCTGAAGGAGGGGTGTTAATGTTGCAGTTTAAAAACTGTAGTGTAAAGCACTCTTCTGGCAAGACATTGATGGAGTGAATGATGGTGAAAGTTTTTCTTTTTCGGGCCACCCTGCCTTGGTGGGAATCGGCCAGTGTGATAATAAAAAAGAAAATCACTGGCAGGTGGTAGATCTGAAGGTAGGAATTTTTTTTTAACACATTGGCCATTTCCCAACCGAAGCAGTGACTCAAAAAGAGAAAAAGAAAGAAAAAACTTTCATCATTCAACACTTTCATCATCACTCATAATCACTATCTTCGCAGAGGCACTCAGATACTACAGTTTAGATGTCCCCCCCCAAATTGCCAATATCCCAAACCCCTCTTTTAAAGTGCAGGCATTGTACTTCCCATTTCCAGGACTCAAGTCTGGCCAACCAGTTTCCCTGAATCCCTTCACAAAACATTACCCTGTTCACACTACAACAGCTCGTCAGGTCCCAAATATTTGTCTCCATTCACTCCTATCTAACATGCTTGTGCACGCTTACTGGAAGTCCAAGCCCCTCGCCCACAAAATTGTGCATACTGATACATTGGACACAGTCGTCAGTTGTGTACCAGTGTTGGAAACAATTTAACGGTTAAATGATGGAGTAACAAAGATGGAGGTATTGGAGATGTGTCTGATGGCAATGTGCAATATAAATATTAAGCAGAGACTTTGGAGATTGGGTATGGGGTTGCCAAAAGCATTATTCAGTGATCAGGAAGGGGTGGACTGGGCATTTACAGAGGATGGGTAAAAATAGGATGACTAGGAAGGTGTATAAATTAGGTGGAGGGAAGGAAGGGGTAGGCATCATCCTAGGAAAAGTTGGAGAGAACAGGTAAAGGTGGTGTGAGTACTAGAGAGTTCTACAGCCAATAGGCTTGTGAGAGCATGTAAGACAGGACTAAGTGGAAGAAAGTGGCTTTTATGATTGGAGGCACTGTTTAAGTGTGAGCAAGGTAACATTTATGAAGGGATTCAGAGAAACCAGTTAGCTGGACTGGAGTCCTGAAGGAAGGAAATACACTGAAGGAGCAAGGATAATACAGTTCTCAGTCATCTCAACTGTGAGGTCAGCTTGCTTTTGCAAGACGGTGATTGATTGATTGAATGAATGACAGTGAAAGTTATCCTCTTTGGCGAGTCACCTTACCTCAGTTGGAGGCAGCCGATTAAAAAAGAGAATCATGATAGGGAAACACTAAACCCAAAGGGAGTCAGACAGCACCTAGGGAATTGGAGGTAGTGATTATATTAAGAGGGAAGAGCTAAACCTGTAGGGGTTACACTTCATTGATAAAAGGGGAGATAATCAGGTTTGAGTACACAGCAGAGTAGCTCCATTGCCTTTAACCCTTTCAGGGTAGGCGTCATACTAATACAGCTTGCACACCAGGGTTGGTGCCATACTAGTATGCGTAAATTCTAGCGCCTTCAAATCTAGCGAGAGAAAGCTGGTAGGCCTACATATGAAAGAATGGGTCTGCGTGATCAGTGTGCGCAGTATAAAAAAATCCTGCAGCACACAGGGCATAATGAGAAAAAAAAAAACCCAACCGTGTTTTTGGATTAAAACAGCGACTTTGCAGTGTATTTTCATATGGTATTTATGGTTGTATTCTCGTTTTTTTGCTGTCATGTTATAGAATGGAAGATATATTACAGAAATTGAGATTATTTTGATTGGTTTCACAATGAAAAGTACCTTGAAATGAAGCTCTAAGTAGCAGAAATGTTCGATTTTTGCCAATGTTCAAAAGTAAACAAATCACACCATGTGTCCAATACACGTCAACTGGCGAGTCTAATACAGTAGAACCCCGCATAGCGATATTAATCCGTGCAAGAGAGCTCATTGTTATGCGAAATTATCGTTATGCGAATGAATTTTCCCCATAAGAAATAATGGAAATCAAATTAATCCGTGCAAGACACCCAAAAGTATGAAAAAAATTTTTTTACCACATGAAATATACATTTTCCTACACACAAAGAGAAGGATACATGCACAATAGTAGAGTAGTACATGCACAATATATATTGTGCATGTACTACTCTACTAAATGAAGAATAAATGACACTTACCTTTATTGAAGATGCAGCAATGACTGATGAGACACTGTGTCCTGGGAGTGCCTTTTCCTCCTGAGTACTGTAGGTCCTGTTTGGCATTTTCTTCCAGAACAGGCCTTATCACACTGTGTATGCCACTACGATTCTTAAATCTCTCAAAACAACCTTTGCTGGCTTTAAATTCACCAATATGAGCACTAGTTCCAGGCATTTTTCCCTGTTCACCTGGGTGTTAGTCGACTGGTGTGCGTTGCATCCTGGGAGACAAGATTAAGGACCCCAATGGAAATAAGTTAGACAGTCTTCGATGACACTGACTTTTTTGGGTTATCCTGGGTGGCAAATCCTCTGGGGTTAATTGTTTCTTGGTATTCTCAATAAGCCACACCAACAACGGTGCTACAGCAGCAGCAGCAGCAGCAGCTGACAGTGCTACGGCAGCGGCAGACGCTGCTACGGCAGCGGCAGACGCTGCTACGGCAGCGGCAGACGATGCTACGGCAGCGGCAGACGATGCTACGGCAGCGGCAGACGATGCTACGGCAGCGGCAGACGATGCTACGGCAGCGGCAGACGATGCTACGGCAGCGGCAGACGATGCTACGGCAGCGGCAGACGATGCTACGGCAGCGGCAGACGATGCTACGGCAGCGGCAGACGATGCTACGGCAGCGGCAGACGATGCTACGGCAGCGGCAGACGATGCTACGGCAGCGGCAGACGATGCTACGGCAGCGGCAGACGATGCTACGGCAGCGGCAGACGATGCTACGGCAGCGGCAGACGATGCTACGGCAGCGGCAGACGATGCTACGGCAGCGGCAGACGATGCTACGGCAGCGGCAGACGATGCTACGGCAGCGGCAGACGATGCTACGGCAGCGGCAGACGATGCTACGGCAGCGGCAGACGATGCTACGGCAGCGGCAGACGATGCTACGGCAGCGGCAGACGATGCTACGGCAGCGGCAGACGATGCTACGGCAGCGGCAGACGATGCTACGGCAGCGGCAGACGATGCTACGGCAGCGGCAGACGATGCTACGGCAGCGGCAGACGATGCTACGGCAGCGGCAGACGATGCTACGGCAGCGGCAGACGATGCTACGGCAGCGGCAGACGATGCTACGGCAGCGGCAGACGATGCTACGGCAGCGGCAGACGATGCTACGGCAGCGGCAGACGATGCTACGGCAGCGGCAGACGATGCTACGGCAGCGGCAGACGATGCTACGGCAGCGGCAGACGATGCTACGGCAGCGGCAGACGATGCTACGGCAGGCGGCAGACGATGCTACGGCAGCGGCAGACGATGCTACGGCAGCGGCAGACGATGCTACGGCAGCGGCAGACGATGCTACGGCAGCAGCAGACGATGCTACGGCAGCAGCAGACGATGCTACGGCAGCAGCAGACGATGCTATGGCAGCAGCAGACGATGCTACGGCAGCAGCAGACGATGCTACGGCAGCAGCAGACGATGCTACGGCAGCAGCAGACGATGCTACGGCAGCAGCAGACGATACTACAGCAGCAGCAGCAGCTGTACCACCAATAGCAGCGATGGTTGATTGGGGTTTATTATACAACCTGGCCAGCTCGGAGACACGCACTCCACTTTCATACTTATCAATGATCTTTTTCTTCATCTCTAGTAATTCTCACCCTTATTGCTGTAGGGTTGGCACTAGAAGCTTTCTTGGGGCCCATGGTCACTTATTTTGCAGATAAAAATCACCAAAAACACTAATAATACGAAATGTTCCGATTGTATGCTTGGATGTTACCGCGGAGGCTGGTTGGTAAACAATGCCACCGGCGGAACATGTGAGGCTGGCTAAGGGCGCACATTAGACGCGTCTCGGACGAACAGTGTTGAGCAGGTTTTTTAGCGGTATGCGAGGCAAAAATCTTGGTGATAAAATGTAGCGGTATGCGGATTTAACGTTATGCAAGGCCAACGGTATGCGGGGGTCCACTGTATTCGTTTACAAGTGCACTGAAATTATTTATACCATTTCTACACTAATGCAGTAGTCTGCATAACAGGAAATCTTCTATTTTTTTTTGTGAGAATAAAAGTTCAAAGTGGAAAGCAAAAGAAATGTAAGAGGGGCCTGGGAACATGACTGATGAACAGAGAAAATGTTATGTTAGTGCCAGGAATGTCTGTCTTGTTTATTCTAGACCCTATTTTGAAATTAGCATCTTTTGAAATTTGTGTGAAAATGGCAAAACTTCCAATTTCTAACCACTGTATTAGATAGTTGAAATCGATAATTGGCTGGTTTCTTGTACTCATCAGATAGAACAAATGGAGTTCTAACGAAATAGCTATGATTTTTGTCGACTGGTGCATTGGAATTAGCCGAAAATAGGGCTCAAATTTGGCGAAATCACCGATGCGTAAACATAGTCGAGACTGCTAACTTCGCGAGAGCATAATTCCGTAAGTTTTCCATCAAATTTCATACTTTTGGCGTCATAATGATCGGGGAAAGATTATCTATCATTTCATGAGAAAAAATAATTTTTTTTTTCGAAAACTTTTTGACCCTGAGAACAAGTTTAGGAGGGCCTCTCAACCCTGAAAGGGTTAATCAGAAGCGTTACACAGATATAAATAAGCACGACTGACACTTGGAGAGCACCTGGGTATGATGAAGGACACTTATACAACACCTGAGTATTTTTATTGTAGAAAGATTTCACCCACTAATATCTTCACTAATCCAGTACAGAGAAAAACAGTGGAAGTTATGTGGAATGTTTCGCAGTGGCTGGCAAAACATTTCCACAGGAAAGATACCCAAATGCTAAACAACTGTCTCATTCCTCTACTTTGTCAATGTCCTCAAACATTTATAAAATACGAAACCAACCTTTAATTAAAATATATAAAGTCCAGCAAAAATGAAAGATTTCGGTGGAATTGCACGGCGGTCGACGTTGTTTGCGTGACCTGGGCGGCCGCGGCAGGTCATTGGCAGGATCCTGGAAGAGATCCAGGAAGATGGGTTTGTACTTCTTGAAGATGTTGTTGGAGACGGCAAAGTTGCGCTCCAGTAACTCCACTCGGCGGCAGAAACCCTCGTCAAAGTGAGACATAGCCAGCCAAGACTTCATCTTCTTGATGAATTCTGTCAACCTGTCAAGAGCAAGAACAATTCCCACAACTTGTCAAGGGAGAATAATACTGTCGGCCTAGTCAAGCAATAACAATTCTGTCAACTATCAAGAACAAGAACAATGCTGTTAAACTGTTAAGAAAGAATATTTCATGAATTCTGTCAATGTGCTGAAGGGGGTAGGGGAGTCTCGGTGGGGGAAAATAAATGGGATTAAATCTGGAGTATCTGAGAGAGTTAGAGCAAAGGAAGGGGTAGCAGTAATGTTGAAGGATCAGTTATGGAAGGAGAAGAGAGAATATGAATGTGTAAATTCAAGAATTATGTGGATTAAAGTAAAGGTTGGATGCGAGAAGTGGGTCATAATAAGCGTGTATGCACCTTGAGAAGAGAGGAATGTAGAGGAGAGAGAGAGATTTTGGGAGATGTTAAGTGAATGTATAGAAGCCTTTGAACCAAGTGAGAGAGTAATTGTGATAGGGGACCTGAATGCTGAAGTAGGAGAAACTTTTAGAGAGGGTGTGGTAGGTAAGTTTGGGGTGCCAGGTGTAAATGATAATGGGAGCCCTTTGATTGAACTTTGTATAGGAAGGGGGTTTAGTTATAGGTAATACATATTTTAAGAAAAAGAGGATAAATAGGTATACAAGATATGATGTAGGGCAAAATGACAGTAGTTTGTTGGATTATGTATTGGTAGATAAAAGACTGTTGAGTAGACTTCAGGATGTACATGTTTATAGAGGGGCCACAGATATATCAGATCACTTTCTAGTTGTAGCTACAGTGAGAGTAAAAGGTAGATAGGGTATAAGGAGAATAGAAGCATCAGGGAAGAGAGGTGAAGGTTTATAAACTAAAAGAGGAGGCAGTTAGGGTAAGATATAAACAGCTATTGGAGGATAGATGGGCTAATGAGAGCATAGGCAATGGGGTTGAAGAGGTATGGGGTAGGTTTAAAAATGTAGTGTTAGAGTGTTCAGCAGAAGTTGTGGTTACAGGAAAGTGGGTGCGGGAGGGAAGAGGAGCGATTGGTGGAATGATGATGTAAAGAGAGCAGTAAGGGAGAAAAAGTTAGCCTATGAGAAGTTTTTACAAAGTAGAAGTGATGCAAGGAGGGAAGAGTATATGGAGAAAAAGAGAGGTTAAGAGAGTGGTGAAGCAATGTAAAAAGAGAGCAAATGAGAGAGTGGGTGAGATGTTATCAACAAATTTTGTTGAAAATAAGAAAAAGTTTTAGAGTGAGATTAACAAGTTAAGGAAGCCTAGAGAACAAATGGATTTGTCAGTTAAAAATAGAAGAGGAGAGTTATTAAATGGAGAGTTAGAGGTATTGGGAAGATGGAGGGAATATTTTGAGGAATTGTTAAATGTTGATGAAGATAGGGAAGCTGTGATTTCGTGTATAGGGCAAGGAGGAATAACGTCTTGTAGGAGTGAGGAAGAGCCAGTTGTGAGTGTGGGGGAAGTTCGTGAGGCAGTAGGTAAAATGAAAGGGGGTAAGGTAGCCGGGATTGATGGGATAAAGATAGAAATGTTAAAAGCAGGTGGGGATATAGTTTTGGAGTGATTGGTGCAATTATTTAATAAATGTATGGAAGAGGGTAAGGTACCTAGGGATTGGCAGAGAGCATGCATAGTTCCTTTGTATAAAGGCAAAGGGGACAAAAGAGAGTGCAAAAATTATAGGGGGATAAGTCTGTAAAAGAAAGGTGAAGAGAGTGGTGAGAGAGTGCAAAAGGAGAGCAGATGATAGAGTGGGAGAGGCACTGTCAAGAAATTTTCATGAAAATAAGAAAAAATTTTGGAGTGAGTTAAACAAGTTAAGAAAGCCTAGGGAAAGTATGGATTTGTCAGTTAAAAACAGAGTAGGGGAGTTAGTAGATGGGGAGAGGGAGGTATTAGGAAGATGGCGAGATTATTTTGAGGAACTTTTAAATGTTGAGGAAGAAAGGGAGGCGGTAATTTCATGCACTGGCCAGGGAGGTATACCATCTTTTAGGAGTGAAGAAGAGCAGAATGTAAGTGTGGTGGAGGTACACGAGGCATTACGTAGAATGAAAGGGGGTAAAGCAGCTGAAACTGATGGGATCATGACAGAAATGTTAAAAGCAGGGGGGATATAGTGCTGGAGTGGTTGGTACTTTTATTTAATAAATGTATGAAAGAGGGGAAGGTACCTAGGGACTGGCAGAGAGCATGTATAGTCCCTTTATATAAAGGGAAAGGGGACAAAAGAGAACGTAAAAATTATAGAGGAATACGTTTACCGAGTATACCAGGAAAGTATACGGTAGGGTTATAATTGAAAGAATTAGAGGCAAGACAGAATGTAGGATTGCGGATGAGCAGGGAGGCTTCAGAGTGGGTAGGGGATGTGTAGATCAAGTGTTTACATTGAAGCATATATGTGAACAGTATTTAGATAAAGGTAGGGAAGTTTTTATTGCATTTATGGATTTAGAAAAGGCATATGATAGAGTGGATAGAGGAGCAATGTGGCAGATGTTGCAAGTACAGTGGACCCCCGGTTAACGAACTTTTTTCATTCCAGTAGTATGTTCAGGTGCCAGTACTGACCGAATTTTTTCCCATAAGGAATATTGTGAAGTAGATTAGTCCATTTCAGACCCCCAAACATACACGTACAAACGCACTTACATAAATACACTTACATAATTGGTCGCATTTGGAGGTGATCGTTAAGCGGGGGTCCACTGTATATGGAATAGGTGGTAAGTTACTAAATGCTGTAAAGAGCTTTTATGAGGATAGCGAGGCTCAGGTTAGGGTGTGTAGAAGAGAGGGAGAATACTTCCCGGTAAAAGTAGGTCTTAGACAGGGATGTGTAATGCCACCATGGTTGTTTAATATATTTATAGATAGGGTTGTAAAAGAAGTAAATGCTAGGGTGTTCGGGAGAGGGGTGGGATTAAATTATGAGGAATCAAATTCAAAATGGGAATTGACACAGTTACTTTTTGCTGATACTGTGATTATGGGAGATTCTAAAGAAAAATTACAAAGGCTAGTGGATGAGTTTGAGAATGTGTGTAAAGGTAGAAAGTTGAAAGTGAACATAGAAAAGAGTAAGGTGATGAGGGTATCAAATGATTTAGATAAAGAAAAATTGGATATCAGATTGGGGAGGAGTATGGAAGAAGTGAATGTTTTCAGATACTTGGGAGTTGACATGTCGGCGGATGGATTTATGAAGGATGAGGTTAATCATAGAATTGATGAGGGAAAAAAGGTGAGTGGTGCGTTGAGGTATATGTGGAGTCAAAAAAAGTTATCTATGGAGGCAAGAAGGGAATGTATGAATGTATAGTAGTACCAACACTCTTATATGAATGTGAAGCTTGGGTGGTAAATGCAGCAGCGAGGAGACGGTTGGAGGCAGTGGAGATGTCCTGTCTAAGGGCAATGTGTGGTGTAAATATTATGCAGAAAATTCGGAATGTGGAAATTAGGAGGTGTGGAGTTAATAAAATCATTAGTCAGAGGGCAGACGAGGGGTTGTCGAGGTGGTTTGGTCATTTAGAGAGAATGGATCAAAGTAGAATGACATGGAAAGCATATAAATCTATAGGGGAAGGAAGGAGGGGTAGGGGTCGTCCTCGAAAGGGTTGGAAAGAGGGGGTAAAGGAGGCGTGTTAGATAGGAGTGAATGGAGACGAATGATACTTGGGACCTGACGATCTGTTGGAGTGTGAGCAGGGTAATATTTAGTGAAGGGATTCAGGGAAACCGGTTATTTTCATATAGTCGGACTTGAGTCCTGGAAATGGGAAGTACAATGCCTGCACTTTAAAGGAGGGGTTTGGGATATTGGCAGTTTGGAGGGATATGTTGTGTATCTTTATACGTATATGCTTCTAAACTGTTGTATTCTGAGCACCTCTGCAAAAGCAGTGATAATGTGTGAGTGTGGTGAAAGTGTTGAATGATGATGAATGTATTTTCTTTTTGGGGATTTTCTTTCTTTATTGGGTCACCCTGCCTCGGTGGGAAACGGCCAACTTGTTGGGGGGGGGGGGGAAGTCTGTCAAGTATACCTGGTAAAGTGTATGGTAGAGTTATTATTGAAAGAATTAAGAGTAAGACGGAGAATAGGATAGCAGATGAACAAGGAGGATTTAGGAAAGGTAGGGGGTGTGTGGACCAGGTGTTTACAGTGAAACATATAAGTGAACAGTATTTAGATAAGGCTAAAGATGTCTTTGTGGCATTTATGGATTTGGAAAAGGCGTATGACAGGGTCGATAGGGGGGCAATGTGGCAGATGTTGCAGGTGTATGGTGTAGGAGGTAGGTTACTGAAAGCAGTGAAGAGTTTTTACGAGGATAGCGAGGCTCGAGTTAGAGTATGTAGGAAAGAGGGAAATTATTTCCCAGTAAAAGTAGGCCTTAGACAAGGATGTGTGATGTCACCGTGGTTGTTTAATATATTTATAGATGGGGTTGTAAGAGAAGTAAATGCGAGGGTCTTGGCAAAAGGCGTGGAGTTAAAAGATAAAGAATCACACATAGTGGGAGTTGTGACAGATGCTCTTTGCTGATGACACTGTGCTCTTGGGAGATTCTGAAGAGAAGTTGCAGAGATTGGTGGATGAATTTGGTAGGGTGTGCAAAAGAAGAAAATTAAAAGTGAATACAGGAAAGAGTAAGGTTATGAGGATAAAAAGATTAGGTGATGAAAGATTGGATATCAGATTGGAGGGAGAGAGTATGGAGGAGGTGAATGTATTCAGATATTTGGGAGTGGATGTGTCAGCGGATGGGTCTATGGGAAAAATGAGGTGAATCATAGAATTGATGAGGGGAAAAGGGCGAGTGGTGCACTTACGAGTCTGTGGAGACAAAGAACTTCGTCCTTGGAGGCAAAGAGGGGAATGTATGAGAGTATAGTTTTACCAACGCTCTTATATGGGTGTGAAGCATGGGTGATGAATGTTGCAGCGAGGAGAAGGCTGGAGGCAGTGGGAGATGTCATGTCTGAGGGCAATGTGTGGTGTGAATATAATGCAGAGAATTCGTAGTTTGGAAGTTAGGAGGAGGTGCGGGATTACCAAAACTGTTGTCCAGAGGGCTGAGGAAGGGTTGTTGAGGTGGTTCGGACATGTAGAGAGAATGGAGCTAAACAGAGGGACTTCAAGAGTGTATCAGTCTGTAGTGGAAGGAAGGCGGGGTAGGGGTAGGCCTAGGAAAGGTTGGAAGGAAGGGGTGAAGGAGGTTTTGTGTGCGAGGGGCTTGGACTTCCAGCAGGCATGTGTGAGTGTGTTTGATAGGAGTGAATGGAGACAAATGGTTTTTAATACTTGACGTGCTGTTGGAGTGTGAGCAAAGTAACATTTATGAAGGGGCTCAGGGAAACCGGCAGGCCGGACTCGAGTCCTGGAGATGGGAAGTACAGTGCCTGCACTCTGAAGGAGGGGTGTTAATGTTGCAGTTTAAAAACTGTAGTGTAAAGCACCCTTCTGGCAAGACAGTGATGGAGTGAATGATGGTGAAAGTTTTTCTTTTTCGGGCCACCCTGCCTTGGTGGGCATCGGCCAGTGTGACAAAAAAAAAAAAAAAAAAAAAAAAAAGTGTTGAGGGAAAAAAAAAAAAAATACTGAACCTAGTAAAGCAAGAATAATTCTGTCAACCTGTCACAGCAAGAAAAATACATGTCTTTACCAGAACACATGTAAAATACAAACTGCAATGTTTTTATGTGCAAAAACACATAATAAAAAATAAATACTAAAAAAGTTTCTATTTGATACATAGCAAAAGACTATTAAACGTTAATTGTAAATTTAAACAAACACGCATTTATTAAAAGTAAAACGAGCAGTCTTGATATACCAAAACAAAAATTACATTTTTTATATAACAAACACTTAAATAACGTTTGTAACAAGGTTTAATATTCTGGAGGGCAAAGTTGTAGCAACTTCCACTGAAGAATGATGCCTTGAAGATTCTGGGTTCTTGATCCAAGGCATTACCAACCCCTTCCCCCCTGCTTGCTAATGTCAACAGTGATCAACTTCCAGCCTCCCTTCCCCAAGCACTGATCCCTGGTGAATGAATGAATGATCCTGCTCTGAGCCACTACCTAGCTGAGAAGTGGATGTGAAAAAAAAGGGGGGGGGGAGAAAGGGGCAGATAGATATAAGGCTGATGTCATAATGGGCATGAAAGGAACAAGTTATAAAGGTGCTTGATATCAGTGTAATTAGACTGTTGATCTTAGCATGTGGAAAATGCGTTAACAGTGCTGGGTACTTCACAAGGGTAATGAAGGTAGATTCATTACACACTTGGCAGGTCTAAAACTAAAACGACTAACTAATCTCTTGTACCTCTATGAAGCAATGGTAGCAGAGTAAGGACTGCCAGCAAGGGTCAACTGGCACCATTTACACTACCAGAGTTCCATTAATAAGAACCTATTCAAGTATTAGCACACCCTTGCATCTAGCATCTCCCTATGAATTTAATAAGGCAACACTTATGGCAGGATGCAGTGTTGCACCATACATACGGCACGTTGCAGAACACTTACGGTAGGTTGCAGTGCTGCAGCATACGAGTGAGAGATACACAGTTGCCCTGGATAACATTTCCTGGGCGACCTCCAACTGTGGGCACAGATCTTCGTCTGCAAGCAGCATACAACGCACATGCCAGCCATGGTAGCTGCTCACCCTGAAGATTAAACAAAATAGTAGACTATCATCAAGTTGGGGAAGCGCTAAACCAAACGGAGTCATACAAGACTTGAGTAATGAAAGGTTACTATTAGTACATTCATGGAACAGTTCTTAAATTGTAGAGATCAGACAACACTGCACAAGTCAAAGTTCATTTTTTATGCGAGATGTTGACAAAAAATCTGCACTGAGAAGAGGAACTTATTACAACCTGTTGTGAATGCAAGCGAGAACTTTTGGTGAATTGATCCAGAAATATTTTTGTCACTTATGTGAAAGTTATTATTACAATTATTAGGTACTTAACACTAAACCCAAATGGGTCAGTCAATAACTGAAAAATTGTTAATACAATACTGTCAGTTACTACTAAAGTCATCATTATTACAAGGATCACTGAAAGGGCCAGGAGGACCATTTGGCCCAAGCCTCAAGATCAAGGGGGCTCCTTGCATTGTACATTTCATTTACTAGACAGTGATGGGATGAGTGATGATGAACGTTTGGTCTTTCTAAGGTCACTCTACCTCGGTAGGAAACAGCCAATGAGTTAAAATAAATTACTCAATATGTGCACAATTTATTTAATCTGCATTTGATAGTTCACAACTTTAGTTCGTAGTCGTGAAAGTTGCATGGCCATCGTCAGTGAAAAACAAACTAAGAAGTGGGTCAATGACCACTACCTTCCCATAGGTCTAAAAGGCTTCCACAAGTTGCTGTGGCTTTCTTCTGGTGAATGATGGTCATTGGCATAACCAGAGGCTTTCCTGAAAATCTGTATAACATGTAATCTATTGTAATAAATACATACTGCATTTAATGCAAACAAGTTTACACATTTTCTGAAGGGAGCAGCAGCCAATTAGTGACCCCAGGTACGCCATATTTAACAACATATTAGCAACGCTTGTTTTGAAACCACCTTTTAAAATAATGTGCAAAAAGTTTAATAAATTTAGATTTTTGTACTGAATAAATGAATAAACACAGCATCTATAACAGAATGAAATAATTTACATAATTATAAAAAACCTAAGACAGTATTTGAGAAGCCTTTCGTTGTGCATATCTCAGTTCACCAGTGTGAATAAGGATTTACTTTCAAGAGCTGAACAATTTCAGCAATATCAATGAAATCTCAAAAAGTTCTCTTTACCGAGATTAACTTCAAGTGAATATATCTGACGAACTTTACAGTGGAATACAAACCAAAGGAATTATTGTCCGGTACTTCAAGAATTACTGAACTCTCAATTGTTTTTCCCAGTACATCACCACAAGTGTTTTTGAGAGTTTAGCAGCATCTGTGGTTTCAAGTGAATGCACTGTCAATGTTTTGATTAACAAATGGGGCCATCATGCCAAATATCAACTATGACAGCTGAAGCACTAAACCTGTATGGATCATACAGGACCAGAGGAATGAGAGTAATCAAGACTGATACAAGGGGAGGGTGGCTCTAATTTCTCAGATCATTAGATCTTCACTAGCACCAAGGCAACAAACTTTAAAACAGTTAGCCTAACAGCATTACTAGTCCAGACAAACATCAACTTATAGCTTATGATCAAAATCTCCAGGGAAAACATGTCCACCACAATGAATTAAAAGCTATCTTTATATCAGAAACATTGAGAAAAGTAACATGATGCATACATTAAAAGCTTTTTACTTGTATATTATACTGCACATGTAATAAGATCACAGTAAACGGGTGCTATCACGATATACAAAACCACAGTGAAAGAAATTGTGAAATACCAAGCAATTTTGAGATTTCTTTCATTTTCAAAGATTATTACTCCTTGATAATGTGAGAAATCACAAAAGCACTTGGAATTTCACTATATTTTCACTGTGGTTATCTTGCATTATATTACACAAGGACCTGCAGATGCTGAATGTCCCATTAGATTTTATTTTTTATGTTCAATAACACTGTGTATGAATACAGTACAAGAGAATAAATAATGACTCCAAAACAAGTTGCAATGTTTGACTTCATTGGGTTATCCTAGGATAAATCTTAACAAATGTGAACACATTCTACCAGATGTTAAATTGTTTAACACTAGTTCCGTGTTTGTACCTCGTGGCTCAGGTGTTTTTGTTCATTTATGTGATGGGAAAATCACTTGACACTGTCAATCACACTATGACCCCTACTGTACCTCATTAAAGACAGTTAATACCTGCATAATTATATGGCTCAGGTCACATTGTGTGGTAATGCACTTAGTTTAACATCTTTATTATGCACCCCATACCCATCCTGTGAGCGGTAGTCAAAAAAGATTACAGAGGTACATAATGGGTCTTAACGACCACACGAGATCAATGAAAGCCCAAGATCAGATGTGTAGCCATACTCAATTATGTATACACTACACGCCTACCCCTTTCCTTGCAGTGTTGGGAGGTTATCTTTGAAGTGGATATACCTTTAGGATAGGCATCACTGTCCTGAAATTAATTTCTCCTAGGAATATAAGAGGGACAGCAATTACGGCAAACCCCAAGTGCAATGGTAGTGGAAATAACAGGAGACTTCATTAACCCTTTCAGGGTTTTGGCCGTACTAGTACAGCTTACGCACCAGGGTTTTTGATGTACTAGTACACCTAAATTCTAGCGCCCTCAAATCTAGTGAGAGAAAGCTGGTAGGCCTACATATGAAAGAGTGGGTCTATGTGGTCAGTGTGCGTGGTATAAAAAAAAAATCCTGCAGCACACAGTGCGTAATGAGAGAGAAAAAAAAAAAAAAAAAAAAAAAAAAAAAACAGTTTTGGGATTAAAACAGCGACTTTGCACTGTATTTTCGTATGTTATTTATTGTTGTGTCCTAGTTTTCCTGGTCTCATTTTATAGAATGGAAGACAGTTTAATATGTTTATTATGCACCCCATACCCATCCTGTGGGCGGTAGTCAAAAGATTACAGAGGTACATAATTGGTCCAGGGACTGGACTCCAAAGTTTTGATAGCTGAGCAAGTTACAAAGGTAATGAACTAGATCTGGTCATAATCATGACCAAGTTACAAAGGTAATGAGCTCCAGGTTGAGCTGGTCACACTCATGAATAATTGCAAAGGTAATGAATCAAACACATTAATCATGAGAATTTACAAAGGTAATGAGCTCCAGGTAGAGCTGGTCACAATCATGACAAGTTTCAAAGGTAATGAATGATAAACACGTTATGACATGATTACAATCATAGACAAATTACAGAGTAATGAGCAGTTAACAAACATAGTAGGGAATTCATCCAATGCCCCAAACAACAGATGTGCTAGGTGCCTGTCTCTCCTCGGTAGACAGCCATTGCAAACAGCAGCAAGTTGCCCAGGAATCTGCTGCTTGCACGAGCACCATCGACCCTCCCCAAGAGGTCCAAGAAGCCAGTGACTTCGTTAGCAGCCCGATGGAGAGCTGCCCTAGGGACATGTCAGCGTCCTGGTGGACGCCAAGTTGATTGAAGATCCCAGGCCCTCGTGTGTACGGATGTTGAAGCTTGAGGAACTGAGTACACACTGTCTGTGGCACACCTGGCAGCTGCCTCGCGGTCGAACTCCACGATGCTGTCCCTGTAGTGGAAGTTCCTGTAAGCTCGGCACTCCCTGCGGCTGCAGTACCATCGCTGACATCGTGGGTTAGGGGAGAAGTACCCTCTACAGATGGGGTGGCGCTGGGAGTTGGGTGGGTGAGGCGGGGGAGTCGGGCAGGGGTGAGGCGTTATGAGAGGGTCACTGTTTACTACACACGCCCTCCCCCTCCCCCCCAGCGGAGAGGGGGGGAGGCGCTGACTGGTCCTGACTCTACAACACCAAACCCTCTTAAAACAGCAGAACACTTCAACTATTTACGCTGAAACGATGCACTGGGATGTCCGTTCGCTGCTCTGGTATCTTCTCAAAGCATTCACACTGAGTTCTGTTAAGTAGGGACCTGGTGAGCCTCTTTGACCAGGAGCTATCCTTGAAAATCCCGCAGCTAGCCCGCTACACTACCTGCCGCGTCAGCCATGCCAATGTACGAAATTACATATTACATATTACAAAAATTGAGATGATTTTGACTGGTTTTACAAAGAAAAGTACCTTGAAATTGCACTCAAAGTAGCAGAAATGTTTGATTTTTACCGAAGTTCAAAAGTAAACAAATCATGCTATGCGTCCAATACACGTCAACTGGTGAGTAATATTCTTTCACAAGTGCACTTATAATATTTATACCATTTCTACACCAATGCAGTAGTCTGCATAACAGTAAATCTTTTATATTTTTGTGAGAATAAAAATTCAATGTGGAAAGCAAAAGAATGTAAGAGGTGTGGGGACGTGACTAATGAACAGAGGAAATGATATTTTAGTGCCAGGAATGTCTTTCTTGTTTATTCTGGACCCTATTTGGAAATTGGCATCTTTTGAAATTTGTGTGAAATTGGCAAAATTGCTAAATTCTGACCACTGTATTGCATAGTTGAAATCGGTAAATGGGTGGTTTCTTGTACTCATTCGATAGAAAAAATGGAGTTCTAGCGAAATAGTTATGATTTGTCGACAAGTACACTGGAATTGGCCGAAAATAGGGCTCAAAGTGGGCAAAAATTGCCGATGCATAAACATCGTCGAGACCGCTAACTTTGCGAGAGCATAATTCCGTAAGTTTCCCATCAAATTTCGTACTTTTGGTGTCATTATGATCGAGAAAAGATTCTCTATCTTTTCACATGAAAAAGTATTTTTTTTTTTTTTGAAAT
>NC_069438.1:8142022-8162351 GCF_026875155.1 Cherax quadricarinatus
TTTTTTTTAAATTTTACACTGTTGAACCAGATTTGGGCCTTGACCCTGAAAGGGTTAAAAGTAAAACGAGCAGTCTTGATATACCAAAACAAAAATTACATTTCTAATATAACAAACACTTAAATAACGTTTGTAACAAGGTTTAATATTCTGGAAGGCAAAGTTGTAGCAACTTCCACTGAAGAATGATGCCTTGAAGATTCTGGGTTCTTGATCCAAGGCATTACCAACCCCTTCCCCCCTGCTTGCTAATGTCAACAGTGATCAACTTCCAGCCTCCCTTCCCCAAGCACTGATCCCTGGTGAATGAATGAATGATCCTGCTCTGAGCCACTACCTAGCTGAGAAGTGGATGTGAAAAAAAAAAAGCGGGGGGGGGGGGGGGGGAGAGAGAGAGATAAAGGGGCAGATAGATATAAGGCTGATGTCATAATGGGCATGAAAGGAACAAGTTATAAAGGTGCTTGATATCAGTGTAAGAAGACTGTTGATCTTAGCATGTGGAAAATGCATTAACAGTGCTGGGTACTTCACAAGGGTAATGAAGGTAGATTCATTACACACTTGGCAGGTCTAAAACTAAAACGACTAACTAATCTCTTGTACCTCTATGAAGCAATGGTAGAGTAAGGACTGCCAGCAAGGGTCAACTGGCACCATTTACACTACCAGAGTTCCATTAATAAGAACCTATTCAAGTATTAGCACACCCTTGCGTCTAGCATCTCCCTATGAATTTAATAATAATGCAACACTTATGGCAGGATGCAGTGTTTCACCATACATATGGCACGTTGCAGAACACTTACGGTAGGTTGCAGTGCTGCAGCATACGAGTGAGAGATACACAGTTGCCCTGGATAACATTTCCCGGGCGACCTCCAACTGTGGGCACAGATCTTCGTCTGCAAGCAGCATACAACGCACATGCCAGCCATGGTAGCTGCTCACCCTGAAGATTAAACAAAATAGTAGACTATCATCAAGTTGGGGAAGCGCTAAACCAAACGGAGTCATACAAGACTTGAGGAATGAAACGTTACTATTAGTACATTCATGGAACAGTTCTTAAATTGTAGAGATCAGACAACACTGCACAAGTCAAAGTTTTCATTTTTTATGCGAGATGTTGACAAAAAATCTGCACTGAGAAGAGGAACTTATTACAACCTGTTGTGAATGCAAGCGAGAACTTTTGGTGAATTGATCCAGAAATATTTTTGTCACTTATGTGAAAGTTATTATTACAATTATTAGGTACTTAACACTAAACCCAAATGGGTCAGTCAATAACTGAAAAATTGTTAATACAATACTGTCAGTTACTACTAAAGTCATCATTATTACAAGGATCACTGAAAGGGCCAGGAGGACCATTTGGCCCAAGCCTCAAGATCAAGGGGGCTCCTCGCATTGTACATTTCATTTACTAGACAGTGATGGGATGAGTGATGATGAACGTTTGGTCTTTCTGAGGTCACTCTACCTCGGTAGGAAACAGCCAATGAGTTAAAAAAAAATTACTCAATATGTGCACAATTTATTTAATCTGCATTTGATAGTTCACAACTTTAGTTCGTAGTCGAGAAAGTTGCATGGCCATCGTCAGTGAAAAACAAACTAAGAAGTGGGTCAATGACCACTACCTTCCCATAGGTCTAAAAGGCTTCCACAAGTTGCTGTGGCTTTCTTCTGGTGAATGATGGTCATTGGCATAACCAGAGGCTTTCCTGAAAATCTGTATAACATGTAATCTATTGTAATAAATACATACTGCATTTAATGCAAACAAGTTTACACATTTTCTGAAGGCAGCAGCAGCCAATTAGTGACCCCAGGTACGCCATATTTAACAACTATTAGCAACGCTTGTTTTGAAACCACCTTTTAAATAATGTGCAAAAAGTTAATAAATTAGATTTTTGTACTGAATAAATGAATAAACACAGCATCTATAACAGAATGAAATAATTTACATAATTATAAAAAACCTAAGACAGTATTTGAGAAGCCTTTTGTTGTGCATATCTCAGTTCACCAGTGTGAATAAGGATTTACTTTCAAGAGCTGAACAATTTCAGCAATATCAATGAAATCTCAAAAAGTTCTCTTTACTGAGATTAACTTCAAGTGAATATATCTGACGAACTTTACAGTGGAATACAAACCAAAGGAATTATTGTCCGGTACTACAAGAATTACTGAACTCTCGATTGTTTTTCCCAGTACATCACCACAAGTGTTTTTGAGAGTTTAGCAGCATCTGTGGTTTCAAGTGAATGCACTGTCAATGTTTTGATTAACAAATGGGGCCATCATGCCAAATATCAACTATGACAGCTGAAGCACTAAACCTGTATGGCTCATACAGGACCAGAGGAATGAGAGTAATCAAGACTGATACAAGGGGAGGGTGGCTCTAATTTCTCAGATCATTAGATCTTCACTAGCACCAAGGCAACAAACTTTAAAACAGTTAGCCTAACAGCATTACTAGTCCAGACAAACATCAACTTATAGCTTATGATCAAAATCTCCAGGGAAAACATGTCCGCCACAATGAATTAAAAGCTATCTTTATATCAGAAACATTGAGAAAAGTAACATGATGCATACATTAAAAGCTTTTTACTTGTATATTATACTGCACATGTAATAAGATCACAGTAAACGGGTGCTATCACGATATAAAAAACCACAATGAAAGAAATTGTGAAATTCCAAGCAATTTTGAGATTTCTTTCATTTTCAAAGATTATTACTCCTTGATAATGTGAGAAATCACAAAAGCACTTGGAATTTCACTATATTTTCACTGTGGTTATCTTGCATTATATTACACAAGGACCTGCAGATGCTGAATGTCCCATTAGATTTTTATTTTTTATGTTCAATAACACTGTGTATGAATACAGTACAAGAGAATAAATAATGACTCCAAAACAAGTTGCAATGTTTGACTTCATTGGGTTATCCTAGGATAAATCTTAATAAATGTGAACACATTCTACCAGATGTTAAATTGTTTAACACTAGTTCCGTGTTTGTACCTCGTGGCTCAGGTGTTTTTGTTCATTTATGTGATGGGAAAATCACTTGACACTGTCAATCACACTATGACCCCTACTGTACCTCATTAAAGACAGAGTTAATACCTGCATAATTATATGGCTCAGGTCACATTGTGTGGTAATGCACTTAGTTTAACATCTTTATTATGCACCCCATACCCATCCTGTGAGCGGTAGTCAAAAAAAGATTACAGAGGTACATAATGGGTCTTAACGACCACACGAGATCAATGAAAGCCCAAGATCAGATGTGTAGCCATACTCAATTATGTATACACTACACACCTACCCCTTTCCTTGCAGTGTTGGGAGGTTATCTTTGAAGTGGATATACCTCTAGGATAGGCATCACTGTCCTGAAATTAATTTCTCCTAGGAATATAAGAGGGACAGCAATTACGGCAAACCCCAAGTGCAATGGTAGTGGAAACAACAGGAGACTTCATTAACCCTTTCAGGGTTTTGGCCGTACTAGTACAGCTTACGCACCAGGGTTTTTGATGTACTAGTACACCTAAATTCTAGCGCCCTCAAATCTAGTGAGAGAAAGCTGGTAGGCCTACATATGAAAGAGTGGGTCTATGTGGTCAGTGTGCGTGGTATAAAAAAAAAATCCTGCAGCACACAGTGCGTAATGAGAAAAAAAAAAACAGTTTTGGGATTAAAACAGCGACTTTGCACTGTATTTTCGTATGGTATTTATTGTTGTATTCTAGTTTTCCTGGTCTCATTTTATAGAATGGAAGACAGTTAGTTTAATATGTTTATTATGCACCCCATACCCATCCTGTGGGCGGTAGTCAAAAGATTACAGAGGTACATAATTGGTCCAGGGACTGGACTCCAAAGTTTTGATAGCTGAGCAAGTTACAAAGGTAATGAACTAGATCTGGTCATAATCATGACCAAGTTACAAAGGTAATGAGCTCCAGGTTGAGCTGGTCACACTCATGAATAATTGCAAAGGTAATGAATCATAAACACATTAATCATGAGAATTTACAAAGGTAATGAGCTCCAGGTAGAGCTGGTCACAATCATGACAAGTTTCAAAGGTAATGAATGATAAACACGTTATGACATGATTACAATCATAGACAAATTACAGAGTAATGAGCAGTTAAACATAGTAGGGAATTCATCCAATGCCCCAACAACAGATGTTGCTAGGTGCCTGTCTCTCCTCGGTAGACAGCCAATGCAAACAGCAGCAAGTTGCCCAGGGATCTGCTGCTTGCACGAGCATCATCGACCCTCCCCAAGAGGTCCAAGAAGCCAGTGACTCCGTTAGCAGCCCGATGGAGAGCTGCCCTAGGGACATGTCAGCGTCCTGGTGGACGCCAAGTTGATTGAAGATCCCAGGCCCTCGTGTGTACGGATGTTGAAGCTTGAGGAACTGAGTACACACTGCCTGTGGCACACCTGGCAGCTGCCTCGCGGTCGAACTCCACGATGCTGTCCCTGTAGTGGAAGTTCCTGTAAGCCCGGCACTCCCTGCGGCTGCAGTACCATCGCTGACATCGTGGGTTAGGGGAGAAGTACCCTCTACAGATGGGGTGGCGCTGGGAGTTGGGTGGGTGAGGCGGGGGAGTCGGGCAGGGGTGAGGCGTTATGAGAGGGTCACTGTTTACTACACATGCCCTCCCCCTCCCCCCCAGCGGAGAGGGGGGGGAGGCGCTGACTGGTCCTGACTCTACAACACCAAACCCTCTTAAAACAGCACAACACTTCAACTATTTACGCTGAAACAATGCACTGGGATGTCCGTTCGCTGCTCTGGTATCTTCTCAAAGCATTCACACTGAGTTCCGTTAAGTAGGGACCTGGTCAGCCTCTTTGACCAGGAGCTATCCTTGAAAATCCTGCAGCTAGCCCGCTACACTACCTGCCACGTCGGCCATGCCAACGTACGAAATTACATATTACATATTACAAAAATTGAGATGATTTTGACTGGTTTTACAAAGAAAAGTACCTTGAAATTGCACTCAAAGTAGCAGAAATGTTTGATTTTTACCGAAGTTCAAAAGTAAACAAATCATGCTATGCATCCAATACACGTCAACTGGTGAGTAATATTCTTTCACAAGTGCACTTATAATATTTATACCATTTCTACACCAATGCAGTAGTCTGATTAACAGTAAATCTTCTATATTTTTGTGAGAATAAAAATTCAAAGTGGAAAGCAAAAGAATGTAAGAGGCATGGGGATGTGACTAATGAACAGAGGAAATGTTATTTTAGTGCCAGGAATGTCTTCCTTGTTTATTCTGGACCCTATTCGAAAATTGGCATCTTTTGAAATTTGTGTGAAATTGGCAAAATTGCTAAATTCTGACCACTGTATTGCATAGTTGAAATCGGTAAATGGGTGGTTTCTTGTACTCATTCGATAGAAAAAAATGGAGTTCTAGCGAAATAGTTATGATTTGTCGACAAGTACACTGGAATTGGCCGAAAATAGGGCTCAAAGTGGGCAAAATCGCCGATGCATAAACATCGTCGAGACAGCTAACTTTGCGAGAGCATAATTCCGTAAGTTTCCCATCAAATTTCGTACTTTTGGTGTCATTATGATCGAGAAAAGATTCTCTATCTTTTCACATGAAAAAGTATTTTTTTTTTTTTTGAAATTTGGTCGACCCTGAGAACAAGTCTCTGAGAGGGCCTGTCGACTCTGAAAGGGTTGAAGGAATCACTTGTTACTCCCACTGCACCCGAGTCATAGCACATTCAGGAGACAATGGCAAGGATGCAGGCAAGATCAACTGGAAAGTCTCCCAACACCATTCACCAAGCAGCAAAATGACATTAGAATGTTAGTCAACGGCTATAAACAGCATGCCAGAGATGAGGAAACAAGGGCCACAATGAAAATAAGCTACAAGGCTTTGCTTTCTTTGGTTATTCTTGGTTAGTAACCTTCCAGGGTTAATAATGGGAAGAGTTTTCACCACCCCTATAATAATAAAAAAAAAAAAAAAGTCAAGATGAACTTGGCACTGATGCCATGAAAAAATAATTAACAGCTAAACAGAATGAAATGTATGAATTTGTACAATAACATTAAAATTACACAGCCTCTTGCTTGCCTATTTCCACACAAAGAAACATACAATATGAAGAGTAAACACATGATATCTAAATTTTAAAGCTCATCAACAATTTCCAAGACTAACAGTAGCATTTTTGCCAACAATGGTCATTGTACTTTCCTAATTGCAAAGTTATTTTAACTTAGGTAAGGTTATAGTGTACAGATACTGTAAACCTTCCATTTAATGGGCTAATGAGGACTCGAGTGGTCAGTAATGGTGAGAGAAACAAGACTGTCTTGGTATGATTGTAACTGATAATGCTGTAGCCAACCAACTTGGTCCACTACTGTTTCTCACTCAATTTTGTCCCATATTTCTAAACCAAAAGTTTGTATAAAAAAATTTAACATTAAGATAAAAAAAAATATTAATGGAAAAATTTTGGTTATTTTCTCAAGTTTATTTAATAAGGTTTGTCATATTC
This sequence comes from Cherax quadricarinatus, assembly GCF_026875155.1. Classification (NCBI taxonomy): domain Eukaryota; kingdom Metazoa; phylum Arthropoda; class Malacostraca; order Decapoda; family Parastacidae; genus Cherax; species Cherax quadricarinatus. The sequence continues at coordinate 8,148,619 of NC_069438.1, forward strand.
AAGCCATCCTAAATACATCATTCATTTTCTGACTTATTTGTAAGTATTTACGAACAATACCTTAATCTTAGTGATTAGTGTTTTTATTTAATAAATGTATGGAATAGGGTAAGGTACCTAGGGACTGGCAGAGCGTATGCATAGTTCCTTTGTATAAAGGTAAAGGGAACAAAAGAGTAAAATTATAGGGGAAGAAGTCTGTTGAGTATACCTGGTAAAGTTTATGGCAGAGTTATTATTTAAAGAATTAAGAGGAAGACAGATCAGGATAGCAGATGAACAAGGCAGCTTCAGGAAGGGTAGGGGGTGTGCAGACCAAGTGTTTACAGTGAAACATAGGTGAACAGTATTTAGATAAGGGTAAACAGGTTTTTCGTGGCATTTAAGGATTTGTAAAAGGTGTATGATAGGGTGGATAGGAGGGCAATGTGGCAGATGTTGCTAATGTATGGAATAGGAGGTAGGTTATTGAAAAAAGTGAAGTCTTTATGAGGATAGAGAGGCTCAGGTTAGAGTATGTAGGCAAGAGGGAGACTATGTCCCAGTAAAAGTAGGCCTTAGACCACTGTTTGTCAATATATTTATAGAGGGAGTTGTAAGAGAAGTGAATACTCAGGTGTTGGCAAGAGGTGTGAAGTTAAAAGATAAAGAATCTAATACAAAGTGGGAGTTGTCACAGCTGCTCTTTGCTGATGACACTGCTTTTGGGAAATTCTGAAGAGAAGTTGCAGAGGTTGGTTCATGAGTTTGGTAGGGTATGTAAAAGAAGGAAATTAAAAAGTGAATAAAGGAAAGAGTAAGGTGATGAGAAAAAAAAAAGGTAATGGAAGATTGGATATCAGACTGGAGGGAGAGAGTATATAGGAGAATGTATTCAGATATTTGGGAGTGGACATGTCAGCAGATGGGTCTATGAAAGAAGAGGTAAATCATAAAATTGATGAGGGGAAAAAGGCAAGTGATGCATTAACAAATCTGTGGAGACAAACTTTATCCATGAAAGCAAAGAGTGGAATGTATGAGAGTATAGTTATACCAATATTCTTGTGTGTGAGGCATGGGTTGTGAATGTTGCAACAAGAAGGCTGGGGGCAGTGGAGATGTCATGTCTGAGGGCAATGTATGGTGCGAGTATAATGCAAAGAACCCGTAGTTCTGATATTAGGTGGTGTGGGATTACTAAAACTATTATCCAGAGGGCTGAGAAGTTATTGAGATGGTTTCGACATGTAGAGAGGATGGAACAAAACTGAATGATGAGTGTATAAACATGTAGTGGAGGGAAGGTGGGGTAGGGGTCGACCTAGGAAAGGTTGGAGGGAGGGGGTAAAGGAGGTTTTGTGTGCAAGGGGCTTGGACTTCCAACAAGCATGTATGTGTTAGATAGGAGCAAATAAAGACAAACGGTTTTTAGGACTTGACATATTGTTGGAGTGTAAGCAAGGTAACATTTATGAAGGGATTCAGGGAATCCGGTAGGCCTGACTTGATTCCTGGAGATGGGAAGTACAGTGCTGGCACTCTGAAGGAGGGGTGTTAATGTTGTAGTTTTATAACTAGTGTAAGCATGCCTCTGGCAAGACCGTGATGGAGTCAATGATGAAAGTTTTTCTTTTTTTCAGGCCACTTTGCCTTGGTGGGAAACTGCCAATGTGTTAATAAAAAAAATAAAATCTTAATGTGAAAATTCAGCCTATAGAATAATAGTTACTCAAGCTTAGGTTATAATAAGCTTGAAGAAAAAACAATTTCAGACTTCACATGAGATTTATTGATACTATTTAAAATATAAACTGGGAAAGTATGCTGAATCTCAACTAAAACACAATTTGCAGAAAAGAAATCTTAAACAGCTTTATCACCATCATACACACTGCCCACAAAAATTAAAACAAATAACATCTAAAAGGCAAAATAACCTCTGGCTCACAAAAAAAACTTTCTCAGATTAATTAGAAACAATGAAAAATAGTATACGTATATATACATATGATAGGCCTCATCTCCAAGGGCATAGTATAGATACGTACTCTGTAACCCACGTAAGTATAGTTGGAAGGTACAACAAAACTATTATTTAACTAAATTTAATGATGCCAGAGGAGATATAAAAACTGAAAAAAAAAAAAATAAAATAAATTAATAATAATCTATTTCTACAAATACATAATACAACTTACACAGACCTAGCTGACATCAGTGACATACTATATAGAAACCCCCTGGTTATACCTGGAAGGCATTTTGGGGGCCAACAACCCTGCGGCCCTGTCCATAACCAGGCCTTGCACAGCATTTCAAGCAACTTACGTTAATTGTGTCCCCCAGGATGTGACCCCACACTAGTCAGCTAACACCCAGGTACCTACTTACTGCTAGGTGAACAGGAACAGGTGTTGTCTTAAGGAAACACACCCAATGTTTCCACTCGTACTAGGAATTGAAGCACAAAAACTATGTATTAGCCGAGTGTTACTGTCAACACCCTCTGTACCTTCTCTTACAGTAGGAACTCATCTTGCAAAATCAACATATTTTAGGAATAAACTTTTGTAAAAAAATTAAAAAGCCAAGATAACACCCACAAAAGGTGGCGTGTCAAATGATGTTAACTAAAGACCAAATTACAATTAACCAATGTCAAAAATATATGATAAAGTAATCCACAAGCAGTGCAGGAATATACTTAGCCAAGAACAAACAAAAATTTTTGTTTAGATGGCAACTATCAGAATTATTAACCTTGAAGGTTAGTAGCCTAGGACAGTTAAATGCGTCATCTGGTGACATGTCAGTCTTATTTCCACTGGAGTCCTTTAATCCTTTTCCCACAGTATGTGACCCACAATGGTCAACTGACACCTATGTATGTACTTAATGGTAGATGAACAGGTGTAAAGAAACATGCCCAATGTTTCACCTGTGTTGGGTAGCAATCACAGTCCCTAAAGACACTATCCAACATGCCATAAGCCATATGCAAGTTAGAAATTTTGGGTTATCCTAGGTAACTGTACTTATGTGTACCTGTACCTAAATAAAACTTACTAGGTTAGGGTGTGTTGTTTGGTTAGGTTAAGCTAGGGCGAGTTAAACTGGGTTAAGCTAGGGCGAGTTAAACTGGGTTAGGCTAGGGCGAGTTAAACTGGGTTAGGCTAGGGCAAGTTAAACTGGGTTAGGCTAGGGCGAGTTAAACTGGGTTAGGCTAGGGCGAGTTAAACTGGGTTAGGCTAGGGCGAGTTAAACTGGGTTAGGCTAGGGCGAGTTAAACTGGGTTAGGCTAGGGCGAGTTAAACTGGGTTAGGCTAGGGCGAGTTAAACTGGGTTAGGCTAGGGCGAGTTAAACTGGGTTAAGCTAGGCGAGTTAAACTGGGTTAGGCTAGGGCGAGTTAAACTGGGTTAGGCTAGGGCGAGTTAAACTGGGTTAGGCTAGGGCGAGTTAAACTGGGTTAGGCTAGGGCGAGTTAAACTGGGTTAGGCTAGGGCGAGTTAAACTGGGTTAGGCTAGGGCAAGTTAAACTGGGTTAGGTAGGGCAAGTTAAACTGGGTTAGGCTAGGGCAAGTTAAACTGGGTTAGGCTAGGGCAAGTTAAACTGGGTTAGGCTAGGGCAAGTTAAACTGGGTTAGGCTAGGGCAAGTTAAACTGGGTTAGGCTAGGGCAAGTTAAACTGGGTTAGGTTAGGGCAAGTTAAACTGGGTTAGGTTAGGGCAAGTTAAACTGGGTTAGGTTAGGGCAAGTTAAACTGGGTTAGGTTAGGGCAAGTTAAACTGGGTTAGGCTAGGGCAAGTTAAACTGGGTTAGGCTAGGGCAAGTTAAACTGGGTTAGGCTAGGGCAAGTTAAACTGGGTTAGGCTAGGGCAAGTTAAACTGGGTTAGGTTAGAATTACTTAGAATGGGTTACATCAGGCCAGGCTAAGCATTGTTAGGTTACCAACAAAACACTATCCCAATAGGACTAAAATATCTGTAGAACACAAATGGAGGAGAATTTACATAACCCTCTTAAGCTGAATTCTGCGCAGCTAAATGTAATATTGATGGAGGAACTTCACTGACATCAAAACATCTTCCATGAAATTAAGATCACTTACGAGTTAGTTTACATATTAACGGGTGGTACAGTAGGGCCCCTACGAGTTTAGTGTTTTCTCATGCATAACAGCTCAATGTAGGTGTGTTAACCTGTGCGCTCAAACCTTAATAACCTTTTATTACCGTACTCAAAGGGAAGCAATAAACCTGTAAGGGCATGGGAGGTAAACACGTATGATCCAAGGGTCGAGTAGCTCTAATTCTTTGGATCAAGAGCCTTTGAGAATCATCAAGGCACCTCCCATTGAAGTCTTCCTTTAAGTACTCCTCAAACAGTCTAGATGACTAAAAAATATTTAAAAATCCGGCATGACGAGCAGGTGAGCCTCAGCCCCACCCACCCCACTAACTCTCACTTATTTACCCAAATAATCCATATACAACGCCCCGTGGCTGTAGTATTAACGTGAATTCTAGTACCAGGTGGCCCCCACAAACCCTACAACAAGAGATTATAAGTCATAGGTCCATTAAAAAGGGCTAGGAAGGCGAGCCTTGAAACAAGTGCAGCGATCATAACAAACCACCAGCCTACCTCCAAGGTATATTTAAGCTGGATATTCTCGTAGCTAGTCCAAGCTTCATCTGCTGCAGCTTGATCCAAGTTCAGGTCTAGAGAAAGGTCGGTGTATTTCCTCTTCACGCTGAAGTTTCGCTCAGTCTGACTCATATTTCAAGGGAGAGAAGAGGGAGAGTGAAGAGCGAGGGAACACCTCCACCAGCAGCTTCACTCAAGTGATGGCTTCTGGCGGGAAACCTAACAACACCCCTCCCACCGTCCCTCCCTCCGCTACACCACCTAGATCCTAAATAACACTCAACCATACACTCATACGCATTCATACACACTCATACACATACCTCTACCAACATTCATACTCACACATCCACTAAATACTAACTTAGGAGGTTTTAGTCTCATTCGCCTCCTCATTTAGGCCATAATTCGCCTGCGCACTATCATCATTTATATACCTAAAATAAAGATTATTTTCAGTGAATATACAATAAAATAAACACTCTCGATATACATACCTTAAAAATCAACCTTATTTAGTACCATACATGCATATATACATACATAACTTACAACTATCTGTAATTATATCTAGCTTCTCATTCATCAATTACCATATCTAAATATCTCTTTATATGTCTACGATTAGATATACATGCATAAATGTATATCTATGCATATACACATATCGATATACCTGTACAAATACACAGAATTAACTTAGATGCTTTGAAAATATAGAAAGAAAGGATAAATAAGAGGCGGAGGAGGAATTTTGGCGGGAAAGGTGAAGCTGGTGGCGTCCCTAATGTTTACAAACATTACACCCACCTCACCCCCTTTAAATGAACGTGACGACCACCTCACCCCCTTTAAATGAACGTGACGACCACCTCACCCCCTTTAAATGAACGTGACGACCACCTCACCCCCTTTAAATGAACGTGACGACCACCTCACCCCCTTTAAATGAACGTGACGACCACCTCACCCCCTTTAAATGAACGTGACGACCACCTCAACCCCTTTAAATGAACGTGGACGACCACCTCACCCCCTTTAAATGAACGTGACGACCACCTCAACCCCTTTAAATGAACGTGACGACCACCTCACCCCCTTTAAATGAGCGTGACGACCACCTCAACCCCTTTAAATGAACGTGACGACCACCTCAACCCCTTTAAATGAACGTGACGACCACCTCACCCCCTTTAAACGAAAGTGATGACCACCTCAACCCCTTTAAATGAACGTGACGACCACCTTAACCCCTTTAAATGAACGTACAGACCACCTTAACCCCTTTAAATGAACGTGAAGACCACCTTAACCCCTTTAAATGAAGTGAAAACCACCTTAACCCCTTTAAATGAACGTGAAGACCATCTTAACCCATTTAAATGAACGTGAAGACCACCTTAACCCCTTTAAATGAACGTGAAGACCACCTTAACCCCTTCAAATGAACGTGACGACCGTCTCAACCCCTTTAAATGAACGTGAAGACCACCTTAACCCCTTTAAATGAACGTGAAGACCACCTTAACCCCTTTAAATGAACGTGAAGACCACCTTAACCCATTTAAATGAACGTGAAGACCATCTTAACCCATTTAAATGAACGTGAAGACCACCTTAACCCCTTTAAATGAACGTGAAGACCACCTTAACCCCTTCAAATGAACGTGACGACCGTCTCAACCCCTTTAAATGAACGTGAAGAAAACCTCAACCCCTTTAAATGAACGTGACGACCACCTCAACCCCTTTAAATGAACGTGACGACCACCTCAAACCCTTTAAATGAACGTGATGACCACCTTAACCCCTTTAAATTAACGTGAAGACCACCTTAACTCCTTTATATGAACGTGAAGACCACCTTAACCCATTTAAATGAACGTGAAGACCACCTTAACCCCTTTAAATTAACGTGAAGACCACCTTAACCCCTTTAAATGAACGTGAAGACCACCTTAACCCCTTTAAATGAACGTGAAGACCACCTTAACCTCTTTAAATGAACGTGACGACCACCTTAACCCCTTTAAATGAACGTGACGACCACCTTAACCCCTTTAAATGAACGTGAAGACCACCTTAACCTTTTTAAACGAACGTGAAAACCACCTTAACCCTTTTAAATGAACGTGAAGACCACCTTAACCTCTTTAAATGAACGTGAAGACCACCTTAACCCCTTTATATGAACGTGAAGACCACCTTAACCCCTTTAAATGAACGTGAAGACCACCTTAACCTCTTTAAATGAACGTGAAGACCACCTTAACCCCTTCAAATGAACGTGACGACCGTCTCAACCCCTTTAAATAAACGTGAAGACCACCTTAACCCCTTTAAATGAACGTGAAGACCACCTTAACCCCTTTAAATGAACGTGAAGACCACCTTAACCCATTTAAATGAACGTGAAGACCATCTTAACCCATTTAAATGAACGTGAAGACCACCTTAACCCCTTTAAATGAACGTGAAGACCACCTTAACCCCTTTAAATGAACGTGAAGACCTCCTTAACCCCTTCAAATAAACGTGACGACCGTCTCAACCACTTTAAATGAACGTGAAGACCACCTTAACCCCTTTAAATGACGTGAAGGCCACCTTAACCTCTTTAAATGAACGTGAAGACCACCTTAACCCCTTTAAATGAACGTGAAGACCTCCTTAACCCCTTCAAATGAACGTGACGACCGTCTCAACCCCTTTAAATGAACGTGAAGACCACCTTAACCCCTTTAAATGAACGTGAAGGCCACCTTAACCTCTTTAAGTGAGCGTGAAGAAAACCTCAACCCTTTAAATGAACGTGACGACCACCTCAACCCCTTTAAATGAACGTGACGACCACCTCAAACCCTTTAAATGAACGTGATGACCACCTTAACCCCTTTAAATTAACGTGAAGACCACCTTAACTCCTTTATATGAACGTGAAGACCACCTTAACCCATTTAAATGAACGTGAAGACCACCTTAACCCCTTTAAATTAACGTGAAGACCACCTTAACCCCTTTAAATGAACGTGAAGACCACCTTAACCCCTTTAAATGAACGTGAAGACCACCTTAACCTCTTAAATGAACGTGACGACCACCTTAACCCCTTTAAATGAACGTGACGACCACCTTAACCCCTTTAAATGAACGTGAAGACCACCTTAACCTTTTTAAACGAACGTGAAAACCACCTTAACCCTTTTAAATGAACGTGAAGACCACCTTAACCTCTTTAAATGAACGTGAAGACCACCTTAACCCCTTTAAATGAACGTGAAGACCACTTTAACCCCTTTAAATGAACGTGAAGACCACCTTAACCCCTTTAAATGAACGTGACGACCACCTCAACCCCTTTAAATGAACCTGAAGAGTACCTTAACCCCTTTAAATGAACGTGAAGACCACCTTAACCCCTTTAAATGAACGTGAAGAAAACCTCAACCCCTTTAAATGAACGTGACGACCACCTCAACCCTTTTAAATGAACGTGACGACCACCTCAACCCCTTTAAATGAACGTGACGACCACCTTAACCCCTTTAAATTAACGTGAAGACCACCTTAACTCCTTTAAATGAACGTGAAGATCACCATAACCTCTTCAAATGAACGTGAAGACCACCTTAACCCCTTTAAATGAACGTGAAGACCACCTTAACCCCTTTAAATGAACGTGAAGACCACCTTAACCCCTTTAAATGAACGTGAAGACCACCTTAATCCCTTTAAATGAACGTGAAGACCACCTTAACCCCTTTAAATCATTCGCCGCTTGACCTGAGCAGAGTGCGGACGTGTGACTACTGCCCTCTGCTGGCCATTGGAGGAGACTTATATTTTCACAACATGGCGCAGTCTGTGAGAAGGCGTGTGCACACGGTGTGCCTTGAATTGGTGCGTGGTGCAACAACGGCTCAGTCTGCACAAGTGCTTTTACCGCAAATTATCCGTGACACCTATGGTGTTGCGGATCAAGGACTGTATGGTGTGGCGCTAAATGGTGCCTATCGTATTTTCGTCAAGTTGAGATCAGCTGGAGTGTATGAACGGCTGGTTGACAAGTACCAGGACGGGAGTGTGGACGTTAATTCAGCGATATGTGTTCGACTCATCGATGTGTCTAGGCATTACACATGGGTGAAAGTCCGAAATGTGCCATTTGAGGCAGATGAGACTGACCTGCGGAATGTATTTGAACAGTATGGAACTGTACACCTGGCTATGGCTGGTAAATGGATGGATGGGGCGTATGCCGGCTTGCCGGATGGTACGTTCACGCTCAAGATGACGTTGAGGCATTCCATCCCGTCGTACGTCATACTGGACGCATTTAGGATGCAGGTAATGGTGTACTACGCTGGGCAGCAGAAGACGTGTAGGTTATGTAGTGCATGTGACCATATGGCAGCCCAGTGTGGGAGATGGCAGCGGAGACAGGAACTAGGTAGTGAGATGGTGAAAGAGCCAGAACTGGAGGTGGGTCATGCTGATGAGTCACCTGTACATAGAAGTGGCACTTCCTGGAGTGAGGAAGTGGAGCGTGAGCTGCCACTGGTGGGTACCAGCCCATCACTGTCACAGTGGGATGTGAGGCATCTGCCTTGGAGACCGGGAAGACTGTGCAGAGTGGTGAAGTGCGGGTAGAGGGAGGCCTACTGGTGAACGTGAAGGAAAAATCCTTTGAGAAGAAGGTTTCTGAGGATAACTTGAGGATGGTGAGGAGTCCTGTTCAGATTGAAGATGAGCAACTTGGAAAATTGGCGAACATGGCAGATGACTCGCCAGGAGTGGTGGAAGTGATTGAGGTGAATGCTGAGATTCACAGGGAGGCATCCAGTTGGAAATGGATGCGGAGAGTTTCAACCATAAGAGGGCGGCGACATATTCCGACTCGGATGATGTTTTGACCCCGGCACAGAGACCGGGGAAAAAGCCATGGGTTGATGTGGTGCGTGGGAGCTCTAAAGGTACGCCTGGTCCGGTGTTGGATCAGGGGAAGCCACAAGTGGGCAGTGGAGAGAAAAGTGGAAGAAGCAGACACACTGGAAGCGTGTCAGTGAAAGGTGAAATGGGGCAGAGGGTGAAATCACATAAGTAGGTTTCCGGTGCATGACAGTGAATATTAATGGATTGTGTGCGAGTGAGAAGCGTCTATGGGTAAAGGGATTTTTAAGACGTTATGCTATAGACATTGTTTTTGTGCAGGAACATAATTTCAAGCTGGGAAAGGAATTGGAGGTGGATGGGTACAGAGTGTTTGTGATGTATTCGGAGCGAATGAAGGGAGGGGTGGGAATCCTGATCCGAGAGACGCGCCCGTTTGTTGTTCTTAGGAGTGAAGGGGGGGTCGTGTGTTAAGAATAGATGGGTGGTGGGGAGGTGAGAGGATGGCAGTAGTTTGTGTGTATGTGCCGGCTGAGAATGATGTAAGGGTAAAGAATGAATTTGTGAATAATGTATTGGTATATTATTTGCGGTCATTACCGTCAGTGACAATAATTGGTGGCGACTGGAACTGTGTGGTGTGAAGGAAGGATGTGGAACCGAGGGGGCAGGGTGTTTTTTGGCAGGTTTAGGGGATCTATTGAGAGGTGTGGGATTGAGGGATATAGTTGATGGAGGGAATTGCGAGATAGAGCACACATTTCATAGAAAGGGCTATGCTGCACAACTAGATAGGTTGTATGTGACAAGGGGAGTGAGGGTGACGCGGGTGCAGACAGTGAATGTCGTTTATTCAGATCATAGGGCGGGTTATGCTGATTTAAATTGGGACGGTTTGCCTAAGAGATATTTGGGGCACTGGAAGCTGAATGTACGACTACTGGATGAGGGGGTGGAGGGAGGGGATTTTGAAAGTTTGTGGGAGGACTTATGGGGTGGGGGTAAGAGTGCAAGCGATTTATTGGGGTGGTGGGATGGGGTTGTGAAGAGGAGGATCAGGCAATATTATGTGCGAAGGGGAAAGAATGAGGCATGGATGACATATGGGCTTCAACAGTATTTAGAGGGGCGGTTTCAGGGTTGTTATGAGAGGGGTGCTGTGGTAGGTGTGTATCCAATGGAGGAAATTGAAGCGTTAAAGTGGCAGAGAAGAGATATGCACAATGAGAGATTTGATGAGGCGAGGGTGCAAGGTGGGTTAGAGGAGGCGATTTGGGGTGACAGGCCGTCAGCCTGTGTGTTACGGGGCCAGCGGAGACGCAGGTTGGCAATGGAGATTGATGAGCTGGTAGTACACGAGAACTTAGGTGGGTATACAAAGGGTCAGGAGTTGCGAACTACTGAGGGTATGAGTGGTTTTCTGGATAGTTGTTTTGGAAAATATTTGCGGAGTGTAGGAGTGAACGCTGAGGATTTAGAGAGTTTGGGAGAGAATGTATCTTGTGTGCTGAGTGGAAGTGATAGTATGGCATTGGGAGGGGATATTGAAGAGGGGGGGGGGTATGGAGAGCTTTGGAGAATATGGCAAGAGGTAAAGCGCCAGGTATAGATGGGTTGGTTACCTTGTGAATTCTATGTGAAGCATTGGAGTGTGTTGAAGGATTTTTTAGTGAACCTGATGAATGTGATGAAAAGTGAGGGGAGGATGGGTGAGTTGCAGGGTTTACCTGGAGTTTACCTGGAGAGAGTTTCGGGGGTCAACGCCCCCGCGGCCCGGTCTGTGACCAGGCCTCCTGGTGGATCAGCGCCTGATCAACCAGGCTGTTGCTGCTGGCTGCACGCAAACCAACGTACGAGCCACAGCCCGGCTGATCAGGAACTGACTTTAGGTGCTTGTCCAGTGCCAGCTTGAAGACTGCCAGGGGTCTGTTGGTAATCCCCCTTATGTGTGCTGGGAGGCAGTTGAACAGTCTCGGGCCCCTGACACTTATTGTATGGTCTCTTAACGTGCTAGTGACACCCTGCTTTTCATTGGGGGGATGGTGCATCGTCTGCCAAGTCTTTTGCTTTCGTAGTGAGTGATTTTCGTGTGCAAGTTCGGTACTAGTCCCTCTAGGATTTTCCAGGTGTATATAATCATGTATCTCTCCCTCCTGCGTTCCAGGGAATACAGGTTTAGAAACCCCAAGCGCTCCCAGTAATTGAGGTGTTTTTATCTCCGTTATGCGCGCCGTGAAAGTTCTCTGTACATTTTCTAGGTCGGCAATTTCACTGCCTTGAAAGGTGCTGTTAGAGTGCAGCAATATTCCAGCCTAGATAGAACAAGTTACCTGAAGAGTGTCATCATGGGCTTGGCCTCCCCAGTTTTGAAGGTTCTCATTATCCATCCTGTCATTTTTCTAGCAGATGCGATTGATACAATGTTATGGTCCTTGAAGGTGAGATCCTCCGACATAATCACTCCCAGGTCTTTGGACGTTGGTGTTTCGCTCTATTTCGTGGCCAGAATTTGTTTTGTACTCTGATGAAGATTTAATTTCCTCATGTTTACCATATCTGAGTAATTGAAATTTCTCATCGTTGAACTTCATATTGTTTTCTGCAGCCCACTGAAAGATTTGGTTGATGTCCGCCTGGAGCCTTGCAGTGTCTGCAAATGGAAGACACTGTCATGCAGATTCGGGTGTCATCTGCAAAGGAAGACACGGTGCTGTGGCTGACATCCTTGTCTATGTCGGATATGAGGATGAGGAACAAGATGGGAGCTAGTATTGTGCCTTCTGGAACAGAGCTTTTCACCGTAGCTGCCTCGGGGCTTTACTCTGTTGACGACTACTCTCTGTGTTCTGTTAGTGAGGAAATTATAGATCCATCGACCGACTTTTCCTGTTATTCCTTTTGCGCGCATTTTGTGCGCTATTACGCCATGGTCACACTTGTCGAAGGCTTTTGCAAAGTCTGTATATATTACATCTGCATTCTTTTTGTCTTCTAGTGCATTTAGGACCTTGTCGTAGTGATCCAGTAGTTGAGACAGACAGGAGCGACCTGTTCTAAACCCATGTTGCCCTGGGTTGTGTAACTGATGGGTTTCTAGATGGGTGGTGATCTTGCTTCTTAGGACCCTTTCAAAGATTTTTATGATATGGGATGTTAGTGCTATTGGTCTGTAGTTCTTTGCTGTTGCTTTACTGCTCCCTTTGTGGAGTGGGGCTATGTCTGTGTTTTTAGTAACTGAGGGACGACCCCGTGTCCATGCTCCCTCTCCATAGGATGGAAAAGGCTCGTGATAGGGGCTTCTTGCAGTTCTTGATGAACACAGAGTTCCATGAGTCTGGCCCTGGGCAGAGTGCATGGGCATGTCATTTATCGCCTGTTCGAAGTCATTTGGCGTCAGGATAACATCGGATAGGCTTGTGTTAATCAAATTTTGTGGCTCTCTCATAAAAAATTCATTTTGATCTTCGACTCTCAGTCTGGTTAGCGGCTTGCTAAAAACTGAGTCATATTGGGACTTGAGTAGCTCACTCATTTCCTTGCTGTCATCTGTGTAGGACCCATCTTGTTTAAGTAGGGGCCCAATACTGGCGTTGTTCTCGATTTGATTTGGCATAGGAGAGAAATACTTTGGGTTTCTTTCGATTTCATTTATAGCTTTTAGTTCTTCCCGCGATTCCTGACTCCTAAAGGATTCTTTTAGCTTAAGTTCGATGCTTGCTATTTCTCTGACCAGTGTCTCCCTGCGCATTTCAGATATATTGACCTCTTTTAGCCGCTCTGTTATTCTTTTCCGTCGCCTGTAAAGGGAGCGCCTGTCTCTTTCTATTTTACATCTATTCCTCCTTTTTCTTAGAGGAATAAGCCTTGTGCATACATCGAGTGCCACCGAGTTAATCTGTTCTAGGCATAAGTTTGGGTCTGTGTTGCTTAGTATATCTTCCCAGCTTATATCGGTTAGGACTTGGTTTACTTGGTCCCACTTTATGTTTTTGTTATTGAAATTGAATTTGGTGAATGCTCCCTCGTGACTAGTCTCATTTTGTCGGTCTGGGGCTCCTCGCATACATGTCTGAACCTCAAATTATGTTGTGATCTGAGTATATTGTTTTTGATATGGTGACATTTCTTATCAGATCATCAGTAGTAGTTTTGATTCCAAAAGGGCAAGGCCCTACTACAGTGGAGTGGAGTGACTTTCATTTGTTTCTTTTT
>NC_069438.1:8162851-8180351 GCF_026875155.1 Cherax quadricarinatus
GCCCATCCTACATTACATTTACAATCCCTACCCGGGCCCCCTCCCACCTAATTTACAAATTTAATAAAATCTCTAATGTTTTTTCTCTATATCCCTCTGAGAAAGCCCGCTCCCACCTTCTCCCAAAAATTTCTCTGTTACGGCACAACTTTTTATAAAATTAACTGCCAATACCCGCCTCTTCACCTCACTGACCCCTTTCCCCCTCATTCGCCACGTTACGTACACATAATCTACCATAATGTACTCCACATCCCTAATAATACTCTCATCCATACCCCCCACGTCAAGACTTAATGCCTGCAGAACAGAAATGTTTTTACCTCTTATCCTATGCAGCACCCTGCTCAACCAACCCCTGACGCTCCCCATCCCCTCACAAAAATACACTACGTGGAATGCAGAATCCTCCCCTCCACATATTCCACAGACACCCCCCTCAACCACCCGTCTAGCCCGTAAAACCACACCCGATGGTAAAATCCCATGCAAAAAACGATACATCACCTCACGCCCACGGGGTTGTAACCTTAACCTACTGAACCTTCTCCATATACTTCCCCAGTCATACATGGGGAAAAATCCCCTCCACCGGTGCCACAACCCTCTCCACTAACATCCTACACGGCCTACTTATTTTTACCTTACCCAGATCCCTAACCAACACCACTGCCCTCAAAATAGTTTCACACTCACGCAACTCTACTCCAGAAAACATATGTTTCAATCTACTGTGTATCTTGACCAACCCCCCCCCCCCCCCCACACCCTCCCTCATCACCTCCCTCTTAATGAAGATACATTTGACCCTCCGCTTTAAATTCATTAAACCCAACCCCCCCTGACGCACAGGTAACATTACCACATCCCTTTTAAGCCAATCACAGCCTGAACCCACAAGAATTTAAAAACCCGTCTAAGTATATTTGCAATTGCCATCCCAGTTAAAGGGAACACGGCTGCCACGTGCCAAACCTTACTATACAATAAGACGTTAATAACAATGGCACGCTGCACAAGGGTCAAATGATAAGGCCGCAATACTCCCAAACGTCCCAGAATCCTGTCTACCAACCTGACCGAGTTTTCTGCACATGCAACATCCAGATCATCTGCATAGATAAGACCACAAATTTTTAATGAAGTCACCCGCTTCGTCACAACTGCACTACCCCACTCAACCCTCCCCGCCCAAGCTCCTAACCCCATGACCATGGACTTCTCTGAATTCACTCTCATACCAGTTGCACCTGCGAACGTGTCAACTACCCCATCTAAGGCGTTCATTGACATCCCTCCCTAACCAGAACAGTAGTATCATCTACATACCCTATTAGAACTGGCCAAACCCTCCCAACTCCACTCCCTTCCCCCTCACTAATGCCCATTTGCTGCTCCACCATTCTATAAAAGGGGTCCTGTATGCACGCAAATAAAAGCTGTGACATAGGACACCCCTGTCTAAGTCCCCTACCCATTACAATCCTCCCCCCTAATCTTCCATTAATCTGTACTCTCGCCATTGCCCCATGATATAACGCATCTACCCATCCCACTATTTCTTCCCCAAAACCCTGTCTCCTAAGGATAGCTCTCAATTCTTCTCACTCCACTCTATCATATGCTCCTTGCCAGTCTAGAGCAACCAAGCCCCCCCCGTTCCCCCCCCTTTTCTTCCACGAAATCTTGTAGTAACCCATGCCCCTCCCCCATAGACCTACCTGGCAACCCAAACTGGGTTTCCGATACAACCCACCCTACAACACACTTAATCCTATTTCCTAAAATCTTAGCAAACAACTTATAATCCGCTCATAACAACGATATTGCCCGGTAGTCCCTAAGCGAATG
The DNA here is from genome assembly GCF_026875155.1 of Cherax quadricarinatus. Classification (NCBI taxonomy): domain Eukaryota; kingdom Metazoa; phylum Arthropoda; class Malacostraca; order Decapoda; family Parastacidae; genus Cherax; species Cherax quadricarinatus. Next base: position 8,164,703 of record NC_069438.1, read on the forward strand.
CTGTCCCTTACCCTTCGGTACCAAGACTACTACAGCTGTTGCCTGCTTTTCTCCCAACGTGCCCCTCTCCTTCATCAAGTTTAATAACCTCACCAAAAAACCCTTTATTAGCTCCCAATGCTGTTGATAAAACTCTGCCAGTAGTCCATCGATTCCCGGCGCTTTGCCCTTATGCATTTCACTTAAAGCACTCCATATTTCCTCCTCAGTTATTTCCCCACCCAGTGCTTCCCTATCACTGTTTCCCAACCGACATGTCACACTTCCACACACCTGTTCTAAATCCCCAACTATTACCCCTTCCTCTTGCCAATACTTCTCATACCACTTATCCGCAAACAACCCCATCCCATCTGTAGTTTGTATAACCTGACCCACCCTATACCCACCCACCGACTCATGAACCTCCAACCATGGAATAGCTGTTGCCTGCTGATGTGGTTTTTGCCTGTGCAACACACACAACGACGGCCTATCTCCCCATAACACCTCCTCCACCCCCGCCATTACTCTCACCGCTTGGAACCTCTCGTCCTGGATTTCCCGCAGCCTCTCTTTAAGTACCATAATGTTGTCCATAGGATAGGTACCCTCCACTGCTCCCCGTACATAACAACCCCTTAACCTGTCCTCCAAATAATTAATAAGCCCATATTTTAAAGAATTGATCCTTTTCCCTTCCCGCACATAATAATGTCGAATCCATTCCTTAGCCACACCATCCCACCACGTCACCACATCCTCTACCCCTTTTACCTCCTCAGTTAACCCCTCCCACAGCGCTGTAAAACCCTCCAACCCCTCCTCATCTTCTAACACACTCGTATTTAACTTCCAGCATCCCCTAGAGATACTAGCTAATGAATCCCACTCGACCTCTGCCACTACTGCCCGATGATCGGAAAAAGCTACTTCAATTGTACGGACAGACTTTGACAATACCTTGTGAGATATGTACAAACCTATCTAACCTAGCGCATAACCTCTCCTCACGAAAGTGTGCTCTACCCCCCAAACGCGCCCCCACCTCCCAAAAATTCCTCAACTGAACATCCACCAAGATATTTCGTAAGGCTGCCAACATGTGCCCTCCACCTCGTGGTTCCACATCAGCTCTCCTGATGACACAATTCCAGTCCCCACCAACGATGGCCACTGCAGGTAAACCACGTAAGGGGAAAACTAGATCATCACACACAAAATCCCTCTTTACTTTCATATCGTTTTCTGCTGGCACATACACACTTACAAAGGTTACCCTCTGCCCCATCCACCACCCATCCACATGCAACACCTTCCCCCCCTCCCCCCTCCCCCCTCACTTCGTTGCAACACTAATGGGCGATTGTAATCATGTCATAACGCATTTATCATTCATTACCTTTGAAACCTGTCATGATTGTGACCAGCTCTACCTGGAGCTCATTACCATTGTAAATTTTCATGATTAATGTGTTTATGATTCATTACCTTTGCAATTATTCATGAGTGTGACCAGCTCAACCTGGAGCTCATTACCTTTGTAACTTGGTCATGATTATGACCAGATCTAGTTCATTACCTTCGTAACTTGCTCAGCTATCAAAACTTTGGAGTCCAGTCCCTGGACCAATTATGTTCCTCTGTGGCCCGGTGGTCTGGTGGCTAAAGCTCCCGCTTCACACACGGAGGGCCCGGGTTCGATTCCCGGTGGGTGGAAATTCCGACATGTTTCCTTACACCTATTGTCCTGTTCACCTAGCAGCAAATAGGTACCTGGGTGTTAATCGACTGGTGTGGGTCGCATCCTGGGGGACAAGATTAAGGATCCCAATGGAAATAAGTTAGACAGTCCTCGATGACGCACTGACTTTCTTGGGTTATCCTGGGTGGCTAACCCTCCGGGGTTAAAAATCCGAACGAAATCTTATCTTATCTTATGTAATCTTTTGACTACCGCCCACAGGATGGGTATGGGGTACATAATAAACATATTAAACTAACACTAACGGGCTCGCCTCCTTTATCAATAAACCCACACCACCTTTCAAACGTGCAGATGGAAGAGTCAAAACCTTAAACCCTGCCACCTCGAGCACTCTACCCTCCGAAAACATTCCCTCTTCACTCCATTACACAGTCCATTCACATTCACAGTCATACACCTAAGGCCTTCCTAAAGCTTCCAACCCTTCCTCCTCTCAACCTTCCCAGGGCCTCCTGCCCCAGGGTCAACACATGATTTCGCACCATCCACCCCACCCCACTTCTTTCAATGCCGCTTATCCTGGCTACCTCGAGAATATTCACCCTTCCTCCCAGACCTCTGCGCTGGCGTCAGGGCGTCATCTGAGTCTGACGCTGCTGCTCTCTTCCTCGTGACGCCCTCCACCGCCATGCTGTCTTCCGATGATTCCTCACAGTGAACTTCAACCACTACTGTTTCATGTTGCACAGAACACGGTGACTCCTCTCTGTGCCTGCTGATTTCCTCCTTCCTTTGCCTGTCCCGACACTCTCTCCTTACAACTCAGGAACGGTCTCCTGGACAAGGGTGTCATCCTCCCCAGATGGAGGTAAAGTTTTCAAAACCTCGTCGAGCTCTTCCTCCAGTGCCAGCACCTCCTGCTGGACTACCACTTCCTCCCCTGTCACCGGCAAAGTGGCCATTTCTGGCTCAACACAACTTATGGCTCGCCCATCATTCACCACAATGGAATCCTCAACAATTTCACTCCACAGACAGCCACCTCCTCGGTTGCCCTTGGAACTCTCCACTACGGCATCCACACCTGTAACTGGTGCTCCACCAGTCTGCGCCATCCCCCTCCTCTGTTGCACACACGTCGCCGCCATGTGATCGTACTCCCCACATAGCCTGCATGTACGTCGCTGCCCAGCATAAGACACAAGAATTTGGGTCTGGAACTCCATCATCACAACGTAGGACGGGATCGGATGCCTCAGAGTCATTTTGAGGGAGAAAGTACCCTCCGGACATCCCATGTATGCACCTGCCGCCCACTTGCCTTGGGTTGCCAGATGCACGGTACCAAATGCTTCAAACACGTTCCTTAAGTCCTCCTCGTCAGCCTCGAAGGGGACATTGCGCAACTTCACCCACGTATAGTGGCGAAAGACGTCTCTGAGATGCACTCTCACATGCTCGAATTTCTTCACCAACGACTCATACACAGCCGTCGAATTTAACTTGACAAAGATTCGATAGGCCCCATTCAGGGCCACACCATATACCTCATCATCCTGTATTCCGTACGTCTCTCTGATGAGCGTCGGAAGCAACACCTGCGCCGTAGAGGGAGAAATCGCCCCACGAAGCAGCTCAACGCCGACAGTATTCACTCTACGCCAGACACTCAGCGCCATGTTGTTGCTATGAGAGCTCTCCTGAAAACAGCAGAGGGGTGCAGAGCACAACCGCGCTCCACCACAGTCAGGCAGCGAATGAAAACCTAGTCATTGTGGTGGTCTACAAACCTCCAGAGGCAACGTCCCAGCAATTCCAGGAACAGCTGTCAAAAATTGACCACTGTCTGGAAAATCTGCCAGCTCATGCACGCAACATCTTGCTCCATGGGGATTACAACTTGAGGCACCTAAAATGGAGGAATATAGCAAATAATGATGTTGCAGTGATAACACCAGGAGGCAGCTCTGACGAGAACTCACACACACGCGAGCTTTTAAATCTCTGCACAAAATTCAACTTAAACCAGCAAATAATAGAGCCTACTAGACTGGAGAATACACTAGACCTCATCTTCACTAACAATGATGATCTGATACGAACTGTCACCATATCAAAAACAATATACTCAGATCACAACATAATCGAGGTTCAGACATGTATGCACGGAGCCCCAGACCGACAAAATGAGATTAGTCACGAGGGAGCCTTCACCAAATTCAAATTCAATAACAAGAACATAAAGTGGGACCAAGTAAATCAAATCCTAAACGATATAAGCTTTGAAGATAGAATATGCAACAAAGACTCCAACTCATGCCTAGAACAGATTAACTCGGTGGAACTCGATGTGTGCTCAAGGCTTATTCCTTTAAGAAAAAGGAGGAGTAGATGTAAAATAGAAAGAGACAGGTGCTCCCTTTACAGGCGACGGAAAAGAATAACAGAGCGGCTAAAAGAAGCCAATATATCTGAAATGTGTAGGGAATCACTGGTCAGAGAAATAGCAAACATCGAACTTAAGCTAAATTATTATTATTATTATAATCAAAAAGAAGCGCTAAGCCACAAGGACTATACAGCAACTTAAGCTAAAGGAATCTTATATGAGTCACGAATCGCGGGAAGAACTAAAAGCCATAAATGAAATCGAAAGAAACCCAAAGCATTTCTTTTCTTATGCCAAATCAAAGTCGAGAACAACATCCAGTATTGGGCCCCTACTTTAACAAGATGGGTCCTACACAGATGACAGCAAGGAAATGGGTGAGCTACTCAAGTCCCAATATGACTCAGTTTTTAGCAAGCCGCTAACCAGACTGAGAGTCGAAAATCAAAATGAATTTTTTATGAGAGAGCCACCGAATTTGGTTAACACAAGCCTATCTGATATTATCCTGACGCCAAACGACTTTGACCAGGCGATAAATGACATGCCCATGCACTCTGCCCCAGGGCCAGACTCATGGAACTCCATGTTCATCAAGAACTGCAAGAAGCCCCTATAACGAGCCTTTACCATCCTATGGAGAGGGAGCATGGACACGGGGGTCGTCCCACAGTTACTAAAAACAACAGACATAGCCCCACTCCACAAAGGGGGCAGTAAAGCAATAGCAAAGAACTACAGACCGATAGCACTAACATCCCATATCATAAAAATCTTTGAAAGGGTCCTAAGAAGCAAGATCGCCACCCATCTAGAAACCCATCAGTTACACAACCCAGGGCAACATGGGTTTAGAGCAGGTCGCTCCTGTCTGTCTCAGCTACTGGATCACTACGACAAGGTCCTAGATGCACTAGAAAACAATGCAGATGTAATATATACAGACCTTGCAAAAGCCTTGGACAAGTGTGACCATGGCATAATAGCGCACAAAATGTGTGCTAAAGGAATAACAGGAAAAGTTGGAAGATGGATCTATAATTTCCTCACAACCAGAACACAAAGAGTAGTAGTCAATAGAGTAAAGTCTGAGGTGGCTACGGTGAAAAGCTCTGTTCCACAAGGCACAGTACTCGCTCCCATCTTGTTTCTCATCCTCATATCTGACAAAGACAAGGATGTCAGAGACAGCACCATGTCTTCCTTTGCAGATGACACCCAAATCTGCATGACAGTGTCTTCCATTGCAGACACTGCAAGGCTCCAGGCGGACATCAACCAAATCTTTCAGTGGGCTGCAGAAAACAATATGAAGTTCAACGATGAGATATTTCAATTACTCAGATATGGTACACATGAGGAAATTAAAACTTCATCACAGTACAAAAGAAATTCCGGCCACAAAATAGAGCGATAAACCATCGTTAAAGACCTGGGAGTGATCATGTCGGAGGATCTCACCTTCAAGTACCATAACAATGTACCAGTCACATCTGCTAGAAAAATGACAGGATGGATAATGAGAACCTTCTAAACTAGGGATGCCAGGCCCATGATGACACTCTTCAGGTCACTTGTTCTATCTAGGCTGGAATATTGCTGCACACTAACAGCACCTTTCAAGGCAGGTGAAATTGCTGACCTAGAAAATGTACAGAGAACCTTCACGGCGCGCATAACGGAGATAAAACACCTCAATTACTGGGAGCGCTTGAAGTTCCTGAACCTGTACTCCCTGGAACGCAGGCGGGAGGGATACATGATTATATACACCTGGAAAATCCTAGAGGGACTAGTACCAAACTTTCACACAAAAATCACTCACAACGAAAGCAAAAGACTCGGCAGACGATGCAACATCCCCCCAATGAAAAGCAGGGGTGTCACTAGCACGTTAAGAGACAATACAATAAGTGTCAGGGGCCCGAGACTGTTCACCCGCCTCCCAGCATACATAAGGGGGATTACCAATAGAACTCTGGCTGTCTTCAAGCTGGCACTGGACAAGCACCTAAAGTTGGTACCTGACCAGCCGGGCTGCGGATCGTACATTGGATTGCGTGCAGCCAACAGTAACAGCCTGGTTGATCAGGCTCTGATCCACCAGGAGGCCTGGTCACAGACCGGGTCGCGGGGGCGTTGACCCCCCGGAAGTCTCTCCAGGTAAACTCCAGGTAGGTGCTCCATCACTCTTCTGACAATCTTCTTCATAACTTTACATACTATATATGTCAGTGACACTGGTCTGTAGTAATGCTACATGACTCTCTTTTCATTAAAATTAGGACTACATGTGCTGTCTTCCACACCTCAGGCAGTTGCCCTGTTTCTACACTCTACAGAGTGCTGCTAGCGGCACACAGTGTCTCTGCTCCCTCTCTCAGGACCCGCGGATAAATATTATCTGGTCCCACTGCCTTCCAAGTATCCAGTTCACATTGTAGTTTCTTCACCTCCTCCTCTGTTGTGTGTATAGTTCAGCACTTGCTGGTGTACTCTACCCCCTTAGTTTGCTGGAAGCCTTTCTGTCTCCTCTAAGAATACTTACCTAATCTCATGCTGAGCTCTTCACAGATTTCCTGGTCTTTTCTTATGAGCTCCCTCCCTTTTTTCGTCACCCTGAGTACCTGGTCCCTGATATGGCTATATAACAACTCTGGGTCGGACTTAACTTTTGATGCTATGCCATTCTCAAATTGCCGCTGGGCCTACCTACATGGAGTCTTCCTGGAGGGTATTCTGGGGATCAATGCCCCTGCGGCCCGGTCCACGACCAGGCCTCCCGGTGGATCAGGGCCTGATCAACCAGGCTGTTACTGCTGATTGCACATAGTCCAACTTACGAGCCACAGCCTGGCTGATCTGGCACCGACTTTATCCACCTCACCCTTATCCATCCATATTTGCTTCTGACTCTTCGGCTCATACTTTTTCCATGCTCTAGCACACTTGGCTTTAGCCTGGGTAAACTATGGACTTTGGTCTTCCCGTTATTTCTATTGCTCCTGGGTACGAACCTCTCTCTCTGTCTCTGCACTTTTTGGCCTTTCTCAGCTATCAAAACTTTGGGTCCCAGTCCCTGGACCCATTATTTACCTCTGTAATCTTTTGATTACCGCCCACAGGATGGGTATGGGGTGCATAACGAAGATATTAAACTAAAATTAAACTCCCTTTACTTTTTCTCACTACGTCTCATACAGGAATTTCCTCATGCCGCTCAACTACAGGCCAATATCAAACTTACCATTGCTATCCAAAATCTTTGAGAAACTCGTGCACAGGAGACTATATTCATTTATAACGGCACAAAACATACTCAACCCCTGCCAATTTGGATTCAGGAAAAATAAAAGCACTAACGATGCAATCATAAAAATGCTAGATCTGCTTTACACAACATTGGAAAATAAGGAATATCCACTAGGAATTTTTATTGACCTAAGAAAAGCTTTTGACACAGTAGGTGAAATTGCTGACCTAGAAAATGTACAGAGAACCTTCACGGCGCGCATAACGGAGATAAAACACCTCAATTACTGGGAGCGCTTGAGGTTTCTAAACCTGTATTCCCTGGAACGCAGGAGGGAGAGATACATGATTATATAGACCTGGAAAATCCTAGAGGGACTAGTACCGAACTTGCACACGAAAATCACTCACTACGAAAGCAAAAGACTTGGCAGACGATGCACCATCCCCCCAATGAAAAGCAGGGGTGTCACTAGCACGTTAAGAGACCATACAATAAGTGTCAGGGGCCCGAGACTGTTCAACTGCCTCCCAGCACACATAAGGGGGATTACCAACAGACCCCTGGCAGTCTTCAAGCTGGCACTGGACAAGCACCTAAAGTCAGTTCCTGATCAGCCGGGCTGTGGCTCGTACGTTGGTTTGCGTGCAGCCAGCAGCAACAGCCTGGTTGATCAGGCGCTGATCCACCAGGAGGCCTGGTCACAGACCGGGCCGCGGGGGCGTTGACCCCCGGAACTCTCTCCAGGTAAACTCCAGGTAAACAGTATCAACAACACGGCCACTTGATACTGGAGTTCCGCAGGGAAGTGTCCTTGGTTCCCTGCTCTTCCTCGTATACATCGATGAACTTCCAAACGTATCCCAACACCTGAACCCCATTCTTTTTGTGATGAATGGTTTGAAAAACCGACAAGTTGAAGATTGAGACACTTATGCAGCATATGGGAATAAAGATTCCCATATGCTGCATAAGTGTCCCAATCCCCATTCTCTTTGCTGACGACACGACTTATGTCATCTCTCACCCTAATCTTGCCACCCTCAACACCATTGTTAATGAGGAGCTGATCAAAATATCGACTTGGATGACAGCCAATAAACTTACGCTTAACACTGACAAAACCTACTACATTATGTTTGGTAGCAGAGCAGGAGATGCGCAATTTAACATTAAGATCGACAACACTCTAATTGCCAGACATAATGAGGGCAAATTCCTAGGCCTATACCTCGACAACAACCTGAACTTCAGCACCCATATCCAACACATAACCAAAAGAGTATCCAAAACGGTTGCGATCTTCTCCAAGATACGATACTACGTGCCGCAAACTGCCCTTCTCACACTATACCATTCACTTATATATCCATACCTCACCTATGCTATCAGTGCTTGGGGTTCAACTGCAGCAACACACCTAAAGCCAATAATAACCCAACAAAAAGCCGCAGCAAGAATAATCACTAAATCCCATCCCTGGCAACCAATAACTCATTACAATTGTGACCGGGTGTGGAAGTGTGAATTGCTCATTACTCTATAATTTGTTCATGATTGTAGCCAAAGTATAAACGTAAGTAACCATTCTACAGAATTCATTACCTTTGTAACTTGTGAGCTCATTACCTTTGTACCTAGTTCAGCTGTCAAAACTTTGGGGGCCCAGTCCCTGGACCCATTACATACCTCTGTAATCTGTAAATACCTTTGTAACTTGTCATGATTGTGACCAGACTTACCTGGAGTTCATTACCTTTGTAAATTGTGAGTTCATCACCTTTGTAAATTGTGAGTTCATTACCTTTGTAAATTGTGAGTTCATTACCTCTGTAACTTGCTCAGCTATCAAAACTTTGGAGTCCAGTCCCTGGACCAATTATGTACCTCTGTAATCTTTTGACTACCGCCCACAGGATGGGTATGGGGTGCATAATAAACATATTAAACTAAACTGGCAACACCCCCCCCCCCCCCCCACTCTTCATAGATCTAAACTTACTCCCTGTTCAGTACATCCACACTTACTACTGTGCAATCTACATCTACAGGACCTTAAATTCCAATATTAACCTTAACCTAAAACGCTTTCTTGATAGTTGTGACAGAGCCCACAGGCACAACACCAGACACAAACATCTCTATGACATTCCCCGTGTCCGACTAAACCTTTACAAAAATTCAATGTATGTCAAAGGCCCTAAAATCTGGAACACCCTACCTGAAAATTATAAAACTGCAGACACATTCATCACCTTCAAAACTACCATCAGAAAACATCTTATCTCCCTGATACACCCTGTCAACTAATTACACGAATACCACCTGGTGGTTCACACTTACACTCACTCACCCATTTGACCATAAACAGAAATATCAATCTCAATCTTAAAATAATGAATCTTAACTAGTCATAAGTTGGCCTATGATACTCCAATACTGAAACTATGTATTGTGCCAAAACAAAAGCATTCACATTGCTAAACTCACAAACTAGTATTTAGTCACTTAGCCATAATATCAACTTACCTCATAATTTTGTAATATTTTAAGCTTAAGATTTAATTTAAGTCTGCCCGAAATGCCTAGCCATGCTAGCTGTTCTAGTGGTACACTCTGTAATTATTATTTTACTACATGTAAACCACACAATAACCAAATTCTGTAAACTCAGCATTGTAATACTTATAGAGAATAGACTTTGAATTCGAATTTGAATTGGAATGCCTGTCTAGTCCCCTCTGGGTGCGTGATTGATGGGCAGGTGATGATGGGTTGTAGGTGGGCGGTGGTGGGTGGGTGATGGTGGGCGGCCTCATGCAATAATTCATCTCGTGGGTGATGGTAGGCGGCGGATGATAGTGGGTGAGTCATTGTGGGCGGCGGATGATGGTGGGTGAGTGATGGTAGGCGGTGGGTGGGCTGGTGGGCGGCCTCATGTAACAATTTATCTCGTGGGTGATGGTAGGCGGCGGATGATAGTGGGTGAGTCATTGTGGGCGGCGGATGATGGTGGGTGAGTGATGGTGGGCGGCCTCATGTAACAATTCATCTCGTGGGTGATGGTAGGCGGCGGATGATAGTGGGTGAGTCATTGTGGGCGGCGGATGATGGTGGGTGAGTGATAGTGGGCGGCCTCATGTAACAATTCATCTCGTGGGTGATGGTAGGCGGTGGATGATAGTGGGTGAGTCATTGTGGGCGGCGGATGATGGTGGGTGAGTGATGGTAGGCGGTGGGTGGGCTGGTGGGCGGCCTCATGTAACAATTCATCTCGTGGGTGATGGTAGGCGGCGGATGATAGTGGGTGAGTCATTGTGGGCGGCGGATGATGGTGAGTGAGTGATGGTGGGCGGCCTCATGTAACAATTCATCTCGTGGGTGATGGTACGCGGCGGATGATAGTGGGTGAGTCATTGTGGGCGGCGGATGATGGTGGGTGAGTGATAGTGGGCGGCCTCATGTAACAATTCATCTCGTGGGTGATGGTAGGCGGTGGATGATAGTGGGTGAGTCATTGTGGGCGGCGGATGATGGTGGGTGAGTGATAGTGGGCGGCCTCATGTAACAATTCATCTCGTGGGTGATGGTAGGCGGCGGATGATAGTGGGTGAATCATTGTGGGCGGCGGATGTTGGTGGGTGAGTGATGGTGGGCGGTGGGTGGGCTGGTGGGCGGCCTCATGTAACAATTCATGTCGTGGGTGATGGTAGGCGGCGGATGATAGTGGGTGTCATTGTGGGCGGCGGATGATGGTGGGTGAGTGATGGCGGGCGGCCTCATGTAACAATTCATCTCGTGGGTGATGGTAGGCGGTGGATGATAGTGGGTGAGTCATTGTGGGCGGCGGATGATGGTGAGTGAGTGATGGTGGGCGGCCTCATGTAACAATTCATCTCGTGGGTGATGGTAGGCGGCGGATGATAGTGGGTGAGTCATTGTGGGCGGCGGATGTTGGTGGGTGAGTGAAGGTGGGCGGTGGATGGGCTGGTGGGCGGCCTCATGTAACAATTCATCTCGTGGGTGATGGTAGGCGGCGGATGATAGTGGGTGAGTCATTGTGGGCGGCGGATGATGGTGGGTGGGCTGGTGGGCGGCCTCATGTAACAATTCATCTCGTGGGTGATGGTAGGAGGCGGATGATAGTGGGTGAGTCATTGTGGGCGGCGGATGTTGGTGGGTGAGTGATGGTGGGCGGTGGGTGGGCTGGTGGGCGGCCTCATGTAACAATTCATCTCGTGGGTGCCCAGAGAATAAGGTCAGAAACCCACTCCACTTTTAGGTTTAGTGAAACTATTGTCGAGGTTTGAATGATCATATTGATCAACTTTATTATTAAAATACCTAACTTATATAAATTATTATCATCCCCGTTTTATTAAAATCTGCTTCATTTAATATGTTGATGATATTTGATATAAATAAAGGTATATAATAAGTTTTTGTTAATAATGAATGAGAATGTCTTGAAGGTTTTGTCATTTATTGTGACTTTGTAAACATGGCGGACAGTGCGAGCGAGAGTGACTCGTCTTCTGTGACTGATGGACCCATTATGCAGCCACCATCAATGCCACCTTCACCTATCACCCGGGAACAATGGCAGAAGAGAATAGACTGCCTACAGCAGCAAAATCGTGTGTTGAGAGCCGAGCTGGAGACCTACAAACTGCGAGTGAAAAGTCTGCATGAGGAAAACAGGGCGTTGCGGCAAGCTTCTGTCAATATCGTAAGTTCTCTCTCCACTGCTGTAGCACTCTTTCACCTTCATATTGCTTGTCATTAATCAAAAATGTTAGGAAATGTTAGTGTTACGTCTTATTGATGTCTTCCAGTTTAAGTACGTGAGCTGGATGCTGAATAATCAGACGGTGATGTATGTTCCAGATTTTCTTGATGGTGGCAGCAGACACGACAATTATCTACTTAATTAATATTTTAAGCTTTGCAACGTTTTTGTTTTCTCCTGAAAGTTAATGATTCGCTACTCTGAAGTTTTCAGACTTTAATAATGTTTTAATTCATGCAATGTAATGATGTTATATTGATAAACTGTTTGTGCTTTACTTGGTACATGAGAAACTTTTTTTTTTTTTTTTTTTTCGCCGGTATTCTCCCGGCCCGGGTCTTTTCCAAGTAGTGGTGACCCGGCCTTGGCTCCCTATCTGGGGAGTGTCTCGAGACTTAAGTCTCCCATGGGAGGAGGTACAAGTACCTCCTCATCTTTGGGACCAAGTGTCCCCAGGCCTAGCCACATTCCCTGCCCTCACGGGGCTCGTAGGGAGAAGCTAGGCCTCTGGTCTGCCATCTACCCCGCCTCAAAGGGGCTCGTGGGGATGGCAGTCTTATGAGCTGCAGATGGTAGCAAGCTCAGGCCTTTGTATGAGAAACTTATCTTGTAATATATATATATACATTTGTCTGTGATATTTACTACATCACTTGTGGCTATGACTTGTTATTACATTACATTTATGCAGTGTAAACTTATGAGGGAAACTTACATTGCAAGAAGTACATTTATGACATAATGTCTTGGATATTATTATTATGTCATATTTTGATTGACTTGTGCACAAAGAGCTGTCTTCAGATTAATTTCTAGTAGATTTAATACAACAGATGCCGACTGTGTGTATTTTTTTTATAAATGTAAGAATATTATAGATGAAGTCTTGATAACGTGTCAAGTTCTTACAAATTTTAAGAATAGATATTATATGTATGTATGTATGTGTGTGTATTTGGATAAGACAAGCAAAATAAGGATTACTCTTTATATGAGTCATTTTTAGAAAATTTACCAGTATGTTGTGTCACTTATATTGGTAATGATTATATGCAATTTGTAATTAATCAAGTTAATTTGCATGACACAAGTAACCTGCACATACGACACTGAAACTTACGACTTTCCGGTCCAACTTGGCCTATTAACTAGTCACAAGGAAGCATGAAGGGAAGGGAGCCAGAATATATTGCTTTCAACACTGCTTGCCTTAATTAAGAAATTCACTCTACAGAATTATAGAACAACCTTTCTCCTATCTCTGACAGCTCTTGGTCCAAATTCTCCCTCACTAACTGTCATTAATCTGCCTTCTGTCACTACCAATGTCTGCCTAAACTTCTTGGTTTTGGTCTTTCCTTTGCCACTTCACTAATCCCTTGTGCTGACATTGACCTCATTAGGTCCTTTGATCACTTTTCCAATTTTCACTCAAAATCTTCCTCATCTATCTACTTTTCATGGTGATCTCATTCCTGCCCTTAATCCTGTGGCATGGTTGGCAGCACACTCAGCTCACACACTTGAGTATCTGTGGTTCAGTCCCCAGCTTGGGTAGAAATGTTAGACATGTCTCTGTTCCTTTACCAGTAAGTAGGTACCTAGGTGTTAGTTGATTGGTGTGGGTGGCATCCTGGGGGGCAAGATTAAAGGACCCCAATAGAAATAAGACAGACAGATCTTGTCACACTGACTTTCTTGGATAATCCTGGGTGACTTAACCTTCTAGGTTAAAAATCCAAACAAACTTATCTCATAGCTTGTTGTCTAAGAATTTCCACCTTCCTTGTTGCTATTAACTTGACTTTTCTTGAAGAGTAAGAAACATTGCAACAGTTGGTTTCCTTTATTTTTAATTGAAACATTTTGTCTGTGTAGTGGGCTTCTTCAGTCAGATACAGAGAAGATTAGTTAAATTGGAGGAAGCTGGTGAAGTAGCCAAGTAAAGGTGATTTAATCAGTCCATCAAACTTGGAGAAATATAATGAAATAGCCCATATGTATATATTTATTTGTGTATTGTTCCAGTCATGGTAACATACTTTTCACCAGTCACTTTGTCAGCACTGGAAGCCTCCCCATGCCTAGCCATACTATGAATACCACTTCTTTTCTTAAAATTATCAAACCAACCCCTACTAGCCTTGAAGGATTACATTTCAGCATTTGTTCTGGCTTTTTTTTTTTTTTTTTATTCCCCAAGAGGTCATCATGCAATCAGCTCTCTTTTTCACAAATAATGGCCTTTGAAATACTATCACCATGTAACTGTTTTTTGTTTATCCAAATCAACAAAAGATTTTCAACCTCTTCAATAATTTGTGGCATTTGCCCTGATATCACTTTCATGCCATTTGCAGTGTCAGCTGCTTTAATTTTTTCTCTTTGGCCCAGTATCGTTCTGTTGGTACTTTGATTTACCAAAAAGTTTTGTTATATCAACCACACACAGCCTGTCTTCTTTATACTTTCAAATAACTTCCTTTTAGTGCTTTCTACAACTTTTTGCCTTTCATCTCTCTGTTCTTCTTTGGACCTACGATGGTTTATCTCGCAATAAAAAAAATTGCACCAAAACTGCAAAATAACAAGAAAAGATCACAAAATGCACAGCAAGAGCTCAAGAGATGTTTACGGCACAATCATTAGTTGCTATATTGTCTGAGACCCACGCCGTGGACTCTGGTGGTCACGTGATTCAAACGTCGGCCGACAACCAAGACCATGTACGAAAACCAAATCAAACAAATTGGTTCGAAAACCGATTTGGTTGAGAATTAGTTCATTCAACAACCGAGTTTCCACTGTATATGCAGTTTATTATTACATACAAGTCACTGTTTTGTAGTTTATGTATTAATGTTTCTTTTGTGTAGTTTCTAGTTATCTCATTCTTTGTCCTATATTGTCTGTTCTGTCTCTTCTCTAGAGGTTTTTCTGGTTCAGCAAGTGATAAGTTGGTCTCTTAAGTCTTGTTTACCTGGAATTTACCTGGAGAGAGTTCCAGGGGTCAACGCCCCCGCGGCCTGGTCTGTGACCAGGCCTCCTGGTGGATCAGAGCCTGATCAACCAGGCTGTTGCTGCTGGCTGCATGCAAACCAACGTACGAGCCACAGCCCTTCTGATCAGGAACTGACTTTAGGTGCTTGTCCAGTGCCAGCTTGAAGACTGCCAGGGGTCTGTTGGTAATCCCCCTTATGTGTGCTGGGAGGCAGTTGAACAGTCTCGGGCCCCTGACACTTATTGTATGGTCTCTTAACGTGCTAGTGACACCCCTGCTTTTCATTGGGGGGATGGTGCATCGTCTGCCAAGTCTTTTGCTTTCGTAGTGAGTGATTTTCGTGTGCAAGTTCGGTACTAGTCCCTCTAGGATTTTCCAGGTGTATATAATCATGTATCTCTCCCTCCTGCGTTCCAGGGAATACAGGTTTAGGAACCTTAATCGCTCCCAGTAATTGAGATGTTTTATCTCCGTTATGCGCGCCGTGAAAGTTCTCGTGTGAATGATTCCTAATTGAGTTTCTATAGGTA
>NC_069438.1:8185351-8252851 GCF_026875155.1 Cherax quadricarinatus
AAAATCAGGGATTTTCCCTATATAGGCCTATTTGTACCCTGTAATCCTATAATAGGCTATATAGAAACGAAGGATTTTTCTCTTAGGTTGCTGCAGCACGGTTTTGGTCATTAGTGTTACCTTCTTTAGAGGCTCTATGGTGTCACCCCCTAAATGGTGTCACCCTGGGTGCCCCCCCCCTTATGACGCCCCTGAGGGGAAGCCTGAAGTTATATGACAAAACTTCGAAGTGCCAATTCGTTAGGAGCCTAGTAGGCACCCATTACCACACGGTTACAAATGTGCAAAGCTGAAAGCGAGTGTGAAAGAAGATGTTCAATAATTACAAGAGGTTGGTTAACAAGTGAAATGGGGGGCAGCATACAGTGAGAGTGAAAAAGTTAATAAGTTAAGGGAGAAAAGAAAAAATATACAACTAGGGAAGGTGGCAGGAATAGGTCTTCTTGAAGTGGTGATGTCATAACAGGTTGTGTACCATTATAAATAAAAAGTGTAGCTTACTGAATGTGAAGTGTATTCTACCAAAAGTGAAAAGTGAAAACACTTGAGGAGCACGGGATGTACGAGCATAAATGGATATAGCTATCACGGGTGAAGGAGGTGGCAAATTTTCGGAGAATAAGGTGGTTTGCAAGGAGAAGGAAGTGGCCTCTCAAAGTAATTTTCAAGGCAGAATCAACTCGAACCATGATCCTGCAGGAGAAAGCATGGCTGAGAGACAAACTGGAATTCCAGAGTGTGTACTTCGATTGAGACAAACGCAAGAGGAAAGGAAGATACTGAAAGAGAGAGTGCAGAAATGAAAGGAGGAATGGGGAGGAAGTGACAAAGAAGAGCAGAATAACCCAGACACAGATGGAAGGGCGAACCCCCCCCCCCCAAGAAACACTGGCAGAAGGACTCCAACCACGACAACCCCAAGGCAACTGAACAATCTAACCCAACCATCACACACCAATCCCTCTGTCCCCACCCCCCACACCATGAACCCCAACCCTACAGCAGCCCCCTTTGGGAACTCTGCCCCAACCACAACCCCCCATAGGCTGCCCACCAGGGCTCCTGATCTCCCAACCCCAATATCCTCCTGGGACCACAGTTTTGGAACAGAAGTTGAAGGTTTGGTATACGAATGTGGATGGAATATTGAACAAATATTTGGAGTGGCATGAAAGAATCAATGAGAAGTCCCCAGACATCATAGCAGTCACGGAAACGAAACTCGCTGAGAGAATAACAGATGCAATCTTCCCACCAGGACATCAGATCCTGAGGAAAGATAGAAAAACACTGATGGAAATTTGAGGAAATGGGAGGCATGGACGAAATTGGAGAAAGAGAATACATAGTAGGTACTCTTCAGTCTGGGGGACCACAGGGTAGCCATTTCAGTGATGTATAATCCACCACAGAACTGCAGGAGGCCAAGAGAGGAATATGAAGAGAGTAACAGAGTAATGGTGGACACACTGGCTGAAGTGACAAGAAGAGCTCACTCAAGCAGAGCAAAGTTACTTGTTATGGGCAATTTCAATCACAGGGAGATCAATTGGGAAAACCTGGAGCCACACGGGGGTCCCAAAGCATGGAGAGCCAAGATGATGGATGTGGTACTGAAAAAACCTCATGCATCAACATGTTAAGGATACTACCAGATAGAAAGGGGAGGACGAACCAGCAAGACTGGACCTTGTGTTCACCCTGAGCAGTTCAGACATTGAGGACATCACATATGAGAGGCCCCTAGGAGCTAGTGACCACATGGTTCTGTGCTTTGAATACATAGAGTTACAATTGGAGAGGGTAACAGGAGTTGAATGGGAAAAGCCAGACTATAAATAGGGGGACTACATAGGTTTGAGGAACCTCCTGGAAGAGGTTCAGTGGGACAGAGAACTGGTAGGAAAGTCGGTAAACGAAAAGATGGAATACGTAACAACAAAATGCAAGGAGGCAGATGAAAGCTTTGTTCCCAAGGGCAACAGAAATAATGGGAAGACCAGAATGAGCCCCTGGTTTAGCCGACGGTGTAAGGAGGCAAAAACTAAGTGCAATAGATAATGGAAAAAGTACAGAAGGCGAAGAATACAGGAAAATAAGAAGATTAGTCGAAGAGCCAGGAACGAGTATGCACATGTAAGGAGGAAGGCCCAGCGACAGTATGAAAACAACATAGCATCGAAAGTCAAGTCTGACCTGAAACTGCTGTACAGTCACATTAAGAGGAAGACAATAGTTAAAGGCCAGGTGATCAGGCAGAGGAGAGAAGGTGGGGAACTCACAAGAAACGATCACAAGGTATGCGAGGAGCTCAACATGAAATTTAAGGAAGTAATTACAATAGAGACAGGAATGGTTCTGAGAAGACAGCACAGAGGGGAACACCAACAGGGAATATACCATCAGGTGCTGGATGACATACAAACAATGGAGGAGGAGGTGCAGAAGCTGCTAAGTGACCTCGATACCTCAAATTCAATTCAAGTTTAAGGGTTACAATGTGGGGTTTACAGGTTTTGGGTATTGTGTGGTTTACATGTTATAAAATACTAATTACAGAGGGGGCCACTAGGACACCTAGCATGGCTAGGCATTTCGGGCAGACTTAGATTAATTCTTAACATTAAATCCTTACAGATTATGGTATTAAGGCTAAGTGACTACATCATAATTTGTGAGTTTAGCAGTGTGAATGCTTTTGTTTTGGCACAATACGAAGTGTCTATATTGGAGTATCATAGGCAAACTTATGACTAGTTAGGATTTATTATTTTAAGATTAGGATTTATTTAAGATTAAGATTAGTATTTCTGGGTTTATAGTCAGTGGGTGAGTGAGTGTAATTGTGAACCACCAGGTGGTTATCGTGTAGTTAGTTGTCGGGGTGTATCAGGGAGATAAGATGTTTTCTAACTGTAGTTTTGAAAGTGATGAATGTGTCTGCAGTTCTAGAGTTTTCAGGTAGGGTGTTCCAGATTTTAGCTCCTTCGAATTACATTGAATTTTTGTTAAGGTTTAGTCGAACATGGGGAATGTCATAGAAATGTTTGTGTCTGGTGTTATGCCTGTGGATCCTGTCACAACTATCAAGAAAGCATTTTAGGTAAAGGTTAATATTGGAATTTAAGGTCCTGAAGATATAGATTGCACAGTAGCAAGTGTGGATGTTCTGAACAGGGAGTAAGTTTAGATCTGTGAAGAGTGGGGAGGGGGTGTTGCCAGGGATGGGGTTTAGTGATTATTCTTACTGCGGCTTTTTGTTGGGTTATTATTGGCTTTAGGTATGTTGCTGCAGTTGAACCCCAAGCACAGATAGCATAGGTGAGGTATGCATATGTAAGTGAATGGTATAGTGTGAGAAGGGCAGTTTGCAGCACGTAGTATCGTATCTTGGAGAGGATCCCCACCATTTTGGATACTTTTTTTGTTATGTGTTGGATATGGGTGCTGAAATTTAGGTTGTTGTCGAGGTATAGGCCAAGGAATTTGCCCTCATTATGTCTGACAATTAGAGTGTTGTCAATCTTATTGTTAAGTTGCGCAACACCTGCTCTGCTACCAAACATAATATAGTAGGTTTTGCCAGTGTTTAGTGTAAGTTTATTGGCTGTCATCCAAGTCGATATTTTGAGCAGCTCCTCGTTAACAATAGTGTTGAGGGTGGCAAGATTAGGGTGGGAGATGACGTAAGTCATGTCATCAGCAAAGAGAATGGGTTTCAGGTGTTGGGATATGTTTGGAAGATCATTGATGTAAATGAGGAAGAGCAGGGGTCCAAGGACACTTCCCTGCGGAACTCCAGTATCAAGTGGCCGTATTGATGAGGCTGTCTTTAATGGTGACATACTGATACCTATTAGAAAGGTAGGATTTAAAATATGCAAGCACATGGCCTCTTATACCATAGTGGTCAAGCTTGTGGAGTAGGATGCCATGGTCTACTGTGTCAAATGCTTTTCTTAGGTCAATAAAAATTCCTAGTGGATATTCCTTATTTTCCAATGCTGTGTAAAGCAGGTCTAGCATTTTTATAATTGCATCATTAGTGCTTTTATTTTTCCTGAATCCAAATTGGCAGGGGTTGAGTATGTTTTGTGATGTTATAAATGAATATTGTTTCCTGTGCACAAGTTTCTCGAAGATTTTGGATAGCAATGGTAAGTTTGATATTGGCCTATAGTTGTTTACGTCTGTAGGGTCACCACCTTTATGTATTGGTGTAACCCTTGCTGTCTTGAGTAGTGTCGGGAAAGTGC
Organism: Cherax quadricarinatus; assembly: GCF_026875155.1. Classification (NCBI taxonomy): domain Eukaryota; kingdom Metazoa; phylum Arthropoda; class Malacostraca; order Decapoda; family Parastacidae; genus Cherax; species Cherax quadricarinatus. Next base: position 8,189,608 of record NC_069438.1, read on the forward strand.
TAGTTTCTAGTGACTTGTTAAAAAGTAATGTAATAGCATGCGAAAGGACATGGGCAGCTCGCTTGTACAATAATGGTGGGACGTGAGACAGATTCTCTGAGTTATTTTTAAGTGACTTTATGATCGCGGTGACTTCCGTGGGCTCAGTTGGTACAAGATGGAAGGAATTTGGGAAATTCCCATCTAGGTAGTCCCTGGCACGGGCATTGGTACGTGGGATTTTACTGGTGAGATTAGATCCTATGTTTGAGAAGAAGTTGTTCATCTTGTTAGCTGTATCAGTGGGATGCAGTGGTGTTTCATGAGGTTTAGTTAGAACAATATTCTTGTTTTTTTTTCAGTTTGTGGGTCCCTAGAATCTGGGAAAGTGTTTTCCAGGTCTTTTTTATATCTCCTCTTGTGTCAGTGAATCTGCTGGAGTAGTACAGTTGTTTGGCTTTCTTTATTAATTTGGTGAGAACTGTTGAATATTGTTTAAGAATATCTTTGTGTATTAAGCCCTGTCTATATTGCTTTTCATATTGGTGTTTCTTATCAGTGTATTTCAGAATGCTGCTGGTTAACCATGGGCAACCAAGCCGTTTATTCGTGATCTGTTTCGTTTTTATAGGACAATGTTTGTTGTATAGTCTAAGTATTTTGTTAAGAAAAATGTCTGTCCAATCATCAATACCATTGGCATTGGAGAATTCTGTAGGCCAGTCAACAGTCTCTAGGTCTGCTGTGAAATTCATGGAGTCTAAATGAAACTTTGTTGTATTCGAGTGGTGGCTTACTAATGTTTGTTAAGAGGAAGGTTGGGTAGTGGTCAGTAGTGCTGTCTGTGATTATTCCTGATTTAAGGGGGGCTAGTATATTGGTCCATATGTGGTCTATTATGGTTGCACTTGTCTCAGTGAGCCTGGTTGGTTTAGTTATTGTTGGTATGAGAAGTGCGTTGTTCATATTGTTGATGAAATCAGTTATAGTCTGATCATCTGGTAGGCCAAGGTTGATATTGAAGTCTCCAGCTAAGAGAAGGTGGTTCTTGTTCATTTGTCTTTCTGTTATTAGTGACTTTAGAGTCTCACTGAAGTTTAGGATGTTTGTGTGGGGTATCCGGTACAGTGGACCCCCGGTTTATGATCAGCTCCCAATGCGACCAATAATGTAAGTGTATTTATGTAAGTGCGTTTGTATGTGGATGTTTGGGGGTCTGAAATGGACTAATCTAATTCACAATATTCCTTATGGGAACAAATTCGGTCAGTACTGGCACCTGAACATACTTCTGGAATGAAATACAGTGGACCCCCGGTTAACGATTTTAATCCGTGCAAGAGGGCTCATCGTTATGCGAAATAATCGTTATGCGAATGAATTTTCCCCATAAGAAATAATGGAAATAAAATTAATCCGTGCAAGACGCCCAAAAGTATGAAAAAAAAATTTTTTTACCACATGAAATGTTAATTTTAATACACACAAATGAAAAAGGCATGCACAATTACATACATACATTACTTTTATGAAGATCTGGTGATGATTGATGGGGTGGGGAGGGGAGAGCATTATCTTCTTACTGTTTAGAAGGGGAATCCCCTTCCATTACGACTTGAGGTAGAAGTCCTTTTCCGGGTTACTTCCCTTCTTCTTTTAATGCCACTAGGACCAGCTTGAGAGTCACTGGACCTCTGTCGCACAACAAATCTGTCCATAGAGCTCTGTAAACCCCCGTTCCTTTCGATTTTGTCCTAAAATGGGCCACAACCTTGTCATTGAAATAGTTCACCACACGGCTTGCAAAAAGCTGTGTCAGGGTGATTTTCATCTATAAAGGTTGCAGTTCAACCCACTGTGCACACATTTCCTTTAAACTTTGAAGTAGGGACAATGGGATTCCCCCAACTGGCATAGGCTTCTCAGGGTTAGCCCCAAACCCTTCCAAAATCTTTCTTAATTTCCATACTAATTCTCACCCTTTTTACCACAGGGTTGGCACTAGAAGCTTTCTTGGGGCCCATGGTCACTTATTTTCCAGAAACAGCACCGAAAACACTGTAATAATACGAAATATTCCGAGTGTATGCTTGGATGTTACCGCGGAGGCTGGCTGGTAAACAATGGGACGGCCGGCACATGTGAGGCTGGCTGAGGGCACATTGGACGCGTCTCGGACGAAAATCGGTAAGCGGGTTTTTAATCGGTATGCGCGGCAAAAATTTTGCGATAAAAGTAATCGGTATGCGGAAAAATCGCTATGTGATGCCATCGTTATGCGGGGGTCCACTGTAATATCGTAAACCGGGGTCCACTGTATATGGCACCGATTGTTATAGGCGTCTTGAGGTTTTTTACAGTAAAATTAGCAAAAATGCATTCCCCATATTCATCACTAAAGCAATTAGTGCTAATACAAGATAGTTGGTTAGAGTAATAGATTGCAGTACCACCCCAACTTGGTATGGTCTGCAGTTGTGGATTGCTGTGTATCCTGGTAGAGGGTAGATATCAATTGTGCCCTGCTTAAGCCAGGTCTCAGTAAGAATAATGCAGGAGAAGGGTGTCTTTAGTGACTCAAGGAGTGCCGGGAGGTCATCATAGTGTTTGCTTAAGGACCTGATGTTGTAGTTAAGAACTGATAGACTTTGAGCAGTGTTCAGGATAGTGCTGGCTTGTGATGCTGTGTAATAAAGGCAGTTACTTTCCAATAAGTTTTGATTGTGTGTTAGATTATGGAGGTTTAGATCAGGGTCAACGTGATCATTCATCTTTTAGGTTTAAATAGTGGTTGTTTATATCCTGTATTATGTGGTGAGTTCTAATACTGATTTCTGTAGTGGTGGGAGGTTTGGATAAGTATACCGCTAAAGCACTTCGGTCATATAGAGTATAGTCACTAATAAACATAATGAAATTGATATTGTTCATGTGTTGTGCTAGAATGAGCTAAAGTACAACTAGGTATAAACTAATACTATAAAAAAACAAATTACAAGTGGCACCAGACTCACTCTTGTAATTGCACTAAGGTCTAATATAATGAATTTGTTGTTGTCTAAGTATTGAGCTAGAATGAGCTAAAGTACAACTAGGTATAAACTTATAAAAATACAAATTAAAATGGTACTTGCAATTGCACTAGGGTCTGATATAGGTTGTTAACAAGATCAAGAGTATAACTAGATTTAAATTGACAAAATAAAATTCACAAACTAAAGTACCAAAAGAATAATAAGTAAAAAATAACAATGGCAATGAATTGGTTATAATATGATAATAAGATGGTAGACAGGTAGACAAGTACACAGGTGCACAGGTACACAGGTGCACAGGTACACAGGTACACAGATACAAAGGATAATATAAAGGTTGGAGTTGAATATACAAACTTGAAAATTTGGCAACAAAATGTTATGAAAAGTATAAAATAATGATTAATGTACAAAAGTAAAATTGACTGGTAGTAAATATGGTGTTTAATAAAATTTTAGTAAGTAATAATGATTAAAAAAAAAGATTAATTAGCAAAAAAAAAAAAAGTGAAAAAGTAATGTTTATTTCAAGTATTAAATTTTAAGAAAAATTATTTGGATTCAATATTGGACTGGTAGTTATACTAGAGGTTATTTGGCAGTACAAGGTATTTAAGAGTACTCTAAGATAGTAAATGTGGTATTAAAACAGGTTATTGTTATTAGACAAGTAATGGTAATTAAATGTCAAAATTGTTAAGAGTAAATTGTACTGATAGTAAAAATGGTAATTAATTATTAATTTTAGTAAGTAATATTAATTAATAGTATTTAAAAAAATATGAGGTAGTAATATGGACAGAGAAAGTATCAATTCAGCTAATATTTAAGCAAACAATAGTACACAAATAACCCGCACATAGAAGAGAGAAGCTTACGACGACGTTTCGGTCCGACTTCGACCATTTACAAAGTCACACTAACCAGAAGTGGAGCAGGACGGCTATATATAGGCAGAAAGAGGTGGTGGTGGTAGTAGTAATAGTAGTAGTAGTAGTAGAGGTAGTAGTGATAGTAGTGGGGAATAAGGAGGAGGAGCCAGTCAAATACAAAGAAAGGGGAGCACTGCAAGGGAGCTAGGTGCCCACAGAGGGAGAGCAAGTGCACAGAGGTGGGTGAAAGGGGAAGTGGTGAAATAAATAAAGAAGGAACAGAAACACGAGACAGATGGAAGAAAGACAACCCAGAGGAGAAAAAGGAAAGAGGAAAGGGGAAGAGGGAGAAGAAGAAAAAGAAAAAGAAAAAATGAGGAGTCAGGTTAAGTCACGGGTGTTCTGAAGTTTGGAGCATTTTACAATGTAGTGGGAGAGGAAGGCATCTACAGAGACAAAGCCAGGGCTAAGATTCATACAAGGAAAGTTGTGTATTAACCCTTTGAGGGTCGACAGGCCCTCTCCGAAACTCGTTCTCAGGGTCGGCCAAATTTAAAAAAAAAAAATTATTTTCTCTTATGAAAAGATAGAGAATCTTTTCCCGATCATAACGACACCAAAAGTTTGAAATTTGATAGAAAACTTACGGAATTATGCTCTCGCAAAGTTAGCGGTCTCGGCGATGTTTACGGATCGGCGATTTTGCCCACTTTGAGCCCCATTTTCGGCCAATTTCACTGTACTAGTCGACAAAAAACATGAATATTTCGCTAGAACTCCATTTTTTTCTATCGAATGGGTGCAAGAAACCACCCATTTATAAATTCAACTATCCAGTACAGTGGTCAGAATTTAGCAATTTTGCCAATTTCACACAAATTTCAAAAGATGCCAATTTCCGAATAGGTCCAGAATAAACAAGAAAGACATTCCTGGCACTAAAATGACATTTCCTCTAGTCATTAGTCACGTGTCAAGGCCCCTCTTATATTCTTTTGCTTTCCACTTTGAATTTTTATTCTCACAAAAAATATAAGATTTACTGTTATGCAGACTACTGCATTAGTGTAAAAAATGGTATAAATATTATTGGTGCACTTGTGAAAGAATATTAGACTCACCAGTTGACGTGTATTGCACGCTTGGCACGATTTGTTTACTTTTGAAGTTTGGTAAAAATCGAACATTTCTGCTACTTTGAGCTCAATTTCAAGGCACCTTTCATTGTAAAACCAGTCAAAATCATCTCAATTTCAGTAATATGTCTTCCATTCTATAAAATGAGACCAAGAAAACTAGAATACAACAATAAATACTATACGAAAATACACTGCAAAGTCGCTGATTTATTAAAAAAAAATGGAAAAAGTTTTTTTTTTTCTCATTATGCACCGTGTGCTGCAGGATTTTTTTTAGACTGTGCACACTGACCACATAGACCCATTCTTTCATATGAAGGCCTACCAGCTTTCTCCCACTAGATTTGAGGTCGCTAGAATTTATGAGTACTAGTACGTCAAAAACCCCTACGCGTAAGACGTACTAGTACGACGAAAACCCTCAAAGGGTTAAAGAGGATTCAACTAGACGGCAACTGTTCGAGTTGGAAGTAGGGAAGACAGTTTTAGCAGAAGACCAGTCAATAGGATGGCTATGATCTCTGACGTGACAGAAAAGAGCATTGTTAGTGTCGGCAAGCCTAACACTATTTTTGTGCTCCCTAAGTCTGTCAGAAAGAGATCGACTAGTTTCTCCGAAATACTGAAGAGGGCAGGAGGAGCAAGAAATAGAGTAGACACCAGGAACATCTGTAGAGGGAGGAGAGGTATGAACGAGATTAGTGTGAAGGGTGTTAGTCTGGCGGAAGGTAAGCTTGATGTCTAAGGGACGGAGAGAATTGTTGAGATTAGAAAGACCGGAAATGTAGGGAAGGCAGAGGACAGAAGCTTTCCCAGGAGTAGAGAGTTTGGGAGAGAAGAAATTACGTTTAGCACGTGAGAGGGCAGAGTCTATGAAATGGGAAGGGTAGCCAAGACTGGAAAACGAATTATGAAGAGTGGAAATTTCTGCTGGAAGGAACTGAGGATCACAGATGCGGAGGGCACAGAGAAAGAGGGAGATAAGAACACTTTTCTTGACAGGGGAAGCATGATAGGAAAAGTAGTGAATGGACATGCCACTGTGCATAGTTTTCGGTAAACGGAAAAGGAAAAACCTGTATCTGAGCGGTGGACATGGACATCAAGGAAAGGAAGCAAGGAATTAGATTCCCATTCAGCTTTAAACTTAATGGAAGGGGCAAGATTATTAACAGCTTCAAGAAAAGGTTGGAAGAGACTGGAGTCATGAGGCCACAGAGCAAAGATGTCATCCACATAGCGGAGCCAGAGTGAAGGTTGCACATCGATGGTAGGAAGAAGAAAAGTCTCGAAGTATTCCATGAAAGATTAGCAAGGACAGGAGAGAGAGGAGAGCCCATAGCGACACCGAAGGTTTGAGAATAATATTTCCCTTGGAAGGAAAAGGAATTAGAGTCCACACACAGGCGGATAAGATCAAGAAAGATATCAGTAGGTATAGGGAGATGTAGAAACCCTTCATGGGCCTTCTCTCTAAGGAAATCAAGGACATCGTCAAGAGGGACATTAGTGAAGAGGAACTCAACGTCAAGACTAAGCATCTTACAGGTTGGGAGAGAGCGAACCCGTTCAATGAAGTCTTGAGAGTGACGGAGGTGGGCAGGAGAAAAAGTACCAAGAAAGGGAGTGAGGGTTTTGGTCAACCAAGAAGCAAGAGAAGAAGAGACAGAACCTCTAGAGGATATGATAGGACAAAGAGGAATATCAGGTTTATGAGTTTTGGGAAGGCCATAGAAATAGGGAAGAGAGGGACAGATGACACGAAACCGTTGAACAAGGTCAAAGTCAGGAGGACAGAGGTTGGAGAGAGTCCTTAGTTTCTTGTTGAAAGTTCTCTTGATGCGATCAAGAGGGTTGGAAACGAGAGGAGTGTAGGTACGTGAGTCAGAGAGCAAGACATCAGCTTTACGGAGGTAATCCTCGCGATCAAGGATAACTACCGAATTACCTTTGTCAGAAGATAGTATGACAATGTTAGTGTTAGATTTAAGAGAAGAAAGGGCAAGTTGGTGTTAGGCTTGCCGACACTAACAATGCTCTTTTTCTGTCACGTCAGAGATCATAGCCATCCTATTGACTGGTCTTCTGCTAAAACTGTCTTCCCTACTTCCAACTCGAACAGTCGCCGTCTAGTTGAATCCTCTTTAATACACAACTTTCCTTGTATGAATCTTAGCCCTGGCTTCGTCTCTGTAGATGCCTTCCTCTCCTCTCCTGCTCCAAACTTCAGAACACCCGTGACTTAACCTGACTCCTCATTTTTTCTTTTTCTTTTTCTTTTTCTTCTTCTCCCTCTTCCCCTTTCCTCTTTCCTTTTTCTCCTCTGGGTTGTCTTTCTTCCTTCTATCTCGTGTTTCTGTTCCTTCTTTATTTATTTCACCACTTCCCCTTTCATCCATCTCTGTGCACTTGCTCTCCCTCTGTGGGCACCTAGCTCCCTTGCAGTGCTCCCCTTTCTTTGTATTTGACTGGCTCCTCCTCCTTATTCCCCACTACTACTACCACTACTACTACCACTACTACTACCACTACTACTACCACTACCACCACCTCCCCTTCCTGCCTATATATAGCCATCCTGCTCCACTTCTGATTAGTGTGACTTTGTAAATGGTCCAAGTCGGACCGAAACGTCGTCGTAAGCTTCTCTCTTTTATGTGCGGGTTATTTGTGTATCGTTCCAGTCACGGTATTGTGCCTTTTTTTGTTATTTAAACAATAGTAAATAAGAAAATTACATAAGGTGACTTATGCTTACTAGTAAAATCACAAAATGAGGTAGTTGATCATTTAATTACTAAGAGATTGTACTATGAAATTTGAACAATAATGGAGCAAAACATACACTACACTACATAGGCTTTTAGGTTGGACATTGTTTAGTTATTCTCTGTAAGATTAGTATCCCTGAGAAATCGTGATAGATCATTCTCGTTCGTGATTGTGTACAGTTGACTTACATTTGTTTTCCTAACTAGAATTTTCCCATCCCGTGTGAAGCATTGGTGTATTGTGTCATTATTCTCCCACTTAAGTTTTTTGACTCTATACACGAGGTTCTGACGTTTTTTGGTAAGACACTCGTTTATGTGTACCTCTTTCTTTACTTTAATAGATGGAATTATTAAGTCTTTTTTCCTGTCATGTGAGTGGAATCTAAGCATAACACTTTTTCTACCATGGGATCCTAGTAACCTGGCTTCCTTTATTTCTGACTCTGGTACTGTAACTTTTGTTTGGTCCTTTATGATCTGGAGAGTAATTTCTTTACTGTTTGTTTGGTTCATATCACTGGGAAAAAGTGGACTGTTAACTATTACTGCGTCCGATAGTTTATCTTGTTCAGTTTTATCTTCTTGGAGAGCAAAGTAGTCACTGAACTGGTTATCTAAGTTGTTCTTCCATTCTTTTACTGCTTCTTCAACCTTTGTATTAAGAGATATTATTTGTTCTGTATGGCTATCTATGACTGGATGGTCTTGCCATAGTTAGTCATTCCTGGTGTTGATAACTTTTGTTCAAGACTGAGGATTTTGTTGTCGAGTTGTGTCATCCTGGTGTCTTGTTTTGTTAACGTCTCTCGAAGATTCATATTTTCAATAACTAAGGTGGAGATGCATGACTTTAGGGTATCTGGATCGTTGGTCATACCTGAGAGACTACTTGGTAGGTTGAATCCAGGGAAGAGAGGGGAGGATGGGCTGGTGGCAGCCATGTTTGTTGTTATTGTTGTGGTGTCGCCTTGAGCGGTGGTGAGAGGGGTGGTAGCTGGGCCGACGTCCTCCTGGCTACACTTGTTGAATAGTTGATTTTTCTGTGTTTTCTTGCTGGCCTTGGTGCTGTTTCCTCTGAGATTGCGCCTCATAATACTACAGGAATTTTTGTAGTTAAGAAGAAGTTGTAGTTATACAAAGCTTAGGGTTACATTTTTCAGCTGGCAGTGGGGTGTTGCTTTGGGTTTGAGGGCAGTCTTCCTTTGATCTCTATTATTTTCAATTTGTAGGTTACACTGTTGGTAATCTTTGGTCATTCTGGGTGCTACGTTGGGTAGTGCAGTTTTGCTTGTAACTAGGTCATCATAGGAGCACTGGTGGCTCTGATAGTTGGAGAAAAGTACGGAGTTTGAAGGTCGCTGCTGTTGCTGCCGCTGCCGCTGAAGCAGTATTGTTAGGCTAAGTAAATGCTATTATTATATTTCCCTTTAATATATTTGTGCACCAAACATTTGGAATTTTTCACCATTCGTGAGGTTCTTGATCCCCTAGCCCTCACGAATATGTAGGGAGACCTGTAACTGGAAAATATATAAAATGTATTTGCATCTAGTAGAGGGGGCTTTTGTCCCCCAGTAGCTCCCCATGGCTGTGCTACTGTAATTTATCTGTTTTATAAGTTATTATAATGTGTGTTTAATCTTAAGTCTGTCTAAAATGCACTGCAAAGCTCTGGGCTTTTCCTTAAACAGTATTATGATAGTGATGATTAACATTTTATGGTACCCTGGAAATAAAGTTGACTGTGTATTGATAAAGTATTTGTACATATACAGCAAGCCAGAGCAGAGCAGGAGGAGGAGTTCATCAGCAATACTCTCTTAAAGAAGATCCAAGCACTGAAGAAGGAGAAGGAAACTCTGGCATTGAATTATGAACAGGAGGAAGAATGTCTTACCAACGACCTCTCACGCAAGCTCAGTCAAGTGAGTGATGCACTTTGCCTGCAGCAGCCTCTTCTTTTGCTGCTGTTGCTGCCCAATTAGTTTGCTACTTGTTTAGTCGCTCAGTGAAGTTAGTTATAATTTGTATATAGTTACTGTATCTTTAAACTTCCGTGGCAGTATATTAGTTGTGTGTAGATATTGGTTGTGTTTGGAAAAATTTGTATGTTTAATGGTGTGAGCTTGTATGTTTATATGTAAAAAATGTATGCATGTAGGTATGCTTGATAAAGACATTCATTATTACAGAGTTTACACCTGGGGAGTAAAGTACCTCTACCCATCCTTGTTACTCTCAGGTACCTGCTTGCAAAATAAAATGATTTATGTTTCTTTTAAGAGGTAGGTTCAGAATTTCTGTTCTTTTAATACTTACGATAAAATTTATCAATGAAAATACTTATAAATTTTTAACCCTTTAAGGAAATGCTTATACAGTAGAACCCCGGATTTCATACTTAATTCGTTCCAGCAGGTCGGTCTAAATCTGAAACGTACGAAAACTGAAGTAATATTTCTTATAAGAAATAATGTAAATACAATTAATCCATTCCAGACACCCAAAAATATTAGCAAAAAATAATTTTTTTTAAAGAATAACTATAGTTTTATTCACAGAAAACAATGAGAGAAAAATATAAAGCCCTAATGAAATGGATAAATGAACATTTAAATCACTATTACGTACCTTTGACTCTTGTTGGCGTATGGAAGAAAGTGAGGAGAGGAGAGAGGAGAGCTTATTGTTTGGAAGGGGAAACCCCCTCCATAAGGACTTCAGTTATCCAAGCCTTCTCCGTTTTTGGTTGATCAACACCAACAACAACTTCTCCACATCTTCGATTGTTTGTGATTTCTGTTTCGTTACTCTATTTACCCCTTTCACAACTTTAGCTTCCTTGGTTTCTACTTTCTTTGCCAGGATGGAACTGATTGTTGATTTTGACTTCCCATACATCCTGGCAAGCTGAGATAAACGTATGCCACTTTCGTATTTTTCTACAATCTCTTTCTTGAATTCTGTCATGTTTCTCACCTTCTTTACCACAGGGCTGGCACTAGGAACTTCTTTGGGCCCATGGTGGCTTACTTCGCAGTCGCATTCAATAGTTAAGCACAAAAAAAAATGGATTATTACGAAATGTTTCGGAGGAACACATGAAGTAATGCTCACTCAACCAGTGACAGAGCCAGACTGAGACACATAGGCATGCGTCCCGGGTGGGTGGAAGCATCTGATACATATGATTTCTGGGTGGAGGTATGAAATCCGGAGCAAAATTTCGCCCCAAAAAGTGTTCTAAATCCGAAACGTATGATATCCGGTGTGTATGAAATCTGGGGTTCCACTGTATATGGTATATTCAAAGTTGTAACTACTAATGGACTCAGCTTTAGTCCAGAGGAAGGTAGGATGTAAAGACATGTTTGTTGAAACCTGCTGCCCCTGTTCATCTAGCAATAATAGATACGGTTAACCCTTGGATAATGTGATCCCTGATATCTCCAATTCAGCAAAAGACAGTTAAAATGTGCATCATGCACTTAAGTTTCTAGTCACATTTCTGTGGATGTACAGTAACCATTGGTGGTCTTGCAGTCACTGTGCTGAAGCAAAGTTTCCCTTCATACCAATGTGGAACCACTGATGTTAGGGGAGGCTGTGTATCACCACTCACCAGTCAACCCTCCCACTCATACAGTTTTCTATGCTATTTTTAAATCTACCCAAATTTTTTGATTCGGTGAGTTTGGTAGCTTAAAAATAGGATGGGCAAATATACAAGTGATAAGGATTGGATTTGAGGACGATCATTAAGCCTACTGTAGTGTACTAATTGAGGAGGATCATTAACCCTTTCACTGTTGGTACTGTATTATTACAGCTTGCAAGCCAGTGTTGGTCCCATAATAATATGCCAAAATTCTAGCAGCTTCCAATCTTGCAGGAGATATCTGGTAGGCTTACATATGGGGGAATGGGTCTGAGTGGTCAGTGTGCGTAGTATAAAAAAATCCTGCAGCACGCAGTGCATGAGAAAAACTGTAGTGTGTTTTTGGTTTAAAACAGCGACTTTGCAGTGTATTTTCAAATGGTAATTATGGTTGTATTCTTGTTTTCTTGGTCTCATTTGATAGATTGGAAGATATATTACAGAAATAGAGATATTTTGGGTGGTTTACTAAATAAATGTACCTTGAAATTGAGCTCAAAGTAGCAGAAATGTTCGATTTTTGCTACTTTGAACCAATCACATTACGCGTCTAATACACGTCAGCTGGTGGGTCTAATATGCTTTCGCAGATGTGCTGGTTTAATTTATACCATTTTTACAATACTGCAGTAATCTGCATAACAGTAAATCTTCTATTTTTGTGTGAATAAAAATTCAAAATGGATAGAAAGCGTAATATAAGAGGGGCCTGGAGACATGAGTAATGAACAGAGAAAATGTTATTTTAGTGCTAGGAATGTTTGTTAATTCTGAACCTATTTTGAAAATGGCCTTCCTTGAATTTTGCATGAAATTAGCCAAATTACCAATTTTTGATCACTTTATTGGGTAGATGAAATAAGTAAATGGGGAGTTTCTTGTTCTCAGTCGATAGGACAAAAGGAGTTCTAGTGAAATAACTGTGAGTTTGGTCGACTGGATCAATGGAATTTGCTTAAAGTAGGGCTCAAAGTGGGCGAAATTGCTGATGCTTAAGTATCGACGAGACAGCTAACTTTGTGAGAGTGAGAGTCCGTAAGTTTTCCATTAAATTTCATACTTTTGGTTTCATTACCATTGGGAAAAGTTTCTCTATCATTTCATAAGAAATATATATATATTTTTTTTTTTTTTAATTTTTCGACACAGAGAGCAAGTTTGCGAGCAGGGGTCTCGACAGTGAAAGGGTTAAGCCTACTCTAGTTTTCTATTTGAGAAGGATCATTAAGCCTTCTGTAGTGTTCTGTTTAAGATGGGTCATTAATTAAAGCCTACTGTAGTGCTTACTTGAGAAGGGTCATTAAGCTTACTGTAGTGCTCTGTTTGAGAGTCATTAACCTTTTGACTGTCACAGGCCCATTTCTGAAATTGTCATTCTGTGTTGCAAAATTTTTTTGGAAAAAAAAAATTTTTTCTTAAGAAATGATGAATCTTTTCTCGATGCTAATGACACCAAAAGTACGAAATTTGATCGAAAACTTATGGAATTACGCTCCCGTATAGTTAGCAATCACGGCGATATATATACATCGGCGATTTCGCCGACTTTGAGCCCTATTTTTGGCCATTTCCATTGTTCCAGTTGACCAAACTCATAGCTATTTCTTTAGAACTCCATTTATTCTATCAATTGAGTACAAGAATCTGCCCATTTACCAATTTCAACTACCCAATAAAGTGGTCAGAATTTGGCAATTTGGCCAATTTCACGCAATTTAAAAATTGCCAATTTCAAAATAAAGTCCAGAATAAACAATGCAGACATTCTTGGCACTAAAATAAGATATCCTATGTTCACTAGTCACGTCTCCAGGCCCCTCTTATATTTCTCTTGCTTTCTATTTTGATCTTTTATTCACACAAACAATAAAAGATTTACTGTTATGCAGACTACTGCATTATTGTAAAAATGGTATAAATAATATCAGTGCACTAGTGAAAGAATACTAGATTCCCCAGTTGATGTGTATTGGATGTGTGGTGTGATTTGCTTACTCTCGAACATTGGTAAAAATCGAACATTTCCGCTACTTTGAGCTCAATTTCTAGGTCGTTTTTATTGTGAAGCCTAATCAAAATCATCTTTATTTCTGTAATATGTTTTCCGTTCTATCAAATGAGACCAAGAAAACGAGAATACAACCATAAATACCATACAAAAATACACTTCAGAGTCGGCGTTTTAATCCAAAACCACGGTCAGATTTTTTTTTTCTCTTTGTGCACTGCGTGCTGAAGGTTTTTTTTTATACAGTGCACACAGACCACACAGACCTATTCTCTCATATGTGGGCCTACAGTGGACCCCCGCATAACGATGGCATCACATAGCGATTATTTCGCATACCGCTTACTTTAATCGCAAAATTTTTGCCGCGCATACCGATTAAAAACCCGCTCACCGATTTTCGTCCGAGACGCGTCCAATGTGCGCCCTCACCCAGCCTCACATGTGCCGCCCGTGCCATTGTTTACCAGGCAGCCTCTGCGCTAACATCCAAGCATACACTCGGAATATTTCGTATTATTACAGTGTTTTCGGTGGTGTTTCTGGAAAATAAGTGACCATGGGCCCCAAGAAAGCTTCTAGTGCCAACCCTGTGGTAAAAAGGGTGAGAATTAGTATGGAAATTAAGAAAGATTTTGAAGGGTTTGGGGCTAACCCTGAGAAGCCTATGCCAGTTGTGGAATCCATTGTGCCTACTTCAAAGATTAAGGAAATGTGTGCACAGTGGGTTGAACTGCAAACCTTTATGGATGAAAATCACCCTGACACAGCTGTTGCAAGCCGTGCTGGTGACTATTTCAATGACAATGTTGTGGCCCATTTTAGACAAATCGTAAAGGAACGGGAGGTACAGAGCTCTATGGACAGATTTGTTGTGCGACAGAGGTCCAGTGACTCTCAAGCTGGTCCTAGTGGCATTAAAAGAAGAAGGGAAGTAACCCCGGAAAAGGACTTGCTACCTCAAGTCCTAATGGAAGGGGATTCCCCTTCTAAACAGTAAGAAGATAATGCTCTCCCCTCCTCCCATCCCATCAATCATCACCAGATCTTCAATAAAAGTAAGTGTCATGTAAGTGTGCATGCCTTTTTCAGTTTGTGTGTATTAAAATTAACATTTCATGTGGTAAAAAAATTTTTTTTTCATACTTTTGGGTGTCTTGCACGGATTAATTTTTTTTTTTTTTTTTTATTATCACACCGGCCGATTCCCACCAAGGCAGGGTGGCCCGAAAAAGAAAAACTTTCACCATCATTCACTCCATCACTGTCTTGCCAGAAGGGTGCTTTACACTACAGTTTTTAAACTGCAACATTAACACCCCTCCTTCAGAGTGCAGGCACTGTACTTCCCATCTCCAGGACTCAAGTCCGGCCTGCCGGTTTCCCTGAATCCCTTCATAAATGTTACTTTGCTCACACTCCAACAGCACGTCAAGTATTAAAAACCATTTGTCTCCATTCACTCCTATCAAACACGCTCACGCATGCCTGCTGGAAGTCCAAGCCCCTCGCACACAAAACCTCCTTTACCCCCTCCCTCCAACCCTTCCTAGGCCGACCCCTACCCCGCCTTCCTTCCACTACAGACTGATACACTCTTGAAGTCATTCTGTTTCGCTCCATTCTCTCTACATGTCCGAACCACCTCAACAACCCTTCCTCAGCCCTCTGGACAACAGTTTTGGTAATCCCGCACCTCCTCCTAACTTCCAAACTACGAATTCTCTGCATTATATTCACACCACACATTGCCCTCAGACATGACATCTCCACTGCCTCCAGCCTTCTCCTCGCTGCAACATTCATCACCCACGCTTCACACCCATATAAGAGCGTTGGTAAAACTATACTCTCATACATTCCCCTCTTTGCCTCCAAGGACAAAGTTCTTTGTCTCCACAGACTCCTAAGTGCACCACTCACTCTTTTTCCCTCATCAATTCTATGATTCACCTCATCTTTCATAGACCCATCCGCTGACACGTCCACTCCCAAATATCTGAATACGTTCACCTCCTCCATACTCTCTCCCTCCAATCTGATATTCAATCTTTCATCACCTAATCTTTTTGTTATCCTCATAACCTTACTCTTTCCTGTATTCACCTTTAATTTTCTTCTTTTGCACACCCTACCAAATTTTATTTCCATTATTTCTTATGGGGAAAATTCATTCACATAACGATTATTTCGCATAACAATTACCCCTCTTGCACGGATTAAAATCGTTAACTGGGGGTCCACTGTACCTGCTTTCTCCTGCTTGATTTGAAGCCGCTAGAATTATTGAGTATATATACATGTATGTCCGAAACACTGGCTCATGAGACGTATATATACGGCCGAAACAGTCAAAGGGATGAGCCTACTGTGCTGTTCTATTTGAGGAGGGTCATTAGGCCTACTGTAGCGCTGTATTTTGTTTTAAGAGTTTAGTGATGGTCAAATAATAAGGCAGGAAGCTAGATCTTACTAAGAAAATGTCATGAGATATTATGATTAATGTTTTTATAGGGTTATTTTGGGTTACTAAACCTTCAGATTAATAATCATCTTAGAAGGATGGAAAGGCTTCACAAGAACACATTAAGTGTTCTTGTGAAGCCTTTCCATCCTGGAAAAAGAGTTCAGCTCCAGAACTAAACTCTTCTCCAGACTGAGGGACTAACTACCTCAAATACTATTTCTCCAAGGTTGATGGACTGATTACATCATCATCATTTCGCTCCTACACCTGCTGCCTCCGTATTTGACTAGAGAAGCCTATTGTGTGGGCAAGACTTGTTAACAATAGCAATACCCTACTGTTGCACGTGTCTTAATCATCAGGTTGTCGGTATTTTATACCGACAAGTTGATGATCAAAACACATGCGCACCATAACATGTTCATGGGTAGTTGATGGCCACCATATCTTACACTGAGTCCTGCACATTTTATGGAAGGGACATCATTGAATGTTTTCTGTAAATGGAATATACACTCTGGTTGTAGCAACACACACACAATACACACTTTTTTTTTTTTAACCCGTAAACGGTCCAAACGTATATATACGTTTTTACCGTTAGTGCCCCAAACGTATATATACGTTTTATGTATCATACATTTAACATTGCCACGATAAGCCTGAGTCACCTAGACATGAGAGAATGGGTGTGAGCACTCACTGTGCGCCATATTAAAATAATTGGTGATGCCTGGGTACAATATGCTCTTTTTTCCTATTAAAAAACAACGATGTTTTTTTTTTCTCAAAAAAGTTGGGGCAGTACAGTAGTGAACGTATATATACGTTTGGACCGTTTACGGGTTAACAAGTCGGCCATCTCCCACCGAGGCAGGGTGACCCAAAAAGAAAGAAAATCCCCAAAAAGAAAATACTTTCATCATCATTCAACACTTTCACCTCACTCATACATAATCACTGTTCTTGCAGAGGTGCTCAGAATACAACAGTTTAGAACCATATACCTATAAAGATACACAACATATCCCTCCAAACTGCCAGTATCCCAGATCCCTCCTTTAAAGTGCAGGCATTGTACTTCCCATTTCCAGGACTCAAGTCCGGCTATATGAAAATAACCAGTTTTCCTGAATCTCTTCACTAAATATTACCCTGCTCACACTCCAACAGCTCATCAGGTCCCAAATACCATTCGTCTCTATTCATTCCTATTTTAACATGCTCATGCATGCTTGCTGGAGGTCCAAGCCCCTCGCCCGCAAAACCTCCTTTACCCCCCTCCCTCCAACCTTTTCAAGGACGACCCCTACCCTGTCTTCCTTCCCCTACTGATTTATATGCTCTCCATGTCATTCTACTTTGATCCATTCTCTCTAAATGACCAAACCACCTCAACAACCCCTCTTCAGCCCTCTGACTAATACTTTTATCAACTCCACACCTTCGAATTTTCTGGGTAATATTTACACAGGATAATATTTAGACAGGACATCTCCACTGCCTCCAGCTGTCTCCTCGCTGCAGCATTTACAACCCAAGCTTCACACCCATATAAGAGTGTTGGTACCACTATACTTTCATACATTCCCTTCTTTGCCTCCATAGATAACGTTTTTTGTCTCCACATATACCTCAACATGCCACTCGCCTCTTTTCCTTCATCAGTTCTCTGGTTAACCTCATCCTTCATAAATCCATCCGCTGACACGTCAATTCCCAAACATCTGAAAACATTCACTTCTTCCATACTACTACTACTCCAATTTGATATCCAACTTTTCTTTATCTAAATCATTTGATACCCTCATCACTTTACTCTCTTCTATGTTCACTTTCAACTTTCTACCTTTACACACACTCCCAAACTTGTCCACTAACCTTTGCAATTTTTCTTCAGAATCTCCCATGAGCACAGTATCATCAGCAAAAAGTAACTGTGTCAATTCCCATTTTGTATTTGATTCCCCATAATTTAATCCCACCCCTCTCCCGAACACCCTAGCATTTACTTCTTTCACAAACCCATCTATAAATATATTAAACAACCATGGTGACATTACACATCCCTGTCTAAGACCTATTTTTACCGGGAAGTATTCTCCCTCTCTTCTACACACCCTAACCTGAGCCTCAGTATCCTCATAAAAACTTTACAGCATTTAGTAACTTACTACCTATTCCATATACAGTGGACCCCCGCATAACGATATTAATCCGTTCCTGAGAGCTCGTTATGCGAAATTATCGTTATGCGAATTAATTTTCCCCATAAGAAATAATGGAAATCAAATTAATCCGTGCAAGACACCCCAAAGTTTGAAAAAAAAAAATTTTACCACATGAAATATTAATTTTAATACACACAAAATGAAAAAGACATGCACAGTTACATGACACTTACCTTTATTGAAAATCTGGTGATGATTGATGGGATGGGAGGAGAGAGTCTTAGTGTTTAGAAGGGGAATCCCCTTCCATTAAGACTTGAGGTGTCAAGTCCTTTTCCGGGGTTACTTCCCTTCTTCTTTTAATGCCACTAGGACAAGCTTCAGAGTCACTGGACTTCTGTCGCACAACATATCTGTCCATAGAGGCCTGTACCTCCCGTTCCTTTATGACTTTCCTAAAGTGGTTCACAACATTGTCAGTGTAATAGTCACCAGCACGGCTTGCAATAGCTGTGTTAGGGTGATTTTCATCCATGAAGGTTTGCACTTTAAGCCACATTGCACACATTTCCTTAATCTTTGAAGTAGGCAACTTCTTCAATTTCTCTCTCCCCTCCTCCGAAGCAGTTTCCTCAGGTCTGGCCTCATGCTGATGAAGATGATCTAGCAGCTCATCAGTGGTTAGTTCTTCATTATCCTCTTCCACATCATCCCCACTAACCTCCAACCCCAAGGACTTTCCCAATGCCACAATGGATTCCTCAACTGGCATAAGATTCCCAGGGTTAGCCTCAAACCCTTCAAAATCCCTTTTGTCTACACATTCTGGCCACAGTTTCTTCCAAGCAGAGTTCAAGGTCTTCTTAGTCACTCCCTCTCAAGCCTTACCTATAAGGTTTACACAATTGAGGATATTAAAGTGCTCTCTCCAAAACTCTAAGAGAGTCAGTTGAGTTTCTGAGGTCACTACGAAGCACCTTTCAAACAGAGCTTTTGTGTACAGTTTTTTGAAGTTGGAAATGACCTGCTGGTCCATGGGCTGCAGGAGAGGAGTGGTATTAGGAGGCAAAAACTTCACCTTAATGAAGCTCATGTCCCCACAAAGTCGCTCTGCCACGTCTGTAGGATGACCATGGGCATTGTCTAACACCAGGAGGCACTTAAGGTCTAATTTCTTTTCAGTTAGGTAATTTTTCACATTGGGGGCAAATGCTTGGTGTAACCAGTCAAAGAAGAAGTCCCTAGTGACCCATGCCTTACTGTTTGCCCTCCACAGCACACACAAATTAGCCTTGAGGATATTCTTTTGCCTGAACGCTCTGGGAGTTTCAGAGTGATACACTAATAAAGGCTTCACTTTGCAATCACCACTAGCATTAGCACACATCAAGAGAGTAAGCCTGTCTTTCATAGGCTTAAGTCCTGGGAGTACCTTTTCCTCCTGAGTAATGTAGGTCCTGCTTGGCATTTTCTTCCAAAACAGGCCTGTTTCATCGCAATTAAACACTTGTTCAGGTTCCAGTCCTTCACTGTCTATGTAATCCTTGAATTCCTGCACATATTTTTCAGCTGCTTTGTGGTCCGAACTGGCAGCCTCACCATGCCTTATCACACTATGTATGCCACTACGCTTCTTAAATCTCTCAAACCAATCTTTGCTGGCCTTAAATTCACTCACATCATCACTAGTTGCAGGCATATTTTTAATTAAATCCTCATGCAACTTCCTAGCCTTTTCACTTATGATCACTTGAGAGATGCTATCTCCTGCTATCTGTTTTTCATTTATCCACACCAATAAGAGTCTCTCAACATTTTCTATCACTTGCGATCTCTGTTTCGAAAACACAGTTGAATCTTTGGCAAGAACAGCTTCCTCGATTGCCGTTTTCTTGGACACAATAGTAGCGATGGTTGATTGGGGTTTACTATACAACCTGGCCAGCTCGGAGACACGCACTCCACTTTCATATTTAGCAATGATCTCTTTCTTCATCTCTATAGTAATTCTCACCCTTATTCCTGTAGGGTTGGCACTAGAAGCTTTCTTGGGGCACATGGTCACTCATTTTGAAGATAAAATCACCAAAAACACTGTAATAATACGAAATGTTCCGATTATATGCTTGGATGTTACCGCGGAGGCTGGCTGGTAAACAATGCCACCGGCGGAACTTGTGAGGCTGGCTCAGGCCGCACATTTGACGCGTCTCGGACGAATAGCGTTGAGCGGGTTTTTTAGCGGTATGCGAGGCAAAATCTTAGCGATAAAATGTATCGGTATGCGGATTTAATGTTATGTGATGCCAACGGTATGTGGGGGTCCACTGTACTTGCAACATCTGCAAGTACAGTGGACCCTATCCACTCTATCATATGCCTTTTCTAAATCTATAAATGCAATGAAAACTTCTCTACATTTGTCTAAATACTGTTCATATATATGCTTCTATGTAAACACTTGATCTACACATCCCCTACCCACTCTAAAACCTCCTTGCTCATCTGCAGTCCTACTGTCCTAACTCTAATTCTTTCAGTAATAACCCTACCGTACACTTTTCCTGGTATAGTCAGTAAACTAATTCCTCTATAATTGTTACAATCTCTTTTGGAAACTATATTAAGAGAACATTTCATCTGTACTGCAGACAAAAATTTGTCCATATTTTCTTACCATCTGTTGTTCACTGTTCGTATTGCATACCATCTTTTTTTTTTTTTTTTTTTTTTTTTGTCAAACAAGTCGGCCGTCTCCCACCGAGGCAGGGTGACCCAAAAAAGAAAGAAAATACCCAAAAAGAAAATACTTTCATCATCATTCAACACTTTCACCACACTCACACATTATCACTGCTTTTGCAGAGGTGCTCAGAACACAACAGCTTAGAAGCATATACGTATAAAGATACACAACATATCCCTCCAAACTGCCAATATCCCAAACCCCTCCTTTAAAGCGCAGGCATTGTACTTCCCATTTCCAGGACTCAAGTCCGACTATATGAACATAACCGGTTTCCCTGAATCCCTTCACTAAATATTACCCTGCTCACACTCCAACAGATCGTCAGGTCCCAAGTATCATTCGCCTCCATTCACTCCTATCTAACACTCTCATGCACGCTTGCTGGAAGTCCAAGCCCCTTGCCCACGAAACCTCCCTTACCCCTTCCTTCCAACTTTTTCGAGGACGACCTCTACCCTGCCTTCCTTCTCCTACAGATTTAAATGCTCTCCATGTCATTCTACTTTGATTCATTCTCTCTAAGTGACCAAACCACCTCAACAACCCTTCTTCAGCCCTCTGACTAATACTTTTATTAACTCCACACCTCCTAATTTCCACACTCCTAATTTTCTGCATAATATTTACACCACACATTGCCCTTAGACATGACATCTCCACTGCCTCCAACCGCCTCCTCGCTGCTGCATTCACAACCCAAGCTTCACAACCATATAAGAGTGTTGGTACTACTATACTTTCATACATTCCCTTCTTTGCCTCCATAGATAGCGTTTTTTGACTCCACATATACCTCAACTCGCCACTCACCTTTTTTCCCTCATCAATTCTATGATTAACCTCATCCTTCATAAATCCATCCACCGACACGTCAACTCCCAAATATGTATCTGAAAACATTCACTTCTTTCATACTCCTCCTCCCCAATTTGATATCCAGTTTTTCTTTATCTAAATCATTTGATACCCTCATCACCTTACTCATTTCTGTGTTCACTTTCAACTTTCTACCTTTACACGCACTCCCAAACTCATCCACTAACCTTTGCAATTTTTCTTTAGAATCTCCCATAAGCACAATATTATCAGCAAAAAAGTAACTGTGTCAATTCCCATTTTGTATTTGATTCCTCATAATTTAATCCCACCCCTCTCCCGAACACCCTAGCATTTACTTCTTTTACAACCCCATCTATAAATATATTAAACAACCATGGTGACATTACACATCCCTGTCTAAGACCTATTTTTACCGGGAAGTAGTCTCCCTCTCTTCTTCACACCCTAACCTGAGCCTCATTATCCTCATAAAAACTCTTTACAGCATTTAGTAACTTACCACCTATTCCATATACTTGCAACATCTGCCACATTGCTCCCCTATCCCTCTATCATATGCCTTTTCTAAATCCATAAATGCAATAAAAACTTCCCTACCTTTATCTAAATACTGTTCACATATATGTTTCAATGTAAACACTTGATCTACACATCCCCTACCCACTCTGAAACTTCCTTGCTCATCTGCAATCCTACAGTCTGTCTTACCTCTAATTCTTTCAATTATAACCCTATCATACATTTTTCCTGGTATACTCGGTAAACTTATTCCTCTATAATTTTTTACAATCTCTTTTGTCCCCCTTCCCTTTATATAAAGGGACTATACATGCTCTCCGCCAATCCCTAGGTACCTTTCCCTCTTTCATACATTTATTAAACAAAAGTACCAACCACTCCAACACTATATCCCCCCCTGCTTTTAACATTTCTGTCATGATCCCATCAGTTCCAGCTGCTTTGCCCCTTTTCATTCTACGTAATGCCTCACGTACCTCCCCCACACTTACATTCTGCTCTTCACTCCTAAAAGATGGTATCCCTCCCTGGCCAGTGCATGAAATTACCGCCTCCCTTTCTTTCTCAACATTTAAAAGTTCCTCAAAATATTCTCCCCATCTTCCTAATACCTCCCTCTCCCCATCTACTAACTCCCCTACTCTGTTTTTGACTGTCAAATCCATAGGTTCCCTAGGCTTTCTTAACTTGTTTAACTCACTCCAAAATTTTTTCTTATTTTCATTAAAATTTCTTGACAGTGCCTCTCCCATTCTATCGTCTGCTCTCCTTTTGCACTCTCTCACCACTCTCTTCACCTTTCTTTTAATCTCCATATACAGTGGACCCCCGCATACAGCACGCATCGCATACCGTACAATCCGCATACCGCTCACTTTTTTCGCAAAAATTTTGCCTCGCATACCACCCAAAAACCCGCTCACTGCTCTTCGTCCGAGACGCGTAAAATGTGCGGCCTGAGCCACGCTCACATGTTCCGCCGGTGGCATTCTTTACCAGCCAGCCTCCGCGGTAACATCCAAGCATACAATCGGAATATTTCGTATTATTACAGTGTTTTTGGTGATTTTTTCTGGAAAATAAGTGACCATGGGCCCCAAGAAAGCTTCTAGTGCCAACCCTACAGCAATAAGGGTGAGAATTACTATAGAGATGAAGAAAAAGATCATTGATAAGTATGAAAGTGGAGTGCGTGTCTCCGAGCTGGCCAGGTTGTATAATAAACCCCAATCAACCATCGCTACTATTGGTGGTACAGCTGCTGATGCTGCTGTACCACCGTCAGCTGCTGCTGCTGTTGTACCACCGTCAGCTGCTGCTGCTGCTGTAGTACCGTCTGCTGCTGCTGTAGCATCGTCTGCTGCTGCTGTAGCATCGTCTGCTGCTGCTGTAGCATCGTCTGCTGCTGCTGTAGCATCGTCTGCTGCTGCTGTAGCATCGTCTGCTGCTGCTGTAGCATCGTCTGCTGCTGCTGTAGCATCGTCTGCTGCTGCTGTAGCATCGTCTGCTGCTGCTGTAGCATCGTCTGCTGCTGCTGTAGCATCGTCTGCTGCTGCTGTAGCATCGTCTGCTGCTGCTGTAGCATCGTCTGCTGCTGCTGTAGCATCGTCTGTTGCTGCTGTAGCATCGTCTGCTGCTGCTGTAGCATCGTCTGTTGCTGCTGTAGCATCGTCTGCTGCTGCTGTAGCATCGTCTGCTGCTGCTGTAGCATCGTCTGCTGCTGCTGTAGCATCGTCTGCTGCTGCTGTAGCATCGTCTGTTGCTGCTGTAGCATCGTCTGCTGCTGCTGTAGCATCGTCTGTTGCTGCTGTAGTACCGTCTGCTGCTGCTGTAGTACCGTCTGCTGCTGCTGTAGCATCGTCTGCTGCTGCTGTAGTACCGTCTGCTGCTGCTGTAGTACCGTCTGCTGCTGCTGTAGCATCGTCTGCTGCTGCTGTAGTACCGTCTGCTGCTGCTGTAGTACTGTCTGCTGCTGCTGTAGCATCGTCTGCTGCTGCTGTAGCATCGTCTGCTGCTGCTGTAGCATCGTCTGCTGCTGCTGTAGCATCGTCTGCTGCTGCTGTAGCATTGTCTGCTGCTGCTGTAGCATCGTCTGTTGCTGCTGTAGCATCGTCTGCTGCTGCTGTAGCATCGTCTGTTGCTGCTGTAGCATCGTCTGTTGCTGTTGTACCACCGTCAGCTGCTGCTGCTGCTGCTGCTGCTGCTGCTGTAGCACCGTTGTTGGTGTGGCTTATTGAGAATACCAAGAAACAATTAACCCCAGAGGATTTGCCACCCAGTATAACCCAAAAAAGTCAGTGTCATCGAAGACTGTCTAACTTATTTCCATTGGGGTCCTTAATCTTGTCTCCCAGGATGCAACCCACACCAGTCCACTAACACCCAGGTGAACAGGGAAAAATGCCTGGAACTAGTGCTCATATTGGTGAATTTAAAGCCAGCAAAGGTTGGTTTGAGAGATTTAAGAATCGTAGTGGCATACACAGTGTGATAAGGCCTGTTCTGGAAGAAAATGCCAAACAGGACCTACAGTACTCAGGAGGAAAAGGCACTCCCAGGACACAGTGTCTCATCAGTCATTGCTACATCTTCAATAAAGGTGTCATTTATTCTTCATTTAGTAGAGTAGTACATGCACAATATATATTGTGCATGTACTACTCTACTATTGTGCATGTATCCTTCTCTTTGTGTGTAGGAAAATGTATATTTCATGTGGTAAAATTTTTTTTTCATACTTTTGGGTGTCTTGCACGGATTAATTTGATTTCCATTATTTCTTATGGGGAAAATTCATTCGCATACCGAACATTTCGCATAACAACCAGCCCTCTTGAATGGATTAAAGTCGCTATGCGGGGGTCCACTGTACTCTGCTCTTCTTATAACACTTCTGCTTTGTAAAAACCTCTCATACACTAACTTTTTCTCTTTTATCACACCCTTTCGTCATCATTCCACCAATTACTCCTCTTTCCTCCTGCCCCCACCCTCCTATAACCACAAACTTCTGCCACACATTCTAATACTGCATTTTTAAAACTCATCCAACCCTCTTCAACCCCCCCACTACTCATCTTTGCACTAGCCCACCTTTCTGCCAATAGTCGTTTATATCTCACCCGAACTTCCTCCTTCCTTAATTTATACACTTTCACTTCCCTCCTACTTGTTGTTGCCACCTTCCTCTTGTCCCATCTACCTCTTACTCTAACTGTAGCTACAACTAAATAATGATCCGATATATCAGTTGCCCCTCTATAAACATGTACGTCCTGGAGCCTACCTATCGACCTTTTATCCACCAATACATAATCTAACAAACTACTTTCATTACATGCTACATCATACCTTGTATATTTATTTATCCTCTTTTTCATAAAATATTTATTACTTATTACCAAATCTCTTTCTACACATAGCTCAAGTAAAGGCTCCCCATTTACATTTACCCCTGGCACCCCAAATTTACCTACTACTCCCTCCACAACATTAGCATTGAAATCCCCAACCACAAGTACTCTCACACTTGGTTCAAAACTCCCCACGCATTCACTCAACATTTCCCAAAATCTCTCTCTCTCTTCAGGTGCATATACGCTTACTGTAATCCACTTTTCACATCCAACCTTTATTTTACTCCACATAATCCTTGAATTAATACATTTATAGTCCCTCTTTTCCTGCCATATCTTATCCTTCAACATTATTGCTACTCCTTCTTTAGCTCTAACTCTATTTGAAACCCCTGATCTAATCCCATTTACAGTGGACCCTCGACCAGCGATGGCATCGATTAACGATAAATCTGACTAGCGATACATTTTATCACAAAAATTTTGCCTCGATTAGCGCTAAAAAACTCGACCAACACTATTTGTTCCGTAAATTAAGACACGGGCAACATTTTGGCCAGTGTTTACAACCGTTCCGCCACCACGTCGCTTTAAACAAAACATTCTGGAAAATAATAGTAAGCAGTAGAACTATATAAATAAGATGAAATAAGTCCCTGGGCCTTGAGTAGCTTCCAGCTGTGTGGGGGAAGGTTTGAAAAGCAAGAAGATACAGACACTTATGCGCATAAAGGGAATCTTTAGTCAGGCAACTGTTATCGCCCCAGTGGCATAGTCCATCAAAGAGAAGGGTAGTTGCAGAGGGCGGAATGAAGGTAATGCATCCCTCAACCTGGGAGTCCCCCCAAGTGACTTCACTCCTCTCTACCAATTGATGGACCTATAAAAACTCAATCTTCATGCTTTAGCGCCAACCCCTCACCACGAAGGTGAGAACTAACTATGGATACTGATTAAGAAATCACTGCCTAATTATGCCAGAATGTATTGCATAGTCCACGAGTGGCCGGCTACACAAAACCAATCAACCATGTTGCACATTGTGGCCAAGAAAACGGTAATAAGAGCTTTCTTGCCAAACAACTATTTGTCCACTGAGACGCTCCACTTCTGGCCAGTGTTTACAGCAGCCAGCCACCGGTCGCTTCCAAGCATACAATTGGAACATTTCATATTATCACAGCCTTTTTAGTGATTGCACCTGCAAAGTAAGTCACCATGGGCCCCAAGAAAGCTTCTAGCTGTGATGAATGGTTTGAAAAACCGACAAGTTGAAGATTAAGACACTTATGCAGCATATGGGAATCTTTATTCAGGAAACGTTTCGCCACACAGTGGCTTCATCAGTCCAATACAAAGAGGAAGGCGTAAGGAGAGGAGGAGTATGAGGTAATCAGTCCCTCAACCTGGAGTCGATGTGTTCAGTCCATCAATCTACAAGATTGATGGACTGAACA
Organism: Cherax quadricarinatus; assembly: GCF_026875155.1. Taxonomy (NCBI): domain Eukaryota; kingdom Metazoa; phylum Arthropoda; class Malacostraca; order Decapoda; family Parastacidae; genus Cherax; species Cherax quadricarinatus. Next base: position 8,216,632 of record NC_069438.1, read on the forward strand.
CATCTTAATCTTCAAAGCTTCTAGCGCCAACCCTACAGCAAAAAGGGTGAGAACTACTATGGATATGAAGAAAGAAATCATTGCTAAGTATGAAAATGGAGTGCATGTCTCCGAGCTGGCCAGGCTGTACACAAAAACCCAATCAACCATCGCTACTATTGTGGCCAAGAAAACGGCAATCAAGGAAGCTGTTCTTGCCAAAGGTGCAACTATGTTTTCGAAACTGAGATCGCAAGTGATAGAAGATGTTGAGAGACTGTTATTGGTATGGATAAACGAAAAACAGATAGCAGGAGATAGCATCTCTCAAGCGATCATGTGTAAAATGGCTAGGAAGTTGCATGACGATTTAATTAGAAAAAGGCCAGCAACTAGTGGTGATGTGAGTGAATTTAAGGCCAGCAAAGGTTGGTTTGAGAGATTTAAGAATCGTAGTGGCATACATAGTGTGATAAGGCATGGTGAGGCTGCCAGTTTGGACCAAAAAGCAGCTGAAAAATATGTGCAGGAATTCAAGGAGTACATAGACAGTGAAGGACTGAAACCTGAACAAGTGTTTAATGGTGACACTGACAATGTTGTGAAACACTTTAGGAATGTCATAAAGAAACGGGAGGTACAGGCCTCTGTGGGTAGGTATGTTGTACGACAGAGGTCCAGTGACTCTCAAGCTGGTCCTAGTGGCATTAAAAGAAGATGGGAAGTAACCCCGAAAAAGGACTTGCCACCTCAAGTCCTAATGGAAGGGGATTCCCCTTCTAAACACTAAGACCATCAACACACTCCCCTCTTCCCATCCCATCAATCATCACCAGATCTTCAATAAAGGTAAGTGTCATGTAACTGTGCATGTCTTCTTCAGTTTGTGTGTATTAAAATTAATATTTCATGTGTTAAATTTTTTTTCCTCAATACTTTTGGGTGTCTTGCACGGATTAATTTGATTTCCATTATTTCTTATGGGGAAAATTAACTTGACTAACGATTATTTTGACTAACGATGAGCTCTCAGGAACGGATTAATAGCATTAGTCGAGGGTCCACTGTATTCCTCTCCACTGAAACTCTCCCACCCCCTTCAGCTTTGTTTCACTTAAAGCCAGGACATCCAGCTTCTTCTCATTCATAACATCCACAATCAGCTCTTTCTCATCATTTGCACAACATCCACGCACATTCAGACTTCCCACTTTGACAATTTTCTTCTTATTCTTTTTAGTAATCTTTACAGGAAAAGGGGTTACTAGCCCATTGTTCCCGGCATTTTAGTTGACTTTTACAACACGCATGGCTTACGGAGGAAAGATTCTTATTCCACTTCCCCATGGATATAAAAGGAAAAGTAATAAGACCAAGAACTATTAAGATAAAATCAAAGAAAACTCAGATGAGTGCTTATAAATAAACGTGTACATGTATGTGTAGTGTGACCTAAGTGTAAGTAGAAGTAGCAAGACATACCTGTAATCTTGCATATTTATGAGACAGACAAAAGACACCAGCAATCCTACCATCATGTAAAACAATTACAGGCTTTCATTTTACACTCACTTGGCAGGACGGTAGTACCTCCCTGGGTGGTTGCTGTCTACCAACCTACTACCATTGGTATTTCCATACCATCTCTTGTTAACCATTGGTATTTCCATACCATCTCTTGTTAACCATTGGTATTTCCATACCATCTCTTGTTAACCATTGGTATTTCCATACCATCTCTTGTTAACCATTGGTATTTCCATAACATCTCGTGTTAACCATTGGTATTTCCATACCATCTCTTGTTAACCATTGGTATTTCCATACCATCTCTTGTTAACCATTGGTATTTCCATACCATCTCTTGTTAACTATTGCTATTTCCATACCATCTCTTGTTAACCATTGGTATTTCCATACCATCTCTTGTTAACCATTGGTATTTCCATACCATCTGTAGTTAACCTTTGGTATTTCTGTACTATCTACTGTTACAATTGACACTCACAAATAGACTTGGCCCCAGGCAGGTGGTGTGCTAGGTGACTATACACAAGACACCTGGCCACATTAACTCTCTTCATTGTGACTTTTTCAGGTGAGGGTTGATGTTGGTACAGGTATTATACTCGACCACCTTAACTCCATTGTGGTTGATTTTTGTCAATGACGAGTGGAGATGATAATATTTGTGGTATTAACCTGAGGGTTAGTAGTCCAGGATAACTTGTCAACACTGCTATTGGCTAACACTCAAAGTCAAAGATTTATTTTCATTATTGAACTGTTTATACTGAGATGGGTGGTATCTTGGTTGTGCATGCAGAAAGCCCATGGTTTTGCAGAGCGCATTCGGGCAAACTTAACCCTTAAACTGTCCAAACGTAGATCTACGTTCGCTTGCGAAACGCTCCGAACGTTGAGCTACGTTTTTTTTTTTACATGCTTTCTTATGGAGAAAATCAAGGTCAGAGTTCTACGCATGAAAATGTAGATTTACGTTTGGACAGTTGAAGGGTTAAGTCAGACTTAAAGAGTACAATAGCAATACTTATTATATGCTTGTATATAAGAACCTTCCTAGGTAGTACGTTGGTAGACAACAACCACCCAGGGAGGTACTACCGTCCTGCCAAGTGAGTGTAAAACGAAAGCCTGTAATTGTTTTACATGATGGTAGGATTGCTGGTGCCCCTTTTTCTGTCTCATGAACATGCAAGATTTCAGGTACGTCTTGCTACTTCTACTTACACTTAGGTCACACTACACATACATGTACAAGCATATATATACATACCCCTCTGGGTTTTCTTCTATTTTCTTTCTAGTTCTTGTTCTTGTTTATTTCCTCTTATCTCCATGGGGAAGTGGAACAGAATTCTTTCTCCGTAAGCCATGCGTGTTGTAAGAGGCTACTAAAATGCCGGGAGCAAGGGGCTAGTAACCTCTTTTCCTGTATATATTACTAAATTTGAAAGGAGAAACTTTCGTTTTTCCTTTTGGGCCACCCCGCCTCGGTGGGATACGGCCGGTGTGTGGAAAGAAAGAAGATATAAGAACCTTAAAGGCATACTGACCACGAATCAGACATTGTACAAAAATTGACAGTTTTACGTAATGAAATAGAAGAACCTACTTACTGCTGGTGAAGATGGGCAACAGGTACAGGTATTGTAGAGAGTCATAATAATAATGCTCTTCACACACTTGTATATTAACAAGCAATAACAGCCAGAAATGCAAGTTTTTTTTTTTTTTTTTTTTTTTTTTAGACTGTTTTCAACATTTTTTTTTATTGCAGATGAACATAACCTTTTTTACCCACAAGTTTTCACTTTGAATAATGCTTATTTGAATAAAGTGCTGATTTTCAGTGACATAGCCCCCCCATTACACAAGGGTCTGCTGTACCTAAGAGTTAACCCATTAACTGTCCAAATGTTGATCAGTGTTTCCACTTTTAGCGCTTAGAATATTTTGAAAAAAAAAAAATTTTTTTTGTTTTTAAAACAAAGACGGCAATTTTCTTTGTGTAATAAGACCAAAAAAAAAAAAAATTTAGTGCCAGTACTTACCGCGATACAAGGCAACGAAGTTGGCACTGAATGCCCACCTGATTGCAACATGGAGACCTGCTACTTGCAGAAATGTTGCCAGTATACTTTTTGTTTTCTTTCTTAATTTACATAATTTTCATGTTCTGATAATTGCAATTTATAGTAGTTCCTGTGATTTTTAAAGTCAATCTTTGGTCTAACACTAATGTTAGGTACTGATATAGTAATCAAATACAGCCTCTCCTCGCTTAACAACAGAGTTCTGTTCTTAAGAACATGTCAGTAAACGAATTCGTCAATAAGTGAGGAGCATACTATTGTTGTAATGTCACCTCTGCACCATTTATAACATTTCTAGTATATTTTTAAATGTTTATACAGTAGTGTACTGTATATTGTAATAAACAGAATAGAGGAAATCAACTCTAATATGCATTATTTAGGTATACACACTGGTCAGAGAGCCCGTTGTAAGTCCGGGTCGTATGTAAACGAGTACGTCGCTAAGTGAGGAGAGGCTGTGGTCATAAACACACTGACAGGTGAACATGTTCGCCTGCCTTGGTCACATACTGTCTAGAAATGTATACTAATTATTGATAGGTCCCAGCAATGTTTTTGGAAGTGCTGAGTGTGAAACTCCTAAATACAGTGTTAGACGAGTGTCACTACACCGTTGACGGTTCAGTCACTCAGTCACTCAGTATTGCTGATCATGTACTGCTCCCAGTGAACCGTGGCATATGTTTTATTTGTTGTCACTGTTACACATAACATGTCTATCTCTATTTATCTCTGTCTCTGCATTTGGAGTGGTAGCAGTAAGAATGTAGATTGTTTGGACAGTTAAGGGGTTAAAGGCTGTTATGTGTGGCACTCTGAGAGAAGACCCTATAATACAACAGTTGAAATAAGGAACTTTTTTTTTTTTTTCATTCTGAGTTATTAATCCTCCAGGGGTAGTAATCCAAATAGTCTTCTTCACTTATAACTGAAAACTATGCAGCTTGTGCTAGTAATGGAGGTGGACGTTAAAAATTATTTTAATTTGTTTTTAATTTGAAGTTATGGCCTTGTATTCTGTTAGTTGCCCCTTCAAGAGGAAGGGGTGCCTTGTTTGGTGGTGAAGGGCTCTTGATCCATGCAGTTAGAGCTATGCTTCCTTATCTTAGTTTAGACTTTATAACTTTCCATTCCTCAGCTACTGTAGACCTCGATGAGTTGAGTCCTTCCCCAAAGCTGTAATAATAATAATAATAATAATAATCTGTGGTGTATGAGTGTTCTATATGGCAGTGATTAGCTGTGTAGTGCATAGAGTTGAAGGGATAGCTGCATGACCCACCTACCTGTGTACAGTACATCAGTCGTGTACAGTACATCAGTTGTGTACAGTGCATCAACACCCCACCTACAAATGCCCCAGGTTGCAAACTTACAAGGCTCTTTGCAACCTATTAAAATTTTACTATACCTGCAGTACAGACATGAGAAGCCTAACTTTTTTCGTTTTCTATGACTAGAACTTACTTCTTGAGCAGTAATGAGAAATTTCTAAAAAGCTTTGCTTTTTACAAACTTCTCGTTAAAGGCTATAGCATGGACTGTATTTCTGATTGAAACACCCATTACACAATTTGTATGTCAGTTGAAACACCTAGTATACAACTTGTATGTCAGTTGAAACACCTAGTTACAAACTTATGTCAGTTGAAACACCCAGTATACAACTTGTATGTCAATTGAAACACCTAGTACACAACTTGTATGTCAGTTGAAACACCTAGTACACAACTTGTATGTCAGTTGAAACACCTAGTATACAACTTGTATGTCAGTTGAAACACCTAGTATACAACTTGTATGTCAGTTGAAACACCTAGTACACAACTTGTATGTCAGTTGAAACACCCAGTATACAACTTGTATGTCAGTTGAAACACCCAGTATACAACTTGTATGTCAGTTGAAACACCCAGTATACAGCTTGTATGTCAGTTGAAACACCCAGTATACAGCTTGTATGTCAGTTGAAACACCCAGTATACAACTTGTATGTCAGTTGAAACACCCAGTATACAACTTGTATGTCAGTTGAAACACCCAGTATACATCTTGTATGTCAGTTGAAACACCCAGTATACAACTTGTATGTCAGTTGAAACACCCAGTATACAACTTGTATGTCAGTTGAAACACCCAGTATACAGCTTGTATGTCAGTTGAAACACCCAGTACACAACTTGTATGTCAGTTGAAACACCCAGTATACATCTTGTATGTCAGTTGAAACACCCAGTATACAGCTTGTATGTCAGTTGAAACACCCAGTATACAGCTTGTATGTCAGTTGAAACACCCAGTATACAGCTTGTATGTCAGTTGAAACACCCAGTATACAACTTGTATGTCAGTTGAAACACCTAGTACACAACTTGTATGTAAGTTGAAACACCCAGTATACAACTTGTATGTCAGTTGAAACACCCAGTATACAACTTGTATGTCAGTTGAAACACCCAGTACACAACTTGTATGTCAGTTGAAACACCCAGTATACAACTTGTATGTCAGTTGAAACACCCAGTATACAGCTTGTATGTCAGTTGAAACACCCAGTATACAACTTGTATGTCAGTTGAAACAGTACACAACTTGTATGTCAGTTGAAACACCCAGTATACAACTTGTATGTCAGTTGAAACACCCAGTATACAACTTGTATGTCAGTTGAAACACCCAGTATACAACTTGTATGTCAGTTGAAACACCCAGTACACAACTTGTATGTCAGTTGAAACACCCAGTACACAGCTTGTATGTCAGTTGAAACACCCAGTATACAGCTTGTATGTCAGTTGAAACACCCAGTATACAGCTTGTATGTCAGTTGAAACCCAGTATAAACTGTATTCAGTGAAACACCTAGTACACAACTTGTATGTAAGTTGAAACACCCAGTATACAACTTGTATGTCAGTTGAAACACCTAGTACACAACTTGTATGTAAGTTGAAACACCCAGTAATTTCATGCACTGGCCAGGGAGGTATAACATCTTTGAGGAGTGAAGAAGAGCAGGATGTGAGTGTGGGGGATGTGTGAGGTATTACGTAGAATGTAAGAGGGTAATGCTGCTAGAACTGACGGGATCATGAGGGAAATGTTAAAAGCATGGGGAGATACAGTATTGGAGCGGTTGGTATTTTTGTTTAATGTATGAAAGAGGGGAAGGTACCTAGGGATTGGCATAGAGCATGTAAAATTTCTTTATATAAAGGGAAGATTGACAAAAGAGATTGTAAAAATTCTAGGGGAATAAGTTTACTGAGTATACCAGGTAAAGTGTATGTTACGGTTATTACCAAAAGAATTAGCAGTAAGACAGAGAGCAGGATTGCAGACGAGCAAGGAGGCTTTAGAATGGGTAGAGGATGTGTAGATCAGGTGTTTACATTGAAACATATATATGAACATTATTTAGATAAAGGTAAAGAAGCTTTCACTGCATTTATGGATTTAGGTAAGGTATATGATAGTGGATAGGAGAGCAATGTGACAGATGTTGCAAGTGTATGGAATAGGTAGTAAGTTACTAAATGTTGTAAAGATAGTGAGCCTCAGGTTAGGGTGTATAAAAGGAGATTACTTCCCAGTAAAAGTCGGTCTTAGGGATGTGTAATGTCACCATGGCTGTTTAACATGTTTATAGATGGGGTTGTAAAAGAAGTAAATGCTAGGGTGTTGTGGAGAGAGGTGGGATTAAATTATGGGGAATCAAATACAGAATGGGAGTTGACAGTTACTTTTTGCTGATGATACTGTGCTTTGTGGGGGATTCTAAAAAAAGGTTGGAAAGGTTAGTGGACGAGTTTGGGAGGGTGTGTAAAGGTAGAAAGTTGAAAGTGAACATAAATAAGAGGAAGGTGGTGAGGGTATCAAACGATTTAGATAAAGGAAAATTGGATATCATATTGGAGGGAGGGAGTATGGAAGAAGTGAATATTTTTCAGATATTTAGGAGTTGACTTGTCAGTGGATGCGTTTATGAAGGATGACGTTAACCATTGAATTGATGTAGGAAAGAAGGTGAATGGTGCATGAGGTATCTGTCGAGACAAAGAATGTTATCCTTGGAGGCAAAGAAGGAATGTTTGAGAGTATAGTGGTACCAACACTTTTATATGGGTGTGAAGCATGAGTTGTAAATGCTTCAGCATAGAGGTGGCTGGAGGCAGTGGAGCTGTTATGTCAAAGGGCAATGTGTGGTGCTAATATTATTATGCAGAGAATTCATAGTGTGGAAATTAGGAGGAGGTGTGGAGTTATTAAAAGTATTAGTCAGAGGGCTGAAGAGGGGCTGTTGAGGTGGTTTGGTCATTTAGAGAGAATAGCACAAAGTAGAATGACTTGGAGAGTGTATAAATCTGTAGGGTAAGGAAGGTAGGGTAGGAGTTGGAGGGAGGGGGTAAAGGAGATTTTGTGGGCAAGGGGCTTGGACTTCCAGCAAGCGTACGTGAGCATGTTAGATAGGAGTGAATGGAGACGAATGGTTTTTGGGACCTGACGAGCTGTTGGAGTATGAGCAGGGTAATTTTTTGTGAAGGGATTCAGGGAAACTGGTTAGCCGGATTTGAGTCCTGGAAATGGGAAATACAATGCCTGCACTTAACTCTTTCACTGTTGGTCCCATAATATTACAGCTTGCAAGCCAGTGTCAGTCCCATAATACTACACCAAAATTCTAGCGGCTTCCAATCTTGCGGTAGAAAGCTGGTAGGCCTACATATGAGAGAATGGGTCTGAGTGGTCAGTGTGTGCAGTATAAAAAAAATCCTGCAACACGCAGTGCATATTGAGGGAAAAAAACTGTGACCGTGTTTTTGGTTTAACCCTTTTAGGGTTGACAGCCCTGATCCTTAACCCTTTCAGGGTTTCGGCTGTACTAGTACGGCTTACGCGCAGGGGTTTTTGACGTACTAGTACGCATAAATTCTAGCGCCTTCAAATCGCGTGGGAAAAGGCTGGTAGGCCTAGATGTGAGAGAATGGGTCTGTGTGGTGGGTGTGCGCAGTAGAAAAAAAAATCTGGGACCCAGTGGCGCATTGTGGGAATGCCATTTTAGTTCACTTTGTCCACCATGCCTCGCGGTAAGAAGCTCCTCACTCCTCGGCGAATTGGGACACTTTTGTTCCCCAGTGACAGTTCTAATACAGATGAAAGTGCCAGTGAAGATGAGTTTCAAGGTTTTGGTGAGGTTTTGACTGAAACTAATGACCATAATATTGGTAATAGTGAGGAAAACCCAGACGACCCTCAGCCTTCCACCTCTGGTGCTGGGCCGTCTTGTTCACGCTCAGTTGTACCAGAATCAAAGAGGAAACTCCTATTTTCCCAAATCCCAGACTCAGATGTGAGCATTTGTGATGATAGTGATTATGAACTACAAGCTCTTCAAACTAGTTCCAGTAGTGATAGTGAAGTTCAGTATTCCCCAGTGAAGCATCAGTATATACGACGATATATGCGCTCTGGTAGTGTGCCATATGCTATTCCAAGGGGAAGGAGTACATCTTGGAGTACATCCCGTGGCTGTACAACAGGAACTGACAGTGAAAATGGTCATGATTCTGTTGCAATTAGGATGGAAAATGTGCATGGTGGTGGTAGTGGTGGTGCAGGCTGTGAGGCACCAGCAGTGGCCCATGCTGCCACCCACACTGCCACCCACACTGCCACCCACACTGCTGCCTCAGCTGATCTACAACAAAGGACACCATCCCCCACCCACCCACCACAACAGCCTCCACAACCACAACCTCCATAACCACAACCTCCACAACCACAACCACCTGGCATTGTCCAGTACCCACCAGCAGACCGCACCTGGGATTGGCAGGAAGCTGTCAATATTGGTCAAAATCCCCACCAGTTTAATGACAGCCAAAGTGGAATATGGCCATGTTGTACACTGGGAAACAATGCCAGTGAACTGGAATGTTTCGAGTTATTCTTTGACGAACCCCTGATGGAAAGTATTGTCATGGAAAGCAACACATACTACGAGTACACCATGGCAAACACAATACTTTCACCAAACTCATGTCTACACCAGTGGAAGGAGACAACTGTGGCTGAGATGTATCTTTTCTTTGCCACAATAATGCTTATGCCACATGTGTATAAGCACAGTGTGAAATCATACTGGTCAACAGACCGCCTGATTGCAACCCCAGGTTTCAGTGATATAATGCCAGTGAATCAATTTGTGCTAATGTTACGTATGCTTCACTTCTCAGACAAAACCAGGCCTGACAGAAATGACAGGTTATATAAGATTAGGCATGTGTTTGTGTATCTGAAAGAGAAATTCAATATGTATTTTTATCCCTTCAGGAAGCTGGTAATTGACGAGTCTTTCATTCTGTCCAAAGGAAGACTTTTTCAAGCAGTACATACCAAGCAAGAGGAAACACTTTGGTATAAAGTTGTTTGTGCTTTGTGATTGTTACAGTGGTCTGGTATTGGATATTATTGTGTACACTGGAAGTTATACATTGCAAAATATCAGGAAGTTATTGGGCATCTCTGGTGATGTGGTTAGAATAATGATAGAACCATACCTCGGTAAGAAGCATATATTATATACTGATAACTGGTACACAAGCCCCACACTCAGTGATTTTTTGCGAGTGAACATGACAGATGTGTGTGGCACAGTGCGTGCAAATCAGAAACATATGCCCAGGTTTGACGCTGGCACTCGTAGAGGTGAGGTGCAGGCGTTTGCTGCCAATGACATCATGGCATTTCAGTGGCATGACAAACGAGATGTCACACTGTTGTCATCAGTTCACCCTAATGAAATGGCAGACACTGGAAGGCAACATAGAGAAAGCAATGAACCCATTCTAAAACCTGCAGCTGTGATGGACTACACCAGTGGACAAATGTGACATGCAGATTGGGTTTGCTGATTGTGTTCGCAAGAGTTATAAGTGGTACATAAATCTCTTTTTCCATCTTCTGGACATTTCCATGCTGAATGCTTATAATTGTATAAGATGAGGACCAGAACAAAACCACCATAGGGAAAAATTCTTTTTTGTTGTCATCGGGACAAATAGTATTAAAAGTCCCAAGGGAAAAACCCACCGGGCAATAACCCGCCCCAAAATTTTCAACAATTTCCCTTTTCTGTTAAAGAAAGGGTGATCATTTCCGGGTAAAACCCCCGCCCCCTTTCAAAAAAAGGGGCCCCAGAAGAGGTTTATGTTGTGCACAACAAAAAAATGCCCAAAAACAACGCAGAGACACCTTTTTTTTATGTTTGGGAATGAAAAAACACCACTGTGCATGACCCCATGTTTAAAAGATTTCCCACAGGCTCCCGAATTTCCCCGGAAACTTTTCCTGTGATTTTAAAATGTGTATATAAAATAAAGAAAAAAAAAGTAAAAAAACAACTTTTTTCCAAAACTTTTGGTGAAAAATATTTTCTTTAAAAAAAACAATTTGAAAATTTTTGTTTATGCCGTTTTGTGTAGTATTGAAAAAAAAATTTAATAAAAATTTACTGATAAATATTTTCAAAATAGAAAATAGTACAAAAAAACACTAAATAAAAGAATACCGGGGTGACGGCAGTCGGCATTTTACTACATGATGCCATTTTTGGTAAACCCACCCCTCCAATCTCGGTAGTTTTTGAGGGAAATGTCTTTGTTTACCTAAAAATGTTTAGAAGAAAAAAAAACTATTTTTCAAAAGGGATTTTTTTTTTTTTTTTTTTTTTTTTTTTTTTTTTTTTAAAATTTTGGGCCCACCCTGAGAACAAGGGGCCCCCTTTAAAGGGGTTAAATTTTACCTTTAAAGGGCAAAAAAAATTAAAAAAAAAAAAAAATTATTTTTTTTCCCAAAAATTTAAAGAATATTTTGTAAGTTTTTTAAAAAAAAAAAATTTGCAGTCAATACTTACTGAGACAAAGGCTGAAATTGAAAAAGTAAACCCGCTTACGGCAACATCAGTGACGCGGTCACTCAAAAGACCAAACAAACTTTACTCGTCAATCCTAACCAGCCTGAAAAAGGGGCAAAAAAAATTTATTATAGAACAATTATCCAACTTCGATGAAAATAAAAAACCTGGAAAACCCATCAAAATTCTAGGAACAAAAAAGATATCAAAAAATTTAGCAAAATAAAATTAGCAAAAATCAGATGAACCCCAACTCCCACCAACAAAACCAAAAAAACCAATATTCTTCTCCACATGGGAAAAAAACCCTTCCAATAAAACCCCAAGCTCAATACCCCACCAAATATACCTCACTGGCAACTCCCGAACACACTGTTCCTGTTTCCGACTAACCCATAAAGCCCCCCTTATTACAACACGCTAAAAAACAAGGCAGGAATTTAAATACCTTACCCCCCTTTTATTACAAAAAAAGTGTCACAAGTGTATCACCAATCTTGAACACTCTTAAAACAAATCCATTGAATCCCCCCCTTTCCCCCCACATACCAAAAAGCAAGGCACCCCGCCCACAAAGGGGAACCAAACAGAGTTGAATAACTATGGGCCAAAATATCCCAACTTACACCCCCTCAAAAATCTTCAAAAAATTTTAATTCATAACAATCACTCCTACCTTATCTCCCAAAACATACTCAACCCCCTCCCAATTGGATTCAGGCCAAAAAAAAAACAATAAAGCTTTTAAAACACATGCAGACATTATACACTGAATAAAAAAAAGAACCCCACGGGGGATTTTCATTACTTACGAAAGCTTTTGATACAGTTAACCATGACTTGCTCCCTAAAATTGTCCACACTAGGTATAAGAGGGCCTCCCCAAAACCCAAGTCATACCTCAGCAACAGAAGCCAATATTGTATGCAATGGGCAAACCTTCTGCACAACCAATTTCAGTTGGGGGTTTCCCACAGGGAATGTCCTGGCCCTCTTCTCTTTCTCCCCTTTAAAAAATACCTACCAAATGCTTCGCAATTACTCAAACCCCACACTATTTGCAGATAAACACATACGCTTCCCCAAGGGGCCCATCCGCTAGCCTACTGTAAATACAAATTAAGAAAAACTACCCGGATGAGACTAAAAAACTTACACTAAACATACAAAACCCACTTCATCAGTTTGGGAACAAGTACAGATGTCCCCCTTAACATAATGTAAAGGATCACCTATCACAAAACTAACAAGGGAAAATTCTTAGGGAAACCCCTTGATAAAAGACCAAATTTCAACACATATACAAAAATTTTTTAAAAAATTTCAAGACTGAGGCATATATCGAAAATACGGTACATGCTCCACAGTCACCCTCCTGCCCATATCATCTCTTATTTACCCCCCATCCACCTATGGAATTTGTGCATGGGGCTCAACAAAAAGAAAACCCTCTCAACCACTAATTTCCCAACAAAAGGCTGCAGTTTAAATGATAACAAATTCTCACAAGCACACACTCCACCAATATTCAATACACTAAAACCATTCACCATACAAAACATTCATACTTATTACTGCACCTATTACATACATAAACACTTAACTCTGATATTAACCCTCCCCTCAAACATCTCCTTGCCAACCTCAACAGAACACATGACCATAACACAAGGCACAGATCACTCTTTGATGTTCCTCGTGTCCATCTCACACTATGCAAAAACTCAATGCACATAAAAGGCCCTAAAATCTGGAACTCACTACCTGTAAATATAAAAGAAACACTACCTGTTTATAAATTCAAGTCTCTTCTCAAAGATCACTTACTCACCCAAACCAAATAAATACTGAATAATGAACCTTAAAATGTTTTCTTAAAATGTTTCACAATTTATTTAATTATTTTTTTAATTTATTATCCAATTTGTGCACACATACAGAGGTACAAAAAAATACAGATAAGAGCAGTATGCCAAAGCCACTTATACTATGCATAGCATTACGGGCTGGCTTAAAATTAACTTAAGATTAACTAAACTTAAAACCCAATCTACTTATATTTTTAAATACACTACCTAACAAATACTCCATTCTACTGAATGTATCAACAATGCATACAACCATATGACTGTCTTTGTAATACTCACTTGTGCTTTATAGTAGACGTTTACATTAATTTTATATCGATTGTCATTCACTTAGTTATTTTAAGTAATTTTAAGCCAGCCCTAATGCTATGCATAGTATAAGTGCTTGGCATACCCCTTTCTGTATTTTTCCTCAGGTGCACAAATTTAATAAATAAATAATAAATAAATAAATTATACTTTTATTCTACTTATTTTAATTTTCAAGTAACTTATGGCCTTGAAACAAATATTAGCATTTTTATATATAAATGACCCCAACAACAATTAAATCCGTGCAAGAGGTCATGATGCGAAATAATCGGTATGCGAATGAATTTTCCCCATAAGAAATAATGGAAATAAAATTTAAAATCCGTGCAAGACACCCAAAAGTAGAAAAAAAAAAATTTTTACCACATGAAATGTTAATTTTAATACACACAAACTGAAAAAAGGCATGAAACAATTAACATGACATTTACTTTTATTGAAGATCTGGTGATGATTGATGGGATGGGAGAGGGGAGAGTTGTTGGGTTTTTAAAAGGGGGAACCCCCTTTCCCATTAAAAACTTGAGGTGTCGAGTCCTTTTTGGGGTTACTTCCCTTCTTTTTTTTAATGCCACAGGGCCAGCTTCAGAGTCACTGGACTTCTTTCGCACAACATATCTGTCCATAGTGGCCTTACCTCTCGTTCCTTTATGACTTTCCTAAAGTGTTTCACAACATTGTCAGTGTACAGGTTGCCAACACGGCTTGCAATAGCTGTGTGAGGGTGATTTTCACCCATGAAGGTTTGCACTTCAAGCCGCTTTGCACACATTTTCCTTAATCTTGTAGTAGGAAACTTCTTCAATTTCATCTCTCCCCTCCTCGAACCAGTTTCCTCAGGTCTGGCCTCTTGCTGTTGAAGTTGATCTATCAGCTCATCATTGGTTAGTTCTTCATTGTCCTCCTCCACCAACTCTTCCACATCCTCCCCACTAACCTCCAACCCCAAGGACTTTCCCAATGCCACAATGGATTTCCCCAACTGGCATAATCCTCTCAGGGTTAGCCTCAAACCCCTTTAAAATCCCTTTTTTCTACACATTCTGGCCACAGTTTCTTCCAAGCAAGTTCAAGGTCTTTTTTAGTCACTCCCTCCCAAGCTTACCTATAAGGTTTACACAATTGAGGATATTAAAGTGCCCCTCTCCAAAACTCTCTTAGAGTCAGTTGAGTTTCTGAGGTCACTACAAAGCACCTTTCAAACAGAGCTTTTGTGTACAGTTTTTTGAAGTTTGCAATAACCTGCTGGTCCATGGCTGCAGGAGAGGAGTGGTATTAGGAGGGAAAAACTTGACCTTAATGAATTTCATGTCCCCATAAAGGGCGCTCTGCCACGTCTGTAGGATGACCAGGGGCATTGTCTAACACCAGGAGGCACTTAAGTTCTAATTTCTTTTCATTAGGTAATCTTTTACATTGGGGGGAAATGCATGGTGTAACCAGTCATAGAAAAAGTCCCTAGTGACCCATGCCTTACTGTTTGCCCTCCACAGCACACACAAATTCTCCTTGAGGACATTCTTTTGCCTGAACGACTGGGAGTTTCAGAGTGATACACTAATAAAGGGTTCCCCTTGCAATCACCAGTAGCATTGGAACACATCAACAAAGTAAGCCTGTCCCTTTTAAAGGCTTATGTCCTGGGAGTGCCTTTTCCTCCTGAGTAATTTAGGTCCTGCTTTTGGGATTTTCTTCCAAAACAGGCCTGTTTCATCACAATTAAAACACTTGTTCAGTTTCAGTCCCTTCACTGTCTATGTACTTCTTGAATTCCTGCACATATTTTCAGCTGCTTTGTGGTCCGAACTGGCAGCCTCACCATGCCTTATCACACATGTATGCCCCTACGCTTTCTTAAATCTCTCAAACCAACCTTTGCTGGCCTTAAATTCACTCACATCAGTACTAGTTGCAGGCATTTTTTTAATTAAATCCTCATGCAACTTCCTAGCCTTTTTGCTTATGATCGCTTGAGAGACGCTATCTCCTGCTAGCTGTTTTTCATTTATCCACACCAATAAGAGTCTCTCAACATCTTCCATCACTTGCGATCTTTGTTTCGAAAACACAGTTAAACCTTTGGCAAGAACAGCTTCCTTGATTGCCTTTCTGGTGCCCACAATAGTAGCGATGGTTGATTGGGGTTTCTTGTAAAACCCTGGCCAGGTCGGCGATACGCACTCCACTTTCATACTTATCAATGATCTCTTTCTTCATTTCTATTGGAATTCTCACCCTTATTGCTGTAGGGTTGGCACTAGAAGCTTTCTTGAGGCCCATGGTCACTTATTTTCCAGATAAAGCACCGAAAACACTGTAATAATACGAAATATTCCGATTGTATGCTTGGATGTTACCGCGGAGGCTAGCTGGTAAACAATGGCACGGGCGGCACATGTGAGGCTGGCTGAGGGCGCACATTGGACGCGTCTCGGACGAACAGCAGTGAGCGGGTTTTTAAGCGGTATGCGAGGCAAAATTTTTGCGATTAAAGCAAGCGGTATGAGGATTAATCGTTATGTGATGCCAACGGTATGCGGGGGTCCACTGTATTCACTCGTTGTATGCTTCACAATAACGACACAAACAAGGTGGATAATCATCTAGGTATTCAGCACTATTTCTGGTATCCTGGGTATTATTTTCTGTCACAAACTCCTCAAACCCATTAGATTCATCTTCACTGACACTTCAATCTGTGTTAGAACTATCACGTGGGAAGGAAGGAGTCCCAATTCGCTGGAGAGTGAGGTATTCCTTACCGCTTGGCATAGGCTCCTTAGGGTCAGTCCCAAACCCTTCAAAATCCCTCTTTTGTACACATTGTGGCAACAATTTTCTCCAAGCAGAATTCAAAGTTCTGCAAGTCACTCCCTCCTAAGCCTTACCTATAAGGTAAGTGAGAATATATGCCAGTGAGGATATCAAAGTGATCTTTCCAGAACTCTCTTAGGGTCAGTTCAGTGCCTAAGGCCACTTCAAAGCACTTTTGAAACACTGCTTTTGTGTAAAGTTTTTGAAGTTTAAAATGACCTGCTGGTCCATGGGCTGGAGGAGAGGAGTTGTATTAGGGGGCAAGAACTTCACCGTGATGAAACTGAACTCCTCCTCCATTTGCTCTTTCAAGTCTGGAGGATGAGCAGGATCATTGTCTATTGACTCAAGAAATCGTAATGACACGATTGCAAATAAACCATACCCCCGGCCGGGATTGAACCTGCGGTCATAGAGTCTCAAAACTCCAGCCCGTCGCGTTAGCCACTAGACCAGCTAGCCACAATAAGATTCATCCAACTAGGTATGAATCTTATTGTGGCTAGCTGGTCTAGTGGCTAACGCGACGGGCTGGAGTTTTGAGACTCTATGACCGCGGGTTCAATCCCGGCCGGGGGTATGGTTTATTTGCAATCGTGTCATTACGATTTCTTGAGTCATGTTGACGGCAGTGAAGGGACTTGAGCTAGAGTTCGTCACGGCCACGCTAGCTGGAGATTCGTCTGTAAAAACTTGCATTTGTGGTCACAGAGGTGCCTGTGCTAACTTTCCTATGGTGTAGAAATATACCTAGTTGGATGAATCTTATTGTGGCTAGCTGGTCTAGTGGCTAATGCGACGGGCTGGAGTTTTGAGACTCTATGACCGCGGGTTCAATCCCGGCCAGGGGTATGGTTTATTTGCAATCGTGTCATTACGATTTCTTGAGTCATGTTGACGGCAGTGAAGGGACTTGAGCTAGAGTTCGTCACGGCCACGCTAGCTGGAGATTCGTCTGTAAAAAACTTGCATTTGTGGTCACAGAGGTGCCTGTGCTAACTTTCCTATGGTGTAGAAATATACCTAGTTGGATGAATCTTATTGTGGCTAGCTGGTCTAGTGGCTAATGCGACGGGCTGGAGTTTTGAGACTCTATGACCGCGGGTTCAATCCCGGCCGGGGGTATGGTTTATTTGCAATCGTGTCATTACGATTTCTTGAGTCATGTTGACGGCAGTGAAGGGACTTGAGCTAGAGTTCGTCACGGCCACGCTAGCTGGAGATTCGTCTGTAAAAACTTGCATTTGTGGTCACAGAGGTGCCTGTGCTAACTTTCCTATGGTGTAGAAATATACCTAGTTGGATGAATCTTATTGTGGCTAGCTGGTCTAGTGGCTAACGCGACGGGCTGGAGTTTTGAGACTCTATGACCCCGGGTTCAATCCCGGCCGGGGATATGGATCATTGTCTATTACCAGGAGGTATTTCTTCACACTGGGGCCAAACACTTCATTAAACCAGTCAAGAAAAAATTCCCCTTGTGACCCATGCCTTACTGTTAACCTTCCACATCACACACAAATTACTCTTGGCAACATTGTTTTTCTTGAATGCTCTGGGATTTTCAGAGTAATACACCAGTAAAGGCTTCTCTTTGCAATCCCCACTAGCATTACTACAAAACATGAGAGTTAGCCTGTCTTTCATTGGCTTGTGTCCTGGGAGTGCTGGTTCCTCCTGCATGATGTAGGTCCTCTTTGGCATTTTCTTCCAGAAGAGGCCTGTTTCATCACAATTGAACACTTGTTGGGGTTTGAATTCTCCAGTGTCTATGTACTCCTTAAACTCCTGTACAAACTTCTCAGCTGCTTTTTTGTCAGAACTGGCAGCCTCACCATACCTTACCACACTGTGTATGCCACTACGCTTCTTAAATCTCTCAAACCAACCTTTACTGGCCTTAAAATCACAAGCATCACCACTCATTGCAGGCATTTTCTTTACGAGATCGTAGTGCCTTTTCACATATTATCAACTGCATAATACTATCTCCTGCTAACTGTTTTTGGGTAATCCACACCAACAATAACCTTTCCACTTCTTCGAGGGTTTGCGGTCTCTCTCTGTCAGCATATCTAACCCTTTTGCAACAACAGCACACTTTATTTCCTTTCCCTTCACCACGATCGAAGTGATGGTTGAATGGGGTTTGCCATACATCCTCGCAAGTTCTGTAACATGCACTCCTTTCTCATATTTTTCAATGATTTCCTTCTTGAATTTGATTGTGTTCTTCACTTTCTTTACCAAAGGGCTGGTACTAGCTTTCCTTGGGCCCATGGTGACTTATTTAGCAGTTGCAAGCACAAAAAACAATGGATTATTATGAAATGTAAAAACCCGTGGGGTGATGGTCATGCACTGGTAAACAATGGCACACTGAGTGTGAATGGTGCGGGAGACTGGCTTTGTGTGCGCGGTAACAGGTGGATGCGTACTGGACAGCTACCGAATCATGAGTCTAATCACGAACCACGATGCTAAATTTTGCCGAAAAAACTTACCAAAAGTCGGATTTCACGAAAGTCTCGGCTGCCAAATGGCAGGAGTCCACTGTATGTTGAAACACCCAGTACATGTGTATATGTTGAAACACCCAGTACATGTGTATATGTTGACACACCCAGTACATGTGTATGTTGACACACCCAGTACATGTGTGTATGTTGAAACACCCAGTACATGTGTATATGTTGAAACACCCAGTACATGTATATATGTTGAAACACCCAGTACATGTATATATGTTGAAACACCCAGTACATGTATATATGTTGAAACACCCAGTACATGTGTATATGTTGAAACACCCAGTACATGTATATATGTTGAAACACCCAGTACATGTGTATATGTTGAAACACCCAGTACATGTGTATATGTTGAAACACCCAGTACATGTGTGTATGTTGAAACACCCAGTACATGTATATATGTTGAAACACCCAGTACATGTGTATATGTTGAAACACCCAGTACATGTATATATGTTGAAACACCCAGTACATGTGTATATGTTGAAACACCCAGTACATGTATATATGTTGACACACCCAGTACATGTTATATGTTGAAACACCCAGTACATGTGTATATGTTGAAACACCCAGTACATGTATATATGTTGAAACACACCAGTACATGTGTATATGTTGAAACACCCAGTACATGTATATATGTTGACACACCCAGTACATGTATATATGTTGAAACACCCAGTACATGTGTATATGTTGAAACACCCAGTACATGTATATATGTTGACACACCCAGTACATGTATATATGTTGAAACACCCAGTACATGTGTACATGTTGAAACACCCAGTACATAACTTGTATATCAGTTGAGTCACCCAGTACACAAGTTGTTTGTCAGTTGAGTCACCCAGTACACAAGTTGTTTGTCAGTTGAGTCACCCAGTACACAAGTTGTTTGTCAGTTGAGTCACTCAGTACACAAGTTGTTTGTCAGTTGAGTCACCCAGTACACAAGTTGTTTGTCAGTTGAGTCACTCAGTACACAAGTTGTTTGTCAGTTGAGTCACCCAGTACACAAGTTGTTTGTCAGTTGAGTCATCCAGTACACAAGTTGTTTGTCAGTTGAGTCACCCAGTACACAAGTTGTTTGTCAGTTGAGTCACCCAGTACACAAGTTGTTTGTCAGTTGAGTCACTCAGTACACAAGTTGTTTGTCAGTTGAGTCACCCAGTACACAAGTTGTTTGTCAGTTGAGTCATCTAGTATGTAACTTTTGTCAGTTAAAACCCTAGGTTCTGGCCACAATTTGCAAGTTGGTATCTTAGTGTAGTTGTGCCACACAGTGTAATTGTTTCCTGTACAGGAATAGGTAAGTACTTAGTTATGTGTGTGTGTGTGTGTGTGTGTGTGTGTGTGTGTGTGTGTTGCATTTTTGACTCCAAGATTTGAATGACTTTGTTCTGTTTTGCTTGTACAGTTTTTGTATGAAACTGGAAATGTAGTTTTTTGTTTGTTCTTACTGTGAAAGTTTGGAATATTGTGCATCCTTGTAAAATCTTAGGTGTTGTACTTTGAGTTGGTAATTTCCAGTTAAATACCTGTCATAGCTTGTGTACAGCACACCAGTATACTCTGAATCAGTTGTGTACCCTTGTTGAATATAGCTTTACTACCCTCTTTACCTAAATGTAATGCTAATTATTGTCCCAAGAAATTAGATTTTGTTATGAAGAAAGTAGTATATTAAAGAGATGATTCTAATACCTGTTTGTAAATGGGAAGTTTCCATATTGAATTGTTATTCATTATTAAGATTTGTTACACTAACTTAATATTCTTAATGGTAAACATTATTTAATTCTATGCATTATTTTTGTGTCTGCAAATAATACATAATTTCCTACTAAATGGAAAGCTTTATGAAGACAGGCATATGCCTTCATGTCCCTGAATACACAGTGGTGCTGACAATTTAAGTATGTATTTTATCCTATCAATTGGTGTCTGCTGTGGTTCTGCCTTGCCTTTGCACACTTCACTCAGTTACAAGTGCACTTAATTATTCAAGTAGAGTGATGATGATTTGAACTCGCACTGCAGCTGTCCTAGAACTGCAAATGCAGCGTCTTAGTCAGATGCACTACAGAGAGTCGCAAGAAAATTTAGTCTGAGGTGTAGCTGGTTCAGGTGCTAGCTAGCAGTTCTAGGACTGCTCAATCATGCATCCAAATCCCATCATTCCATTTGAACTGTTATGTAAGTTTATTGGGAATTTTCGGCACATGCCTACTGATTGTTTTGGTCTCTTTTGTCTTAAAACCGAGTTTTATTTACTTATGTATCCTTACTGTATGGTGTCCACTTCCTGTACAGTGCTTTCTTCCTATATAATGTATTCATCATTTGTTTTTACCTAAGCTTGTTGCTTTTCCATGTACAGCTTAAGAAGTCAACTTCACACTGATAATAATACTGATGTGTTATACTTACACAGTAACTCATCACTTACCCAGCACCATCAGGGCAGTGTGTTAGAGTATCAACTATTCAGAATGATCATAACAGGTTTTTTGTATTTTTTTGCACATTCCATGAGCCCTCTTTCCTCTTAGGAGGAAACTAAATTGCCAGGAGCAAGGGGCTAGTAACCCTTCTCTTCTATAAATTATTAAATGTCAAAAGAAAACCCTTATAAACTTGGGATCTTTGTGCATGGATGTAGTGCAGAAGATAAAAAAAAAAAAAAAAAAAAAAAGGTTGTTAGTATTATGAATGGAAAGAAGTTGGATATCCTGGTAGGAGAGTTTCAGTGGGGAGAAATAAAACAGATTAGGTCAGGAGTATCTGAGAGAGTTAGAGCTAAGGAAGGAGTAGCAATAATGTTGAAGGATTAGTTATGACAGGAAAAGAGGGAATATAAATAAAATAAATTCAAGAATTATGTTGATTAAAATAAGGGTCGGATGCAAAAAGGGTTTATGTACCTGTAGAAGAGAAGAATGTAGAGGAGAGAGATTCTTGGGAGATGTTCAGTGAGTGTTTAAGGAGTTTTGAACCAAGTGAGAGAATAATTTTGGTGGGGGATCTTAATGCTAAAATGGGAGAAACCATTATAGAGGGCACAGTAGGAAAGTTTGCGGTGCCAGGGGTAAATGATAATGTGGTCTTTGATTAAATTTTGCATAGAAAGAGGTTTGGTAATAGCTAATACATATTTTAAGAAAAAGAGGATAAATAAATCCACAAGATATGATATAGGGCTCAGTGAAAACAGTTGGACTATGTATTGGTGGATATAATGTTGTTGGGTAGACTTCAGGATGTGTGTGTTTATAGAGGGCAACAGATATACTAGATCATTATTTAGTTGTAACTACAGTGAGAGTAAGAGGTAGATGGGGTGTAAAGAGAATGGCAGCAGTGAGTAAAAAAGAGGTGAAAGTATATAAACTAAAGGAGGAGGTAGGGTGAGATAATAAGCAACTATTGGGAGAAAGATGGGCTAGTGAGAGTATATGCAATGAGGTTGAAGAGGCATGGGGTAGATTTAGGTGTTAGCGTGTGCAGCAGAAGTTTGTGGATATAGAAGGGTGGATGCCAGAGGAAGGAGGTGTGATTGGTGGAATTTTGAGGTAGAAAGAGTTGTAAGGGAGAAAAAGTAATCATATGATAGGTTTTTACAAAGCAGGAGTGATATGAGGAGGGTGAAGTGTATGGAGAGTAAAAGAGAGGTTAAGCGAGTGGTAAAGGAGTGTAACAAGAGAGTAAATGAGAGAGTAGAAGAGGTTCAGTCAACAAATTTTACCTAGAAATAGAAAGAGTTTTGGAATGAGATTAATAGTTTGAGAAAGCCTTCATAATGTAGGAGAGAGGGAGATTATTTTTGAGGAAAAATAGGTCTTAGACAGGGATGCATGATATCACAATGGTTTAACATATAAATCTGGTTGTAATAGAAGTGAATGCTTGGGTGTTGGGGAGAGTGCTGGGATTAAAATTTGTTGCCTCTAATACAAAGTGGGTGTTGTAACAGTTGCATTTTGCTGATGACACTATGCTTTTGGGAGATTCTGAAGAAAAGGTGCAAATTTGGGAGGGTATGTAACAGAAGGAAATTAAAAGTGAACATAGAGGAGGGTAACAAAAAAAATTAGGTGATGAAAGTTTGGTTATCAGATTGGAGGAAGTGAATGTTTTCAGATATTTAGGAGTTGACTTGACAGCAGATGGGTCTATGAAAAATGAGGTGACCTATGAAATTGATGAGGGGAAAAGGGTGAGTGAGGTACTGAGGCATTTGTGGAGAGAAAGAATGATATCCATGGAAGGAAAGAGGGGAATATATGAGTGTAAAGTGGTACCAATGCACTTATATGGGTGTGAAGCATGAGTAGTGATTGTTGCAGCAAGGAGAAGGCTGGAGGCATTGGAGATAAGTCTAAAGGGCAGTGTGGGGTATGACTGTTATGTAGAGAATTTGTAGTTTGGAGATTTTGAAGTGTGGGGTTATTAAAAGTATTATCCAGAGGGCTGAGGAGGGGTCGTTGAGGTGATTTGGACATTTGTAAAGGATGGAACAAGATATAATGACTTGGAATGTGTATAAATCTGTAGTGAAGGGAAGATGGGGTAGGGGTCACCCTAGAAAGTTTTTTTTTTTTTTTTTTTTTTTTTTTTTGTGTGTGTGTGTGTGTGTGTGTGTGTGTGTGTGTGTGTGTGTGTGTGTGTGTGTGTGTGTGAGTGTGAGTGGTGTGAGTGTGAGTGTGTGTGTGTGTGTGTGAGTGTGAGTGTGAGTGTGTGTGTGTGTGTGAGTGAGTGTGTGAGTGTGTGTGTGTGTGTGTGTGTGTGTGAGAGAGTGTGAGAGAGAGTGAGAGAGACAGGGGGGGGGAGGGCGGGTGGGCTTGCGGGCTTGCTTTTTATGCCTTTGACATGCTGTCGAGTGAGAGCACGGTAACACTTATGAAGGGATTCAAGGAAACTGATTAGCCTGCCTTGAGTCCTGGAGGCGAGAAGTACAGTGCTTGCACTCTAAAGGAGGGGTGGAGATATTTACAGTTTGGAGCAGCATCTGAACTGTAGCATTGGCATGCCTCTGGCAAGACAGTGATTAGTGTGAGTGATGGTGAAAACATTTCTTCTCTTTTGGATCACGCGACCTCAGTGGGAGATAGCCGATGTTATACAAAAAATCCTTTTTAAGTGTTCAAGTGCTGGATGACAGGAGACAACCAGGTAATTTAGGTATCAAATAACTGATGGCTGGATAATTGATGATTTACTGTACTTCATCTTCAGATGTTTGAGGTTTTCACAAGTAACCCACATGCTGTACATTTACCCTAGAAGGATGTTTCAGCCCTTCATTGTCAGTTTCTGTCAACATTTTGGTCCAATGTGAACCAAAATGTTTGAAGATTCATATCCAGTATGTGGGTTAATTGTGAATTGTCACTGCTTCCATATTGTGACTTATTTTTGTACACATTTGAAGTTTCACTGCGCTGCATCTTGTGTGCTGCATAATATTTACACCTGCAACTTTCTTTCTTTCCCTCTTCTACTGTGTAAATCCACAACTATCTTATTGTCTTTTTTAAAACCTTGCATAACACTTTATTGTCTGGCAGCAGTGAATGCTGGATTATCTGACTTTAAGAGGGTAGTCTGTTGGCTGAATTAGAAAAGGTCTGGATGTTTTCTAAGTGAGGTAGATAGAATGTGTTGTGTGTACATTTCATACCAGGCATCCAAAAATAACTCATCATAATAAATGAATTCTTCATTATTAACTTAAAAGTAATTCCTGGTGTCGCAAAATTTCCGAAAAAAAAAAAATTTCTTATGAAATAATAGAGAATCTTTTCCCAATTGTAATGACACTAAAAGAACGAAATTTTGATGGAAAACTGACGGAATTACACTATCACGAAGTTAGCGACCTCAGCGATATTTATGAATTGGCGATTTCGCCCACTTTGAGCCCTATTTTCGGCTAATTCCATTGTTCCAGTCGACCAAACTCATAGCTATTTCTTTAGAACTGTATTTTTTCTATCGATTGATTGCAAGAAACTGCCCATTTACCGATTTCAACCATCAATAACATGGTCAGAAATTTGCAATTTGGCCAATTTCACGAAAATTTAAAAATATGCCAATTTCAAAATAGGGTCCAGAATGAACAATGTAGACATTCCTGGCTCTAAAATAACATTTTCTTTGTTCATCAGCCACGTCTCCAGGCCCCTCTGATGCTTTCTATTTTGAATTTTTATTCAAACAAAAAATAGAAGATTTACTGTTATGCAGACTACTGCAATATTGTAATAATTGTATAAATAATGTCAACCCATTCATGACTGCATACTAGAATGACTACTTGGACATTTATTGGAAAATGACATCATTTGTTTACTTTTGAACATGTTTATTCTCTATAAGGGTTACAATGTGGGGTTTACAGGTTTTGGGTATTGTGTGGTTTACATGTTATAAAATACTAATTACAGAGGGGGGCACTAGGACACCTAGCATGGCTAGGCATTTCGAGCAGACTTATATTAATTCTTAACATTAAATCCTTACAGATTATGGTGTTAAGGCTAAGTGACTACATCATAATTTGTGAGTTTAGCAATGTGAATGATTTTGTTTTGGCACAATACAAAGTGTCTATATTGGAGTATCATGGGCAAACTTATGACTAGTTAGGATTTATTATTTTAAGATTAAGATTAGTATTTCTGGGTTTATAGTCAGTGGGTGAGTGAGTGTAATTGTGAACCACCAGGTGGTTATCGTGTAGTTAGTTGTCGGGGTGGATCAGGGAGATTAAATGCTTTCTAACTGTAGTTTTGAAAGTGATGAATGTGTCTGCAGTTCTAGAGTTTTCAGGTAGGGTGTTCCAGATTTTAGGTCATTTGAAATACATTGAATTTTTGTAAAGGTATAGTCGAACACGGGGAATGTCATAGAGATGTTTGTGTCTGGTGTTATGCCTGTGGATCCTGTCACAGCTATCAAGAAATTATTTTAGGTCAAGGTTAATATTGGAATTTAAGGTCCTGTAGATATAGATTGCACAGTAGTAAGTGTGGATGTTCTGAACAGGGAGTAAGTTTAGATCTATAGAGAGTGGGGGGGTGTGTTGCCAGGGATGGGATTTAGTGATTATTCTTACTGCGGCTTTTTGTTGGGTTAGTATTGGCTTTAGGCGTGTTGCTGCAGTTGAACCCCAAGCACAGATAGCATAGGTGAAGTATGGATATAAAAGTGAATGGTATAGTGTGAGAAGGGCAGTTTGAAGCACGTAGTATCGTATCTTGGAGAGGATCCCCACCGTTTTGGATACTTTTTTTGTTGTGTGTTGGATATGGGTGCTGAAATTTAGGTTGTTGTCGAGGTATAGGCCAAGGAATTTGCCCTCATTATGTCTGGTAATTAGAGTGTTGTCGATCTTAATTTTAAGTTGCGCAACACCTGCTCTGCTACCAAACATAATATAGTAGGTTTTGCCAGTGTTAAGTGTAAGTTTATTGGCTGTCATCCAAGTCGATATTTTGAGCAGCTCCTTGTTAACATGGGCAAAAATCAAACATTTCCCCTAATTTGAGCTCCATTTCAAGGTTCTTTTCATAGTAAAACCACCAATCAAAATCACCTCTATTTCTATATATTTTCCATTCTATCAAATGAGACCAAGAAAACGAGAATACAACATAAATACTATATGAAAATAGACCACAAATTCAGCATTTTAACCTTTTCAGGGTCCACAGGCCCTCTCCCAGACTTGTTCTCAGGGTCCCCCAAATTTCAAAAAAAAAAAAATTGTTTTCTATGAAAAGATAGAGAATCTTTTCCCGATCATATGAAATTTGATGGAAAACTTACAGAATTATGCTCTCGCGAAGTTAGCAGTCTCGACAATGTTTACGCATCGGCGATTTTGCCCACTTTGAGCCCTATTTTCGGCCAATTCCAGTGTACTAATCAACAAAAATCATAACTATTTTGCTAGAACTCCATTTTTACTATCGAATGAGTACAAGAAACCACCCATTTACCAATTTCAACTTTCCAATAAAGTGGTCAGAATTTAGCAGTTTTGCCAATTTCACACAAATTTCAAAAGATGCCAATTTCCAAATAGGGTCCAGAATAAACAAGAAAGACATTCCTGGCACTAAAATAACATTTCCTCTGTTCATTAGTCACGTCCCCACACCTCTCTTACATTCTTTTGCTTTCCACTTTGAATTTTTATTCTCACAAAAAATAGAAGATTTACTGTTATGCAGACTACTGCACTAGTGTAGAAATGGTATAAATAATATCAGAGCACTTTTGAAAGAATACTAGACTCGCCAGTTGACGTGTATTGGACGCTTAGCATGATTTGTTTACTTTTGAACTTTGGTAAAAATTGAATATTTCTGCTACTTTGAGCTCAATTTCAAGGTACTTTTCATTGTAAAACCAGTCAAAAATCATTTCAATTTCTGTAATATGTCTTTCATTCTATAAAATGAGACCAGGAAAACTAGAATACAACAATAAATACCATACGAAAATACAGTGCAAAGTCGCTGTTTTAATCCAAAAACATGATCAAAGTTTTTTTTTTCTCATTATGCACTGTGTGCTGCAGGATTTTTTTTATACTGCACACACTGACCACATAGACCCATTCTTTCATATGTAGGCCTACCAGCTTTCTCTCACTAGATTTGAGGGTGCTACAATTCATGCGTACTAGTACGTCAAGGACCCTGGCACATAAGCCGTACTAGTACGGCTGAAACCCTGAAAGGGTTAATTAAAAAAAAAGTCAGTTTTTTTTCTCATTATGCACTGCGTGCTGCAGGATTTTTTTTATATGATGCACACTGACTACACAGACCCATTCTCTCTCATGTGGGCCTACCAGTTTTCTCCTGCTTGATTTGAAGCCGCTAGAATTTATGAGTATATATACGTCAAACACGGTGGCTCGTAAGACGTATATATATGACCGAAACAGTCAAAGGGTTAATAATCATGACATTTAATAGGAAAACATCAGCAGAAAACATAAATAAATTTAATTCCATTATCTTAGTAACTTGCAAAAAAAAATTTTCCTGCAAAGTTTGTTTGTAACTTGTACCAACATAACAGTAAAGGATTCCTCTTAATTCAGAGAAAAATATAGGTATGCAGGGAATGATTTCTTCAAAATAGACAAGTTAGTTTTTTAACACATTACTGTATGGGAATCCTACATGCTTTAAATGTGATGCAAAATGTAGATGCAGTAAATCAGGGGATGCTGAGGCAGTTAACAAGTCAGCATGTGACACTCATGTCAGGAGACACTTAGTCTGCTGACGGACAAAACATGTCCAGCATTTTCCAGCACTCAGGGAACCATTACCTTGGTTCAAGGAAGAGGGTTACCAGTCCTCACTGCAACTGCTGCAGTTTATTTTGCTCACACAGGTACTGTACAATGAAGATGACAAGCAAAGGTTACAAATGTCTGTTTCTTCTTCTTCCTGTAATATTACTCACAAGACCATGGTACCTGTGATACAAGACCATTCCATGATACCTGTGATACCAGATCAGACCATGGTACTGGTGATACCAGACCATGGTATCTGTGATACAAGATCAGTCCATGGTACCTGTGATACAAGATCAGTCCATGGTACCTGTGATACAAGACCATGGTACCTGTGATACAAGACCATGGTACCAATGATACAAGATTATGGTACCTGTGATACTAGACCATGGTACCTGTGATACTAGGCCATGGTATCTGTGATACTACACAATGGTACTTGTGATACTACACCATGGTACCTGTGGTACTAGACCATGGTACCTGTGGTACTAGACCACGGTACCTGTGGCACTAGACGATGGTACCTGTGGTACTAGACCATGGTACCTGTGATACTAGACCATGGTACCTGTGGTACTAGACCATGGTACCTGTGGTACTAGACCATGGTACCTGTGGTACTAGACCATGGTACCTGTGGCACTAGACGATGGTACCTGTGGTACTAGACCATGGTACCTGTGATACTAGACCATGGTACCTGTGGTACTAGACCATGGTACCTGTGGTACTAGACCATGGTACCTGTGGTACTAGACCATGGTACCTGTGGTACTAGACCATGGTACCTGTGGTACTAGGCCATGGTACCTGTGGTACTAGACCATGGTACCTGTGGTACTAGACCATGGTACCTGTGATACCAGACCTTGGTACCTGTGGTACCAGACCATAATACCTGTGATACAAGACCACTGCCTCCACGCTGCCACTGCCTCCACGCTGCCACTGCCTCCATGCTGCCACTGCTTCCACGCTGCCACTGCTTCCACGCTGCCACTGCCTCCATGCTGCCACTGCCTCCACACTGCCACTGTTGCCACATTGCCACTGCCTCCACCACACTGCCACTGCCTGCACCACACTGCCACTGCCTGCACCACACTGCCAGTGCCTCCATGCTGCTACTGCTGCCTCTGTGCTGCCACTGCTGATTCCGCGTTGCCACTGCTGCCTCCATGCTGCCACTGCCACCTCCGCACTGCCACTCCTGCCTCTGCCACTGTTGCCTCTGTGCTGCCACTGCTGCCTCAGTGCTGCAGCTGCCTTCGTGCTGCTGCTGCCTTCGTGCTACTGCTGCCTCCACGCTGCCACTGCCCCCTCCATGCTGCCACTGCCCCCTCCACACTGCCGCCGCCTCCACGCTGCCACTGCTGCCTCCGCTCTGCCATTGCCACCTTTGCGTGGCCACTGTTGCCTCCATGCTGCTGCTGCCTCTGTGGCCTCCACGCTGCCCCTGCTGCCTCCTTCCTACCACTGCTGCCTTCATGCTGCCACTGTCTTCACCCTTCCACTGCCTCCACCACAGTGCCATTGCCTCCATACTGCCACTGCCCCCACACTGCAACTCCTTTCACACTGCCTCAACACTGCCACTGTAGCAGATCAACTCACCAGACAGGATTGGAGCCCATGGCAAATTAGTCCTTTAAGTTAGCCATTGAGTTCTTTAACTAGTACTCTGTTTACTGGTTAAAGCACTTGCCTCGTAATTTTTTCTAGTTTTTGCCGTGGGTTTGAATCCTTTTTCTTCTGAAATATTTTTACATTTGTGTTGTTTTGTGTGTCGTCGTGACTGATAAGTGTGTTTCACTGTTTCAGTTCCCATTGCTTGAGTTGTTTGCTTCTTCTTGTTTGATATTTTGCTTGTTTATGCTTGTTAAGGGTGATGGTTATTGTTTTGCTCTGCATCCTTTGTTGTTGCAAGCAAATGATAGGTAATTTACTTTGTTCCAAGCTAATGATGCATAACTTTATATTACCCAAATATATGATGTGGAAATATTGAAGACATTTCAAGTGCTTTTGCCTGAAATACACTGCTTGTTAGTGGCTTTCTTTGTGCCTAACAGTACTACATACATTACTATACAAGTTTATTTCCACTTGATACAGTGTTTATACAAAGTTGGGTACCACCTAAGTGCATGTTGAAACCTAATGCTGCAGAGTATTTCAGGCAAACTTCAGCCGAACTTAAGACTACAGGGTCATATTGTACTTTTTTTCAACAAACTGGCCATATCCCACCAAGGCAGGGTGATCTGAAAAGAAAAACAAAAGTTTTTCTTTTTAAATTTGGTAAGGTATACAGGAGAAGGGTTTACTAGCCCCTTTCTCCTGGAATTTTAGTCGCCTCTTATGACATGGATGGCTTACGGAGAAAGAATTTTGTTCCACTTTCCCATAGAGATAAGAGGAAATAAAGAACAAGAAGTATAAAGAAAATAGAAGAAAACCCAGATGTGTGGGTATACAGTGGACCCTCGTGTTAAATCCGGCTAGCAATGCATTTTAATGCAAAAATTTTGCCTCGGCTAGCGCTAAAAAACTCGTCCAATGAGATTCGTTCGAGATGCGTCCACATGCGGCCTGAGCTCGCCTCACTTGTTCCGTGGGTGCCAGTGTTTACAAGTCAGCCACTGCGGTCGCATCCAAGCATACAATCAGAACTTTTCATATTATCACAGCGTTTTTAGTGATTGTACCTGCAAAATAAGTCGCCATGGGCCCCAAGAAAACTTCTAGTGCCAACCCTACAGGAAAAAGGGTGAGAATTACTATGGATATGAAGAAAGAGATAATTGCTAAGTACGAAAGTGGAGTGCGTGACTCCGAGCTGGCCAGGTTGTATACGAAACCCCAATCAACCATCGCTACTATTGTGGCCAAGAAAACGGCAATCAAGGAAGCTTTTCTTGCCAAAGGTGCAACTTTGTTTTCGAATAAGAGACCGCAAGTGATAGAAGATGTTGAGAGACTGTTATTGATGTGGATAAACGAAAAACAGATAGCAGGAGATAGCATCTCTCAAGCGATCATATGTGAAAAGGCTAGGAAGTTGCATGAGGATTTAATAAGAAAAATGCCTGCAACTAGTGGTGGTGTGAGTGAATTTAAGGCCAGCAAAGGTTGGTTTGAGAGATTTAAGAATCGTAGTGGCATAGTGTTGATAAGGCATGGTGAGGCTGCCAGTTCAGACCAAAAAGCGGCTGAAAAATATGTGAAGGAATTCAAGGATTACATAGACAGTGAAGAGTTGAAACCTGAACAAGTGTTTAATTGCGATGAAACAGGCCTGTTTTGGAAGAAAATGCCAAGCAGGACCTACATTACTCAGGAGGAAAAGGCACTCCCAGGACATAAGCCTATGAAAGACAGGCTTACTCTCTTGATGTGTGCTAATGCTAGTGGTGATTGTAAAGTGAAGCCTTTATTGGTGTATCGCTCTGAAACTCCCGGAGTGTTCAGGAAAAACAATGTCCTCAAGGCTAATTTGTGTGTGATGTGGAGGGCAAACAGTAAGACATGGGTCACTAGAGACCTTTTCTATGACAGGTTACACCATGCATTTGCCCCCACTGTAAAAAATTACCTCCTGGAAAATAAATTGGACCTTAAGTGCCTCCTGGTATTAGACAATGCTCCTGGTCATCCTTCAGACGTGGCAGAGCGACTTTCTGGGGACATGAGCTTCATTAAGGTTAAGTTTTTGCCTCCTAATACCACTCCTCTCCTGCAGCCCATGGACCAGCAGGTCATTGCAAACTTCAAAAAACTCTACACAAAAGCTATATTTGAAAGGTGCTTTGTAGTGAATACAGAAACTCAATTTGAGTCTTAAAAGAGTTTTGGAGAGATCACTTTAGCATCATCAGTTGTGTAAACATTATAGGTAAGGCTTGGGAAGAAGTGACTAAGAGGACCTTGAGCTCTCCTTGGAAGAAACTGTTGCCAGAATGTGTAGACAAGTGGGATTTTGAAGGATTTGAAGCTAACCCTGAGAAGTGTATGCCAGTTGTGGAATCAATTGTGGCATTGGGGAAGTCCTTGGGGTTGGAGGTTAGTGGGGAGGATGTGGAAGAGTTGGTGGAGGAGGATAATGAAGAACTAACCACTGATGAGCTGCAAGATCATCTTCAACAGCAAGAGGCCAGACCTGAGGAAACTTCTCCGGAGGAGGGGATAGAGAAATTGAGGAAGTTGCCTACTTCAAAGATTAAGGAAATGTGTGCAAAGTGGCTTGAAGTGCAAACCTTTTTTGATGAAAATCACCCTCACACAGCTATTGCAAGCCGTGCTGGTGACTATTACTCTGACAATGTTGTGAACCACTTTAGGAAAGTCATAAAGGAACGGGAGGTACAGGCCTCTTTGGACAGATATGTTGTGCGACAGAGGTCCAGTGACTCTCAAGCTGGTCCTAGTGGCATTAAAAGGAGAAGGGAAGTAACCCCAGAAAAGGACTTGACACCTCAAGTCCTAATGGAAGGGGATTCCCCTACTAAACATTAACAACATCCACACACTCCCCTCCTCCCATCCCATCAATCATCACCAGATCTTCAATAAAGGTAAGTGTCAGTTTGTGTGTATTAAAATTAATATTTCATGTGAAATTTTTTTTTTTTAATACTTTGGAGTGTCGGGAACGGATTAATTTGATTTCCATTACAGTGGACCCCTGCTTTACGATCAGCTCCCAATGCGACCAATTATGTAAGTGTGTTTGTACGTGTATGTTTGGGGGTCTGAAATGGACTAATCTAATTCACAATATTCCTTATGGGAACAAATTCGTTCAGTAATGGCACCTGAACATACTTCTGGAATGAAATAATATCGTAAGGCGTGGGTCCACTGTATTTCTTATGGGGAAAATTACTTCAGCCAACGATGAGCTTTCAGGAACGGATTAATATTGCTAGCTGAGGGTCCACTGTATATACAGTGGTCACTCGCTTTTCGTAGTTCTTGGGAATCATAGATTTCGGAAATCATAGGGATATTTTCGTATAAACATGGGCTCGCTAATCATAGGTTGACTCGCAAATAGTAGTTCGTCCGAGACGCGTATGCATGGTGTGAGCTGGGGCGGCCTCCCTACCCAGCCAGTCTGGCATTGTTTACCAGTGAGCGAAGGTCCCCTCACGTGCTCCTACGAAATATTTCATAATACTGTATTCCACTCATTTTAGTGCTTGCAAGTACTAAATAAGCTACCATGGCTCCAAAGAAAGCTCCTAGTGCCAAGCCTGTGGTAAAGAAGGTGAGAAATACGATTGAATTTAAGAAAAACATCATTGAACAATATGAAAGTGGCACAAGTGCGGCCGAACTGGCCAGGATGTATAAGAAACCCTACACAACCATATGTTCCATAGTGGCCAAGAAAAAGGAAATCAAGGATGCTGTTGTTGCAAAGGGGGTAACTATGCTGACAAAAATGAGATCACCAGTACTCGATGTTGAGAAGTTGTTATTGGTGTGGATAAATGAGAAACAATTAGCAGTAGATACTCTTATGACTTCGATTATTTGTGAAAAGGCTAGGCAGTTGCACAGTGATCTGGTAAAGAAATTGCCTGCAAATAGTGGTGATGTGAGTGAATTTAAGGCCAGCAAAGGTTGGTTTGAGAGATTTAAGAACCGTACTGGCATACACAGTGTGGTAAGGCATGGTGAGGCTGCCAGTTCTGACCACAAGGCGGCTGAAAAATGTGTGCATGAATTCAAGGAGTACATAGAGGCTGAAGGACTGAAACCTGAACAAGTGTTCAGTTGTGACAAAACAGGCCTCTTCTGGAAGAAAATGCCAAAGAGGACCTTCATTACACAGGAGGAAAAGGCAATGCCAGGACACAAGCCTATGAAAGACAGGCTGACGCTCATGTTCTGTGCTAATCCTAGTGGGGATTTCAAAGTGAAGCCATTACTAGTGTACCATTCTGAAAATCCCAGAATGTTCAGGAAAAACAATGTTATGAAGAGTAAATTGTGTGTGTTTTGGAAATCTGATAGTAAGGCATGGGTCACGAGGGAAATTTTCATTGAGTGGTTCAGTGAAGTGTTTGGCCCTAGTGTGAAGAATTACCTCACGTTTGAAAACGTGTAAAGAAAACTTTGATCTACTTTTTTTTTTTTTTTTTTTTGTTAGATTTGAAAATATGTAAAAAAAAAACGTAAATCTACTTTTGGAGCACTACGCATGTGAACGTAAATTTGTTTGGACAGTTTAAGGGTTAATCTTGTCCCCCAGGATGCGACCCACACCAGTCGACTAACACCCAGGTGAACACGAAAAAATGCCTGGAACTAGTGCTCATATTGGTGATTTTAAGGCCAGCAAAGGTTGGTTTGAGAGATTTAAGAATCGTAGTGGCATACACAGTTTGATAAGGCCTGTTATGGAGGAAAATGCCGAACAGGACCTACATTACTCAGGAGGAAAACGCGCTTCCAGGACACACTGTCTCATCACTCATCACTACATCTTCAATAAAGGTAAGTGTCATTTACTCTTCATTTAGTACACCAGTACATGCACAATATATATTGTGCATGTATACTTGTTTTTGTGTGTAGGAAAATGTATATTTCATGTGATTATTTCTTTTTTTTTTTCATACTTTTGGGTGTCTTGAACGGATTAATTTGATTTCCATTATTTCTTATGGGGAAAATTAATTCGACTTAAGATAATTTCATATTACGATGTGCTCTCAGGAACGGATTAACCCTTTCAGGGTTTCCAGTGTACTTGTACGGCTTACGCACTCGGGTTATTCATGTACTAGTGCGCCTAAATTCTAGTGCCTTCAAACCTAGCAAGAGAAAGCTGGTAGGCCTACATATGAAAGAATGAGTCTATGTGATCAGTGTGCACAGTATAAAAAAAATACTGCAGCACACATTGCGTAATGAGGAAAAAAAACTTTGACCATGTTTTTGGTTTAAAACAGCGACTTTGCACTGTATTTTCGTATGGTATTCATGGTTGTATTCTAGTTTCCTGGTCTCATTTTATGGAATGGAAGACATATTACAGAAATTGAGACAATTTTGATTGGTTTCACAATGAAAAGTACCTTGAAATTGAGCTCAAAGTAGCAGAAATGTTCAATTTTTGCCAAAGTTCAAAAGTAAACAAATCA
The DNA here is from genome assembly GCF_026875155.1 of Cherax quadricarinatus. Lineage (NCBI taxonomy): Eukaryota > Metazoa > Arthropoda > Malacostraca > Decapoda > Parastacidae > Cherax > Cherax quadricarinatus. Next base: position 8,252,165 of record NC_069438.1, read on the forward strand.
TGCGACACATCCAATACACGTCAACTGGTGAGTCTAATGTTCTTTCACAAGTGCGCTGATATTATTTATACCATTTCTACACTAATGCAGTCTTCATAACAGTAAATCTTTTATTTTCTGTGAGAATAAAAATTCAAAGTGGAAAGCAAAAGAAATGTAAGAGGGGCCTGGGGACGTGACTAATGAACAGAGGAAATGTTATTTTAGTGCCAGGAATGTCCGTCTTGTTTATTCTGGACCCTATTTGGAAATTGGCATCTTTTGAAATTTGTGTGAAATTGGCAAAATGGCTAATTTCTGACCACTTTATTGGATAGTTGAAATTGGTAAATGGGTGGTTTCTTGTACTCATTCGATAGAAAAAAATGGAATTCTAGCGAAATAGTTATGATTTTTGTCGACTAGTACACTGGAATTGGCCAAAAATAGGGCTCAGAGTGGGCGAAATCGCTAATGCGTAAACATCGAGACTGCTAACTTCGCAAGAGCATAATTCCATAAGTTTTCCATCAAATTTCATACTTTTGGTGTCATTATGATTTGGAAAAGTTTCTCTATTTTTTCATAAGAAATTTTTTTTTTTTTTAAATTTTCGACCCTGAGAAAAGTTTAGGAGAGGGCCTCTCGACCCTGAAAGGGTTAATGCTGCACTTTAAAAATTGTATTCCGTGTACTTCTCTTTATCAT
>NC_069438.1:8257851-8265351 GCF_026875155.1 Cherax quadricarinatus
GCAGTGGAGTGACACTCACCTTACCCCATGCTTCATGGAGATTCTAATACACTCCAGCATTTCTAAAACATTGCTGGAACCTGGCATCAAAAGGCAAAAATCATTTTATATTCATTTATTTTTATTTTATTAACACACTGGCCGATTCCCACCAAGGCAGGGTGGCCCGAAAAAGAAAAACTTTTACCGTCATTCACTCCATCACTCTCTTGCCAGAAGGGTGCTTTACACTACAGTTTTTAAACTGCAACATTAACACCCCTCCTTCAGAGTGCAGGCACTGTGCTTCCCATCTCCAGGACTCAAGTCCGGCCTGTCGGTTTCCCTGAATCCCTTCATAAATGTTACTTTGCTCACACTCCAACAGCACGTCAAGTATTAAAAACCATTTGTCTCCATTCACTCCTATCAAACACGCTCACGCATGCCTGCTGAAAGTCCAAGCCCCTCGCACACAAAACCTCCTTTACCCCTTCCCTCCAACCTTTCCTAGGCCGACACCTACCCCGCCTTCCTTCCACTACAGACTGATACACTCTTGAAGTCATTCTGTTTCGCTCCATTCTCTCTTCATGTCCGAACCACCTCAACAACCCTTCCTCAGCCCTCCGGACAACAGTTTTGGTAATCCCGCACCTCCTCCTAACTTCCAAACTATGAATTCTCTGCATTATATTCACACCACACATTGCCCTCAGACATGACATCTCCACTGCCTCCAGCCTTCTCCTCGCTGCAACATTCATCACCCATGCTTCACACCCATATAAGAGCGTTGGTAAAACTATACTCGCATACATTCCCCTCTTTGTCTCCACAGACTCCTAAGTGCACCGCTCACCCTTTTCCCCTCATCAATTCTATGATTCACCTCATCTTTCATAGACCCATCCGCTGACACGTCCACTCCCAAATATCTGAATACATTCACCTCCTCCATACTCTCTCCCTCCAATCTGATATCCAATCTTTCATCACCTAATCTTTTTGTTATCCTCATAACCTTACTCTTTCCTGTATTCACTTTTAATTTTCTTTTGCATACCCTACCAAATTCATCCACCAACCTCTGCAACTTCTCTTCAGAATCTCCCATGAGCACAGTGTCATCAGCAAAGAGCAACTGTGACAACTCCCACTTCGTGTGATTCTTTATCTTTTAACTCCATGCCTCTTGCCAAGACCCTCGCATTTACTTCTCTTACAACTCCATCTATAAATATATTAAACAACCACGGTGACATCTAACATCCTTGTCTAAGGCCTACTTTTACTGGGAAATAATCTCCCTCTTTCCTACATACTCTAACTTGAGCCTCACTTTCCTTGTAAAAACTCTTCACTGCTTTCAGTAACCTACCACCTACACCATACACCTGCAACATCTGCCACATTGCCCCCCTATCCACCCTGTCATATGCCTTTTCCAAATCCATAAATGCCACAAAAACCTCTTTAGCTTTATCTAAATACTGTTCACTTATATGTTTCACTGTAAACACCTGGTCCACACACCCCCTAGCTTTCCTAAAGCCTCCTTGTTCATCTGCTATCCTATTCTCCATATTACTCTTAATTCTTTCAATAATAACTCTACCATACACTTTACCAGGTATACTCAACAGACTTATCCCCCTATAATTTTTGCACTCTCTTTTGTCCCCTTTGCCTTTATACAAAGGAATGCATGCTCTCTGCCAATCCCTAGGTACCTTACCCTCTTCTATACATTTATTAAATAATTGCACCAACCACTCGAAAACTATATCCCCACCTGCTTTTAACATTTCTATCTTTATCCCATCCATCCCGGCTGCCTTACCCCCTTTCATTTTACCTACTGCCTCACGAACTTCCCCCACACTCACAACTGGCTCTTCCTCACTCCTACAAGATATTATTCCTCCTTGCCCTATAAACGAAATCACAGCTTCCCTATCTTCATCAACATTAACAATTCCTCAAAATCTTCCTTCCATCTTCCCAATACCTCTAACTCTCCATTTAATAACTCTCCTCTCCTATTTTTAACTGACAAATCCATTTGTTCTCTAGGCTTATTTAACTTGTTAATCTCCAAAACTTTTTCTTATTTTCAACAAAATTTGTTGATAACATCTCACCCACTCTTTTCATTTGCTCTCTTTTTACGTTGCTTCACCACTCTCTTAACCTCTCTCTTTTTCTCCATATACTCTTCCCTCCTTGCATCACTTCTACTTTGTAAAAAACTTCTCATATGCTAACTTTTTCCTCCTTACTACTCTCTTTTACATCATCATTCCACCAATTGCTCCTCTTCCCTCCCGCACCCACTTTCCTGTAACCACAAAACTTCTGCTGAACACTTAACACTACATTTTTAAACCTACCCCATACCTCTTCGACCCCATTGCCTATGCTCTCATTAGCCCATCTATCCTCCAATAGCTGTTTATATCTTACCCTAACTGCCTCCTCTTTTAGTTTATAAACCTTCACACCTCTCTTCCCTGATGCTTCTATTCTCCTTGTATCCCATCTACCTTTTACTCTCAGTGTAGCTACAACTAAAAAGTGATCTGATATATCTGTGGCCCCTCTATAAACATGTACATCCTGAAGTCTACTCAACAGTCTTTTATCTACCAATACATAATCCAACAAACTACTGTCATTTTGCCCTACATCATATCTTATATACTTATTTATCCTCTTTTTCTTAAAATATGTATTACAGTGGACCCCCGCATACCGCACGCATCGCATACCGTACAATCCGCATACCGCTTGCTTTTTTTGCAAAAGTTTTGCCTCGCATACCGCCCAAAAACCCGCTCACCGCTCTTCGTCCGTCCGAGACGCGTCCAATGTGCGGCCTGAGCCACGCTCACATGTTCCGCCGGTGGCATTGTTTACCAGCCAGCCTCCGCGGTAACATCCAAGCATACAATTGGATTATTTCGTATTATTACAGTGTTTTTGGTGATTTTTTTCTGGAAAATAAGTGACCATGGGCCCCAAGAAAGCTTCTAGTGCCAACCCTACAGCAATAAGGGTGAGAATTACTATAGAGATGAAGAAAAAGATCATTGATAAGTATGAAAGTGGAGTGCGTGTCTCCGAACTGGCCAGGTTGTATAATAAACCCCAATCAACCATCGCTACTATTGGTGGTACAGCTGCTGCTGTACCACCGTCAGGTGCTGCTGCACTGTCAGCTGCTGCTGCTGTTGTACCACCGTCAGCTGCTGCTGCTGCTGTAGCATCGTCTGCTGCTGCTTGTACCATCGTCTGCTGCTGCTGTAGCATCGTCTGCTGCTGCTGTAGCATCGTCTGTTTTCTGCTGTAGCATCGTCTGCTGCTGCTGTAGCATCGTCTGCTGCTGCTGTAGCATCGTCTGCTGCTGCTGTAGCATCGTCTGTTGCTGCTGTACCACCGTCAGCTGCTGCTGCTGCTGTAGCACCGTTGTTGGTGTGGCTTATTGAGAATACCAAGAAACATTAACCCCAGAGGATTTGCCACCCAGGATAACCCAAAAAAGTCAGTGTCATCGAAGACTGTCTAAAATTTTTTCCATTGGGGTCCTTAATCTTGTCTCCCAGGATGCAACCCACACCAGTCGACTAACACCCAGGTGAACAGGGAAAAATGCCTGGAAACTAGTGCTCATATTGGTGAATTTAAAGCCAGCAAAGGTTGGTTTGAGAGATTTAAGAATCGTAGTGGCATACACAGTGTGATAAGGGGCCCGTTCTGGATGAAAATGCCAAACAGGACCTACAGTACTCAGGAGGAAAAGGCACTCCCAGGACAGTGTCTCATCAGTCATTGCTGCATCTTCAATAAAGGTAAGTGTCATTTATTCTTCATTTAGTAGAGTAGTACATGCACAATATATATTGTGCATGTACTACTCTACTATTGTGCATGTATCCTTCTCTTTGTGTGTAGGAAAATGTATATTTCATGTGGTAAAAAAATTTTTTTTTCATACTTTTGGGTGTCTTGCACGGATTAATTTGATTTCCATTATTTCCTATGGGGAAAATTCATTCGCATACCGAACATTTCGCAAAACAATCAGCCCTCTTGCACGGATTAAAGTCGCTATGCGGGGGTCCACTGTACCTATAACTAAACCCCTTTCTATACAAAGTTCAATCAAAGGGCTCCCATTATCATTTACACATGGCACCCCAAACTTACCTACCACACCCTCTCTAAAAGTTTCTCCTACTTTAGCATTCAGGTCCCCTACCACAATTACTCTCTCACTTGGTTCAAAGGTTCCTATACATTCACTTAGCATCTCCCAAAATCTCTCTCTCTCCTCTACATTCCTCTCTTCTCCAGGTGCATACACGCTTATTATGACCCATTTTTCATATCCAACCTTTACTTTAATCCACATAATCCTTGAATTTACACATTTATATTCTCTTTTCTCCTTCCATAACTGATCCTTCAACATTACTGCTACCCCTTCCTTTGCTCTAACTCTCTCAGATACTCCAGATTTAATCCCATTTATTTCTTCCCCCACCGAAACTCCCCTACCCCCTTCAGCTTCGTTTCGCTTAGGGTCAGGACATCCAGCTTCTTTTCATTCATAACATCAGCAATCATCTGTTTCTTGTCATCCGCACTACATCCATGCACATTCAAGCATCCCAGTTTTATAAAGTTTTTCTTCTTCTCTTTTTTAGTAAGTGTCTACAGGAGAAGGGGTTGCTAGCCCATCGCTCCCGGCATTTTAGTCGCCTCATACGACACTCATGGCTTATGGAGGAAAGATTCTTTTCCACTTCCCCGTGGACAATAGAAGAAATAAAGAAGAACAAGAGCTATTTAGAAAAAGGAGAAAAACCTAGATGTATGTATATATATATGCATGTGTGTGTCTGTGAAATGTGACCAAAGTGTAAGTAGGAGTAGCAAGATATCCCTGTTATCTAGCGTGTTTATGAGACAGAAAAAGATACCAGCAATCCTACCATCATGCAAAACAGTTACAGGTTTCTGTTTCACAGTCATCTGGCAGGACAGTAGTACAGTGGACCCCCGCATAACGGACGCCTTGCATAGCGGACAATCTGCATAGCGGACGCTTTGATCGCTAAAATTTTGCCCCGCATAGTGGACAAAAAACCGCTCGGCGGCCTTCGTCCGAGACGCGTCCAATGTGCGGCCTGAGCCACGCTCACATGTTCCGCGGGTGGCATTGTTTACCAGCCAGCCTCCGCGGTAACATCCAAGCATACAATCGGAACATTTTGTATTATTACAGTGTTTTTGGTGATTTTTTCTGGAAAATAAGTGACCATGGGCCCCAAGAAAGCTTCTAGTGCCAACCCTACAGCAATAAGGGTGAGAATTACTATGGAGATGAAGAAAAAGATCATTGATAAGTATGAAAGTGGAGTGCGTGTCTCCGAGCTGGCCAGGTTGTATAATAAACCCCAATCAACCATCGCTACTATTGGTGGTACAGCTGCTGCTGCTGCTGTATCACTGTCAGCTGCTGCTGCACTGTCAGCTGCTGCTGCTGTACCACGTCAGCTGCTCCTGCTGCTGTAGTACCGTCTGCTGCTGCCTGTAGCATCATCTGCTGCTGCTGTAGCATCGTCTGCTGCTGCTGTAGCATCGTCTGTTGCTGCTGTAGCATCGTCTGTTGCTGCTGTACCACCGTCAGCTGCTGCTGCTGCTGTAGCATCGTCTGCTGCTGCTGCTGCTGTAGCATCGTCTGCTGCTGCTGTAACATCGTCAGTTGCTGCTGTAGCATCGTCTGCTGCTGCTGTAGCATCGTCTGTTGCTGCTGTAGCATCGTCTGCTGCTGCTGCTGCTGCTGTAGCATCGTCTGTTGCTGCTGTAGCATCGTCTGCTGCTGTTGCTGCTGTAGCATCGTCTGCTGCTGCTGCTGCTGTAGCATCGTCTGCTGCTGCTGTAACATCGTCAGTTTGCTGCTGTAGCATCGTCTGCTGCTGCTGTAGCATCGTCTGTTGCTGCTGTAGCATCGTCTGCTGCTGCTGTAGCATCGTCTGCTGCTGCTGTAACATCGTCAGCTGCTGCTGCTGCTGCTGTAGCACCGTTGTTGGTGTGGCTTATTGAGAATACCAAGAAACAATTAACCCCAGAGGATTTGCCACCCAGGATAGCCCAAAAAAGTCAGTGTCATCGAAGACTGTCTAACTTATTGCCATTGGGGTCCTTAATCTTGTCTCCCAGGATGCAACCCACACCAGTCGACTAACACCCAGGTGAACAGGGAAAATGCCTGGAACTAGTGCTCATATTGGTGAATTTAGAGCCAGCAAAGGTTGGTTTGAGAGATTTAAGAATCGTAGTGACATACACAGTGTGATAAGGCCTGTTCTGGAAGAAAATACCAAACAGGACCTACAGTACTCAGGAGGAAGAGGCACTCCCAGGACACAGTGTCTCATCAGTCATTGCTGCATCTTCAATAAAGGTAAGTGTCATTTATTCTTCATTTAGTAGAGTAGTACATGCACAATATATATTGTGCATGTACTACTCTACTATTGTGCATGTATCCTTCTCTTTGTGTGTAGGAAAATGTATATTTCATGTGGTAAAAATTTTTTTTTCAAACTTTTGGGTGTCTTGCACGGATTAATTTGATTTCCATTATTTCTTATGGGGAAAATTCATTCACATAGCGAACATTTCGCATAACAGCCAGCCCTCTTGCACGGATTAAGGTCGCTATGCGGGGGTCCACTGTACTTCACTGGGTGGTTGCTGTCTACCAACCTACATTAGTTGCACTAATGTGTCTAGATAATGCATTAGCAACTACATTTAACTTGCCTAGCAAGTGTGTAAAGATAGGGTTAAACACTTGTGTGGTCAAAGGCCATCTCGTTAATTGTCCATTGGGTGTTTGTTCTGGAACATTGGAATCATAGAAGCAAGATCTGTCAAGACATGAATTGGATACTGGTAGATGTCTCGGAGTGATTTTCAAGGATTTATTGGCTGCCACTTGATAGTCCTGTGCACATAATATTGAAATGAAAATTTTGGTCAGTCTCAGGCTGGAAGTGGCCTGAAATAGGCTCCAAAGTTGCAGAAATGGTTGACTTTTGGCTGCTCTTCTGGGGTAAGGGTAGGTAGGGGCTTCCCCCCAAGTTTGCTTTATGGTTTCAAATAAATCAGCTTCATCTATTGTGATGGCTTAAACCATGGCTAAACTTTCATTGTTTTGGTTTATTAGCCGAGAAAGGGGGAGTTTTTGTTTTGATGGTGGATTTGAAATAAAGGTTAAGTGTTATATGGGAATGTGATAAATGTACAGAGGGAAGGTTGTTTGGGTCAGGCATGCCTACGGTCTTTGTTTTGAACTGTTTTTAAAATGGAATTTGTTGAAAATAGTATAAAATTGGCCAAATTACTTAGCAAAACAGCCAGGAATTGAGCTAATTGGAGCACTAGAATTGGCCCAAAGTTGGCCTCAAAGTGGGTAAAATCACGTCACATAAAGCATTCCCAACCTCT
>NC_069438.1:8270351-8312851 GCF_026875155.1 Cherax quadricarinatus
TTCCTGGTAATAGTAGGTCTTAGACAGGGATGTGTAATGTCACCATGGTTGTTTAATATATTTATAGATGGGGTTGTAAAAGAAGTAAATGCTAGGGTGTTCAGGAGAGGGGTGGGATTAAATTTTGGGGAATCAAATTCAAAATGGGAATTAACACAGTTACTTTTTGCTGATGATACTGTCCTTATGGGAGATTCTAAAGAAAAATTGCAAAGGTTAGTGGATGAGTTTGGGAATGTGTGTAAAGGTAGAAAGTTGAAAGTGAACATAGAAAAGATTAAGGTGATGAGGGTATCAAATGATTTAGATAAAGAAAAATTGGATATCAAATTGGGGAGGAGGAGTATGGAAGAAGTGAATGTTTTCAGATACTTGGGAGTTGACGTGTCGGCAGATGGATTTATGAAGGATGAGGTTAATCATAGAATTTATGAGGGAAAAAAGGTGAGTGGTGCATTGAGTTATACGTGGAGTCAAAAAACGTTATCTCTGGAGGCAAAGAAGGGAATGTATGAAAGTATAGTAGTACCAACACACTTGTATGGGTGTGAAGCTTGGGTGGTAAATGCAGCAGCGAGGAGACAGTTGGAGGCAGTGTAGATGTCCTGTCTGAGGGCAATGTGTGGTGTAAATATTATGCAGAAAATTCGGAGTGTGGAAATTAGGAAAAGGTGTGGAGTTAATAAAAGTATTAGTCAGAGGGCAGAAGAGGGGTTGTTGAGGTGGTTTGGTCATTTAGAGAGAATAGATCAAAGTAGAATGACATGGAAAGCATATAAATCTATAGGGGAAGGAAGGCGAGGTAGGGGTCGTCCTCGAAAGGGTTGGAGAGAGGGGATAAGGAGGTTTTGTGGGCAAGGGGCTTGGACTTCCAGCAAGCGTGCATGAGCGTGTTAGATAGGAGTGAATGGAGACGAATAGTACTTGGGACCTGATGATCTGTTGGAGTGTGAGCAGGGTAATATTTAGTGAAGGGATTCAGGGAAACTGGTTATTTTCATATAGTCGGACTCGAGTCCTGGAAATGGGAAGTACAATGCCTGTACTTTAAAGGAGGGGTTTGGGATATTGGCAGTTTGGAGGGATATGTTGTGTATCTTTATACATATATGCTTCTAAACTGTTGTATTCTGAGCACCTCTGCAAAAACAGTGATTATGTATGAGTGTGGTGAAAGTGTTGAATGATGATGAAAGCATTTTCTTTTTGGGGATTTTCTTTCTTTTTTGGGTCACCCTGCCTCGGTGGGAGACGGCCGACTTGTTGAAAAAAAAAAAATACACACACGCACATGCACGCGTACGTACGTACATATATATCTTCTTTCTTTCAACACACCGGCTGTATCCCACCGAGGTCGGGTGGCCCAAAAGGAAAAACGAAAGCTTCTCCTTTTACATTTAGTAATATATACAGGAGAAGGGGGTTACTAGCCCCTTGCTCCCGGCATTTTAGTCGCCTCTTACAACACGCATGGCTTACGGAGGAAGAATTCTGTTCCACTTCCCCATGGAAGTAAGAGAAAATAAACAAGAACTAGTAAGAAAATAAAAGGGAAAACCCCGGGGGGGGGGAAAGGGGGTTGGGGTGTACATATATAAAAAATGCTTGTACATGAATGTTTTAGTTTTGATCAAAGTTTTTAAGAAAAAAGTGCAGAAGGGTTACCTGAAATTTTCCCTTTTTATGAGAAAAAAAAAAAAAGGGACACCGAAATTCCAAACCATCATTTTAAAACAGCTACGGCTTTGTTTTCCCACTCACTTGGCGGGGATGGTAGTCCCCCCCGGGGGGTTGCTGTCAAACCAAACCCTACTCCCTAGAAAAATTTTTATACAGTGGCCCCCCCCCGCTTTTCTTTTAGTTCCCGGCAAATCGAAAAATTCGCCAATAAATAGGGGTATTTTCGAAATAAAACATGGCTCCCCTTTTCTTTGGTTGCCCTCGCGAGTTTTGTTCGTCCGGGGACCCCTTTACCCCCCGGCGTGAGCCAGGGCGGCAGCCATTTCCTGGCTTTTGTTTCCCAGTGAGGAGGCCCCCTCCGTGCCCCAAGGGAAATATTTCTTTTAATTTTCCCCTTTAGTGCTTGCTTTTCAAAAGGGCTACCATGGCTCCAAAGAAAGCCCCCCATTTGCCAAGCCTGTGGTAAAAAAAGGTTGAAAAATTTACGATTTTTTTAAGGGAAAACCCAAACATTGAACAATGGAAAGGGGTAAAAGTGTGGCCGTTTTTGTCCAGGAAGTAATAAAGTAACCCTACACAACCTTTTGTTCCATAGTGGCCCAAAGGGAAAAATTTTAAATAAAGGATGTGTTTTTTGCAAGGGGGTTTTAACTTTTGCTGAAAAAAAATGAGTTCCCCCAGTATTGGAAAGGGGTTTTTGAAAAGGGTTTTTATTGGTTTTGGTTTAAATTTGGAGAAAAAATTGCGGAAAGATACTTTTATGACTTCGTTTTTTTGTAAAAAGGGCCCTGGCTTTTTCATGAAGATTTGGTAAAAAAAATTTTGCCTGAAAATTAGTGGGGGAAAAGTGTGTAAATTTTTAAGGCCACCCAAAGGCTGGTTTGAGAGATAAAAGGGAAACCGTAAAACTGGCATACACGGGGGTTTAAGGGCATGGTGGGGGTGAAAATTTTGGACCAAAAGGGGGCTGAAAAATGAGCATGAATTCCAGGAGTACATAGAGGCTGAAGGAGGGGAAACCTAAAAACAAGTTTTTAGTTGTGACAAAACAACCCTTTTTTGGAAAGGGAAAATTTCCCAAAAGAGGACCTTCTTTTTCCAAGGGGAAAAAAGGCCCAATCCCAGGCCCCAAAAAGCCTTTTAAAAGGACGGCTGATGTTTAAGTTCTGTTTTAATGCTAGTGGGGTTTTCTAAAGGGGAAGCCATAACTAGGTCCCAATTCTAAAAATTCCCAGAGTGTTCGGGAAAAAAAACCATTTTTGAAGGGGAAAAATTGTTTGTGTTTTAAAAATCTAATAGAAAGGGCGGGGGTTTAAAGGGGAAAATTTTCTTTCGAGTGGTTCAATGGGAAGTGTTTGGCCCTATTTGTAAAGGAGTATTCCGGGGAAAAAAAATTTGGGGATCTCAAGTGCCAGTACTAAGGGACAATGCACCTGCTCATCCCCCAAAAATTGGGAAAATGATTTAATTTTCGGGAGTTTGGGTTCATCACAGTAAAGTTCTTCCCCCCGGAATTTACCACTCTCTCCCCCAAACCCCATGGACCAGCAGGTTTTTGCAAAATTTTAAAAAAAAAAAATACAAAAAAGCAGTGTTTCCCCCAGGGGGGTTGACTGTAAACCCCACAGACATTTACTTGCCCCAAAGGGAAATTTTTGGGAAAAGGGGAAAACACTTCAGCTTCCTCCACTGCATCCCCCCTTATGGGTTTGGGCCCTTGGGGGGGAGTGACTACCAGGACTTTAATCTCCCTGGAAAAAAATTGTGGCCAGATTGTGTGACAAGGGGGATTTTGAAAAATTTTGGGGACTGCCCCTAATGAGCCTATGTTGTTAAAAAAATCAACTAGGCCCACGGGGGGAGTTCCAGGGGGTTTGGTTGGGGATTGGAGGATGGGAAAAATTTTGGGGGAAAGGGACCACAATAAAAAAGCTAAACCACTGAGGAGCTGAAAAGGCTTCGGGGCAGGAGAGCAACAGATCCAGTTTAGAATCTTGCTGCAGGGGAGGGGGGAAGAGAGATAAAAAGAAGGGTTTGCCTTTTTTAAAAAAATTTAAAGTGATTTTTATTGTGGGGTAAGAGGGAAAGTTTATGGAGAAAAACATCACCCTAACAAGGTTGTTGTTTCCCAAAGGTTGGCAAATGTCCCAGTGCCAAAGTCGGGGCCCCATTTTAGGGAAGTGTTAAAGAGAGGGCAAAAACAGAGCTTCTCTCCACATTTATTTTGTGAGACAGGATCCAGGCTAAGGTGGCCCTGTGGATTAAAAAACAAAGAAAGGAACCCAACCCCGGGAAAAGTTTTTGGTACCTGAGGTTTTTGATGGAAGGGGTTTTCCCCTTTCCAAACTATAAAAAACCCACTCTCTCTCCTCCCCCAGTTCCCATCCCACTAAAGAAGAATCTCCAATAAAGGTAATTTTTATTGTATAATGTTTCATTTTTAATTTCCCTTTGTATTGTTTTTTGTACTAATGTATATTCATTTTTTAAAAAATTTTTTTTTTTTTAATACTTATGGGTGTGGGAAAACGGATTAATTTTTTTTAAAATTTAAATTTCTTAGGGGGAAAAATTGATTCGAAAATTTCGTAAATTTTGTTTATAGTAAGGGGCTCCAGGAACGGATTTAATTTAAACAAAAAACGAGGGGCCCAACTGTTTTATATTTATAATGTAATAAAATTTTTTTTTTTTCCAACAAGTGGGCCCGTTTTCCCACTGGGGAGGGGGGCCCAAATAAAAAAGAAAACCCCCAAAAAAGAAAAACTTTCATCATCTTTTAACCCATTTCCCACCTCACTCACACAAATTCACGGGTTTTTGCAGAGGTGTTTCAGAACACAAACATTTTTAAAAGCTTATATTTTTAAAAGATACCCCAAAATATCCCTCCAAAACTGTAATACCCCCAAAACCCCCTCCTTTAGAGTCATGCATTGTTCCCTTCCTTTTCCCCGGCCTAAAACCCGGTTATAAAAAAAATTTAACGGTTTCCCGGGAATCCCTTCATTAATTTCCCCGGCTCCACTCCAAAAAGTTCGTCGGGGTCCCAAATCCATTCTTCCCCTTTCCACTCCTATCAAAACACATTTCTTGCATCCCTGCTGGAAGTCCAAGTTCCCTCGCCCACAAAACCCCCCTTTTTACCCTTCCTTCCAATTTTCAAAAAACGACCCCTAGCCTGCCTTCCTTCTCTACAGTTTTAAAAATGCTCTCCATGTCATTTTTCTTTAAATCCATTCTCTCTAAGGCCCCCAAAACCACCTCTAACAACCCTCTTCAGCCCTTGACTATTATTTTTTTAAACCCCACCCTTTTCCTAATTTTTTAAAATCCCCGGTTTTTTTTTTTCCCCATAATACTTTTTTTTAACCACAATTGCCCTTAGAAGGAAAATTTCCCTCCCCTCAAACCGCCTTCTCGCTGCTGAAATTCACAACCCAAGTTCACCCCCTTTCAAGTGTGTTGGTAATTACTATACTTTCATACATTCCCTTCTTTGCCTTTTAGTTGGGGCTTTTTTTGACCCCAAACATAAACCTCAACGCCCTTTCCCCCTTTTTTCCCCTTCATCAATTTTTGTTTAAACCCCTCACCCTTTTTAAATCCATCCCCCCAACATTTCAACTCCCAAGTATCTGAAAACTTCACTTCTTCCATACCCCTCCTCCCCAATTCGTTATCCAGTTTTTTCTTTTCAAAATTCATTTGATACCCTCATCCCTTTTACTCTTTTCTTTTTCATTTTTCAACTTTTTTTCCTTTTAAACCCACATTCCCAAAAACTCATCCACTAACCTTTGCCAATTTTTTTTTTGAAATCCCCCATTGACGTATCTCAGAAAAAAGGGTAACTGTGTAAATTTTCTTTTTGTATTTGTTTCCATAATTTAAATTTCCCCCCTCTCCCGAACCCCCTGCTTTTATTTTTACAAACCCCATCTTTAAATATTTTAAAAAACAACCATGGTGAAATTAAAACATCCCTGTTTTAAGGGCCTACTTTTCCCGGGAAGTATCTCCCTCTTTTCCCTAAACGCCCAAAACCTGGCCTCACTATCCTAAAAAACTCTTTTCAAGCATTTAGAAATTTTTCCCACCTTTCCATATATTTGCAACTCTCCCAAAATTTTGCCCCCCCTACCCACTTATCATATCCCTTTTTTCTAAATCCAAAAAAGGGCAATAAAAACTTCCTTTTTCTTTATTAAATACTGTTCCATATATGCTTCAATGTTAAACATTTTGATCTCCACACCCCCTACCCACCCCAAAACCCTTTGCTCATACCCCCAAATCCTACATTCTGTTTTACCTCAAATTTCTTTAATAAAAACCCCTACCATACATTTTTCCCTGGTTTTACTAAAATAAATTATTTTTTAAAATTTTTTTGTCTCTTTTGTCCCTTTTCCCCTTTTATATATAGGGATTTCCTTTCCCTCCCGCCCAATCCCTAGGTCCTTCCCCCTTTTAAATAATTTTTTTTTAAAAAAAATTTAAAAAACCACCCAAATCATTTTTATCCCCCTGTTTTTTAAACATTTCTGCCCATGATCCCATCAGTTCCAGTGTTTTTCCCCCCTTTTTCATTCACCGTAATCCCTCACGTACCCCCCCCACATTTAAATTTTGTCTTCTTCATTTCCAAAAAGATGTTTACCCCCCTGCCCAGTGCATGAAATTACCCCCCTTTCCCTTTCTTCCTCAACTTTTAAAAAAGTTCCTCAAAATTTTTCCCCATCTCCTAATACCTCCCTTCCCCTTCTACAAACTCCCCTACTCTTTTTTTTTTAACAAACCCTTTACTTCTCTGGTTTTCTTAACTTTTTAACTCACTAAAAAATTTTTTTTCCTTTTTTTCTTTAAAATTTTTTTTTTGCCCGTGCCTCCCCCACTCTATCATTGCCTCCTTTTGCCCCTTTTCCCAAACACTTCTTCACCTTTTTTTTTACTTTTCCATATACTCTGTTTTCCTTATAACATTTCTGTTTTGAAAAAAACCTCTAATAAAAATATTTTTTTCTTTTTTTAATCCCCCCACCCTTTACTTAAATATTCCCCCAAATTTCCTCCTCTTTCCCCCCTTGCCCCCACCCTCCTATAACCACAAACTTCTCCCCCACTTTCTAATACTGCCTTTTTTAAAAATTTCCTCAACCCCTCTTAAAACCCCCACTAATAAATCTTGCACTAGCCCACCTTTCTGAAAAATTAGTCACTTCTTTCTCCCCCCCAACCCCTTTCCTCCCGAAAAGTTTATACACTTTCATTGCTCCAAACTTGTTGTTGCCCCTTTCCCTTTGCCCCTTTCAAACCTTTTTACTTTTAACTGTAGCTATAAAAAAATAATGACCCAAATATTTTATTTTTCCCCTTATAAACATTTTCCCCCTGGAGCCTACCATAAACCCTTTTTTTCCCACCAATACAAAATTTTAAAAAAATTAATTTTCCTTAACGTGCTACTTCTTTCCTTGTTTTTTTATTTACCCTTTTTTTAATAAAATTTGTTTTCTTTTTTAAACCAAATTTCCTTTTTTCTACACATGTTCAATTAAAGGTCCCCATTTAATTTCCCCCTGGAAAACCTGTTTTTTTACTACTATTTCCCTCCACAATTTTTTTTAACCCCAAACTTTAGTATTGAAATACCCAAAACCAAAAAGGCTCCCCAAAACTTGTTTCCCAAAACCCCCACGAAATTCATTAAAACTTTTCCCCAAAAATTCTTCTCTCTCCTTACACTTCTCTTTTCTCCAGGTGCATGTACACTTACTCAAACCCACTTTTCACTTTCCAACCCTTTTATTTTTTTCCCAACATAATCCTTAAATTAAATTTACATTTTTAGCCCCTTTTTTCCCTCCCATTTTTACCCCTGTAGAGGAATGGAGAAAAAACAGAGTGATTTTTCAAGAGTGTTTCGTCTGTAGTGGAAGGAAGGGGGGGTAGGGGTGGGCCCTGGGAAAGGTTGGGGGAGGGGGAAAAAGGAAATTTTTTGGGTGTGTGGGGGTTTTGGATTTTCCAGCAGGCATGGTGAGCTTTTTGGGATGGGAGGAATGGGAAAAAAGGGTTTTTTTTAAATACTTGACGTGTGTTGGAGTGTGAGAAAAGTAACTTTTTTTGAAGGGGGTTCAGGGAAACCGGCAGGGGGGACTTGAGTCCGGGAGATGGGAAGTACAGTGCCTGCATTTGGGAAGGAGGGGTTTTTAATTTTGCATTTTAAAAAAAAAGTGATGGAGTGAATGATGATGAAATTTTTTTCTTTTTCGGGCCACCCTGCTTTGGTGGGAATCGGTGGGTTTTTGGGGAAAATTTAAAAAAAAAAAAATAAACGTATCCCTTTAAAAATTTTTTGCACTCCTTCCCTTTTTGCTCTAATTTATTTTAAAACCCCTGGCCCAATCCCATTTTTTTTCCTCTCCACTGAAATTCTCCCACCCCCTTTAGGGTTTTTTTTTCACTTAAAGCCCGGGCCCATTTCTTCTTTTTCATAACATCCACAATCATTCTTTTTTTCTTATCATTTTTTCACAACATCCTTTCCATTCGACTTCCCACCTTTTGACAATTTTCTTTTCTTATTCTTTTTTTGTAATCTTTAAAAGGGAAAAAGGGGTTTTAGCCCCTTGTTCCCGGGGATTTTTGTTTTTAACTTTTAAAAGCATGGCCCTTTTGGGGAAAAGGAAAAATTCTTTTCCCTTTCCCAAAGGATTAAAAATATATACCGGAGGGGCCCCCCTTAACGGAAGGGGAGGTTTTAAGGGGTACCCCCGTTTTTTAAAGGCGGAAAAAAAGCCCGTAAAGTGGAAACCGCCGTTTTAAAATGGGGGACCCTTTTTTTCCCTTATAAAAGCATACAAAACTAGATAAAAAGTTTACACTAAAAATATATTAAATTAGCAATTGAAAACCCGGCATCAAAAAAACAAAAAAATCAATAACAAACATAGTTTCCCATTATTACCTTAAAATATTTATAGTCTTAATCTTGGGTTTAGGGCAAGGAGTATTTATTTTAAGAAATCAAGTGGGTATGTATGGTAATAGCCCGGCTACCTTTCCCGGGGCCCCCCCACCCACACATTTCTATTCTATGTTTTTTAAGCCCTCCAGAGCGATAAAAAAGTAAAAATTTTCAGTTCATCATTTCCCTTTCCTTAAAATATTTGTTTGTCTTAATGTTTTGGGTCAGGAGTAAGTAAATGAGATAAAACGAATAAAAAAAGAGAGAGAAAAAATGAGTACATGAGAGGGGACAGGGCAGGGTATGTAAAAAAAACCGGCGAAGGGAAAATTTTGGAAAAAAAACGAAGTGTACACGTCTGGTTTTTTGTACAAGTTACATTGTGTACCCGGGTTTTCTTACATTTATACGGCAGAATTTTAAAAAAGAAAAACATCCCAAATTTCTTGTAACATCATTTTTAGGAATAAATGAAAGCTCTGAGTGAAGGGCAATGGAAATAAGTTTTACATGATTTTTTGGGGGTTTTCCTAGGTTTTTTTACACGTTTTGTTTTTATGTATGATAATCTATGTAAATGTATTTTTGGGGATACCTGAAAAACTTTCTTACAAAACATTTCGAAAGGGGTAATTTTTACAGTTACCCCAAAGGGAAAAACATTTTTTTATTTTGATTAGGGAAAATGTTATTCTTGGGTCAATTGTACAAGGGTTTTGTGGGGTCCCAATTTATACAGTTGGGACCCCCGCTGGCGCCTTAATCCGTTTTTAAGAGGGTGGCTGTTTTTGGAAAAGTTGCTATGTGAATGAATTTTCCCCCTAAGAAATAATGGAAACAAATTTAAACCGTGCAAGACACCCCAAAAATTTGGGGAAAAAAAAATTTTACCACATGAAAAAATACATTTTTCCCAACACAAAGAGAAGGGGGTACATGCACAATAATAGGGTAGTCATGCACCCAAAAATATTGTGATTTTAATTTCTCTATTTAAAAGAAGAATAAATGACAAATTTTTATTAAGATCAGGGAAGGGTGATGAGAACCCGTGTCCCCGGGAGTGCTTTTCCCCCTGGTACCGTAGGTCCGGGTTTGGGATTTTCTTCCGAAAAAGGGGTTTTCCCCTTTTTGTTTTTGTCACTTCGATTCTTTAAAACTCTCAAACCAACCTTTGCCCGGTCTAAATTCACCCAAAATGGCACTAGTTCCCGGCATTTTCCCTGTTCACCTGGGTGTTAGTGACTGGTGTTTGGGGTTTCCCTCCTGGGGGGACAAGATTAAGGACCCCCAAAGGGAAATTTAAATTTTGGGCAGTCTTCGATGACATTACTTTTTTGGGTTCCTTGGGGGGCAAAACCGGGGTTTTAAATTTTTTCTTGGGATTCTCAATAAGGGACACCCCAACCAAAGGTGCTACCGCGCAGCAGCAGCAGCTGGGCGGTGGTACAGCAGAAAAAGGGGCCGGGTGCTACAGCAGCAGCAAGGGCGAGCTTCAGCAGCAAATGACGATGTTTACAGCAGCAGCAGACGATTTTCTTCAGCGCAAACTGCCCTGTTACCCGGGCAGCAGGGCGATGTTACAGCCGCAGCAGCAGTGACGGTGGTCCCGCAGCAACAGAGATGCTACACGGGAAAAAGACGATTTTCTACTGCAGCAGCAGAAGTGCTACAGCAGAACTGCGATGGGTTTCCCGGGCCCGCAGCAGACGATGCTACAGCCCGCAGCTGCAGCAGGGCGATTTTCCAACAGCTGCAGGGGAGCCGACGATGCTACAGCAGCGCAGCAGAGTGACGGTGGGTTTCAGCCCCGCAACAGACGAAAGCTTTCAGCAGCAAAGACGATTGGGTACAGGGAGCAGGGAGCGATGCAAAAGCAGAGCGTTTATGTACAGCAAACAGCGACGGTATTTCCAGCAGCGGGCAGCTGACCGGGGGTTAAAAGCGCCCGGGAGTGACGTGCAGCAGGGGCTGACGGGGTTTATACAGCACAAACAGCAGCTGTACACCCAAAATTTGCGATGGGTTTATTGGGTTTAATTAAAACAAACTGGCCCTTTTGGGGACCGCCCCTCCACTTTCATACTTTTCAATGATCTTTTTCTTCTCTCCATAGTTTAAATTTTCAACCCTTTTTGCTGTAAAGGGGTTTGGGAGAAGTTTCTTGGGGCCCCTGGTCACTTATTTTTCCCGCAAAAAATCACCAAAAACACTGTTAAAAATAAAAAATTTTCCCATTGTATTTCTGGGGATGTTACCACGGAGGGGTGGTGGTAAAATTGCCACCCGGGGGAACATTTTGTGCGTTGGTCAGGCCGGGACCCCCCTTGGACGCGTTTTCGGACGAAGGCCGCTTTTAGCGGGTTTTTGGGCGCTATGGGGAGGCAAAAAATTTTTGCGATCAAAACTGTCCGTATCGGATTGGGCCGTTATGCAAGGCGTCCGTTATTCGGGGGGGGGCCATGTATTAAAATTATAATATATATTTTTAAAAAAAAGAGTGAAGTTGGGGGGACTGCCAAAGTGAAAATCCTTTTTTCCACAAAAATACAGCATCGTCTTTTGTTGTTTTTCATATCCAAACAGACAAAAAAATAGTCATAGGGACTAACTTCCTTTCCGGGTGACCCAAATCTTGGGAAAATGGCATCGGTTTTGAAAAAAACCAACTCAAAAGGATGTAAATCAAGTCTTCCTGTGAGTATTGGAAAAAAACCCTTTTTGGTTTCTCCCGTGAGGGGAAAGTTTCAGTTTTTTCCTGTTTTGGAAAAAATGCAAGAAAAATGACTGAAAAAGGTGTTTTTGGACAATTTAAAACCTTAGTAGGCAGTTGATTTTTAAATAGAGGCTGGAATATTGTAGTGTCCTTAAAAAGGGTCTTCTTACTGAATTATTTAAAACCCCCAAAAAGTTTTGAACTAGTTGAATATTACAAATTTTCAAGTTTTTCATTTTAATTACCTAATGTTTATAAAGTATATTTTTGGGACTGTTGTTTTAAGTATTCCCGGAAAAGCTCTGTTTATAATGGGGTTTTTGGCATGTTTTACCAAAAATTTTTACCACCCTTTGTACAAAAAATGTAATTTCTGAAATAAAATTATCTTTTTTCCTGGGGCTTGAAACATGAGAGCTTTCCCCTGCCCCCTTTACCCTTCGTCAAAAAACGGAAAAACACTTTTAAATCTTTTTGAAAAGTTTTATAGTATTTTTTTTTTTTTTATCCACTGGCGTTCCAAACAAGGCGGGTGGCCCCCAAAGAAAAAAATTTTCCCATCTTTTAATCCATCACTTTCTTGCCGAAGGGTACATGAAAATTCCCTTTGGGAAGTACTGACCCTAAAATTTTTGTCTTTTCATGCAGAAAATTCCCTCTTTATTTAAAAAAAAAATTTTTGGGTTTTGGGTTTTTTAAAATATTTTACAGCACTGGCGTGAAAAACGATCTTTGTTTGGACGTTTAAAAACCCCCTTTAGGGCCCTGCCCAGATCTATGGCTTTTTGTTCAGAGTCCAAAAAAGTTTGATCTAAAAGCTATAAGCTCAGCTCACTCCGATTTAAAATGTGAGTGGTAAATTTGGGCCTAGATTGAGAGAAACATTTTATGTGGGAAAGGTTGGGACCAATAAAACAAAAAACCCGCAGCACCCCTTGTTTTTATAATGAGGGGAAAAAAAAATGGGAAAAAAAAAATTTTGGAATTTTAAAACCCGCCAAAATTTTTTCAAATGTTTTTTTGGGATTTTTTTTTTATAAATTGGGATTTTCGATTTTTTGGGCTCCTTTTTTAATGAAAGGAAAACATATTTTCAGAAAATAGAGTTTATTTTTTATTGGGGTTTTTGCACTGGAAAGGCCTTTTAAAATGAGCCCCAAAAATAGCGGGAAAAGTTAAATTTTTTTCCGATGTTCAAGAGCAAACAAACGGGGCACCCCACACATCTAATATACGGGCCCGCTGGTTGGGGTTTTTAAATTTTCATTAACCCCAAAGTGGTGTTGTTTTTTATACAAATTTTTTACGTATTGCATAACAGTAAAATTTTCCCAAAAATTTTTTGGGGGGAATAAAAAAATTTAAATTTTTTGAATAAAAAATTTAAAAAAGGAATTTATTTGTAAAACCCCCAAAGTAACTTGAACAGAAGAAATGTTAGTTTTGTTCCAAAGGGAAAACCTACATTGTTTTTTTCTGGAACCCCATTTTTAAATTGGAATATTTTTAAACCCCTTTTTGTTTTAAATTTGGCCCAAAAAATTTCCAATTTCCAAACCTTTTTTTTTTTAGGGTTTAAAAAAGTTGACTTGGCGAAATTTTTTGTGCTCAATCGATGAATAAGGGAAGTTATAGTGCCAAAAGTAAGAATTTGGTCGAGTGGAATAATGTAAATTGGCCTTTTAAAAAAGGGGTAAAAATCGGAACAAAATCGCCGGGGTTTGTTTTTAAATTTTTCGCTGACACATCAAAAATTTTTTCCCAGAGCATAAAATTTTGGTCAATTTTTTTTCAAATTTCATACTTTTTTGTTTTTTTACCTTCACTAAAAGATTCTCTACATTTCATAAAAAAAAAAAATAACTTTTTTTTTTTTTTTTTTTTAAAACTTGGACAATGGGGGGACCCCTTCAGATTTTTGCCTTGGACTCTGGAAAAAGGGGTTTTTTTCAGGTGGCGGTTTGTTGGGAGTTGGAGTGGTATCGCCAATTTTTTTTTTTTTTTTTTTTTTTTTTTTTTTTTTTTTTTTTTTTTTTTTTTTTTTTTTTTTTTTTTTTTGGTTTGTTCAATTGTCAAAGATTTTGGGCATTGGATTAAACAGAAAAAACAAACATATAGGCTGTGTTTGTTTTGTTTTAGTTACCCCTTTAAAGGGTTTGGTAAAAAAAAAATTTAAATTTGCACAATTTAAGGGTCCCGGACTGTTTAGTTCTTCTAAAATTTAAAGAAAGTACAGGGGCCTAGTTTTAAAATCAGATGAAAAAAAAAGGCAGATTTTTAAAAGAAACCCCCGGGTAGTTTTTGCGGTTTTTTATCGTAGATTCCCTAAAAAAAAATTGTTTTAAGTTGGGTTTTTTTTTTTGTGTGAAAAAAAAAAAAACATTTTCAAAAAACTTTTCACCAAAATGGCAAATTTCCCCCTTTGGGGGTTTGTAAGAAACCCTCATTCCCCAAAAAATGGGCTGCAAAAATCATGAGAAACCCCAAATTTTTTATTATCCCAAGGAGGGATTACAATGTAACTTTTTATGAGTTGGGTTTTTTTTTTTTTCGTTTTAAATCTAGGGAAGTGGTGCGCCATTTCTCAACTTTTTAACCCCTCCTACCTTCTTCACAGCCTGCACTGCCAAAGGGGGCTTTACGCACTCCCCACTCTGCAAGCACAGAAAAATTTGCTTTGTTGGGGTATTTAGAATTTAAAATTTAATTTTTAAAAATCATAATTTTTGGAGGGGGAAAAAAAAAAAAAAATGCCAATTTCCAAAAAATATTTTTTGCTGGCACCAAAAAACAAAAAAAAAATTTAATGAAAATTAACTTAGAAATTTTCGATAGAAAACCAAGCGATTACACAAAAAACTGTTTGGGCCCGAATTTTGCACTTTTTTTTTCAATAAGAAAACTTTTTTTTTAAAAATTTTTCAATTTTAAGTTCCCCGGTTACTGAAAAAAGGCTTGGCCCCCTCTTTTTAAGTGGGGAGTGCCTGCAATTTTTACTTAGTTTTTTTAAACCTTTGGGGTTACCAATGGGGAGGGTGACCCAAAACGACCCCGAAACACTTTTGTTTAAAGTTTTTATTTAATTTTTTTAAATTTTTTTCGAGGGGAAGGGGTTACTAGCCCCATGCTCCGGGATTTTTGGTCACCTTTTTTTGTGAAAACTCACGGTTACAAAGGGAAAGGTTTTTTCTCCTTTAATATGGTTAAATTTTAAATATTGTCTTCAATAAAAAGTTTTTTACTTTCAGATTTAGTTTTGAGAACACCTTGGAAAGGAACAGGGGCCCCTAGTTTAAAAAAGTTATGGAAGAGGGGAAAGGACAAAATGGGGAAGCAGGGGAAGAGGGTTTGTGTTAACACTGTAGTTTTTTTTATATTTTGTTAATGTTTCCCCCTTTCAAAACCCGGGTTTTGTTTTTGAAGAAAGCAAGGGTTGTTTATGAATTGTGTACAGTGTGAAAGGGTTTTGGGAAAGCATTAAAGTTGTGGGTTAAACATAAGTTTTTTTTCTGATTTAATCTCCCACCGCATGCCCCCTTTATGAGCTCTAGCTCAAGTCCCCCCAAAGCTGTCGTCATGACTGCAAAAAAAGGGAAAAGGGCTTTATTGGGAGGGCAAACCCTTTGGGAACCCTTTTAAAATGGGTCATGTCATTACGGAATTTTGTGAGTCATGATGAATGATTAAATTATAATGACATGATTGCAAACAACCCATACCACAGGTTCTATCACCGCCCATGGTATGGTTTATGATGACGGCTTTGAAGGGACTCGAGCTGGAGTTTGTCATGGCCACCCTTGTGGGAAATTTATCTGTAAAAACATGCCCCACCATGCGAATATTTCAGGATACGAACTGTCATATGATCAATTTTTGCTTCTGGATATGAACGCGATTTCAGGATGCGAACTTCCCCCTCAAGGGAGGTTCCTTAAATAAATAAATAAATAAAATATTTCTTTGCAAAGGTTACAGTGTGTGTTTACATATCATAATATGATTGGAGTAAAGAAAGCCACTGTCATGCCGAGGCATTTCAGGCAGACTTAACCTAATGCTAATAGACTACTTAAGTATAGACAAGTGAAAAGTGTACTAGTAGTGGTTACCAATGTTTTGCTGATGGTGGTGTCAACTACTGGCAGCCTTTTGAAGTTTCTCCTTACTGTTATTATTATTACAGTGGACCCCCGGTTAACGATTTTAATCCGTGCAAGAGGGGTAATTGTTATGCGAAATAATCACTATGTGAATGAATTTTCCCCATAAGAAATAATGGAAATCAAATTAATCCGTGCAAGACACCCAAAAGTATGAAAAAAAAAATTTACCACATGAAATATACATTTTCCCACACACAAAGAGAAGGATACATGCACAATAGTAGAGTAGTACATGCACAGTATATATTGTGCTTTGTACTAGTCTACTAAATGAAGAATAAATGGACACTTACCTTTATTGAAGATGCAGCAATGACTGATGAGACATTTTGTCCTGGGAGTGCCTTTTCCTCCTGAGTACTGTAGGTCCTGTTTGGCATTTTCTTCCAGAACAGGCCTTATCACACTGTGTATGCCACTATGATTCTTAAATCTCTCAAACCAACCTTTGCTGGCTTTAAATTCACCAATATGAGCACTAGTTCCAGGCATTTTTCCCTGTTCACCTGGGTGTTAGTCGACTTGTGTGGGTTGCATCCTGGGAGACAAGATTAAGGACCCCAATGGAAATAAGTTAGACAGTCTTCGATGACACTGACTTTTTTGGGTTATCCTGGGTGGCAAATCCTCTGGGGTTAATTGTTTCTTGGTATTCTCAATAAGCCACACCAACAACGGTGCTACAGCAGCAGCAGCAGCTGACAGTGCAGCAGCAGCAGCAGCTGACAGTGCAGCAGCAGCAGCAGCTGACAGTGCAGCAGCAGCAGCAGCAGCTGTACCACCAATAGTAGCGATGGTTGATTGGGGTTTATTATACAACCTGGCCAGCTCGGAGACATGCACTCCACTTTCATACTTATCAATGATCTTTTTCTTCATCTCTATTGTAATTCTCACCCTTATTGCTGTAGGGTTGGCACTAGAAGCTTTCTTGGGGCCCATGGTCACTTATTTTCCAGAAAAAGCACCGAAAACACTGTAATAATACGAAATATTCCGATTGTATGCTTGGATGTTACCGCGGAGGCTGGCTGGTAAACAATGCCACCGGCGGAACATGTGAGCGTGGCTCAGGCCGCACATTGGACGCGTCTCGGACGAAAATCGGTAAGCGGGTTTTTAAGCGGTATGTGAGGCAAAATTTTTGCGATTAAAGCAAGCGGTATGCGGATTAATCGCTATGTGATGCCATCGTTATGCGGGGGTCCACTGTATATTATTATAGGTTTTGTGGGCAAGGGGGCTTGGACTTCCAGCAGGCGTGCATGAGTGTGTTCGTTAGGAGTGAATGGAGACGAATGGTATTTGGGACCTGACGATCTGTTGGAGTGTGAGCAGGGTAATATTTAGTGAAGGGATTCAGGGAAACTGGTTACTATTTTTATATAGCCGGACTTGAGTCTTGGAAATGGGAAGTACAATGCCTGCACTCTAAAGAAGGGGTTCAGGATATTAGCAGTTTGGAGGGATGTATTGTATATCTTTATACTTATATGCTTCTAAACTGTTGTGTTCTGAGCACCTCTGCAAAAACAGTGATTATGTGTGAGTGAGATGAAAGTGTTGAATGATGATGAAAGTATTTTACTTTTTGGGGATTTTCTTTCTTTTTGGGTCACCCTGCTTCGGTGGGAGACGGCTGACTTGTTAAAAAAAAAAATTATAATAATTATTAGTAGTAGTATGTATGCGGTGATGGGCTCTTGATCTAGGGAATTGGATCTGTGCTCCAGTTCCCTAAATTAATAATAATAATTATAATAATTATAATACGTACATACTAAGAATAATAATTATAACAGTAATAATAATTAATAATAATGATAGTAATACAATATAATAGAAGGCTAGAGGCAGTGGAGATGTCATGTCTGAGGGCAATGTGTGGTGTGAATATAATGCAGAGAATTCGTAGTTTGGAAGTTAGGAGGAGGTGCGGGATTGCCAAAACTGTTGTCCAGAGGGCTGAGGAAGGGTTGTTGATGTGGTTCGGACATGTGGAGAGAATGGAGCGAAACAGAATGACTTCAAGAATGTATCAGTCTGTAGTGGAAGGAAGGCGGGGTAGGGGCGGCCCAGGAAAGGTTGGAGGGAGGGGGTAAAGGAGGTTTTGTGTGCGAGGGGCTTGGACTTCCAGCAGGCATGCATGAGCGTGTTTGATAGGAGTGAATGGAGACAAATGGTTTTTAATAGTACTTGACGTGCTGTTGGAGTGTGAGCAAAGTAACATTTATGAAGGGATTCAGAGAAACCGGCAGGCCGGACTTGAGTCCTGGAGATGGGAAGTACAGTGCCTGCACTCTGAAGGAGGGGTGTTAATGTTGCAGTTTAAAAACTAGTGTAAAGCACCCTTCTGGCAAGACAGTGATGGAGTGAATGATGGTGAAAGTTTTTCTTTTTCGGGCCACCATGCCTTAGTGGGAATTGGCCAGTGTGATAATAAAAAATAATAAATAATATATTGTCATTTTTAGACATTTTTTGTATTTTTTTTTTTTTTTACTTTTGTGTCAAATGCTTCAAAATAGAAATTGGTAACCCTCTGGGTGGCTGTAGGTACAGCTGCTATGACCATGGCTATCTCAGTGTCAACCAGGGGTCAAAAGGAAGACGAGGTGTGCTGCTCTGAGTAACCACAGCAGACCTTTGGGATGCGTAATTTTGTCTTATATTGTAGAAATTTCTTGCACAATGCCTTGCCCAAAGAGAGTATTTGCATACAATCAGAAAGAAGCTCAGGAAGCATTTAGTACTATGAAAAAAGCTAGAGAAACGAAGAAGGCAGCAGCATAGTGGGGGGCAGGTGGCCGCCGCTGCCGCCACCACCACCACTGTGGCCACAGAGATCATTCTTCACCTATATATACATCTGTCTTGACCACACCTGTGGTTACATATATGACAACCTCACCACTAATCATAGATAAACACAAGCTAGGTGTGGGGTTACAGACTAGGAAGATACTAGAGTGGGAGAGTAAACGGTGGATGCTTTCTGCCACTGCTGGTGTCACCATCACTTGCCATATTATGGCCTATTTTATTCATTCTAGAATATATATCATATTTCTATGTTATTACCCTTAAATGGTCCAAACATAGATCTACGTCCATGTGCGGGAGGGGGGGGGGGGCTTCGAATGTAGATCTATGTTTTTTTTTTCTTTTACATACTTTCAAATAGGAAAAATCAAGGTCGGAGCGCTACACACGTGAACGTAGTTCTATGTTTGGACAGTGTAAGGGTTAATTTTGTTTATTATGTCATATTAGATGAATTGTGATAGATAACGAAGCCGTAGAGTTGATATTAGTATTATTTTGTCATGCCTCCTGAGAGGCTGGAACGAATTAATTGCATTTCAATTAATTTAAATGAGGAAAATTGACTCAGCATACGAGCAAATCAGGATATGAACAAGGTCACGGAATGGATTAAATTCGTAAGCCAAGGTTCCACTGTATATGCTTGTTCATCCGAGTGCATTGTGATCTAAGTGTAAATAGAAGTAGCAAGATGTACCTGAAATCTTGCATGCTCATGAGATGGTAAAAATACACCAGCAATCCTACCATCATGTAAAACAATTACAGGTTTCCGTTGTACACTCACTCGGCAGGATGGTAGTACCTTCCTGGGTGGTTGCTGTCTGCCAACCTACTACCTAGGATTCAGTAAACTTCTTCCCCTATAATTTTTACAATCTTTTTTGTCCCCTTCCCTTTATATAAAAGAACTACACATGCTCGCTGCCAGTCCCTAGGTACCTTTCCCTTTTTCATACATTTATTGAACAAAAATACCAACCACTCCAACACTATATCACCCCCTGCTTTTAATTCTTAACCCTTTCAGGGTCCAGAGGCCAGATTTCAAAGTGCACACAGGGTTCAAGAATTTTCAAAAAAAAATTTTTTATTTTTTCTTATGAAATGATAGAGAATCTTTTTCTGAAGGTAATAAAACAAAAAGTACGATATTTGATGGAAAATTGACGAAATTATGCTCTCGCGAATTTTGATGTGTCAGCGATATTTATGAATCAGCAATTTTGTCGACTTTGACTCTCATTTTAGGCCAATAACATTATGCCAGTCGATCAAATTCTTAGCTATTTGGCTACTATTACTTCTATTCTATCGATTGAGCACAAGAAATCGCCAAGTCAACTGTTTCAACTACAAAATAAGGTGATTGGAGATTGGTAATTTGGCCAATTTAACACAAAGTTCAAAATATTCCAATTTCAAAATAGGGTCCAGAATAAGCAGTGTAGGTATTCCTGGAACTAAACTAACATTTCCTCTGTTCATTAGTTACATTTTGAGGCTTTACAAATGAATTCCATTTTGAGTTTTTATTCAAACCAAAAAGATAGATTTACTGTTATGCAATGCTGTAATAATTGTATAAATATCATAACCACATTTTTGAATGTAAATTAGACCCACCAGCTGGCGTGTATTAGACATGTGAGGTTGTTTGTTTACTCTTGAACATCGGCAAAAATTTAACATTTCCGCTACTTTGAGCTCAGTTTCAAGCCATTTCCAGTACTAAAACCAATCAAAATCATCTCTATTTATGTAATATGTCTTCCATTCTATCAAATGAGACCAAGACATCGCAAATACAACTATAAAAAACATACAAAAAACACTGCAGAGTCGCTGTTTTAATCGAAAATCACGGTCTCAGTTTTTTCTCTCATTATACACAGTGTGCTGCAGGATTTGTTTTATGTGGTGCACACATACCACATAGATGTATTCTCTCATATCTAGGCCCAAATTTACCACTCACAGCTTATCGGAGTGAGCTGAGCTCATGGCGTAGATCTACGGTTTGGACCCTGAATGTGAAGCCATAGATCTACGGCATGGACCCTGAAAGGGTTAAGCTGTCCAAACATAGATCTATGTTTTTACTGCCAGTGCTGTGAATATTTTAAAAAATAAAAACCTTTTTTTTTTTAATTAAAGAGGGTAATTTTCTGCATGTAATAAGACAAAAAAATTTAGGGTCAATACTTTCCAAGGTAGAAGGTCGTGAAGTTGGCACTGAATACTCACGTGACAGCAATGTGGAGTCCTGCCGCTTGCAGAAGTGTTGCCGATACACCTTTTTTGCTCATTTTTATTTTGATTTATATAATTTTTATGTTTTGATAATTACAATTTATAGTAGTTTTTGTGATTTCATATCCAATGTTTGTTCTGACACTAATATTAGGTACTGAAATAGTACTCAAATAGTCATGAACACACTGACAGGTGAACATTTTCACCTGCCTTGGTCACATACTATTGTCTAGAAATATATACAAAGTACAGTGGACCCTCGGTTATCGGCCCTAATCCATTCCAGAAGGCCAGCCTAAAACCGAAATGGCTGATAACCGATATAATTATTCCCATAAGAATTAATGTAAATACAATTAATCCGTTCCAAACACCCAAAAATATTCACAAAAAAATGCATTTTTTGAAGATTAATTATAGTTTTGCATACACAAAACAATGAGAACTAAATAAAATAAATGCTTGAACAATTGTTATTACATACCTTTATTGAAGACTGTTCTTTGCTTATGGAAGATAGGGAGGAGGAGGAGAGAGATAGGAGAGTTTGTTGTTTGGAAGGGAAATCTCCCTCCATAAGGACTTAGGTATCAAAGCCCTATCTGGGATTACTTTCCTTCTTTGTCTTTTAATGCCACTAGGACCAGCTTGAGAGTCGCTGAACTCCTGTCGCACAAAATATCTGTCCAGAGAGCTCTGTTTCTGGCGTCTCTTTAAGATACCCCTGAAGTGGGACAAGGTTCTATGACTGAGCCTGTTGCAGATGTAGCTTTTTTCACCTTGGCCACAGTGATATTTCTCAGCAAAAGCTTGCACCCTAGCCCACACTGCACAGATCTCCTTAACCCCTTGACTGTTGCAACCCCAAATCCTGAGGTGTCTCCTGGTGTCACAAAATTTCCCCCCAAAAAAAAAAAATTATGTTTTCTCATGAAATGATAGAAAATCTTTTCCCAATTGTAATGACACCAAAAGAATGAAATTTGATGGAAAAACTGATGGAATTACGCTCTCACAAAGTTAGCGACCTCGGCGATATTTACAAATCGTCAATTTTGCCCACTTTGAGCCCTATTTTTGGCTAATTCCATTGTTCCAGTTGACCAAACTCATAGCTATTTCTTTACAACTCTATTTCTTCTATCGATTGAGTAAAAGAAACTGCCCATTTACTGATTTCAACTACCCAATAATGTGGTCAGAAATTTGCAATTTGGCCAATTTCACGAAAATTAAAAAATATGACAATTTCAAAATAGGGTCCAGAATGAACAATGCAGACATTCCTGGCTCTAAAATAACATTTTCTTTGTTCATCAGTCACATCTCCAGGCATTTTTATTCAAACAAAAAATGGATTTAATATTATGCAGACTACTGCAATATTGTAATAATTGTATAAATAATGTCAACCCATTCGTGACTGCATATTAGAATGGCTACTTGGATATTTATTGGAAAATGACATCATTTGTTTACTTTTTAGCATGGGCAAAAATCAAACATTTCCCCTAATTTGAGCTCCACTTCAAGGTTCTTTTTATAGTAAAACCAATCAAAATCACCTCTATTTCTATAATATGTTTTCCATTCTATCAAATGAGACCAAGAAAACGAGAATACTACCATAAATACTATATGAAAATAGACCATAAAGTCGGCATTTTTTTTTTCTCATGCACTGCGTGCTGCAGGATTTTTTTTATATGGTGCACACTGACCACACAGACCCATTCTCTCACATGTGGGCCTACCAGCTTTATCCTGCTTGATTTGAAGCCACTAGAATTTGAGTATATAAACGTCAAAAACGGTGGCTCGTAAGACGTACAGTAGAACCTCTACGTACGAGTTTAATCCGTTCCATGACCTGCTCACAACTGGATTTGCTCGTTTGCAGAGTCAGTTTTCCTCATTTAAATCAATTGAAATGGAATTAATTCATTCCACTGGAATTCCAGGCACAAGAAAACACTTTAATAATTTCCCTAATATCAACTCTACAGCTTATTTATATATCACAATTCATGATGTCTGCCACCTCATGATGTTTGCCACTGCTGCTTCACGTTGTCTGCCACTGCTACCTCATGATGTCTGCCACTGCTGCTACATGTTGTCTGCCACTGCTACCTCATGATGTCTGACACTGCTGCTTCATGTTGTCTGCCACTGCTACCTCATGATGTCTTCCACTGATGTCGCCAAAGAATCGAACATTTCTGCTATTCTGAGCTCAATTTCAAGGTACTTTTCATCGTGAAACCAATTGTAGTATATCTTCCATTCTATCACACGAGACCAAATAAAACGAGAATACAACCGTAAAAACTATACAAAAATATACCGCTAATGGCTGAGAAGTGAACTCCGTTATTTATGGTCCGATTTCTTTCATTTTTGGTGTATGTTAAGAAGCATCTTTTCATCATACATTGCCCAAGTTTCAATAAGATAGTCCAACAAACAGCTGAGATCCAGTTCCCTAGATCAAGTGCAAGAGCCCCCTCACCAGTGTCAATTAACCTCCTTTGAGGCCCGCTTACATCTGGAAGCAAACAATCGACCGAGCAGCTGCTCGTATCTGGAAAAACTCGCACGTGGATGCACTCGTAAGTAGAGCTTCCACTGTATATACCTGACCAAAATAGTCAAAGGGTTAATCTTTGAAGGTGGCGCCTCCTTCACTCCCTCTTCCTCCTCCTCTGAAGCAAGTTTCTGAGCTGTGGTCTGTTGCTGTTCCAGGTGAAGCTCTTGCAGCTCTTCAGTGGTTAGCTCTTCCCTCTGGTCCTCCACCAACTCTTCCACATCCTCACCACTAACCTCCAACCCCATGGACTTGCCCAGAGATACAGTAGATTCCACAACAGGCATAGGGTCCTCAGGGTCAGCCCCAAACCCTTCAGAATTTCTCTCTTGGACACATTTTGGCCACAGTTTTCTCCAAGCAGAGTTCAAAGTCCTGGAAGTCACTCCTTCCCAAGCTTTACCTATAAGGTTTATGCAATGGAGGATACTGAAGTGATTCCTCCAGAACTTTCTTAGGGTCAAATCTGTGTCCAAGGTTACTTCAAAGCACCTTTGAAACACTGCTTTGGTGTACAGTTTTTTGAAGTTAGAAATGACCTACTGGTCCATGGGCTGGATGAGAGGAGTGGTGTAAGGAGGCAAGAATTTCACTGTGATGAAATGGAATTCCACAGATAATATGTCTACCAAGTTTGGAGGATGAGCAGGAGCATTGTCCAGGAGCCACTCGAGTGGCAATTTATGTTCCAGGAGGTATTTTTTCACACTCGGGTGAAACACATCATTCACCCACTCTTTGAAAGTTTGCCTTGTGACCCATGCTTTATTGTTAGCCCTCCACATCACACACAATTTACTCTTGAAAACGTTGTGTTTCTTGAACACACTGGGATTTTCTGAGTGTTATACCAGTAAATGCTTCACTTTGAAATCCCCAGTAGTATAAGCACAGAACAAAAGAGTAAGCCTATCTTTCATAGGCTTGTGTCCAGGCAGGGCCTTTTCCTCCTGCCACAGTTTGCAACAACTTTGTTAGGGTGATATTTCTGCACAAAACTTTGCAACTCACTTCCCTTTGTACACATGTCCTTAATCACTGAAGAAGGCACATTCTCCCCTCTCTTCCTCCTTCTCCTCCTCCTCCTCCTCCTCCTCCTCCTGAGGCATTTTCCACAGCTGCTGTCTGTTGCTGTTGCAGATGAAGCTCTTGCAGCTCTTCAGTGGTTAGCTCTTCACTGTGGTTCTCCACCAACTCTTCCATATCCTGGTCACTCACCTCCAACCCCATGGAATTCCCAAATGCCACAGTACAATCCACAACAGGTGTAGGGTCAACAGGGTCAGCCCCAAACTCTGCAAAATCCCTCTCTTGGACACATTCTGGCCACAGTTTTCTTCAAGCAGAGTTCATCATCCTGGAAGTCACTCCCTGCCAAGCCTTACCTATAAGGCTTATGCAATTGAGGATAGTGAAGTGATCTTTGCAGAACTCTCTTAGGGTCATTTGATTGTCTTGAGGTCACATCAAAGCACCTTTGAAACATTGCTTTGGTGTAGAGTTTTTTGAAGTTTGAAATGATCTGCTGGTCCATGGGCTGGATGAGAGGAGTGGTATTAGGGGGCAAGAGCTTCACTGTGATGAAATTAAACTCCTCCAACATTTAGTCATCCAGGTCTGGAGGATGACCATTAGCATTGTCCATTACCAGGAGGCACTTCAATGGCAATTTCATTTCCAGGAGGTATTTTTTCACACTGGGGCCAAACACTTCATTGAACCAATCAAGGAAAATTTGCCTTGTGACCCATGCCTTATTGTTAGCCTTCCACATGACACACAAGTTACTCTTGGCAACACTGTTTTTCTTGAACACCCTGGGATTTTCAGAGTGATACACCAGTAAAGGCTTCTCTTTGAAATCCCCACTAGCATTACCACACAACAAGAGAGTTAGCTTGTCTTTCATAGGCTTGTGTCCTGGCAGTGCCTTTTCCACCTGCGTGACATAGGTTCTCTTTGGCATTTTCTTCCAAAGAGAGGCCTGTTTCGTCACAATTGAACACTTGTCGGGGGACAGATCCTTCACCCTCTATGTACTCCTTGAATTCATGCACGAATTTTTCAGCTGCATGTTTATCCGAACTTGCTCCCTCACCATGCCTTACAACACTATGTATGCCACTACACTTCTTGAATTTTTCGAACCAGCCTTTGCTGGCATTAAATTCACTAACATCAGCACTTGTTCAAGGCATTTTCTTTACGAGATCAGCATGCAACTGCCTTCCTTGCCTTTTCGCAAATTATCGACTGCACAACACTATCTCCCGCTAATTGTTTCTCATTGATCCACACCAACAACAATTTCTCACCATCTTCCAGCATTTGTGATCTCTGTTTTGTTATCACTTTTACCACTTTCACAATGTTAGCTTCCTTGATATCATTTTTCTTTGCTACAATGGAACTGATGGCTGATGCTGGCTTGCTGTATGTCCTCACGACGTCGATCACACGTAAGCCACGTTCATGTTTTTCAATGATTTCTTTCTTTAATTCTATCGTGTTGCTCACCTTCTTTACCAAAGGACTGGGACTAGCAGCTTTGTTTGGGCTCATGGTGGCTCATTTAGCAGTCACACACAATAAACAAGTGCCAGAAACATGAATTATTATAAAAGAATTTGTATCAGCTCGCAGGGTAATGTTCACTCAACCATAAACAAAGCAACACTACCTCAGGATTCTGTGTGGGAGGTTGTGTGAGCGGCACACTCAGACCTGTACCGTACCACCGACGAGAACGGAGGAGAGCAACAACAG
The DNA here is from genome assembly GCF_026875155.1 of Cherax quadricarinatus. Lineage (NCBI taxonomy): Eukaryota > Metazoa > Arthropoda > Malacostraca > Decapoda > Parastacidae > Cherax > Cherax quadricarinatus. Next base: position 8,296,322 of record NC_069438.1, read on the forward strand.
CTGAGCCACCAATATTTTTACTGTACCACCAATGAGAACGGAGGAACGCAACGAAAACTGAGCCAATATTTTTACAGAAGAATTCACACATAACTGAAATGAGCGAAAATGGAGCCCAGCAAAAAGAGAGGGGAGCACTGTATAGCACTGGTTTTTTTTAAGGTTATCCTAGGTAATTTCCATAATGTATGATAATTGTAATTATGTGTACCTGTGAGATAGAGATGGAGACAATTGCAGAGAGAGAGAGAGAGATAGATAGAGACAGAGAGATAGGCAAAGACAGAGATACACAGAGATAGTAACAGATACTGATGGAGAGAGAGAGCCAAAGTCAATCAGCCAGCCAGACAACCAATTATCCACCCAGCTGGCCGGCCTGCCGAATACGTATTACACGTTCCAGAATCATTTCTCTTAGGACGTAAGTTATAGGACATTCTGGCATAATGACAATACCATTGGTATCAAAATAGAAAGGATGTTGCACATGGGTTATTATCAAGTTTTTTATATTTCCTCAACTACTTGTGGCCACATCCATCTCAAAACCATTAAACTGTGGGTCAGCATCACTTTCCTCTTAGAAGGGGTGTTAATACAACATGACATCAGTGAATCCCTGATGTTTGCCACTTTGTTTACTCTAGCTGGCACTGAATTGAACTGGTGCTCCCATAAGGTACTAAATTGTCACAGATTTTGTGGAGAAAATTCTCCAGTAAAGGGGGGTATCTCTCAGCCCCCCTGAGGGACTTAGCCCCCCCCCCCCCTTTAATTGGATCCATGTGTTTGTACCAGTGTCATAGCCATGCCACCTTCTTCTTGCTAGAGATTAGTGTTCATTGCAACTACAAGTGACAGTTAAACGAGAGTAATTAGTCTCTTCCCCTTAGCAGGAAAGTTAAGGAAAACCCTGCGCCTATTTTATCTACAGGTCAAGGATCCCCAGACAGCTTATAAATTTAGGACTTTGCTAAAAAAAAATCTTTTTTTTTTTTTTTCAACAAACCAGCCGTATCCCACCAAGGCAGGGTGGCCCAAGAAGAAAAACGAAAGTTTCTCTTTTTAAATTTAGTAATTTATACAGGAAAAGGGGTTACTAGCCCCTTGCTCCCGGCATTTTAGTTGCCTCTTACAACACGCATGGCTTATGGAGGAAGAATTCTGTTCCACTTCCCCATGGAGATAAGAGGAAATAAACAAGAACAAGAACTAGATGGAAAATAGAAGAAAACCCAGAGGGATGTGTATATATATGCTTGTACATGTATGTGTAGTGTGACCTAAGTGTAAGTAGAAATAGCAAGATGTACCTGAAATCTTGCATGTTTATGAGACAGACAAAAGACATCAGCAATCCTACCATCATGTAAAACAATTACAGGCTTTTGTTTTACACTCACTTGTCAGGATGGTAGTACCTCCCTGGGTGGTTGCAGTCTACAAAAAAAATCATCTTATCTCACAATATTAACCAAATCAACCAAACTTCTACTAACTAGTTTTATCATGTGACCTCTAGGTTCCTAATTTTGCCAATCTATAAAATCATTTTATTTCACAATATTAACCATACCTGCCAAAACATCTGCTAATTAGTCTTATCGTGTGACCTCCTGGCTTTTAATTCTGCCATTCCATAAAATATTACCACCTGCACCATTACTTGTAAGTTAGATTTTGTACTAAGTTTACATAAGATATATTAAATTCAAATAAGATTGTAAAACAGCTAACCACTATTCCATGTTTAGTTTTAAGTATAATTACTATGTGCTATTATCTTAACTAGCTTTAATTAGTTATATATTAGGATTAGTTTGCCCGAAATGCCTCGGCATGATAGTGGCTATCTTTGTGCTTAGCAAATCAAAATTGTAATTACACATTGTAACCTTTACAAAGAAATAAACTTTATTTATTTACAATTTGGGACTATTATGAATTGTAGTCTATAGCTAGATAACAAGAAATCTGCCATCTTGTATTGAATGCTGTTAGTGTTTGGCAGGAAGAGAAAGAATGCTGAGTTCAGCATATCAGGGCTAGAGCGAAGGCAGAGTGTGCTGCAAGGCTCAGATTGCTTCCAGGGATGAAAGAGAAAAGTGTCATGCAGGCTGCACCCCCCCTCCCTTATCGAAAAAGACAAAGGGACAGTAATGACTAGTGTGTTCTTGACTCTTGTTCATTTTGACAATCTCAGGAAACTAGGACAGTTAGACTAGTTTCCTTGTGTAAACCACGAAATTTGCAGGTAGAACTAATTTCGCAGTGAAGCATAACCTGTCTTCCTGTTGTGTATAATACCATGAAACTTTGAACAAATGATGGAACTGAACAGCATAGTGTAACCAATAGCGAGTGATTGCAATTAACATTCCGAACCGAGTGGTAAACATTAGTGCAACATTCTACGAGACACTCAAGACTTCAGTACATTCAAGACAACTATACCAGGGTCACACTTTCTCTACCACAAATTAAGGAAAGTTGGGTCAGTTACAAATACCCAGGTAAGTCCAGCCATACACACACACCTAGTTAGGTTGGCTGCAGCTGATAGTTGGGGGTGAGCTTTGACTAGAGTTACCAATTGACCTCGTTATAGGTGGGCTTTTGAGTCCAAACCAAGTGAATAATCTCCCATTATCTATACAGTAAGGCCCCGCTTTACGGCGTTTCGCCTTACGGCGTTCCGCTAATACGGCGATGTCAGATTATAACCAAAATTTGCTATACGGCAAGCGTTCTTTTAAATACGGCGCCCCCCCCACCCAGTTTGTTTACATTTTCCGTGACCACATCTATTATGTCAGGAAACTTTCCAAAATTTCAAGTGTTTTAAAGTTACTACATATTTTATATGTATTCTGATAATTATACTTATGTGTACCTGTACCTAAATATACTTACACACTGTGCTGGTGTGCAGGTACACATTAAAATCGCTTAATCTCTCTCTACTCATGACGCCAGTACTACGTAATAATAATCACTCTTGGGCACACTAAATGTCTTATTTTACATCAATATAGGCATTTTCATTAATCCATCTATGATATTTTCCTCAAAATTATATATGAAACCCATTACATAGCATATAAACATGATACATACACTCAGAATAAAAATTGATGTAAATATGAGATTTGTTTACAAAGCAGCTGTGTAGGTAGTGTCGGAAGAATTACGTTTTCTCTAGTCAAACACTGGGGGGTAACTGTAGAAAAATATTCTTTTCGTATGCCTTTACTCTATGTATAGCAATTCACAGCCCTTGTGGGTTTAGCGTTTTTTATAATAAATAATAATAATTATTATTATTAATATTAATAATAATAATATTATTATTATTATTATTATTATTAATAATAATAATATTACTATTATTATTAATATTATCATCTTCATTCACTCTAAAAATGGTGTGTTGCTGTGTGTTTATTCTGAACTAACTTGTACAACTTGTACACAATTTAAGAGTATTTGTATTGTGAGGTAATTATTATTAAAATAAAAAAAATATTGAGGTAAATGCTTTACAAACTCTTACAAATGGACGTGAATGAACTAAAAGTAGACACATATTAATACGCATTTATTTCGCCTGACCAAGTGATCGTCCACTACCTGTTCAGTTTGTGTTCTTATATTGTCTGAACTCTGTATCTCATTCTCTCTCTCGTTTACTCTTTCGTTAACTAGTTGGCTCTCATTGACGATGGTGCCTAAGGTTAGCTGTAATAAAAAGAGAAGTCGTAAGTTTCTTGCTTTAAGTGCCAAGTTAGAGGATGATGGTGTGCCATTTTGATGTTATTCAATAAACACCCTGCCACTCACCTCTCGCACATTAACCCTTTCAGGGTCCGTCCCGTAGATCTACGGCTTTACGTTCAGGGTCCAAACCGTAGATCTACGCCATGAGCTCAGCTCACTCTGATAAACTGTGAGTGGTACATTTGGGCCTAGATATGAGAGAATACATCTATGTGGTATGTGTGCACCACATAAAACAGATCCTGCAGCACACTGTATAATGAGAGAAAAAAAATGAAATCATGATTTTTCGATTAAAACAGCAACTTTGCAGTGTTTTTTCGTATGTTTTTTATAGTTGTATTTGCGATTTCTTGGTCTCATTTGATAGAATGGAAGACATACTACAGAAATAGAGATGATTTTGATTGGTTTTAGCACTGGAAATGGCTTGAAACTGAGCTCAAAGTAGCAGAAATGTTAAATTTTTGCCGATATTCAAGAGTAAACAAACGACCTCACACATCTAATACACGTCAGCTGGTGGGTCTAATATACATTCACAAATATGGTGATGATATTTATACAATTATTACAGTATTACATAACAGTAAATCTTCTATTTTTTGGTGTGAATAAAAATTCATTATGTGAATAAAAAATCAAAATGGAATTTATTTGTAAAGCCTCAAAACATAAACTAATGAACAGAGGAAATGTTAGTTTTAGTGCTAGGAATGCCTACATTGTTCATTCTGGACCCTATTTTGAAATTGGAATATTTTGAACTTTGTGTTAAATTGGCCAAATTAACAATTTCCGATCACTTTATTTTGTAGTTGAAACAGTTGACTTGGCGATTTCTTGTGCTCAATCGATAGAATAGAAGTAATACTAGTGAAATAGCTAAGAATTTGGTTGATTGGAATAATGTAATTGGCCTAAAATGGGAGTCAGTCAGCAAAATCGCCGATTCGTAAATATCGCTGACACATCAAAATTCGTGAGAGCATAATTTCGTCAATTTTCCACCAAATTTCGTACTTTTTGTTTTATTACCTTCAGGCTCTGATCCACCAGGAGGCCTGGTCTCAGACCGGGCCGCGGGGGCGTTGACCCCCGGAACTCTCTCCACGTAAACTCCAGGTCCAGGTAAAAAGATTCTCTACGATTTCATAAGAAAAAATAACAAAAATATTTTTTTTTGAAAATTCTTGGACACTGGTGTGTGACTCCAGATTTGGGCCTTGGACCCTGAAAGGGTTAATATTAATATTTGAGGTAAGTAATAAGTGTACTCTGTGTGTATCTTATCTTTTATTGTGTTTTTAATGCCTATTTCTATTGCTAACTTAATATAAGTTAGTGTAAACTTGTTGTCTGGCATTTATTGCATATTTTATATGCTCTGATAATAATACTTGTGGAGCCGGGTGGAGGGACAACATTACGTTTTCTCTGCTCAGCCATCAGAGAAAACATGTATGAATCTGCGTTTGGCCCAGCCACTCCCCCACTCCACTTTTGTTTACAATTTTCGGCATGAATTATTCATTACTTCTACCTTCGTTTATGATGGCATCTAAAGGTAGTTGTTAGAAATGATTAAATTTAGTGAACAAGGCATGTCGACATTAATAATATGGCTCTGGGCCACAGTGTAGGTAGCCGGTAGGTGTAGCCCAGGTGGGCTACACCTACCGGCACCTACACTGACTTTATACAAATAAATACTACTCACCTCTCTTACTATATTAAGACTACACATATTTTAAGATAAATAATGAGTGTACTGTATGTGCATTTTACCTCTCTGGGATGTTTTAAATATCGTATATTAAGTATGAGACGGGGAGCCAGTGCTACCTACACCTGGGCTACCTGCACCTGACTTCCTACAAATAAGTACTACTCACCTCTCTCCCTACATTAAGATTACAAATACTTTAAGATAAGTAATGAATTTACTGTGACTGTATTTTACTTTGTGTGTTTTTAATGCCTAGTTCTATTACTAACTTAATATAATTTAGTGTAAACTTGTTGTCTGGCATTTATATGCATTTATAAATAGAAAAACATTGAGTTCTGCCTTCCGGCGATGTCTGCTTTCCAGCGACAGCCTGGAACCTAACCCGCCGTATAAGTGGGGCCCTACTGTATTTGAAGGTCATGATTATGAGGAGTTTATTATTGGATTTCAGTCTCTTGTACATAAAAGAACTGATATTGATGAGATAGCCAAATTAAACTATCTCAAATGTCTTGTAAAGGGAGAACCCCTTGAACTGATTAAATCGTTTCCAGTGGTCCAAGGCAGTTATTAGCAGACAATTACCTTAATGCTGACAAAAGTCAGGGTTAGACATGCAGTCAAAATTTCAAGCTTGAAGCCACCAAGACATTGTTTTTCAAATGTACAGATGTTTAGAATCACACTAGACAATAGTCTCAGATCTTTAGACTAAATATGATATAAATCAATGTGATTGGTTTATCAGTGCTGTTGTACAGGATAAGCTGTCAACACAAACCATTGAACGATTAAATGTTATGTTCCACAGACGCTATTTCATTTGTGAGAAATTAGCAAAGGTTTACAAGATAGTTTCTTGCATGCAAGCAATGAGACATGATGATAAACCTACAAATTTTGTTGTGAATACCAAACCTTCAACTCAGCATAAAAAGAGTATACAGGTCTCCCTCAACATTCGCGAGGGTTAGGGGATCAAGAACCTCGCGAATGTTGAAAAATCGCGAATGTTTGGTGCCCCAATATGTTGTAGGGAAATATAATACAGTATTGCTTCCTTAACTTATTGAACCATGAACAATCATAAAATACATTAAAATATCATAAAATATTGTACTATATATATACATGTTATGGTTTAACCCTTTGACCATTTCGGTCGTATATACACGTCTTATGTGCCACTGTTTCCGACATATTTATACGCGTAAATTTTAGCGGCTTCAAATCGAGTGGGAGAAAGCTGGTAGGCCCACATGTGAGAGAATGGGTCTGTGTGGTCAGTGTGCACCACATAAAAAAAAATCCTGCAGCACGCAGTGCATAATGAGAAAAAAAAAACTGACCGTTTTTTTTTTTTGGATTAAAACGCCGAATTTGAAATGTATTTTTGTATAGTATTTATCGTTGTATTCTCATTTTCATGGTCTCAGGTGATAAAATAGAAAACATTACAGAAATAGAGATGATTTTGATTACTTTCACGATGGAAACAACCTTGAAATTGAGCTCAAAGTAGCGGAAATGTTCGATTTTTACCAATGTTCATGAGTAAGCAAATCACATCACACGTCCAATACACATCAACTTGGGAGTCTAATATTCTTTCACTAGTGCACTGATATTATTTATACCATTTTTACAATAATGCAGTAGTCTGCATAACAGTAAATTTCGTATTTTTCATATGAATAAAAAATCAAAATGGAAAGCAATAGTAATATAAGAGGGCCTAGAGACATGACTAATGAACAGAGGATATGTTATTTTAGTGCCAAGAATGTCTACATTGTTTATTCTGGACCCTATTTTGAAATTGGCATCTTTTTTAATTTGCATGAAATTGGCCAGATTGACAATTTCTGACCACTTTATTGGGTAGTTCAAATCGGTAAATGGGTAGTTTCTTGTACTCAGCTGATAGAAAAAATGGAGTTCTAAAGAAATAGCTCTGAGTTTGGTCAATTGAAATAACGGAATTGGCCAAAAACAGGGCTCAAACTCGGCGAAATCGCCAATGCGTATGTCACCGAGACCGTTAACTTTGCTGGAGCGTAATTTCGTGAGTTTTCAACCAAATTTCATACTATCATTTCATAAGAAAAAATAACTTTTTTTTTTTTTCCAAAAATTTATCAACATAGAATGACAGTTTCAGAAAGGGACTTGCGGCAGTCAAAGGGTTAATAACATGTATGTTATTAACCCTTAAACTGTCCAAATGTAGATCTACGTTTGCACGTTTAGCGCTCCAGTGTAGATCAACACTATTTTTCATTCCTTCAAATTTGGCACAATAGGCTTGAGTCACCTAGACATGAAAGAATGGGTCTGTGCACTCGATGTGTGCAGTATTAAAAAAAATCTGGGAGCACTTAGTACCTTGTAGGAGCACCGGTTCAATTGAGGGCCAGCTAGAGCAAATAGCATAGCAAACACCAGGGATTCACTGATGCCATGTTGCATTAACACTCCCATTTTAAGAGGAAAGTAAAAATGGGTTAGATAAATACATGAGTGAGTGTGGGTGGGTGTGAGTTGGACCTGACTAGCTTGTGCTACTATGTCTAATGTCATGCTCCTTCCTTCAGTGGATGTGACCTGACTAGTTGGGTCATTGGTCTAAGCCATTGGAGGGGAGGGTAACATGGACCTGCCTTGCATGGGCCAGTAGGCCTGCTGCAGTGTTCCTTCTTTCTTATGTTCTTATGTATTCGGCTGGCTGTCTGGCTGCCTCTGTCTATATTTCTATCTATATCTCTGTCTCACATGCACACATAAGTACAGGTATTATGCATAGTGTAAATTACCTAGGATAACCCAAAAATTCCAGGCAAAGATAGACAGATAGACAGACAAACATGTTTGTGTGTATCAGTGGAAACAATAAAGCCAGGGTTCTCCGAGTGCCCATTTATCAAATGTCACAGCTGTCATAACACTATTCTTCAAGGAGTTTGATATACTTTACTCCAAGCAGACAGACAGACAGACAGACAGACAGACAGACAGACAGACAGACAGACAGACATGTTTGTGCGTAACAGTGATAAATACAGCGAGGGTTAGCTAAACACATGAGTGAATGTGGGTGGTTGTGAGTTGGACCTGACTAGCTTGTGCTACTAGGTCTGATGTCGTGCTCCTTCCTTCAGTGGATGTGACCTGACTAGTTGGGTCATTTGTATAAGCTGGGGGGACATGGCCCTGCCTTGCATGGGCCAGTAGGCCTGCTGCAGTGTTCCTTCTTTCTTTCTTATGTATTCGGCTGGCCGGCTAGTCGGCTGGCCTGCTGGCTGGCTGGCTTTGGTTGTCTATCTATATCTCTGTATCTGTTTATATATCTGTCTATTTATGTCCCTCTCACATACACACATAAGTACAGTTATTATACATAGTGTAAATTACCTAGGATAACCCAAAAATTCCAGACAAAGATAGACAGATAGAGAGACAAAGCATGTTTGTGTGTGACAGTGATAAATACAGAGAGGGTTGGCTGGAGCAGTGGGCATTTATCAAATGTCACTGGGTGGTCAACAGTATAGGGATGCCTTTCATAACACCATGCTTCAAGGTATACGCCAGGGTATCTAAAACATTGCTGGAACCTATAATTACTTTGTATATACTATTTCTAGACAATATTAAATAACCCAGGTAGGTGTAAATGTTCACCTGTCAGTGTGATTGTGACTATTTGAGCACTATTTTAGTACCTAATATTAGTGTCAGAACAAAGACTGGCTATGAAATCACAAGAACTCTTACAAACTGTAATTATCAGAACATAAAAAATATATAAATTAAAATAAAAACGAGATAAAAGGTGTATCAGCAACACTTCTGCAAGCGGCAGGAGTCGATGTTGCTGTCAGGTGAGCATCCAGAGCCAACTTCACGGTCTTATATCTCAGTAAGTACTGATCCTAAAAAAAAATTTTAATCCTATTATAACATGTAGAAAAATGTGCTCTTCATTTTAAAAGAAAAAAAAAAAGATTTTTTTATTTTTCATAATATTCGGAGTGCCACGCGAGTGAACGTAGATCTACATTTGGATAGTTTAAGGGTTAAATACCACTGCCTCAACCACTGCGAAGCACTGCCTCATATTTTTGTACAATTTCTTCAATTCTATCGTGTTTCTTAATTTCTTTACCAAAGGGCTGGCACTAGCAAGTTTCTTTTGGGCCCATGGTTAATTATGTAGCAATTGCACTCAATCTACAAGCACCAAACACAATGAATTATTGTGAAATGTTTGGAAGAGCACGGAGGCTAATGCTCACTACAACATAAACAAAGCCACACTGACTCACGATACCTCGACCACTGCCTCCACCACTGCTTCAACCCTCGTATTTTTGTCTATTGTATTATTATTACAGTGGACCCTCCGGCAACGGCGGCATCGGCTAATACCAAAATCAGATAGCGGTGCGTTTTTGCATCAAAATATTGGCTCAGCTAACGCCCAAGAATCCGGTTAAGGGCATTTGTCCCGAACATGTCTGCCTGTCTGTCCGGCATGAGTGCCTCGGCTGCCCTGCCTTCAGCTAGTGTGCCATTGTTTACAAGCCAGTACATGCATACTGGCTTGTAAATAAGCCACCATGGACCCAAAGAAAGCTTCTAGTGCCAACCTTGTGGTAAAAAGGGTGAGAAATACTATCAAATTAAAGAAAGAGATACAGTGGACCCCTGGTTAACTATATTTTTTAATTCCAGAAGTATGTTAAGGTGCCAGTACTGACCGAATTTGTTCCCATAAGGAATACAGTGGACCCCCTTTTAAATCACCTCCAAATGCGACCAATTATGTAAGTGTATTTATGTAAGTGCGTTTGTACGTGTATGTTTGGGGGTCTGGAATGGACTAATCTACTTCACAATATTCCTTATGGGAAAAAATTCGGTCAGTACTGGCACCTGAACATACTACTGGAATGAAAAAAGTTCGTTAACCGGGGGTCCACTGTATTGTGAAGTAGATTAGTCCATTTCAGACCCCCAAATATACACGTACAAACACACTTACATAAATACACTTACATAATTGGTCGCATTGAGAGGTGATCGTTAAGCGGGGATCCACTGTAATTGCAAAGTACGAAAGTGGAGTGCGTGTCTCAGAGTTGGCCAGGTTATACAGCAAACCCCATTCAACCATCACTACTATCTTGGCCGACAAAAAGGCAATAAAGGAAGCTGTTGTTGCAGAAGGTACAAGTATGCTTACAAAACAGAGATCGTAAATACTCAAAGATGTGGAGAGACTGTTGTTGGTGTGGATCAACGAGAAACAATCAGGAAATAGTGTTTCTCAGTCAATAATTTGTGAAAAAGCAAGGCAGTTGCATGATTATTTAATTAAGAAAATGCCTGAAACTAGTGCTGATGTTAGTGAATTTAAGGCCAGCAAAGGTTGGTTTGAGAGATTTAAGAATCGTAGTGGCATACACAGCGTGATAAGCCATGGTGAGGCTGCCAGTTCTGACAAAAAAGCGACTGAAAAATATGTGCAGGACTTTAAGGAGTACATAGAGGCTGAAAAATTAAAATCCCAACAAGTGTTCAATTGTGATGAAACAGGCCTGTTTTGGAAGAAAATACCAAACAGGACCTTCATTACTCAAGAGGAAAAGGCACTCCCAGGACACAAGCATATGAAAGACAGGCTGACTCATGTTTTGTAGTAATGCTAGTGGGGACTGCAAAGTGAAGCCTTTACTGGTGTATCACTCTGAAACTCCCAGAGTGTTCAAGAAAAACAATGTTGTTAATACTAAATTGTGTGTGATGTGGAGAACAAACAGTAAGGCATAGGTCACTAGGGACATTTTCCTTGACTGGTTCTATGACATGTTTGGCCCCACTGTGCAAAAATACCTCATGGAAAATAAATTGTCACTCAAGTGCCTCCTGGTAATGGACAGTGCTCCTGCTCATCCTCATGACTTGCAAGAGCAAATTGTGGGGGAGTTGAGCTTCATCAAAGTGAAGTTTTTGCCTCCTAATACCACTCCTCTCCTCCAGCCCATGGACCAGCAGGTCATTTCAAACTTCAAAATGCTGTACACAAAAGCAGTGTTTCAAAAGTGCTTTGAAGTGACCTCAGACACTGAATTGACCCTAAGAGAGCTCTGGAAAGATCACTTCAGTATCCTTAGTTACATAAACCTTATAAGTAAGGCTTGGGAGGGAGTGACTTGCAGGACATTGAACTCTGCTTAGAGAAAATTGTGGACAGAATGTGTACAACAGAGGGATTTTGAAGGGTTTGGGGCTAAACTTGAGGAGCCTGTACCAGTTGTGAAATCTATTGTGGCATTGGGGAAGTCCGTGGGGTTGGAGGTTAGTGGTGAGGATGTAGACGAGTTGGTGGAGGACGACGATGAAGAGCTAACCACTACAGAGCTTCAGGTGCAACAGCAACAGATCACAGCTTAGGAATGTGGTTTAGAGGAGGAGGAAGAGAGAGTTGGGAAGTTGCCTTTGTCAAAGATTAAGGAGATTTGTACAATGTGGATAAAGGTGCAAGCATTTATGGATGAAAATTATCCTGACACAGCTGTTGCAAGCTGTATTGGCAACATGTACAATGACACTCTTGTGTTCCATTTTAGGGAAATCTTAGATGCCAGAAACAGAACTCTCTGGACAGCGGGCCTCAAGGGAGGTTCCTTGACGCTAGTGAGGGGCTCTTGATCTAGAGAATTGGATCTCAACTGTTTGTTGGACTATCTTGTTGAAACTTGGGCAATGTATGATGGAAAGATGCTTCTTAATGTACACCAAAAATGAAAGAAATTGGACCATAAATAAAGTTCACTTCTCAGCCATTAGCCTCCCCTTAGCAGTATACAGTGGACCCTCAGCTAACGATGGCATCAGCTAACGTTAAATCCAGCTAACGATACATTTTAACTCAAAAATTTTGCCTCGGCTAACACTAAAAAACTCACCCAATGCGATTCGTTCGAGACGCGTCCACATGTGGCCTGAGCATGCCTCAGTTGTCCCGTGGGTGCCAGTGTTTACAAGCCAGCCAGTGCGGTTGCATCCACGCATACAATTTGGAAAATGTCTATTATCACAGCGGTTTTAGTGGTTGTACCTGCAAAAAGTCATCATGGGCCCAAGAAACTCAGTGGGGCCCAAACCCGGATAAGGTGAGAATTAGTAGGAAATTTGAAGATTTTGAAGGGTTTGGGGTAACCCTTGATGCCTATGCCAGTGTGGAATCCATGTGGGCCCACTTCAAAGTTAAGGAAATGTGTGCCAAGTGGGGTTGAACTGCAAACCTTATGATGAAAATCACCCTAAAAACAGCTATTGCAAGCGGCTGGGGAAATATTCAATGACAATATGTGGCCCATTTTAGGCAAAACGTAAAAGGGAAAGGAGGCACAGACCTCATGACAATTTGTTGTGCCAGGGGGTCCGGGGGGACTCTCAAGCTGGCCTAGTGGCATAAAAGAGAAAGGGGAGTAACCCCGAAAAGGACTTATCCTCAATCCTAATGGAGGGATTTCCCATTCTAAACATTAAAACTTCCACACACTCCCCTCCCCCCATCCCATCAATCATCACCAGACCTTCATAAGGTAAGTGTCAATTTGTTTGTTTAAAATTAATATTTCATGTGGTAAAAAAATTTTTTTCCCTACCCTTGGGGTGTCTTGCACGGAATAATTTGATTTCCATTTTTTCTTAGGGGGAAAAAATAAATCAGCTAACGATAAATTTCAGCTAACAATGAGTTTTCAGGAATGGATTAATATCGTAGCCTGAGGGTCCACTGATTCAATGGTTTTTATAGTTGATTCACTTTTTGGTCTCATTTGATAGAATGGTTTCACAACAAAAAGGGAGCAAAATGTTCGAATTTTTTAGTGATTCAAGAGCAGCAGCGGGACCATCTGAGGTAGCATGGGAGACAACATGAAGCAGAAGTGGCAGACAATATAAGCAGAGTTACAGCAACAAAGAAGCAGCAGTGGGAGACTATGAGGTAGCAGTGCAAAAACATAAGCAAAGTGGAGACAACATGAAGCACATTTACAAACAACAATAAGCAGCAGTGACAGAACTGAAGGCAGCAGTGGTAGACATCATGAGGTAGCAGTGGCAGACAACATGAAGCAGAAGTGGCAGACAATATGAAGCAGCAGTTACAGACAACATGAAGCAGCAGTGGCAGACATCATGGGGTAGCAGTGGCAGACAACATAAAGCAGAAGTGGCAGACAACATGAAGCAGCAGTTACAAACAACATGAAGCAGCAGTGACAGACATGAAGCAGCAGTGGCAGACATCATGAGGTAGCAGTGGCAGACAACATGAAGCAACAGTAGCAGACAACATGAAGCAGCACCTTGGACCTCGAAAACATCCTTGTTGTACCCTGGTAGCAACCTTGTTGTGCCTTATACTATTAGTGAGTTTCCGAACGCCATCACGAGATGGCAGTATGTATCAAAACAATGCTCAGTCCACTCCACTCACGGTGGAGGGAACTTTCATGTTATCTTTACATTTCGCGCAGTTATTTCTTGTTTCTAACCTTGGGTCCTAAAAAAGCAAGCGCAAAGGGCAGTGCTGAGAAGAAAAAGAGGATGATTTCCATGGAATTAAAGCAGGAAATAAACAAACTAGGTGGAGGGCTAAGGACTTTGCCAGGCAGTACCAGCATACCACTCCTACTGTATGTACAATACTAAAGCAGGAGTTAGCAGGCATTAGTAAGTAAGTAAGTTTATCCAGGTATACACAAATACAGTTACATAGAATTATCATACATAGCAGCATATGTGTAGAGAATTAAGAGTGTAGCAATTGTAAGTCACTCTGTCTGACTTTTTTTGGCTATCCTAGGTTCTCTACACACGTAGTCAGGAGCAGAATGGCCGCTGTAGTGGCCCTACAAACCCCAACAACAACAATGGCCGCTGTAGTGGCCCTACAAACCCCAACAACAACAATGGCCGCTGTCACGTATGCTAGCCACATACTTAATGACATGTATTTTATTCATTCTAGTGTATATATCAAGTTTCTATGTTATTAATATTGTTTATTATATCTTATTAGATGAATTGTGAAATATAAATAAGCCATAGAGTTGATATTAGGGAAATATTGAAGTATTGTGTCGTGCCTGGAATTCCACTGGAACGCATTAATTTCATTTCAATTAATTTAAATGAGAAAAATTGACTCTGCAAGTAAGCAAATCCAGATGCGAGCAAGGTCATGGATGGAATGGATTAAATTCGTAAGTAGAGGTTCCACTGTATGTCTAATAAAGCTTTTGTGGGAAGAAGGGAGAGTCCACTAGTTCATTCTAAGAGGGCTACACCCCTCAGAGGGCTGAAGGGGGCTAGGAGATACCCCCTTCCTTTAAAACTGGAGATTTTTCTCCACAGCTTTGAAGTCACTGCAGAAGGATCATTTCAGTATCTAGAGGTGACTGAAGATGATGTGGAGGGGTTGGTAGAGGAGCATAGAACTGAACTCACCACTGAGGAACTTCTAGACCTTCAGAAGGAGCACCAACAATTGCAGCAGAGGAGCTGTCATCAGAGGAAGAGGAGGGAAGTATGATGAGCCCAGTGAACTTGTCAAGAAAATGTGTGTTAAATAGCATGAGGTGCAGGAATTTACTGAAAAATGCCATCCAGACACAGCAGTGGGCATCCCTCTTTCTAACATATACAATGACAGTGTAATGTCTCAAATTAGATGAGTCTTAAAACTGAGCCATAAACAAACCTCACTGGAGAGGTTTTTTGTGAGACAAAGAACTAGTGAGCCAGAGCAAGGTGTTATTGATGAAGAGAGACAGAGAAGAGAAACAACATTAGTTCTTCTCTGACAGGTAAAGGGCAGATAAATTTTCATTTACTGTACAGCATTTCAGTTAAATTTTGTTTAGTATTCATCTTTACATTTTCCCTGTTCTCTATAATTTTATTCATTGTTTTATGTAGTTAGTACATTATTATTATATGTATATTGTCATTTGGGGTTTGGAACAGATTACAGTGGACCCCCACCCAATGGCGGCATCAAGTAACGGCAAATTCGTCTAATGGCGTAAAGAAAATGGCTCTACCAACTCATCTAACGGCGTTCATCCTGAACTTGTCCATGTGGCAGGAGCCCAGCCTGAGCTGGCCCAGCCACTCCAAGACTCCATGTACAAACAGTGTGCCAGTGTTTACAAGCCGTTTCGGTCGATTCCAAGTGTTCCTGCGATATATTTTGTATTCCAGTGTTTTTAGTACTTGTAATTGCTGAATTAGCCACCATGGGCCCAATGAAAGTTTCTAGTGCCAGCCCTGTGATAAAGAAGGAAACACAATAAAATTCAAGAAAAAATTCGTGGCAAAGTACCAAAGTGGAGGAGGAAGAGAGAGGGGTGAATGTGCCTTCTACAATGATTCATTGATTCTGCAATATGTATGATACTAAAGCAGCAGGTATCAATAAAGGCTATAGTGCCAGCCAGCAATAAAGTGTAGAATTAACAGTGTAGCAAGTAAGTTAAGTGAGTAAGCAATAGAAAAATGACAGGAAAGTAACTCTCCAAAGTTGTTGCATGTGTGTATATATGCCGGCCTGCTATCTTCCACAGCCCTAAACCTCTGCCAGCATCTCCTCCAGCAAACTAACTAATTAAACTAACATCTCCTCCAAGGTAAGTGTAAATATAAAAGTGTAAGCATAAAAGTAAATATATTAAGTGTAAATATAAAAGGACCCGAATGGAAGTACAAAAAACACTGACTTTTTTGGGTTATCCCAGGTACTTTACACACATGCTGCTATGTATGATAATCTGTGTAACTGTATTTGTGTATACTTGAATGAACTTATTTATTTATAAATTAAAATATAAATATTTCTTATTTATAAATTAAAATGTAAATGATGGTGTTGGTTGCAGAAGCCTCCACTGCCACCAACACGGCTTCTCTCAGTGGCGGCCCTTAAACCCAACAATAAC